>OZ038313.1:20405555-20413055 GCA_964035775.1 Osedax frankpressi
ATTGGTATATGGTAAGTCACGTGATATACCACCTGGAAACAATAACATTTGACTTCCGTGGACAAATTCCACAGTTTCCTTCTACACATTGATGTTGGCATAAAGCCAGATTAGAATTATCACTAACAACAATATTCATTTGTCTAATGGATCTAATAAGTCACAATACTTATTGTTAACTAGATAATGAACTTTCTTACGTATGAAATCAACATTGAAAAGGAAGATTTCCAGGCTTATATATAAACCATAACATCATTACAATTACACCTATACAATTTGTATTACCATATCTTGCGATACTAAGATAATATAAATAGAATCAGTTAAATACAATTAACTTTGGATGTTTTTCCCTTCGTGGTAGAATATTTCGTCTGGGGATATTTCGTCCTGCGAGTACTTCTACGAAAGTAAAAATATAATACCGATGTTAAGATATAATGTTAATCATTGAGATCATTAAAAAGTATATCTTCAAATACACAATTGATATTTATATTTTACATAAATAGAAGCAATATACTACTTCTTAGCATAGCATTTCATCTTTATTCATAACGGCACATATGAAGGTTATTCTAATTAATATTTATATTTATTTATAACAACTTCTGTGAACCTCTCACTATATGTGTGTGATATATATATATATATATATATATATATATATATATATACATATATATATATATATATATATATATATATATATATATGTGTACATATATTATATAATAATTTATAAATAGAAAAACGTCGATTCGTGCCATGTGCTACCCAGGTTGAATTTAAATTTACATCCTAGTACCGTTATGTATTACGTAATAACTGCGGTACTCATCTACCAGGTTGTTCGATGAGTTCAGCTATCCATAGCCTAAAAACAAGTGCAATTCCCTCTCACCCCCAAATATTGACCTCAATTTCATGATGTGGTGTTGTTTTGTAACCTAAGTGACTGCATATGGCCTTAAACTACCGGGTATTACGTAATGAATAGCGACGACTACACAAAGCCTATTGCATAACACCGCACCGCTCTACTCTAGCACTCCCGTTACCTCCCCACTAACTCTACGGATGCTAACCTATCTCCGTATTACGCAATATCTACACCGAGTATGAATTACGTCAACGAACTGTCTAGCAAACATTATTTAATATGGTTGTATGCTGTAAGCCCAATAACCGTAAACAATGATGCAATCGCCGTGTTTACATCACGTGGATGCTAACACATTCTTTTTCAAGGTTCCGCGAGTTATTTGTTATCCCGATATCTTTCAGCTATTACCTATAGGTAAAGTTCATTCCAGATTAACCTCATCCCGCCTAACTCTCGTCGTTCACAGCTGTCAATCAAATCTTGAATAGTCTGGAAGACATGCAATGCTTGACCGAACTGGACACCGGTATTGCGAGTTCCGAGTCATCGGGAAAAGCAAACATTCACGATGTATTCTCAGACAAAAGACTACATGCGCTATTGGATGTTAGTGGATCTTGTAGTAGTGTGGGGTGGGGTAATGGTGTGGGGTGGAGTATTAGTATGGGGTAAAGTTGTAGTGTGAGGTGGTGTAGTGTGGGGGTAAAGTAGTAGTGTGGGTGGTGTGTTGTGGGGGTAAAGTAGTGGTGTGCGGGTAAAGTAATGGTGTGAGGTAGAGTAATATTGTGGGGGTAAAGTAGTAGTATGGGGTAGAGTAATGGTGTGGGGTGGAGTAATAGTGTGGGGGTAGAGTAATGGTGTTTGGTAAAGTAATAGTGTGAGGTGGAGTATTAGTATGGGGTAAAGTAGTAGTGTGGGGCGGAGTAATGGTGTGGGGGTAAAGTAGTAGTGTGGGGTGGAGTAATAGTGTGGGGGTAGAGTAATGGTGTGGGGTAAAGTAGTAGTGTGGGGCGGAGTAATGGTGTGGGGGTAAAGTAGTGGTGTGGGGGTAAAATAATCGTATGGGGTAGAGTAATGGTGTGGGGTAGAGTAATGGTGTGGGGTAGAGTAATGGTGTGGGGTAAAGTAATAGTGTGGGGGTGGAGTATTAGTATGGGGTAAAGTAGTAGTGTGGGGTGAAGTAATGGTGTGGGGGTAAAGTAGTGGTGTGGGTGTAAAGTAATGGTGTGGGGTAGAGTAATGATGTGGGGGTAAAGTAGTAGTATGGGGTAGAGTAATGGTGTGGGGGTAAAGTAATAGTATGGGGTAGAGTAATGGTGTGGGGGTAAAGTAGTAATATGGGGTAGAGTAATGGTGTGGGGTGGAGTAATGGTGTGGGGTAAAGTAATAGTGTAGGGTGGAGTATAGATTAGTATGGGAAGTAGTAGTGGGGCGAAGTAATGGTGTGGGGGTAAAGTAGTGGCGTGGGGGTAAAGTAATGGTGTGGGATAGAGTAATGATGTGGGGGTAAAGTAGTAGTATGGGTAGAGTAATGGTATGGGGGTGGTAGTTAGTAGAGTAATGGTGTGGGGGTAAAGTAGTTTGGGGTAGAGTAATGGTGTGGGGTGGAGTAATGGTGTGGGTATGTAGTGTGGGTGGGTGTATGGTGGGGTTTGATGATGTGGGGGTAAAGTAGTAGTATGGGGTAGAGTAATGGTGTGGGGGTAAAGTAGTAGTATGGGGTAGAGTAATGGTGTGGGGGGTAAAGTAGTAGTATGGGGTAGAGTAATGGTGTGGGGTGGAGTAATGGTGTGGGGTAAAGTAATAGTGTGGGGTGGAGTATTAGTATGGTGTAAAGTAGTAGTGTGGGGTGGAGTAATGGTATGGGGTAAAGTAATGGTGTGGGGTAGAGTAATGATGTGGGTGTAAAGTAGTAGTATGGGGTAGAGTAATGGTGTGGGGGTAAAGTAGTAGTATGGGGTAGAGTAATGGTGTGGGGTGGAGTAATGGTGTGGGGTAAAGTAATAGTGTGGGGTGGAGTATTAGTATGGTGTAAAGTAGTAGTGTGGGGTGGAGTAATGGTATGGGGGCAAAGTAGTGGTGTGGGGGTAAAGTAATGGTGTGGGGTAGAGTAATGGTGTGGGGGTAAAGTAGTAGTATGGGGTAGAGTAATGGTGTGGGGTAGAGTAATGGTGTGGGGTAGAGTAATGTTATGGGGTAAAGTAATGGTGTGGGGTGGGGTAGTAGTGTGGGGGTAAAGTAATGGTGTGGGGGTAGATTAATGGTTTTATTTATCCTTGTTTTATTAATGTTCCTATTAATTACTGACCATATCACGACCTGCGCAATTATTACATCATAGGTTTAATGAATATCATTATCTGTTATCTATTTACATTATTAGTAATTACTATTAATTACTGACCATATCACGACCTGCGCAATTATTACATCATAGGTTTAATGAATATCATTATCTGTTATCTATTTACATTATTAGTAATTAATGAGGGCATACGAAGTTAGATTGGTGCTTAACCAAGCAGAATATATATATATATATATATATATATATATATATATAATGATGTACGCATATATGCCCAAGGTTATATCTTAATCTATAAGGACTCCTATTAATGAGTATGTCCTCTATACACCCATCGAGTCATATCTACCATAGCGTTTACTTGACCACGCGTTGACCACGCCTTGACCACGCCTTGACCACGCCTCCTTCAAATGCCTTCTGTCGCGAGGCCTTCTCGAATGATCGACTTTTTAGATACATAATGCAGAACTACTGAGGTGTAGTCGTGCATATAAAGAGCGGTATAGGGAAGGAGGGGTTAATAGGGGTTAGTGGAAGTGAGGGAGTAGTATGGAGGGAGGGAGGGAGGAATGGAGGAATCTAGATAGGTAGAGAGATAATGAGGACAGGAGTGAGGGAAGTAAGGAGGATGAAATAAGTAGGAGGGAGATAGGGAATGATTGAGTGAGATATGGAGGGGAGTAAGGGTTGGTCGGAGTAAGTGAAGGAGGAGGTAGGAGGGAAGGAAGGAAGGAGTAAGGAGTAAGGATTAATGAATTAAAATATAGATGAAGGGTATGAAGGACTGGAAAAGGACAGAGGGTAGAGGAAGGTAATAGGGAAGAAGTGAGAAAGGAGGAAGATAGAGAAAGAGGGGAAAAGAAGAACAATAATATCTTTATATAAATGTTTGTATATTACACTCGAGTCATTATGAAAGTAAATCTCATCCACCCACAAAACATCTTCCGATTGTTCAACAACCGGAAGTCTGGATTATTGCACGAATGCGTAGATTATAATATTTAGTGTAGACATTCTAGTAATTAGTGTAGACATTCTAGTAATTAGTGTAGACATTCTAGTAATTAGTGTAGATATTCTAGTATTTAGTGTAGACATTCTAGTAATTAGTGTAGACATTCTAGTAATTAGTGTAGACATTCTAGTAATTAGTGTAGACATTCTAGTAATTAGTGTAGACATTCTAGTAATTAGTGTAGACATTCTAGTAATTAGTGTAGACATTCTAGTAATTAGTGTAGACATTCTAGTAATTAGTGTAGACATTCTAGTAATTAGTGTAGACATTCTAGTAATTAGTGTAGACATTCTAGTAATTAGTGTAGACATTCTAGTAATTAGTGTAGACATTCTAGTAATTAGTGTAGACATTCTAGTAATTAGTGTAGACATTCTAGTAATTAGTGTAGACATTCTAGTAATTAGTGTAGACATTCTAGTAATTAGTGTAGACATTCTAGTAATTAGTGTAGACATTCTAGTAATTAGTGTAGACATTCTAGTAATTAGTGTAGACATTCTAGTAATTAGTGTAGACATTCTAGTAATTAGTGTAGACATTCTAGTAATTAGTGTAGACATTCTAGTAATTAGTGTAGACATTCTAGTAATTAGTGTATACATTCTAGTAATTAGTGTAGATATTCTAGTATTTAGTGTAGACATTCTAGTAATTAGTGTAGACATTCTAGTAATTAGTCTAGACATTCTAGTAATTAGTGTAGACATTCTAGTAATTAGTGTAGACATTCTAGTAATTAGTGTAGACACTCTAGTAATTAGTGTAGACATTCTAGTAATTAGGGTAGACATTCTAGTAATTAGTGTAGACATTCTAGTAATTAGTGTAGACATTCTAGTAATTAGTGTAGACATTCTAGTAATTAGTGTAGACATTCTAGTAATTAGTGTAGACATTCTAGTAATTAGTGTAGACATTCTAGTAATTAGTGTAGACATTCTAGTAATTAGTGTAGACATTCTAGTAATTAGTGTAGACATTCTAGTAATTAGTGTAGACATTCTAGTAATTAGTGTAGACATTCTAGTAATTAGTGTAGACATTCTAGTAATTAGTGTAGACATTCTAGTAATTAGTGTAGACATTCTAGTAATTAGTGTAGACATTCTAGTAATTAGTGTAGACATTCTAGTAATTAGTGTAGACATTCTAGTAATTAGTGTAGACATTCTAGTAATTAGTGTAGACATTCTAGTAATTAGTGTAGACATTCTAGTAATTAGTGTAGACATTCTAGTAATTAGTGTAGACATTCTAGTAATTAGTGTAGACATTCTAGTAATTAGTGTAGACATTCTAGTAATTAGTGTAGACATTCTAGTAATTAGTGTAGACATTCTAGTAATTAGTGTAGACATTCTAGTAATTAGTGTAGACATTCTAGTAATTAGTGTAGACATTCTAGTAATTAGTGTAGACATTCTAGTAATTAGTGTAGACATTCTAGTAATTAGTGTAGACATTCTAGTAATTAGTGTAGACATTCTAGTAATTAGTGTAGACATTCTAGTAATTAGTGTAGACATTCTAGTAATTAGTGTAGACATTCTAGTAATTAGTGTAGACATTCTAGTAATTAGTGTAGACATTCTAGTAATTAGTGTAGACATTCTAGTAATTAGTGTAGACATTCTAGTAATTAGTGTAGACATTCTAGTAATTAGTGTAGACATTCTAGTAATTAGTGTAGACATTCTAGTAATTAGTGTAGACATTCTAGTAATTAGTGTAGACATTCTAGTAATTAGTGTAGACATTCTAGTAATTAGTGTAGACATTCTAGTAATTAGTGTAGACATTCTAGTGTTTAGTGTAGACATTCTAGTAATTAGTGTAGACATTCTAGTAATTAGTGTAGACATTCTAGTAATTAGTGTAGACATTCTAGTAATTAGTGTAGACATTCTAGTAATTAGTGTAGACATTCTAGTAATTAGTGTAGACATTCTAGTAATTAGTGTAGACATTCTAGTAATTAGTGTAGACATTCTAGTAATTAGTGTAGACATTCTAGTAATTAGTGTAGACATTCTAGTAATTAGTGTAGACATTCTAGTGTTTAGTGTAGACATTCTAGTAATTAGTGTAGACATTCTAGTAATTAGTGTAGACATTCTAGTAATTAGTGTAGACATTCTAGTAATTAGTGTAGACATTCTAGTAATTAGTGTAGACATTCTAGTAATTAGTGTAGACATTCTAGTAATTAGTGTAGACATTCTAGTAATTAGTGTAGACATTCTAGTAATTAGTGTAGACATTCTAGTAATTAGTGTAGACATTCTAGTAATTAGTGTAGACATTCTAGTAATTAGTGTAGACATTCTAGTAATTAGTGTAGACATTCTAGTAATTAGTGTAGACATTCTAGTGTAGACTGATTGCATAACATCTAGTTTGATCCAGGGCCGATATTTTGATCCCAACTTATTGTTTACAAATAATGGCAAGTTATTCACAAATACACTATTGAGATATAAAGATGTGTGTTTATGTGTGTTTATGTATGTGTGTTTATGTGTATGTGGGTGTGTATGTGTGTGGGTGAGTGTTTGTGTGTGTGTGTTTGTACATATATCCAGATACTCTCATATACATATATGTAAACATATGTTCATCATATCTTACTCGTATGCGCGCGTGCATCTTATAGGTTATGTATGGTTTAACAATAGGTTATATAACAGGTATATATAGTTATGTAAATGGCATGCATGTAAGTAGTATTCAGTATATCCGATATTATATAATATTAGATATAATTTTGTTATGTAATAAGCAGTTAATTAAATAAAATTATATCTTTTTTATACCTTTTGAATATCGGAGATATTGTAATCTATTATCTATTACTAAAGATATAGGGGAGATATATGATTTTCATTCCCTCCCTCCCTCCTTCCCTACCAAATTTCATATCTCCATCCCTACATCTCTACCTCCTTCCCCCTACCACTTCCCCACTCCCCCACTCTTCCTCCCCCTGATTTCTCCCTATATTCATATATGTCACCCCTTCCCTCTTCATATCTCTCCCATACCACTTTCTGCTAATTTCCTGTCACGTGACTATTTCTGTTTGGAAACAACGGCTCCGTCTTCGCGCTACTAATTTCCGGTCTGAAATGAACTGATCACGTGATATTTGATGGGTATTAACTCACCAATTCCTATGCACACGTATACGTATTCATAGGTGTCATTGCTCTGTCCATCGTGATGTTAACTAATGGTAATGCCCCACTAGTTCCAACGTGATCCGCTAGGTCTCTCGAA
>OZ038313.1:20415555-20422261 GCA_964035775.1 Osedax frankpressi
CCCTCCCAACTCCCCTCCCAACTCCCCTCCCAACTCCCCTCCCAACTCCCCTCCCAATTCCCCTCCCAACTCCCCTCCCAACTCCCCTCCCAACTCCCCTCCCAACTCCCCTCCCAACTCCCCTCCCAACTCCCCTCCCAACTCCTATCCTCAACCACAAATCTAACTAAACATTGAAGCCACCTGCCAACTCTCTTGCAGTTATACGACATCATCAGTTCCAAGAATATCGGGCAAACCACTTCGATGTCATCTGAAGCCTTGATCACCGCCCACCATGTTCGTAGCCACCTCATCTTCCAAACCCGTCACGTGGTAAAGGGTGTATTTGATAATAGGAATTGGAATCTCTCCTCGACTCCAAACTCCTCGACAATTATTTATAATGACGCATTAAACCTAAACACTCCATAAAAACTTTTTACCATAATACCAAACCTCATCCCACTCGACACTTCTCGTCAAATGATTTCAATTAGATCGAGAATTCTTTGTGTAACTAAAAAGAATTGTTCTTCTATTCGTTATTGATTGTAAGATTGATTTGTTTAATCACATCATCTATTCATTTTCTTATAAATATCTCTTACTTCACCATAATTACAATGTAGGCATTCTTTTTTTAATATCTAACAATAATAATGGTTACATCATTTAATTTAATTTTAATATAAAAGAAATATTGTTATCATGTTAACTCTATAAACTCTATTAACACTATAACCTTACATATAAATCATTGGTAAATAATTACATATGTCAAATATATATAGTCGATATATAAATCATATCAGACCTGAGTTTAGTTTACACTAACTTCCTCTGTTTATATTAGGTACTGGAAGACCTACAAACTTATCCAGACGATGTTGCAGAGGAATGTGAAAGGCTGAGAGACATTCTATTGCAACCACATTTCATTGTTAGCTATCTACTACTAATAATAATATAATTAAAAGTTATTCATTATATAAAGATTATAGTTTAAGGTTTTAATATAATTCACTTTACTTTAGTATAACACCCAATATATAAATTATAATTATTTCTAAAATGATAGAGAACTCATTTTAGTTTTTTGTAATATAATAAAAAAAATATAATATAAAAGCGAAAATATTTATCATTTCAATAACAATATATTATATATATTTTTTTAAATAATTATATAATATTATTAGCTCATCTGGTGTAGTAGATTAATACATATTAATTATTATAAAATCAGATAATGTAATTTTATTATTTTTTTTTAAATCATTTTTCAAATCCGTCCATAATTTAATTTTAAATTACCTATGAAATTATTTATATTATAGTTTTAAAGTCAATGTAATTAAAGTCAATGTATTAAAGTCAATGTAATATTTACTAAAAATACAAAATAATAGGGAATTTATTAAATGAAATGCTAAACCCGAAACACCGAAAAAACTAGAATTATTTACATATTCCTTATTTTATTTATATATAGTTATGAAATGTAAATATATTATAATTTGATTATAATCAAATATACTACAAATCAATTATTTATATTTAGTGAAATTTCAACTATTTTTTAATAAAATATGTAAATGTAGACATTCCATCAGAAATGTTATTTTATATAATCATTTTATTTACTCAAAAAACCAGATGATGTAACTATTATACAATCTTATATAATTATTTTAAATAAAAAATAATCAAATACAAATAATAATATATTTTCATCTTGGATAATCAGAACTAATGTATATTATATTATTTAATAATTTAATCATAAATTAATAAGATATTTCTACTAGTTATTTGAAATTATTATCTTTTATTAAATTTGTAATTTTTAATAGATTTTCTCAATAAATTAATTTTTAATAACATATAAATTTTATAATAATATAAATGTTATTTATCCCGTTTTATTCTCATTAACAAATAATATATAAATTTAACAAAACTATTATTATTAAATTGTAGAAACATATTATTTTGAAAGTATGTTTAAATCATAATTATTGACTACAATTATTATAATATTTAATTTGTTCACTTGTAGAATATCTTATGTCATTTCAGTAATACATTTATTTAATATTATAATAACGGATTACAGACACATTCTTAAATATATTCCTTCAAATTCCTGATTTTGTATTTAAAATCATAGATGTTTATAATATATATATTCTTATTAAAATAATAGATTTTCATGATAAAATGATAAATAATAATATTTAAATATTTTTATTAGTTTATTAAATATATCTTTAAAAATAATAAATTTTAGAATAAATTTCCTAATTATAATTCCTAATAAATTTAACAAATAATAATTTGATATATTGACATTCATTTACTGTAATTGTAAGGATATTTCTTAAAATTCCTATTCAAATTCTCTCTTTAATACCCTCATATAAATAATATCATTAAGGTGCTTTTACACTTGGCTAAATACAGGATATTTACATGAAATTTGATTTTGGTACAATTGAACTGTTATCAGAAATTTTAGTTTTCGAGTTTGATTCCGATGAATTGTCTATATTAAAGTGTGGAAATTAATATCACATGTGTTTCATTTTTTCCATGCAAATCAAATAACTAAAATTATTATAATATAGAATCAAAATATTCAATACTATTAAATTAAAATAACTAATAACACAGAAATAAAACATATAAAAGAATAAGGTAATAAATGATTTATCAGAACAAATTATCATATTCAATTCATAGGTCTTCTCATATTGTGTTATGTTATTTTATTGTTATTTTATGTTTAGGTACTATGTTGTTCTATATTCAATATAAATAATTTTGAAGTTTAAAATCATTCATAATTAAAAAATAGAAATATAGATTTTATAAATAATATAAACGTAATTTATTATCGTTTGGGGTTAAATTTGTTATTTTGATAAAAATGTGCGCCAAAAGTATTGAAATAGGAATTTCTGCCAAATATTCGAAATATCACATTTCCACAGAAATTCGCCATTTTCTACAAGTGTTCAAGCACATTTATATTATACCCACTAATTTAATTCTCATCAAGATTAAGTCATTTTAATAACATTAATTAATAGTATATTATGATAAATATAGTCCCTTATTATTTATTGAGACAACATCAAAAATTATATAAATATATTAAAAATCTAATTTAATTGAAATTATTGAAATCCCCTCATTATGTGGTGATAATCACCACATAATAAATCAGGTAATATATGAACAATTCATATTTAATGAATTTGATATATGCAACCATAAACCATCGCATCATTAGAACATTTGTTATAAGATTGTTTATAAAAATACTATAAATAAATGAATCAATAATGAATTATTCATTAGAAATTATAAAATGTGCAAATATTTAGAAATAGTGATTGTAGATGTTTATATGTATGCCATCAATCTATTAATATACGAAGTTCACTTAATAAATGATAACAATAGTGTATTAGCACTGGCACTCAAATAACAATATCATCTAAACTACGATGATCGGAAATCTACATCTATCCTGGATAATTTATTTTATTTTTCCAAATAAGACGCACGCCACACTAACACGAATATAACTACCGCAAATATAATATTTGTTTATGTTCGTATCTTCCCTCAGTCGAACTAAATGCCATACACTTACCGTGTCTTAATAAAAAACACCGATATAAATGTTAAATAACTACAATCTAGCTCGTATATAGTGTATTGTATTTTAAAACCAATTGATGCATACCTCCACGTATAATTAGTTCTTCTATAATCGAAATAATATCTCATTGTATTTGCAATTTCCGTACGTCATTACATCACTTGTTACCATAGTAACAAACAATGACTACCTTACAATCCCATAACACAGGTAGGTTATCGTGTATTTACTCGTGTATCATATATCGTATTTTTACTATATTAAGCCTCGTGTATGATCAAATTATTCATATATTATATAATGAAGGAATGTGTGAAGTAGAAGTGATGGGAATTTGGACTTTTTAGAAACAGTTTATAAAAGTTACATAATGTGTATGTATTGCCTATAAGTACGGCACCGTACTTATTACGGTTTATTATATAACATCAATCTATGAATATTCATGTCTATTTAAGTGTTATACTAGTTAGTGAAATTACAACTATACGATTGTTAACTACAGATATATATTTTGTTAGATCTTTTTTAAATCAATTAATAGTAAATAAATCTAATTATCAAATCTATCAAAATCTGACGAGGACATTAAAATTATTAGTTGGGGAAAATATCTCCTTCATTTATCATTTTATTTATTTACCCTCCCCCCCCCCGTGTCAATATATATATATATATATATATATATATATATATATATATATATATTTATATTCATGTTCAATAGCATTACATCTATTATGTAAAACAATGACTTGTATAAAATGTAATCTATCTTATAAGATAAGTTGGCAAAGTTTAACAAAATTACTGGATTCAATTAGATACTTACTTTAGCTACATGTACCTCATACAAACTAATGCTCCCCTAAAAGTACTTAATAATAACTAATTAGTAATTCTACTTAAAGAGGATATATGTCCCATTACCTTATAATTGTGAGAATATTTATAATATATTATTAATTTATATTATACATCTAGCTATAATAGGCTACATATCCACATAATGTAAACCCAAGCTCGTTTACAGATATATTAGAGATTCAATAACTATAATGTAATACAAAATAAATACTTTACCTTCCTAACTAAATTGAATCTAATGAGAAAAGTAGTTATTCAATATTAAATAAGTGCATATTTATTAATTTGTTAAAACTTTATCATTTTATTATACTTCTGTTTCTATTATATTTCATATTTTAATTCAATTGTACATTAAACTGTTTTAATATATGTTTAAAAGTAGTTTTATAGATTTTTAAATCATTTTATTTTAGTATTTTATATTTTGTAATTCAATAATATTCAATATCAGTTCTTCTTTTCACGAATATTATATTTACGATATTTCTTTACAACTGAAAATACTTCATATTATAAATTATAATATTTATGTTATAAGTATTATCATTTTCATAAATTGTTAAATTGTCCATTTTGTTTTGTTTCTTAGATTGCATTTCTAGGATTATATGTTTTTTCCAGCAGCTGATCCAATACTAATTATAATAATAAATAAGTACTGACTGAAGAATGGGTTTGCGGAACCCTTTTATATCTATTACATTACGATTCACAATATTCGCTGTACATTAACTACTGGACAGTGTGTGTTGTATACAGTACACAACAAGTGATGGGTACTCCGTTATAATTACACATACAAGTGAATTAGCCCGACGTTAACACAGGCAAAAGTATATGTACGTGTATATGTACGAGTATATGTACGAGTGTATGTACGAGTGTATGTACGAGTGTATGTACGAGTGTATGTACGAGTGTATGTACGAGTATATGTACGAGTATATGTACGAGTATATGTACGAGTATATGTACGAGTGTATGTACGAGTGTATGTACGAGTGTATGTACGAGTGTATGTACGAGTATATGTACGAGTATATGTACGAGTATATGTACGAGTATATGTACGAGTATATGTACGAGTGTATGTACGAGTGTATGTACGAGTGTATTTACGAGTGTATGTACGAGTGTATGTACGAGTGTATGTACGAGTGTATGTACGAGTGTATGTACGAGTGTATGTACGAGTGTATGTACGAGTGTATGTACGAGTGTATGCACGAGTGTATGTACGAGTGTATGTACGAGTGTATGTACGAGTGTATGTACGAGTGTATGTACGAGTGTATGTACGAGTGTATGTACGAGTGTATGTACGAGTGTATGTACGAGTGTATGTACGAGTGTATGTACGAGTGTATGTACGAGTGTATGTACGAGTGTATGTACGAGTGTATGTACGAGTGTATGTACGAGTGTATGTACGGGTGTATGTACGAGTGTATGTACGAGTGTATGTACGAGTGTATGTACGAGTGTATGTACGAGTGTATGTACGAGTGTATGTACGAGTGTATGTACGAGTGTATGTACGAGTGTATGTACGAGTGTATGTACGAGTGTATGTACGAGTGTATGTACGAGTATATGCACGAGTGTATGTACGAATGTATGTACGAATGTATGTACGAGTATATGTATGATTGTTTATACGAGTGTGTGTACGAGTGTGTGTACGAGTGTGTGTACGAGTGTGTGTACGAGTGTGTGTACGAGTGTGTGTACGAGTGTATGTACGAGTGTATGTACGAGTGTATGTACGAATATATGTACGAGTATATATAAGAGTATATGTACGAGTATATGTACGAGTGTATGTACGAGTGTATGTACGAGTGTATGTACGAGTGTATGTACGAGTGTGTGTACGAGTGTATGTACGAGTATATGTACATGTATATATACGAGTATATGTACGAGTATATATAAGAGTATATGTACGAGTGTGTGTACGAGTGTATGTACGAGTGTATGTACGAGTGTATGTACGAGTATATGTACATGTGTGTGTACGAGTGTGTGTACGAGTGTGTGTACAAGTGTGTGTACGAGTGTATGTACAGGTGTGTGTACGAGTGTGTGTACGAGTGTGTGTACGAGTGTATGTACGAGTATATGTACATGTGTGTGTACGAGTGTGTGTACGAGTGTGTGTACGAGTGTATGTACGAGTGTGTG
>OZ038313.1:20422461-20489961 GCA_964035775.1 Osedax frankpressi
GGATGTAATCATTATCGTGTCGTAGTCCAGACGTGTATTAACAACTCATTCCGACTTTGTAAGAGATTGGATGTTTTGCCTAGACTCCGTACGCAGTTGTTATAGCAATGATATCATTTATTCGCAATCTCTTTTGATATGCATTGCCTTCGAAACGCTAATTAGACTCATCATCACGTGACCCCTGTATGTTTCTTTATGTTTACATAGTCTATACATTTTCTATTGTATTCATTATATTTATTTTCTGAGCGCGGGAATTTTTTACTACAACTTAAAGAGGCTCCTCGCAGTCAAAATATCTCAAGTCTCCCCGCGTTTCACCTCCGCGTCCACGACAATCCGAACGGACACTAAAGGTACTACGGACCTCGGAGTTAACCCCGCTAGTCGCTTTTATATCCGCGTCCACTTCGCCGTCGGTCAGCGAGGTCTGTAGCCTCCCCCTCCCCCTACCAGCGGGGTGTGTGTTGCATGTCGCATCCCCCCGCATCTTCACGGGCTCCTACTTCCCGACACCCGCTCTCTCCCCTCTCCTCTCTCTCTCTCGCCATCTCGCTAGTTGTATACCTTTAACATCGGGCGGGGCGAGGGTAACCATTGTGTTCGGTGTACGCGTGTGGTGTGGTACTGCCCCCTGGCGGTGGCGCCACCGCCGCTGCTTCTCCGCTACGCCCACGCCACGCCCCCAAACACCCACGACCAGGCGTTGAAAGTCCTGCGCACATGGGCGTACACTCCGTACGTGGTTTTCATCGGAGCGCCGTCTACCCACTGTACGTCGAAGGACCCGGATATGGTTCGTACGCAATCGCCCCCAAACCCTATCTAGCACCGCATATCTAGCACCGCATATCGATGTCGTATATATAGAGCATGCTTTACATTCAGTTTAGTGAAATGAATTTACAAACAATTCTAATTATATTTTCGACATAATTTTAAATGTAATTTATTCAGATTAACTATTTATAAATACTATAAGAGTACTATTATAATAAATCCCTAAATGATGTATTCAGGATAAAGTAACTAATTTAAATTCCTTAAGAAAATGATGTAGTTTCAAATTCGGATTACAGATTACATTTATATGATTTATCTATGAACCAAACGCACGTCTGATATTAATAAATTAATGTGTTGTTTCAATCCAAAAGATATATTGTTCAATGAACAATGTTCATCACATGAACAATGTTCATGTGTGAAGTGTTTAACAATAGATATTGGGTACATTACACAAATTGAGATTTATTTAAATATTAAGAAAATACAATGAACCACAAATCATTAAAATTATAAATGTGTTTATATCTGTGTTTTTGTTAATAGAATTATTCCTAAAATATAAGTTTTCGCAAATTTAAATCACGCATTTTACAAATGACTTCATATTTGAGTTCTTTTGTATTTGAAAACTAATGAGAATGACGATCGTATGATTATGAATTTCACAAAATCTTAACCTTTAACAGGATGGCAGTTTGGAAAAACTAGCCAAAGAATCGCAAATGCTTGAAACCACCTACGGTCACTACTTCGACCTAAAGATAATTAATAATGATATAGAGGAGACTATAGATATCCTACAAAAGGCTATCACTTGTGTATCTCTCGAACCCCAATGGGTACCAGTCGGGTGGGTCTACTAAAAGTCTCCGGATTACCTCAAATATACCGAATCTCTATATCTTGCTGCAAAATCACATTAAATATTTATTCGGTAATTATCGACCGATTGAAATTGTCTGAATTTGAACATAATAAGATATAGTAACTTATATTTACCACACTTTCAGTGATTATCAATTTCAAAGCTATAATGAACAAACATGATTTCAAATATGTTAACAATCTATTATTAAACCTCGCACTATTCTGATTACAATGCAACATATGAAACTGTTACATCACCGTTTGTTAAAGATTGAGATAGATGAAGGGTACATCATAATAATATAGTTTTATATGTTTCGGAAATAAAAACTCAAAAAATCTATCTTATTTTTTAGATCATTTATTTATAAAAATTAACTTTGGATCTGTATTTCGCTGGAGTAGTTGTTTTGGTACAAAGTATTGCATGTATCAGGTTGGGTTTATGTGTTGGGCTCCTATAGAACCAAATGTGGGTTGTAGCTGATTCGTATCGGGGAGCTGAGATGGATCCGGTGGCATTTGGTGATTCACTGCGATAAAGAGTTAATTTAATTTATTTATTTATGTACCATAAGTATTATTTAATAGTTTTCATTAATTATCATTATCATTACCGATGAAAAAAGAGTTAATTTATTATAATAAATATTAAAACAAATAGACATGATATTCTGCATGCTTAAATAATAATTTGATCATAAAAAACCTTGACTGAATTGTGGAGCAGTATATCGTGTGATTAGGATACCAACGCCTTCAATTAATGCTAATAGGATTCCCCCAACGATAGCAGATCCAGCCATGGCAGCTTTTCCATCTGAAGATTAATATGTTTACAATTTACAATCGTGTAAAAAACTCTTCCGAGGTGTCTAATATTCTAAAATAAATAATTCAATTTATAAAATATTTTAATTTAAATAGATATAGAAATATTCTCATTTCATATTTAGATCTTATTATGAAATAATCAAACAAAGTATAGCTAAATAGCCTGAAATAAATAAGACATATTATAAACATTATTTTAATATTATTATATTTATTTGAACTACTGTCAATATTAAACGGACCCGGAACGGTGTCACATGTGAATTTATTTTTATTTATATTGAATATAAAGAATATATAGAATACTAATTACTAATTACTATAAAATAATTAATAATTAATTCATTATAAAATTAATTTTGTGTAAATTTTCTATTTCATAAAATTTGTATTTATTTACCTACTAAAACTAAATTTACAAATGTTATTGGTAACAATATAAACAAGATTAATACCTATAGGGAAATCAAATGCATATTAAACTCTTTGTATTTAGTTTATAAAAGATGATTATTCTAGGAATTGATATTATTTTTATTTTATGTTTTTGGAAACAATATAAATAAATATGTTTAAATATACAAACCAAATAAAGAAAATTAAACAGTATATATGTTTACATGCATTTTTATATATAACAAGTTATGTCCTGATTACATTCCAAACACATCTACTATTTAAGATCTCAATATCAAATCGTTAATCAAAATCAAATAGTTTCTATAAAATTAATTACAACATTTTTGTAAATATATTCAATTTAATAATATATCAAATTTAAGTAAAAAAAAGTATCTATCTGGTATTCTATATGAAAATTGTACTTTTTAATATACTACCGAGTTTATACTAACTTCTGACCGATAAGATAGCACCGGTAAGAGCTCCACTCGTTATGGAGTTCCAGGGATCTTCTTTCTTACGGATGTATACCATAGAACAATCAATAGCAGAGAAGAGACCTCCCCATACGGCAAAGTTTCCTGTAATATTGTAATTTGAAAATATTCATCAAATAGAAATAATTAATAAATCTGCATAGATATAGTCGCTGTAAATTCAAATAATTCGTTGTAAATGAAATATACTTATAAAAACCTCCGGTTATTGGAGCTTTTTCTTTAATTGCAACCAGACTTCCCATTAGTCTTCTGTAATTACCCTGATAAATAAACGAATGAATTATGTCTTTGCTAAAAGATAATTAATGAATATAATGTCTGAATACTATATAATGTCTGTTTATATATTACATATTATTCAGTAGTAAATATGCAATAGTGTTAAACTATTAATTATTACTGCTAATGAAGACCTAATAATAAAAAAAAAGTTAAAATTTATTAAATCTAACCGCGCCAAAAATCACAGTATATATTTGATTGATTTTTGTGCAAGATTTTGATATGAATCACTATGTTTATGACTATAATTAAATAGATGTTTTTTAATTATATATTTTTTTATTGATATGAAATTAATTATTCTTAACTACACGAATATTATATTATTTTACTTTACATTGTAATATATGATACATATATTACTTAAACATATTATAATAGATTTAAAGTGATTTTTATCTGAGTCAACAGCAATTATGGAATGTCCCGCATATTATATGATATACATTAGTCAGGACATTTTACATGCTTGCAAATGCACGTTGAAAATCTGATATAAAAATTATTTATATATAAAATATGTATCATATACTATAATTTAAACTAATATCATATGTTAGAGTTTTATATACAACCTAGTCATTTTCTATATTACTGATGAATAATAGTATTTTACAAAATAAAATTTAAACCTAATATTCACCTTTATGAGAATAATTAATTTATATCAATTAAAAAACTAACAATATGTAATATTAATAGTTTTCATATATATAGTTATTCATAATAAAAGGTGTACACAGATTAGGCTATTCTAGTCGGTGATTTCTGAATGCTAATATTTACGTATTTATGTGAAAATCAGATATACATGATAATCTGTAACTAATGTTGGCATATCATAGTACAAATTTAAATTCTACTACAAATAATAGAATAATTATTATTAAATACCTTTGGTGCATTCCTGAATCCTTTAATTGAATGGAATACAGATCCACCAATAGCTCCCATTGCAAAAGCACCTCCGCAATCATCTACTATCCGCCAAGGGCTGAATTTTTTTTTAAACGTGATAATATTAAAATAAATATATTATCCATGCGACCTTGTATTTTTAAAAATTGATTTACGATTTATTCTAATAATTTATAATATAAAGAATAATATAATATTTTATATATATTTAATGATTTAGTATATATTATATTAACTATGTTATAAATAATCTTATATTGGTTTAAATCATAAAAACCATGGCTCTCTTGCATATTCTTCCATGTTGATGTTTATTTATCAAAGATTGTTAAATAACCCTTGTGAATCAAATTTACATTACTTTATTAATATAAAAATAGATTCATTTAAAAGTATTTAATTTTGAATACGAATACATTTAATATACATATGTAGAGCATATGACTTATTACCATTATTAGAAAATGTATAATCATTTTATTTTTAAAGACAATGCATATTATGATAGTTAAAAACTTTCACACTAAAGTTATAATTCCAAGTGTAATGATATAATAAACTAATATTTTTATAGTTGAAACTACAATTGATCATTTATTAAATTATTTATCAATCTACATTAGTATATTTACTATATATCCATGTGAGTATATATAAGACGTATATGTTAATATAGTGATATTTTTAATATAAATATGTTGATTAATGGAATATAATTACGCAATTAGTTATATGCAATAAGTTATTAATTACGTGTCCCTATAAATAAATAAAATATGGATAAAATCAATGATGCGGAACGACTACCAATTAAGTTAGTAATTATTGTTCATATAATTAATTTTAATTTCTAATTATCTTTTTATCTATAGGGTATATAGTAATATATTACTAAATAAATACAATAATAGTATTATAATACAATATTATATATCTTAGGAATTCCTTATTACTATATAGTATCTTTAATTTTATTATATATTAAACTTAATTTATAAACTATATTTAGATTATGTATATTTACTAAATAAATCAATATATTAAAGTATACATTATGATGTATCATTTAGTTTATCAACCAATACTAGGATAATCTTGGTTTATATTATCAAAGTTGATAATATAGAATATTCACTGTATGACAATATAGTGATATAAAGGTTAATTTATACTCACATACATAAACCACTAAGAAATTAAAATTACTTATAAAATTCCTAAATAATGTAGTTAGTAAATATTCTATATAATACATATATAATATTTTATTATGATCAAATTTGTATTCATATATATTTTATTTATTATTATTTATTTGACTACCCTGAATTAATACATTATATATCAATATATAATAGTCTATCTATTGTAACAATTGTTATATTAGATTGACTATTATACACCTATATTATATACAATTTATGATGCTAATCAATACATAACATTCCTCATGCATTATATGTATAATAATAAAATTAAAATATTTAAGTTATTGATTAAATATTATTTGTTTAATAATATTTAATATATTTAAATTATGAATAGGAATTACTATTCATTATTGATTATTTATTATATTATTCTGGAGTTCTGGAGATGAGTAAAACAAGAAACACACTATTTTATTTAATACATTATTTTAACTAATACTACAAATTAATAATACCCATTTTTTATGTTATTGTTTACAAATGTATAAGTGTTGATTAACTATTATCAGCATACAAAAGGTTTGAATTTCATGCTTTCTTTTAATTGCCAATTAGAAATATTATACTTAGTAATTTTGCTCGAGTATAATAATATTCAGATAGTTTAAAGATAGTAGGATTTTCGGTATTAACCAAACCATTTATTATCTCACGTACCTATAATGACAACCGATTAGTTATGTCTTACTTTTTTCACGTAACGCCGTACACCTGTTATATAAATTCTACAGCGTGTTTGTATATATACTTTAATTGTTCTACCTGTTCAATCTGATATATCACAGCGGTATTTTATTTTGTTTGTACAATACTCACATATAAACTATCTAACGATATTTTTATAACTTTTTAAAGTAATGACTTAATATTATTCTCGCACGCCATACTTGATATGAATGTATATAAACCACAATACAAATTTATATGTTTTAATCGACTGTAAATGATATAAATTTCTTTTATAACTCTATAAATATTTTATGTTAATTTAAACTTTAGTTTCCAATCAATAAAAATATAGAGATATCAACAAATAATGAGTACATTGTCAAATTATATTTGTTTAGATGTTTCCCAGAATTATGTTATGTTATATAATAAATGTGACAATATATTTTATTTACATTAAAAATATATTTTGTTTATTTTTTATTTAAATATTTATATAAGATTATGTAATAGTTACACCATTTATTGTCTCAGTTTTACAACGTTATATATTTATAATAAATCTATAAACCTATAGGTTTCTAAATTTTATCTAAATTACAAAATTAATAATAAACTAAGAAACCAAATGATTTAAATATTATAGTTTTTTATAATTATTTAAAATAAAAAATAAAAATAATATATATTAATGTAAATAAAATGTATTTTCTCTTTTATTTTATAACAAAAAAAAACTAAAATTATCTGTTGTTTCATTGGAATTTATTAAAACAATAATTTTGCATTGATTTTATCGGATGTTGATTTTATCGTAGATTTTTAAAAGTAATATTTATCATTTAAAAAATGAAATAATATTAATACAATACAAATTTATATTTTACAATAATAGTAAATGATTTTTTTATATAATGATATTTATTTTGATGATCTAATTTTATATTTTTTTAAAGATATTATCTTAATATATATAAATTATTTTGTTTATTTTTTTGGAAATAATTGTTATTAATACATTAACAATTTTGATTCTAACTTTTAATGCAATTGTAAGCCATGTTGAATATTGAATAGATATCTAAAACACTTCAAATGCCTATAGTTTGATTATCAAGTAGAAACTAATATAAAAATATTGTATATATTAGACATTAATGTAAATTAGTAAATCAGTAATTTAATAATGAATAAAAAATAACTGGAATTGTAATACAAATATACATATATACATATATACCAAAGATATTGATTACATTTTTTACAATTCTTTACTACATTGGTATGTGCTAAATAAATTCTATAAACAGGTTTATATTTTATAATAATTAAAATGAATAAAGGTATTATTAAATAAACTAGTAAAATTTATATCTGATTTTTACTATATATTAAATTTATATTATTATTATAAATTTAATATGTTCTTTTAAAAAATGGTAAAAACATGTAATTATTAGTTTATATATTAATTTCTATTGATCAGTAAATTTAGATGTAACATGTTTAAATTTATGATATACAATTATAATTAGAAATATTGTGCATGGATTAGTCTATTGTTCCGTAGTTTTATAACTTATCGTAATAATTTAATATTGTCACTATGCATTTTAATATTTATTTTATATTTTTTAAGAAAACATGAAAAATTAGAAAGTTGGTTGATAAATATTGAGTAGATTTCTATAAAATAAAGTACCTTTTTTTGAATCATTTGTAATCATAAAATCAATCCAACAATAATAGGGTACAAACTTTATACAGTCAAGTCTAGACTATATAATATGTATTATTCCTATTAAACTATATGTGTATGATATACTATATTACACACAGTATTATTATTATATATATCTATGAGTATAATAGTCAGTATTAGTTAGTACTATTGACTTTAGCATTTGAATTTCAGTGCATATAATATTCGGTGTGAATGTAGATAGAGACAGTAAAGGTGATAGATAAATGTTATCACATGCAGAGCTATATTATAGGAATTGTTTTATTTTCTTACCATACATTTATTAGGCTAGATTTATTTATTTAAATTACTATAGAAAATATTATTTATATTGTCCAATATTTTTTAAAAGTAGTTTCTTACAATATTTTCCAAGAATTAACAAGAAATATAAAATGACCAACTAATATGACTTTAATAGAATAAGGATTAATGTCAAGGTTATTTGGAAGTTCAAGGAATAAGGGTGACCATGAATTATGTGAAAATATAATGTAGATTTAAACTCATATAGTGGAATTTGATATTTAAAATAGATAAAATCTATTTATAAGACAAAAGCAGCTTTTTTTATTACACCATATAATATATGGTATTTATATAGTATGGTAATATAAATGACATACTATTTAATAATGAGGTAACATATGATCATTTTTTGGTTGTGTTACTATTGCAAATCTAGCTTATTTATAAAATTAATTATTTATTATCAAAAACTGATTCTTTTCTCGCAGCTTCACTATTCTGTCTTTGATGATATGGTACCTATTTTAACTAAATCAAACTTATAGGTTTAGGATATACTAAAATACTTAATATAGTATAGTTTATAGTTATATTAATTCTAATGTTTTCACGATATATGTAATCATATAGTTTTAAACTATAATTTATATTAATTAAACAAAATAAACTAAAAATATTAAGTTTCAAATCTAAATGTTTTCCTCTTAAAAAAACATATACATTATGCATATAATATTAATCTTAAAATCATTAGCAATTTTATATAATAATTATTAATTGTTAAAGTTAATTTGTATATATTCAATAACGGTTCCAAGATAGGAAATAAAAATATATGTAATCATTTGAAAATGAATTTATTAGTTTAAAGATTGTTTTTTAATTAAAAAATACTATCTTATGATATTATATTACAACAAATAGTATCTTATGATATTATATTACATCAAATAGTATCTTATGATACAAAGTAGTTCACAGAATATGTTCTAGATATAAATACATATATAAGTATAATAGTATAGTTTTCATTATTTCAACAAATTGTATGCGTATATATGCAGTTTAATATTTATAGTAAGGTAATAATAATCATACTGTTATCATTGTGAAACTTTTTAATATGTATAATATTTTGTTTGCTTTAGATAAGAATATTTGTCCATGATTACTACAATTTAAGTACGAATACCTCTATTTTATTTACGTATATTTTATTCACAAATACTTATATACAAATGAGTACATTTATATATATATATTATATTGTTTGCAAATAAATATGCATAGGGAGAAAATGGGAAACACGTAGTACATAAATATATTACAGATGACTTAACAACAGAATCGTACACGTAGCCAAGCCTCATGTAATAGTTGCTGTCTTTACTCAGTTTGTTTATGTCTGAGATGTGATTCATCATGCGAGTGAAGTTAAATTGAATAAATAAACTTGAACTTCCTCATATCGAGAATAAATTACCTCTATGTCGCACAATGCGCATGTGTTCACGTCATCAAATCAAATATTATTTGTTTTCAGAATTCATACTTTGTAGTATAGATATATTTTCTACTCGAAATGGAATTATTATTGTATTAGTTGTGAGCTGATAGATATACATCTTATAGTATCTGAATTCAATTAGTGTTCACCTAATTTCATAGTGCCAAGTCTTAAAGGTTGCAATACGTATCATAATTTTAATATATATTATATATATAGATTCAAATATACATATATACATAGATTCAAATATACATATATACATATATATATATATATATATATATATATATATATATATATATATAGATTCATTATCAAACAAATGTGTTAATGTTCTACAAATATTATTATTATAATATGTCTGAAGTCTTCCTAATATCGATGATATTATGCAATATGAATTGAATATTAAAATAATAAATTCATTCTAATATCCGAGAATTGATTTGTTTATCTAGTTTATTAATAAACAACCTATATCAATATTTAACATATAAGTAGACATTGTACTAATATCCTTATATAATATTAACCTACATTATTGTTAGAAAATGATATATATTATACGGCAATTTATGTTTAATACATATGAGTATGTAGACATTGTATTTATTTTCTTACATATTATTAACACATAATTACTGCAGGATATTTATAAATAATATGCAATATATACAATGGTCTAGTAGAAATTCTCCTGGGAAATTATCATTCTCATCTGCTTTATATAAATAAAATAAAAGAACAATTCATCATGGATAATAAGAAATTTCTTATGATGGAATAAAGCTTTTGAACATATTGTAAAGTCTATAATTCGTACGACGTACAACATACGACGTATGTCTAAATATATAGTTATGAAATACATGCAAATTAGGTATAATTTAATTATATGCTCTATTATATATATATATATATATATATATATATATATATATATGTACTGGGTAAATAGTTGTGTTCAATATATTATAGTATATAATGGAAAATAACACTTATTCAGCCGTAGATATGTGTGAAGGTAATACTCTTTTAATTGCATAATTCATTTCTATATATATATATATATATATATATATATATACAATTAACTAGGGTACAATCTTATATAATTATTTTAAATAAAAAACAAACATAATATAATTTTAATGCAAATAAAATATATTTTCTCTTTTAGCATATAACATAAAAACCAATACGAACTGCATTATTTATTGTATAAATTCAGTTACAGCAGTTTAAATATTTTAGAGTAATAATATATATTAAAAAAGTGGTATATTTAAAATGGAATAATAGCATAGTCATACTGACAGACTGTTTAATGCTGAATATTGTACTGTATGCGTATTAGTATGTAATAATATAGATATGTCCTTTGTAGGTATATATTATAATAATATTAATTTTTGCATGAAAGATATAAAGAATATTATATTTTTAACATATAACTTATGAAAAATGTAATTCAATATTATAATTTTGGATTACTATTTGTATGGCTAATGATACAAAAATACAAATTAGACAAAAATATTCTACATAAATAAATTGTAATATTTAATACTTAAAAGTTATTTTTTACAAAAGGAAACTATAAAAATAAACATAACATTCAACTATAAAAAAAATGAATTGAAAAGTGAATTGAAAAGTGAATTTGTCATACAATATTGAAAATATTTTGAATGACGTCATACAATAACTAATACTTGTAAATAGAATATATATTGTCTTATTAATTTTAATTGTTTTATAAATATTTGTTTTATTGAGTTATTATTACCAGGAATTGATATCCAATAAGTCAATATTTATATTCATAAATTAAATGTAAGGTATTTTTAAATTAAGAATATAATTTTCTTTCGTATTTATATAAGTATACTTACTTTGTATATATATATATATATATATATATATATATATATATTTATATATATATACAAATTAGAACATTAATTTCAACAATATTTAATTTTTAAGAAGATACATAAATTTGAATAACTATTTGTATAATTCTATAATAACTAATTATATTATTAATTATCTTTATATAATTGTAATATTATTAATTAAACTTAAAATATCTTGGATTATAATTCTAGATTATTTAATTTATTACTCAATAATCAATGACTATTGATAATGTATAAATTGATATACTTTATAATATATATATTATACATATATAATATATACATTATAATACATTATAATATATTCTCATCGGCCGATGTCGGTATTGAAATGCTTATTTAAAAATGCTTATAACTCAATATCTACCGAAAGAAGGTAATGGAGGATAATCTGGGATAGAATTATTAATCAAATAATATTAATCAAATGTAGTAGATTAGTGATATAAACGACAAGGAAAATACATTTTTTAAATAATCATTTTCTTAGTGGTTTTGATAATTAAAATGTAAATTAATTTAATATGTTGACATACACATATTTTATATTGAATACATTTAGAAATAATACCAACTCACTCTAACGAAGTTGATATACTATATATGAATATTTATATAATCCTACATTATATAATTTATATTATATATGTCTTATATGTAAACATATTATTGTAATATTGTATATACAACGTATTCCATACTGCAAGCATATATTTTATTAGTAATTCAAATCATTTATAATTATTCTATTTAATATATTGAATATTCACTATATATATATATATATATATAGTATATATATATATATATATAGTATATAATAATATTGACCTGTTAGTGGTTATTTATTTATGTATTAGCTCAAGGAGTTATCAAAATAATATTATATTAATACTTTTTGTATTAAATTAATATTCTATTTAGAAAACATAATATTATTATATATATATTTATATAAATTATATATAAAATGAAATATATATCAAATATATTAAATATACATATATATATATATATATATATATATATATATAAATAGTTATATAAATATATAGAATTATATATATTTAATAATATGCAATGGCGATTCAAGTGACAATCTTCCGTGTGCTATTTATAGATTTCTACTTATATAACCAAAGCATATGTTTACTGAATCACACAATATTCCTTGCTACAGAAACATCTCAATATACTTCTGCTTTTACTCTCTTGTTATTACTTGGTTTGCTTATAGATTGACCTGTTAATGGCTATTTATACATGTATTAGGTCAACGAGCTATTAAATAGTTATCAAAATAATATTATATCAGTACTTTTTGTAATAATTTAATATTCTATTCAGAAAACATAATATTATTATATATATATTTATATAAATTATATATAAAATTATACATATATCAAATATATTATGTATATATAAATATATATATAAATATAAATATAAATATAAATATAAATATAAATATAAATATAAATATAAATATAAATATAAATATAAATATATATATATATATATATATATATATATATATACATTTATTTATTTTCTATAACAAGATCATCTATTATATACGTAGAAGTGTTTTTATTGCACTGACAGCTACTTTCTAGAACTATAATAGGTCGTATCTTATTGAATCTCAGTATATATCGACTTATATATAGTTAATGTAGATGCTACACTAGTACAATTACCAAGCATTCGTGCTTTAAGTGTACAGTACACATTGTACAATGTATAATGTTATAATGTATAATGTACTGTTATAAAGAGATACGTTAGATGCCTTAATTGATTAATAAACGTTAATACAAAATATTTATTATATTTGTATGTAAAAAGTATAATTTAGAACAATTGTTTTCATAAGTAAGTTTATTTTCAGGTTATTTTTGTTATTCTGTATTTTACTAAATATATATTTAGTCTTCGAAATAATGTTAGAAATAAAATTATTTGTAAAAAGGATAGAAAAATATCTTACATTTTTTCGTTACAATTTTTTTTATAAAATCGTATTCGAATATTAATCAGTGATATTAATTTTCACAATATCATGAAATTGATACTCAATTGATATAACTCTAATTGTTCTTTAGTAATAGGCCTATTTATAGTAGATGTAATTATTCCCTATTATGAAAAACATGAGTTCATTGTTCATTATACATATCTTTAATAATCTTGGTACCAAAAAAATAATAATGCATCATATATTATTTAAATATAATATCTCTCTTATACTCTCTATCTCAAATTGAATTGTAATTACCTGATATATATATTATGTTTTAATTGGATACTCTTTATTTTCTGTATGTACATTTGCATATTTAAATTAAACTAAAACTGCTCTGTTCAATTTTATCCGTAATATTAAATATACATTTTATTCAGTATATGTTAGGTCACATCCTGTTGTCAAGCTTACTAAAGACACTTTATGAGATGTTATAAATACCATTGTTATTAAAGTTTAGTGGTTTATCGACTGGTGATTTAAATCATTAAGCTAATGTATCAGAGATCCGTACAGAAATTCCTTTGTATTGTGGTTTAAATAAACACACCGAAGCATTATCCACAAAACATTATCCGCAAGGAACAATATTTAATAAAGATGATAATTGCGCAAAATAACACTTTATCTTGCAATCCAGGCTTATGTACCTATGACTGATTTTATTTCGAGTTTATACATCATACAGAATTACCTTTTAATATTTGCAAATCAGTATTTATATAGTTGAAGGAACAGCCAATAAAGGAGCTCTCAGGTCAATACTGATTTCTAATTT
The DNA here is from genome assembly GCA_964035775.1 of Osedax frankpressi. Lineage (NCBI taxonomy): Eukaryota > Metazoa > Annelida > Polychaeta > Sabellida > Siboglinidae > Osedax > Osedax frankpressi. The sequence goes on from OZ038313.1 coordinate 20,437,169, forward strand.
AGTTGGCTACTCATATCAAAGTTTTATAATATTTGTTTATATAATATTTGTTTATTTTATTATTTTCATTTTTTAATAAATATTAATGTCTTCAATGCTGTCAACTAATTTCATTGATCGTTAATAATAACTTCATATCAATAATATATCATTATTTAAGATATATATTTATATTGATAATATTTTACTGATGAATACTTACTAATATACTACTTAGAGTAAATAGTATTTACTATATACAACTATATATTATGAACTATTTATATGTTGAATACAATTATTTTTTGCAGTACTATATTTGTTAACTATTATATATCAATTAATATATCATATCAATATATTTTAGAGTTACATAAGCTAGATATAACAAAACTTTATAACATATATAATTATGTAATTTTAAAAATAAATAAATATATATAATATGAACATTTTGAATACTGTATTTGAGAATTAAATATCATATTTTAAATAAAGTGTCATATATATGATATATAAAATATAATATAGATAATTAATATAGCAAATATATAATACATATAGTTACGTTTGAGACCACCATAGTGAGATATAATTGCAAAGGTGAATTGGATGTGAATTCCTAAATACTGAGTCAGAAAAAGTCTGATGTCTCACCTCTTTATTCTTTTATCGAATATCTGCAACATCCTATTGTTTCTTTGAGTAAATGGATATCCACGATGCCTGATTATTTCTTTATTTTGGGTTTATTACGATGATCAGTAAATTGGCAATAAATTGTTCTTAGGAAACTTCTGGATTAATTTATTTGTTATCTTTTTCTTGTTACCGCTGTCTATAGAATTACAATAGAAATTGAAATATGATAGCAAATAATTTCACATGTAACAGTTTTTGTTTGTTAATAAAATACGAATATAGCAAATTGTATGTGAAATTAGCTTATTCAGCAGATAAATCTATTTGGTGAATTGTGATTTGTCTTGAATGTTGGGGGAGTCTTTTATGATTAAGTTCAGTTATCTTTGATTAACTAGGGCTAGTGGTTGATAAGCAAGGTTTCAGTTATCTTTGATTAACTAGGGCTAGTGGTTGATAAGCAAGATTTCAGTTATCTTTGATTAACTAGGGCTAGTGGTTGATAAGCAAGATTACAGTTATCTTTGATTAACTAGGGCTAGTGGTTGATAAGCAAGATTACAGTTATCTTTGATTAACTAGGGCTAGTGGTTGATAAGCAAGATTACAGTTATCTTTGATTAACTAGGGCTAGTGGTTGATAAGCAAGATTACAGTTATCTTTGATTAACTAGGGCTAGTGGTTGATAAGCAAGATTTCAGTTATCTTTGATTAACTAGGGCTAGTGGTTGATAAGCAAGATTACAGTTATCTTTAATTAACTAGGGCTAGTGGTTGATAAGCAAGATTACAGTTATCTTTGATTAACTAGGGCTAGTGGTTGATAAGCAAGATTACAGTTATCTTTGATTAACTAGGGCTAGTGGTTGATAAGCAAGATTTCAGTTATCTTTGATTAACTAGGGCTAGTGGTTGATAAGCAAGATTACAGTTATCTTTGATTAACTAGGGCTAGTGGTTGATAAGCAAGATTTCAGTTATCTTTGATTAACTAGGGCTAGTGGTTGATAAGCAAGATTACAGTTATCTTTAATTAACTAGGGCTAGTGGTTGATAAGCAAGATTACAGTTATCTTTGATTAACTAGGGCTAGTGGTTGATAAGCAAGATTACAGTTATCTTTGATTAACTAGGGCTAGTGGTTGATAAGCAAGATTTCAGTTATCTTTGATTAACTAGGGCTAGTGGTTGATAAGCAAGATTACAGTTATCTTTGATTAACTAGGGCTAGTGGTTGATAAGCAAGATTTCAGTTATCTTTGATTAACTAGGGCTAGTGGTTGATAAGCAAGATTACAGTTATCTTTGATTAACTAGGGCTAGTGGTTGATAAGCAAGATTACAGTTATCTTTGATTAACTAGGGCTAGTGGTTGATAAGCAAGATTACAGTTATCTTTGATTAACTAGGGCTAGTGGTTGATAAGCAAGGTTACAGTTATCTTTGATTAACTTGGGTTAGTGGTTGATAATCAAGATTGGTGATATCTAAAACTATCTAATTTTTGATAAAGTTACCGCTAACAATGCGGATTTTGTTAATTATTAATTAATTTAAGTTAGTAATATTATCATGTGAGGGATGATTAAAATATCTCTGAGGTCCTAGTTACGTAATCTACATCAATATTCTTTATTATTTTATAAATCAATGTTATCATTTTTGGGCGTACATATAATTTTTCTTATGCTAATAAATATTATGTAATGATTCACTTTTGTGCAATTAATTGTAATTTATCCACCATTTTAAAATTATCACATCAATAATTCATATTTTTTTTACCATGAATTACTGAATATAAATATAAATTATATCACTTGTCATTAATACTTTTATTAAGTATTGACTAGTATATATTAACTGATGTGTATTAACTAGTATTTATTAACTATAGAAGTATTAACTGCAATATTCAGTTTTATATTAAGTATTAATTCTCACAGACATATTACAATTAATATAAAACATATGATAATGGTTTGATAATCCTATAAATCTTAAAATAAGTGTAAAATGTTTATCTTAGTTTTTAATTCTTTTTATATTCATTTATTTTTATATTTTTATATTATATATGATTATGAATTAATGTACACATTATAACGAAAAAATGATTAATATAGTACTTTAAATTTCTATTATATTCTAATTTTTTCCTCCCTCTCCCTGTCACTTAACTAGATTATTAATCAGAGATATAAATCTTGTTAAACTTTATTAAAGACTATATATATAATTGAATTATTTTATAGTGAATTATTATCTCAAATATAGTTTTTAAGCAAATTGTCATTTTCAATAATGATCGAGTCTTTCACATAATGATATTCAAATGAATTTATATTTATCAAAATATTTATTTTCATGAATGTATTCCAAGATATTGTATACAGAAAAAGTGCTGTTATTTGGAAAGCCAGTAAAGATCAGAGCATATCCACAAGTAAGTATCCTAAGAATTTTTCAGAATAAATTAAAATAATCAATTATTAAATAACAAATTCTATTTTTATTATTATATGCCATTTCAAAGATACACTATTTAGGAATAATTAGTGTTTATTGTTTATATTATCAGCATATTTCCGATACAATTATTGATATGAACTGCAATTTTTTTTCATTAATGATTATATACGTTTCCTAGGTAGTTCTTCCATTCCCTCTCTCTCTCTAACTCTCCCCTCCCTCACCACATTCCCTTTATCTCACTACCCCTCCCCTCCCCTCCCCTCCCCTCCCCTCCCCTCCCCTCCCCTCCCCTCCCCTCCCCTCCCCTCACCCTCCCTTTCCCTCTCTCTCTAGCTTTCTCTCACTATCTCCCTCTCTCATTCTCCCTTTCCCCATCTATCTCCCTCTCTCATTCTCCCTTTCCCCATCAATCTCCCTCTCTCATTCTCCTTTTCCCCATCTATCTCCCTCTCTCATTCTCCCTTTCCCCATCAATCTCCCTCTCTCATTCTCCCTTTCCCCATCTATCTCCCTCTCTTACTCTCACCAAATCCCGCAGTGAAATTACTTGGTGAAGAGAATACGATACTGTCCCCGCTGAGACCGAAGCCGCCTCGCAAACCTTCAGCCGGAACGGAGCGTCTATTATCCGCCCGCGCCCAACTCATCTCTCCGGGTCCGCTGAAACCGCAGTTCAACCTCAACCCCGGACGTGCTAAACAGGCGCCGACTAAACCCCCGAAACCATCGTCGTTTACGCTGGCCCCTCGACTACCAGACGTCGGTACCGTGTTCACTGTGGTTTCTGCGTCGGTAACGACACCCGCCGTGAAAACGCCCATTGCATTACCGCCGCGAGACGATTGTAATAAACGCTTGAATAACAAACACGGTATCAACTCCGCTAATGAAGCATCGAAGCCGAGATTACCAACCGAACTGGTCTCGACGAGGGTAAACAGTTTTAATAATAACTCAAGTGGTCAAGAGGTCATCACAAGTTCCTCGAATTCTCTGTCCAACATAAAACCATCCATTCAAGACTTGAAGAATATTTTCAATCGTTGTCCTGTCAGTACCTCGACATCCGCTAAAGCCACGAATGATACAAATACTTCTATTCCCACCACTTCCCATATTACTCGTGCAAACATTACAACTCCCACAACTGCCATTAATCCCAGTAGATGTAGAGATAAACAGGTACCAGTAAAACCCCCCAAACCCACGATAATGTCTCGAAAAAAGCATGAGATATCCGCTATATTGCTGGAGAAAGCGAACTCGCACAGCTCGACCTCTACACCATCTCTGACCTCCGATATCTCTACTCGGGAATCCACTTCCTCTGACTCGCCTAACTCACCATCCGCTTATTCCCTCCGAGGCAGACCCTCCAGCCCCACCCCTACTTCCCGTCGTGCCTCCCTTTCCTCTCCCCATTACGGCGACGACGAAGACGACTTCAATTACGAATCTCTCGAAGAAGATTCTTCCGAATACGACATTCCGATAACGCCGTGCCTTCCTTGCCCCCCGCGACCACCGAGTTTGGCGCTAGCAGTTGGCGCGTCTGGGTCCGCCTCCGAGAAGCCGCCGATTCAGCCGAATTCTCCGCAGTATTCTCCGCAACTCTACGAGGTCGTCGATATCGGCAGCCAGGTGGACGGCGACACCGCGAAAGAAACGGTCCACGAGAGCGACGCCTCGGATGGTGATGGCAACGAGTCCGAGGGCGCAGACGGTGAAAGCTCGACGGATGAATATGAAATCATCGTACAGGCGACGTCCAGAGTCGTGATTACCGTGGCAACGGCTGCCGCGAAAAGCGAACAGTCTCCGAACAAACGATGTGTGCCACTACCGCCAACCCCGTATTCGCCTCCGCCTATAGTCGAACGTAGCTCCTCGAAAGAAAAAGTTTGCCTTATTAATATTACGCCCGAGAATATAGTAGATTTTAAAAAAACGATTATCGAGATTTATCAAAATAGTAAAATTTACTGTTCACGTTTTAAATAATGAATGCATTGATATAATTATATAATAAGGTATTGATATAATTACAGGTATCTAAAGTCAATTCGAGTGTCTTCGCGAAAACTCAGTCATCTATAACTGGATCTTTGAGGTAATAGTTTAAATATATAATTACATACACTATAATTCTAATATGAAATATTTGATATTGAAAATATAAATAATAAATATATCAGAATTTATTTTTGAATGATAATGATTTTGGTGAAAAATTATTTTAATTTCACAATTAGAAAATTTTATATTGATTACAAATTTAATAATAATTAAATTATTATAATAGCGATATAAAAATTAAAGAGGGAAAAAGTACTTTTTACGATGGCTCTCAAACTGATGTTAATCAAAACATAGGTTAATTTAAGTGTAAATATTTTTGTAAATATACAAATTTCTTACTAATTATATATTATATAAAATCTTCATATATTTTTGAGTGATAAAATATTGTTTACATAATTTAATAAATGAATATGAAAATATAAACTAATATATTGTTGACTAATTCATTACTTTCCTTCCTATAATCGTCTTTGCTTACAGATGATCTAGACCTCGATATTTACGTGGATGTCAGCGATTCAGAGATATCGGAGAATACTGATGACAATTACACCTACATCGACCAAAACTCAGAATCATTCGACGAAGAAGGTTTGATTGTTGTAGAGACAATAATGGATATAAGTTATTATTTCAATTAATGTGGAACACATACTAATTAGCTCAATTGATCTGCAAATTTGCAATCTCGAAATTTCCATCTCTTTTCCTTCGAGAACTTAGAAATATATATTTTAATATTTAATATTTTTATGTATTAATTTTCTAAATATACTAAATAATGAGATGTTAACCAAAAATATCAATTTAAACCAATATTTTTGTAAATATAGAAGAAACGGAAATATAAAATTGATTTTTATAAGAAATTTAAAAAAAGAATAATCTAATTTTATTTTATTTATTATCCATTTTATGTGAAAAGTTATATTGAAAATACTTTTCAAAATCTTAAAAGAATTCAATTATTAATATTTTAATCAAACTGTTCCAATGATATACAATATTTATTAGATATGTATATAATAATATATATATATATACATATATATAATAATGAACAATTTTAATATCATAAATTATTAGAATAATTTACTTTCATAATTATAAGATTGTAAATTGTAAATATTAGTTTTTAATCACATGATTTGTATTTAGATGCAACCTTTATTTAGTTAACATAATTTATATAAATACCATTAGATGCATTATACATAAATATTCTAATATCTATTTAAAGTATTGACATTTTATTATATATTAATATTTATCATCAAATACCTATTAATTAAATTAAATATTAAAATAAACTCATCATTTCAAAAGATGAGTTTTCGAATAAGTATTTAATTTTTATTATTTGAGTACAATTAATTAAACAAAATGATAACTTATCAACAAATATATTATAACTATTTAAATATTACAATAAATAATTAGAAATCATTTTAAATACATATATTTGAATTAAAAATTCAAAATATTATGTGTTCAAAAATATAAAATATTTTTAAATTAGATTTACTGGACTCTAATTAAAACCTTATACCAGCAGATATATTCTTCTCATACTTATACTAAATTATATTCAACATCAAATTACATATATGTAATTAATATATTTAGGTTATCTATTATAATTATTATAATCATTATAACTTTTATAATTAATATGTAATTAATATATTTAGGTTATCTTTTATAATTATTATAATCATTATAACTTTTATAATTAATATGTAATTAATATATTTAGGTTATCTTTTATAATTATTTATATAATTATGTGTTTATTTTATATAACTTATTTCATATATAATTATAAAGAATATTGTGGAAAAATTAATATATCAATTTATTTAAAATTAAATTATAAATTAATAATTTATATAGCGATGTATTGTATATCATTATAATATCATAAATATTCGTATAATAATATATAATAAATATTATATTTGATAATCAATTTTGTTATATATTTAATTATTATTATTCATTATGAATAATGAATAATTGGTCAGATTATAGGTACATTTTAATAAAATACTATATATTGTTTGTATAAATATGATTTTAAATTGTTATTATTTATTTATTATTATTATTTTTATTGCATTTAAGAATATCATATAAAAGATATAAATATTCTATATTTTTGTGCAATCTAAATAGAAAAGTTTTGATGAATTTTATTTACATTACATAGCTTATTATTGATGATTGTTAATTTTATAAATATTTTATATTTTATGAATATATATAGATGGCTTTATTTTAATTATTATATTATATAAAGCATTTAATATCCAGTTTTATTAATATACTAAAATAACCGAGAACAAAAAAGATATAAATACTCATATGATATGATAATTATTTAATTTGATATACTAGATTATTTTCAATTTTATAACTAATTAATTAACTAATAAATTAAATAATATGTAAATCAGTATATAATTTTTAGGTTTGTTTTTATTATTAAATTACCATTACATTTTTGAAGAAATTTGTTATAAGAATTCAAATTGAAATAATTTGTATTTAGGATAAATCGTATGTAATATATTTATTTGTTAAATATAATTTGATATTTATTCACTCAGTATTTATATATCGAATATGTTATTATTATTCAATTAATTAATAAAATATGTACCTCATAAATTATAATTAATATCAAATTATGATTAATAGATAATTAAATACATTTTATTGGATTATTGATATATTTAACCACAAAGGCTTTTGACTTGCTTTGGACAGTTACTATATTCTATTGATTTACAGTTTATTAAAAGTTAAATTTACATTACGATATATTAATTACTTTAAAACATAGACTTAATCACTGCATGTGGCGTCAATATACAATGTACATTGTACATTGTGCATTATATAATACATTAATTATACACTATTTTGAGACTAATAGTTCATAATGAATTAATATTTTTCTATTTTAAAATTAATATATTAATAGTTATTAATCATTAATTTATAATTATATTGGTTACAAACAATGCATTCTTTACTATGTAATATATCTGATCAGATATATTGTTTATACATGTGTATATATGGTTGTGTCTCATTAAAATGGCATTAAAATATGCTTTTTTTAAAATTTGTTCCAGATGTCGTCGATACCGAAGTGAAAAGCGCGAGTGAGTACACGTAATTACCTCATAAAACATAAACTGATTGAAATGCACGACTTAAATTGTTATCTCCATTACGTTAATACTTCACTCGTGAGTCTATATTTAGAACGATATTCAAGTCAATTTATATAAATTCAGATCGTCTGTAGATCGCAACGCATTTTTTATCGCATGTACGCATTGCATTATCATTGAATTAACACAATACACGGCCTACAGGGGAGAGATAGTAATCTCCCCGTAGTGTACGGTGCACACGCCACCCATTCTCACTAAATGCTGATTAGAGGGAAGTTAATAAAATGGCGCGCTCTCGTAGAACTTGCCATCTTATGATTTACGCCGATCGCATATAAACACTGACGTTTACACTCGATTCGCGCTTAAAATATCTCTTTTTGACCTCCTGTTTACCAAACATCGCAATGGTGTTTCTGTCGTGTTTCCAAACGGCAATGCCTTACTACTCCATGGACCAATTTGAACCAGTGTCGCCGTCTACGTTCTTGTTCGGTAAAACTCCGATGCTGGTGCCTTGTTTACCCGTGCGTTCTCCACAGGGTGTCCCCACTTGTCCCACATCCGTTGCTCTCTCTACCTCAGATCCCTCGTCTCCGCCTGAACAAGGTCATCCACGAAACTATAGCACTTATAGTAGTTTATTTAATTTCTCTATTATCTTTTGTAAATTATAACAATTAATTAAAATAAAACAATTATATTTCAATAACATGTGTCCTTTATTTGTCATTTAGTTCATTTTATACTTTACCTTTATACTAAATAAATATATATATAAATAATCTAATAACATTGTAATTTTAATATTTTCAGTACCAGATTTGCCTCCTAGAAAAGCGAGGGTGTCATCTAATAAAGGTTTTCTATTTGATAGTGTTCTCTATTTCAACATACAATGTTTATGTTACTCTACGCAGAAGTGGTTAATTAGAGCATTAGAAGCACTAGTACAACAATAATTCAATAAACGAGTAGCATGAATATTTGCTTGTTGTAGTAATAACATATTATATATATTTACATGTATTTATATATTCAAGTATAATGAAACATAAAATTGTTTATTAATGTATTTGCATTTATTTTATATTTCGAAAACACTAACCGTAAGGTGTTAGTCACCTATCATTATATGCACTTCCTTCCCAATAGGTAACAGCCCATTACCGCTATCCCCTCCCATTTGCGAGGAAAGGGAGGACATGTACCTATTACCTATTACCCTCGAAGATGTCAACTCTAGATTGCTAGACGAAATTATTGAGGTGCTCTTTCTATAATCTTTACAGTAATTAATCAATTTGAGAGTTCATATCATTTTCATAAGTTTTTACTTAAATAAACGTTTGTTTGATCACATATTTCTGGCTGCTCTTTGCTATGAAAACCACCGCTATTTGAATTATTTACAAGTTAATCAGAAGCTAACTAGCGATGGCATAACAATGAGATAATAATGATATAACAATGAGATATAAATGAGATAACAATGAGATATCAATGAGATAATGAGATAATAATGAGATAATGATGAGATAATGATGAGATATCAATTTGTAATCTTGGAGATTTTTCGCATACTTGAATTGTATGTTTACATTATTTGCAATTTCTGCTTATTAACGCTAAAAGGAAAAAGTATTTATATTTCATCTTCATTACAGGTGTCGGTCGTAGAATCTCCCAACAAAATAGACGAGTCATATTACTTAACACCTGTGAATTCAGACCTCGACGCCAACGTCGCCAACGCTACCGAAAACGCAGACGTCGAAGACGCAGCGATGATGACAGTCGAAAGTATGACTCCTCGACTCCAGACAACCCTACCGTCGGTCCAGCGAAGCTGTAGTCTGAAGGTCGTCGACGCTTCCCACGCGCGACAAAAAGACGACAACCTCCTGTCTCAGATCTACGAGGTGTTCAGGAGCTCCAAGGCGACGGGCAAGAAGTCGAAAGTTTTCGACGTCGGCGTCGGCGGAGTACGTCGGTGTATTAGTGACGCGGGTCTCGTGCGTCAAAAACTTGGTAAGCCGACGCAGACGTGTATAGATCATGGTATGGTCAGCATCGGAGTGTCATTGTTGTTTGTTCTATAGTCCGGACAGTGTCCACTAGACATACGGATATAATGTTATTGTATTCGATATCTTTACAATCTAATATTTATTATCTATTTATTATCTATATTACTTTCCATCGGAATTGATTCTATAGTCTCGTTATTATTGCATATTGAAATGTATGATATCAGTACTATATTATATGTACATATAAATTGATTATTTCATTTATTATATAATTAATAATAAATTTTTTGGGTATTTATAAATAATTATAATATTTTAAATAAATAAATTCAAATCGCATACAAAACAGTGTGTGGATTAAATACTACATTATATATTAATATATAAACTATAAATAAATAATATTAACATATTTTATTGCTTATTATATAAATTACATTAATTATAATTATTTTAAGTCTATATTTTTTCAATAAAATAATTTTTCTCTAATCTCATACTTTACAATATGTCGAGTATATTATTTACTTGATACAAACACATAAAGTGTGATATACAAAACTCGGGTTGTTTTAGAGCTTTCACATTTACTTATATAATGACGTAGAATGACACATTTTAATAATTTTCATATTTTTGCAGCATAAGCAATATTACAATGTGTATATTTATATCATAATTATAGTATGGAATATTGTTAAAATATGTTTTCAAAGGAAAAATGAGTGCTTTTTTTATGAAATGTAATATATAATCTATTTAATATTTTAATAATTTAACCATTAAATTTGGCATCATAATTAATAAATCTATATTTGTATTATTATAATGAATGACTAATTATCTTACTTCCTTTTCTATTCTAATTAATTATTCATACTACAAAGTAGTATACATTTTATACACATATAATACAAACCCTTCTTTGTAAATATTTTGTAAATTAATATATTTCAACATACATTTGAAATTTATAAGTTATTTATCATTAAAGATTTTATATCATTTATACCTATTTTTGGAGATTTTACAATATATTATAAATATCTATAATATTTATAAGAAGTTATTGTATGGAAAAAATATTATCTTAGAATTTAAGTTCTATATTGTATTATAATAATATTATAAAGAAATTAGTTTAAAATAAAAATATATTAATTAACATAAATACAGTCTGTAAATTTACTTTAAATATCAATTGCTATTTTCTTTATTTTTTAATTGTTTCTTATTTTATAATCTCCTTTTATTATTTTGTTATTATTTTAGTATCCTAAAGAACAAACAACAATTGACAAATCCAAGATAGGCTATCATAATAATCAGATAACAATATATATATATTTAATTATTTGATTAAATCTTATTTAGGAAATTCTGATTATGACTACATTTCAAAATACTCGGATTCAAGGACTACTAATCTCTTAAGTAACAAGAACTCTTCATTCACTGGTTAAATTTGATAATTTATAAAAATGCATAAATTTACTATATTAGCATTCATAATATAATGTTAATATACATGTTAATATTATTATATTATAATACTGTAATAATAAGTTAAATAAGTTAATATCATTATATTATAATACTGTAATAATAAGTTAAATAAGTTAATATCATTATATTATAATACTGTAATAATAAGTTAATATCATTCTATTATAATACTGTAATAATAAGTTAAATAAGTTAATATTATTATATTATAATACTGTAATAATAAGTTAAATAAGTTAATATCATTATATTATAATACTGTAATAATAAGTTAATATCATTTTAATATTATTACTATTATAATACTGTAATAATAAGTTAAATAAGTTAATATCATTATATTATAATACTGTAATAATAAGTTAAATCTTTAGTCTGTATTATTCTAAATCTACAATATTCTAAATTTATATTACATTCATAAAACATTTTTATTTACACTTTTTTTTAAATAAGCCAAAGCCATATGTTTCATATGCAATATATATCATATATTATATATAGAGGCTATATATTATATAAAAGATATAGTATATTATATATAGAGGATACATATAATAATATTATAGCTATACATTAATTTCATACCACATTTAATTTCATGTTTTTGAAAATTTGCTCATTTAATTCATTTACTTTGTATTTATTTTTTGATTGTCTCTAGATTCCGGAATTTCTTCGGCTACGGATAACAAATCCTATATTGGTTCAAATGTCACAAACTCTCCAAGCGACACTTCCAATGTTAGATTAACTGCGAGGCTTGACACGCATGAGATTTACCTTTTATATAGTTAAATACAGTTATATAGTTAAATACAGTTATATAGTTAAATACAGTTATATAGTTAAATACAGTAATATAGTTAAATAAAGTTTAATACAGGAGGTCTAAGTGTGGATTGTTATGATTTACACTAAATCCCTGTACTATCTAGCTGTAATTTATAATGCAATAATTATGTTCGCTAATAATGTTGTGGTCCGCAATCAGATTTTAAATTCATCGAATACGGACACCATCGACTCAAGGGTTAGCGATTAACAATCTATCGGCGGCTATTTACGCGGCTTTTACGCGGCTTTTATGCGGCTTTTACGCGAAGTTTGCCGTAACCGTGGATCATTGAATCATTTCGCCACCAGCAAAGCGAGATGTCAGTCACGAGAAGCGCTTACGTGATAATCAAAGACCTGTTGTCCAGTGAAGCCGAATATGTCTGTAATCTCAAGTTGATTTGTAACGTTGGTATACCATTAAAAGCTTCGAGAATGTTCTAGCGTTACGTTTTAATGGTAGTACATTTACGGTGTTATCATATTTTAAATCATGTGTAAAATTTCAGTAAATAATCTTATCTTCACGCAATCTGATAATGTAATAATTTATTATAATTCTATTAATAATTATATATTAATGTCTGCGCGAAATGTTACATTATAATATCTAAATATTTATAATAAATATTAATTAAGTTCTTTATTAATTAGTTAATATATTTAGTATTAAATATTAATTTTAGAGAATTATTCAAAAAAAACTATTTAATTATATATAATTAAAATATATTAAACATTTACAGAAATTAAATGAACATTTTCCAAAAGATCAATCAAAGGCAATTTTAAAAATTTCAAAAAGCATTTTTCATAATTTTCCTCAGCTTTGCAAATTTAATGAGGAATTTTTAGACGACTTAACGAAGAAGTTCTCAAACTGGTTTTATTAATTATACAAATAACTTAACACAGAGCAAAATTATTGTTTGAAACAATTAATGTATATTTTGATTGTAATAGAATAAAAATAAATAATTAGAAATGTATAATTACAATATAATATTATTAAGTAGGTCAATACAAAACTAATTAATTATGCATTTATTTTTAATTTCCATTCTCATATAATATATTTAAAATATTAATAATCTATAAATTCTTATAATAATTTGATGACTCATTAAAAGGGACGAAGATAAAACTATTGCAGAAGTTTTTATTAGAAATGGTCCATTTCTGAAGATTTATAATTCATATACAAATCAATTTTATTCAATGTCTACGGAATATGAAACTTGCATGGCTACAAATGTAAAGTTCCGGAAAGTAATAGAGTCATTTCAGGTAATGGAAACTGACTAATAATGATTGTATTGATCATGATGTATACTAAAAGTCTGTGTATAATGTATACTATGCGCATTTCTTTAATTAATTTGAACTAGCAAGTTATATTAAATTAAGATCTAATTTCTTAATACAATGTTACGATAAAACATATGTTTTGAATTAATTTATATAATCTATTAATGCTAATTTTGCACTTTTCTGGAAATTAATTCCAGAAACTTCCAATGCAATAATGTGCGAATTGTAGTCATTTTATTAACTTCAGATATACGATAGTATTATATAATCTGTGTTTAAGATAGTATTATATAATCTGTGTGTTATAAATCTATGGTTTGTGCACCTATTTATAACTGGGTTTAATAATATTAAATACAAATTCAACTACTGCATCATTCAGATTCGTTCCTTCAAATGAATAATCTAATCCATGTAATAAACCATATGCTAACCATTACTCCATCACGTATAATTAACCCTGGTTATCTAGTAGTATTTGCTACTCATCCCAGATAATACTAGCCTAATAGTTTGGTCCTCGTCAGGTCAAGTACGAATTGGATGACCTAATGGATTTATTGTGGTTGCCAGTGAAACGGGTGCCGGAGTATTACGCAATGCTACAGGAGTACAAGTGTTGCCTACAACCAGGAGATTCAGATTTCACAAACACTGAAGGTTAATAGCTACAGTTATTTATATTCTGGTCTAGATTTGCAATACAGCAGTTTATCTTGAATATAGATTTCACAGAGATTTGTGTTTGTAAATTATATATTAATACCATTATATATTTCTGCCACATTTTGATCTGTATTTAAATAAATTTAAATAAATATTGTATGTATTTTTAATTGTAAGATTTTATCGATAATTGAAATTAATGTTATCAAGTATTTACAAAACAAGTGAAATAAATTCATAACTATTCAACGCAGCTGCGATTAATATTGTTAGAAATGTTCAAGATCAGGCTTGGCAAATTATTGTTAAACAGGTTACATTAAATATTTATATCAACATCCAATCCTTTGAATTCCAATCCTTTGAATTCCATTACATTTAAAACATTGAATATAATCAGTTTTACTCGAGATTAAAATGTACTAATTAAGAAAGAATATATACTAACATTATATTATTTTTATATACTACCAAATATTAGTTTGAGAAGATTTATCAATTTATTATGGTAATATTTTGTAAACTTCCTCATTTGTAAATACATTCATCACAATACAGACACAATATGCAAAGTAATCTGTTTTTAAATATCTAGTTTTTTAAATTTCATATTATTTTTATATTATTTCATAAATATCTACATATCTATATATATATAGATATATGTATGTATATATATTCAATTACTAAATATAATCACATATATATATGTATATATTATATTAGAATATGAGAGAGGAGTTATTGAAATTACAGAAGGTTTTGAAAGTTGATATTCTAAAACCTGCTAGGGTTAGAATGAAATGTTTACTAATTTTAATTTACTAATTTTAATTTCTAAATTTTAATTTCTTATTGATAATATTTCATTGTTATCAAATTATTTTAAATATTAAATAGTTAATCTATAATTTTCTATTATAATATTAGGTATTTAATATAATTCTTATCGATTACTATTCAATTTCTATATAGTTGTAAAATAAATGTAAGGATTCACATACAATTTGTTAGCCTTTCGATTATAAAATCTATAGAGGATACCATAGTAGAACACGAAAACGAAGTTGGTAGGATGTGTTCGCAAGCTATTCCAATATTGCAATTCCATTAGTGTTAATTATATTCTTTACCTACCTTATGTTAATAGACTGTATACTCGGCTACATTAGATTTTGTTGGAATTATATTCAAATGAAGTATTAATTGCAATTGTTAATAATTGATGCTTGTTATTTCTATTGTATTATAATTTACTATTTTTTATACATTCTTATATGTATATAATATTCTTTTATATATACATATATATATATATATATATATATATATATATATGTATATATATACATATATATATATATATATATATATATATATAATATGTTCATAGGCTTTAATAAGAGACGATATATTTAATGAATTTTTAAAAAATAAATATGAACCTCGAAGATTTATTTTGGTTAGTAATTAATGTGAATTACATCTTTAGAATATATTATATTATAGATTTTATCTAACAATATCCAGTTATAAAATCACATATCTCAAGAATATCTCCAGTAAAATATTTGCATATAATATAATTAATTTAGCTAAAAAAATATTTGCTAATTTTTATTCCATTTATAATTTACTTTTAGTTTTACAATGATGTACGTAAATTCTCATTAAATATTCAAATTTTATAAATACCAAAATAACTGGAATTACTGTTTTATTTTACATATCATCTCTTAATATTAGTAAAATTACTTTTTGATTTCTATCTTTTTATTAAACTCTAAATAATATTTATTTTTATATTTTTATTTGTAAATTACAGATGAACGATGTCCTACTTTATTGTACAAGAACTAATAAAGGATATAAACTTAAAAAAGAAATGTCACTATCTAAAATAAATGTTTGAAATACCAAATTACATAATTTTGATATATATTTGTTTAATTAATTTAATTATCATTCATTTAAAATATATTTTATATATGATTAAAATAATGGATACCATAAATTATATATGATATATAAAATATCAATAATATAGATACACATTCCAAAAGATGAAGAATGTCCAAATGAATTTATTTTAAAATACGAAAATTTTATCATGAAGCTATCTGCAAAGTTATAATTTTTAATCAAATTTCATCAAATAAAAAAATAGTAAATTTTAAGTTATTTTTAAATTTAATTAATATTTACACCTCAGTTAACTAAAAGAAAATAATTATTTTCTTTTTAAACAAATATTGTTTATTTATTCTTATTTTCTTGAATATTATAATAAGCGATATAATATTATAGTTCTGAAAAAGAGCGAGAAATCTGGTTGGATATAGTGAACACTACGAAAGGAGATATGTACAAAAATCGAGAGAGCCTTTCGATTATAAAATCTATAGAGGATACCATAGTAGAACACGAAAACGAAGTTGGTAGGATGTGTTCGCAAGCTATTCCAATATTGCAATTCCATTAGTGTTAATTATATTCTTTACCTACCTTATGTTAATAGACTGTATACTCGGCTACATTAGATTTTGTTGGAATTATATTCAAATGAAGTATTAATTGCAATTGTTAATAATTGATGCTTGTTATTTCTATTGTATTGAAATTGACTTCATTTTTTTTTTAATTAAATAATATTAATTACAATATTTAATATTAAT
Organism: Osedax frankpressi; assembly: GCA_964035775.1. Taxonomy (NCBI): domain Eukaryota; kingdom Metazoa; phylum Annelida; class Polychaeta; order Sabellida; family Siboglinidae; genus Osedax; species Osedax frankpressi. The sequence continues at coordinate 20,454,561 of OZ038313.1, forward strand.
TAAAAGCTAATTTTAATTCACAAAATATAAATCACTCTCTAAAAATCACTCCTCTTTATATAAATGTATCTAATTACTCTTTAGTTATGTACTAATCATATTCTAAGCAATCAATTACCCAGGATCTGTCATTCAAAACAATGGTAATGCCGGAATGGATTCCCGATAATTGTGTCACTATGTGTCAATTATGTACAGCAGCTTTCACTCTGACTTACAGACGACATCATTGTAGGGCCTGTGGCAAGGTTCAATTATAATATATTATTATTATTAATATATTATTATTATTAATATATTATTAATTGTTAATATTTAATATTTTGTAATGCTTTTATAAATGTTTCCTGACATTTTATATATAAATAAATATATACATATATATATTTAAATATATATATATATATATATATATATGGCTAAATAGTATTAAATTATTTCTAATATAGATGCAAATGTACAAATAATATTACAAATATTAGTATTATATTAATTAATATCATGTCATATCGAAGAGTATTACTTTTCGACAAAATACATTGTTTATGCAAAATAATATAATCAAACATTAATTGTGATAAACTTTCATTTTGTTTCATTATCAGTTTGAATATATTTTCATCATTTTAGGTTGTGTGCACATTTTGTTCCAAATTTAAAATAAAAATTGGTTATTTGGATTCTAAAATCGGACGAGTTTGTGAAAAGTGCTACATCAATTTAACTAGTGGTTAAGAAAATAAATAATCTAATTGAAAGTATAGTTTCATTAAAAAAATGTAGTTAAGAAATGATCATTTTAATAATCGAAGCATAATAATTCATAGTGACTTTGGCTGAAGGAGACATGATCGGACCCATCGATAATATTTATAAACCTCTCGCGGTAATCGACGAGAAGATTTCGATTTACAATAAACGCAAACAGATTGCAAAGATTTTAAAACTGCCAGCGACTTGCGACGCCGATATGAGCGGATATCTGAAGCTCTTCCGGAAGGGCAAGTGGAAGCAATATTGGTGCGTGATTAAAGAAATGGCACTGTTCAAATATAGGGCAAGCGAGGTTGGTATAAAATAAAATAAAATTAACTGATTATTAATAATTACAAGAATTGTGTATAGCTAATGTTGTTCATTTTTAGGATTCTGCTGCTAAAGAAAGTATTGTATTATTAAGTTATAAAGTGATACCATTTACACAGGTTATTTTATTTGGTCAATATGTTTAGCATATTAATAACTAATTTAGTATGCTAATATAAATATACTAACTTAATATATAATTGTTAAATATCTTTTAAATATTGGAATTATATTTTTTATAATCCATTTTATTTTAATATTTTTCTATTTTATATTCCAATCTATAGTATTTCGAAGGAATTAAACCCGATTTATTATTTAAATTAACTCATACTGGTAATGTTGAAGATAAAATATTTCAAACGGATAGTAGGGCATCAACTCAAAGGTTGGTTTTATTATAACGAAGATATCAAATATCTAATGACTAGAATTTATTATATTTTTGATTTATTTTTCTAATTAAATTTCTTCTCGTAAATTTCAGGTGGATGGAAACAATTTCACAACTTTATGAAAATGATAAAAAGTGAATTAACAGAAAATAATAATCAAAAATATAAACAAGATTAAACATAGAATCATTCGTACATTAAGCATGCATTATATTTATATAATATGAAATCTAATGAAATTGTACATAGTAAATTATAAAATTATAATCTCAAAATGCAATAAACCCTACGTAGAAAGTAATTTGCAAACTGCAACAAATTATCAAGCTATTATTTTTATTATCTCCCTATTATATACGTTATATAATATTGTATTCCATTATAATAATGTGTTACATTAATTATGTGCTTTTACTCTTGTGTAAATCCAAATTTATATTAGACAATTACTTATATACATGATCTTATATTTTCAGTATACTTTTGTATAATCTACATTTTATCAGTTTTAATTCTTTTTTAGTATTCTGGATTCAAAGAATGTAATGACTTATGACTTTAACATTAATGAACATAACGGTTTAATAACTTTGTGATATTATTAGCAATTGTATTATATATGAAATATCTTTGTATTCTATTAATAAAATTTTATATGCTGAAATATTATACTATTTATGGGCTAGGAACTTGATTACATATGATCTAATATAGAAGCAAGTATAATTTTCAATATTACTTATAATTTGTATATTGAGTGGGATATATTAATTGAAGGTAGAATTAAAGTTGTGGTTTATAGATGTGTAAAAATAATTTAAACAACATATCAATCATAATATATAATTCATTAAAATCTAAATTATTATGTTATATAATACATTAATATGAGTGAATAGAGTCTTGATATTTTCCTCGTATTGGGTAAAATGAAAATATGTGACAAAGGATTATGTTATTGTAAATTTCTAGTTGTATATTATCTGTAATGATAATCATCGAAAAAATAATAATTACACAATAATATATATAATAATTAGGATAATTAGTAAATAAATTAAATATATGTATACCATATATTAATTTAAATAATTCAATATTTTTTTATCTACAAATTATTATTTATGTTGGTGACACAATATAACAACATAATTATTGTGGGATTTTATTTTGTATAATATAATTTAATCAGTAAATTAAACATCACACAATACATTATTTACAATGTCCGGGAATAATTCACAGGTTAGTAGAGCATGTTGATATGTTTCCTTTTGTGAAATATTTTTCGAGGACTCTTTATTCTTTGATTTCTTTGATTTCATTTTTTTTAAACTTATAGTTTTACTTTTGTGTCTATGTTTCTTTTTATGTGCATTATCCACAATCCCTGGTATTTCCGTTTTTACAATTTCATCTTCATTATTTTTAATTTCATCTTCATTATTTACAATTTCATTTTCATTCTTTAATTTAAAGTTTTTATTCTGAGAATATTCAATATTTGAATTTGTTACAATTTCTGGCAATAATAAAATGTCATTAACAATATTTTCTGTACACTTTTCTTTTATCTATTTAATTATTTATATATTTAATTATGTATCTATTTTAATTATATATATGTTATAATATATATATATATATATATATATATATATATATATATATATATATATATGTTAATTATGTAATAAGTATACCAAATATAGATCAAGATAAGAAATATATATAACATACATGGAATGTAAAAATTGTGCATTCAATATTTAATATAATATTTAATGTTAATAAATGTGTTATTGTCCTTGCATAAATTTAGGTATAACAATATATATATACTATTGTATAGCTAATTGTAAGTAATCTAATACAAATTAATTTTAAAATATTAAAAAATTTAACATCGAAAAATACATGTCACAAGTTATAACTTAAAATATAAAACCAAAAACATGTATATTTTGATATGCATGTTAGATGTATCGTTATTATTTAGTATCGTATACTGTACAATGTATACTGTACAATGTTCAATGTACAATGTACAGTATTAGTATGATCGTATATAATATATTGACTATAATCATAAGTTATGACTCGTAATACTTGTGATTAAATTCGAGAATCATATAATCTTCTTTTATCAAACAACTAAATATTCCTTCTGAATATTCTTATTGTCATCAAGGATAAATTCTAAATACATTATGATATAAAATACTCAACTTATTGATGGAAATGTACCATATTATAAAAGCTGGTGGTATACAGAACTGTATGAATTCATATAACTTTAAAGCATATGTTATAATATTACTTACCTCTTTAAATTGTTCAGGAATGAGAGTTGGTACATTTGTTCTCCTAAAAGTATTTTAAATATCAATTATCAAATACAATATTATGATATGTATACTTTTTTGAACACACTACTATACTTTATACAGGCATATATATTTCATTATCGATAATAATATTGATGCTAACGATAACGCAATATTCTGCTTTATCACATAGATAATAATTCCAACTAAAATCAATACTAGACTTAAATAAGGTACTGGCATCCAACTGGTAGAGCTTAAAGTACCTGTAGGTCATATTCATTAGTTTAAAATTTGTATTCAATTGTCTAATAAAGTATATATATATATATATATATATATATATATATATATATAATATATTAAGGTATATATAAGCATTATAGTATATTCGAATATATAATTGATTGAAACGATTTGATTGTGTAAATCTAGATATTTTGTAATTTAATATATTTCTCTACATCATGAATACAAAATATCATCTGTGAACCTATATTATGATAGATAATGGAATTTATATGCCATTAAACAATATTCTATCTATAAATATTGGAATAATAAGTCTATATATATATGTATATATATCATATTCTGCTAAAAATATCAGTATATAATGGTATATTTTAAAGGGTAAGATATCCGAGGGAAATGATATATTAAGGCATTATACATAGACGCATATTTCTATGTTTAGAAATACTAACTGAGATTACAACTAGCTCCTGAAAATGTAGGAAGACATTCACAAACAAAGTCCGAAACATCTTCTCGAATTAACCACAGACAGTTGCCACCATTATCGCACCCACTGTTCTTGCAATTGAATACCCTATCTTTGTCACCGTCGACTGACATATCTTCAACTAAATATCATTATGCTACATATTATATATACATAAATTATATAATAAATCATAATATGATAAATTATAATATAAATATAAAGATTGTTATAAATTTTAATATATCAATTCTATCAAAAAATTATCATTGATCATTATAAATTATTTAAAATAACTGTCTCTATATGTTCATCTTAAGTTTATGTAATTTTAGTTATATGTTTGTGATTAGTTCAGCATAAGAAATGTTTCCAACAGTATTATTATGTAACGAAAAAGTAAAAATGTTCATAATTTAACTTTTATGAATGATATTTGTACTAAATATAGTAGTTAATACGATTGCAAAACGTGTTTTTAACAACCTCAATAAATTAGTAGAATATAAAAATAGAAAGTCTAGAGCTGATCAAATTCTAATTGTCGAGATACATATCTAATATTAATCCTTACCTGGGATCATCAACCTTAAATTTGTTGATTCGCTAAAAGTTCATTTAGGAAGAGGCTATTTAGTTTCAAAGTGAAAATTAAATTACTAAATGTTTCGAGTAAATTCGAAACGTTTTTAAATGGGGAATCAACTAAAAATAAACCTAATTATATTAATTAGTTATTAATTAACTCTCACCAAATTATACTTTGCACCTAAATCTGATAATAATAATAATTTAAAGGGAACTTCTGTATAGGATCTGACAGGATAGCTGGAACTTGATAGTAAAACTGCTTAACAGATCGTGTGCTAACTAGTTATAATTATCGTCTATTTATATTTGATAAAACAGAATATATTACATTACTAAATTCTTCTTAATTAAATATAAGATTTTTAATTATTATATTATGCGTATTATGCTCTGATATATAAGGTAAACTATAATACTTCATATACTAAACTACCAACATTTACCAATTTCTTATTCTTCAAATTCTTTGTTAATAATTACTAACAATAATTATTACAATAATTACTAACTTAAGATAAGTATCATGAATAATAAAATATTAACTTATATTTATCCGGTTGATTGCAGTTATAACTCTAATGTTGAATATGAATATTGTATAGCTAACTAATTTAATATCTACTAAAATAATACTTTAATAGTTTTCTCAGTTATTCAATTACACCTCAGAAGTTTAATCTAGTTAAATGTTACAATTAAATTCATTATATTGCAAATTAAATTTCGATAACAAAAAAGTAAATTAATTATGTTTTGTATTCAACTATTGACTTTATATACATTGTCACTTCAAAAATGCAGTTCTCTGCAACTCGAAAACACAACATGATAGTAGAGTACCTGTATTCATAAAGAATGGTTTAAATAGCTTTGAAGTGCTTGACAAGTACGCTACCAATAAAATGTGTAATTTTATAAGTTATAACTATGACCCGTTCTTACAATACAAATTAGATTTAAAACTTGTAGAAATATCATAATTAGTTCCTTTTATAGAACACCATACATGAACATTTCCCAAATCCTATATTTTAGTTATTTTATAAATCCTCTGAATTAGGTTATTCCCTATTTAATTAAAATATCATTAAAACGCAGACTCCACTTATTCGACAATTAAATACAAATATCACCGACTAACAAATTCTCAGAAATAAACAAAACACTATTCTTTATTTGGCTAAGCAAATTCTTTCTAGAAACTAAATATAATCTTCGATTCCAAGTATAGTTTTAGAGAAAGACTATCTACCTTTAATACAGTATCCTGTTTTTATGAAGATATTTATAAATATAGAATAATAAATATACAAGTATAACTAAGAAATATTTTGACTTCGGCAATAATACAGTACCCTGGATAAGTTGCATAACTATATAATCAGGAGTAACCCTTTTGTCACCACTTACAAAAGCTGTAAATCGACGTACTTTCATGTATGCTGCATAATGTGCGATTTCCAAAGGAGCTATTAGATACCCCATGCCCTCCGTCTTTGCATAAATGACATACCCAAATGTACCAAGCCTGTTGTATTCTACATATTTGATGATGATACAAACTGCCTAGTCGAAGACAATGTATTTATTAACCTGATAAGAAAAGTAACTTAACCATCTTATAAAAATGGTTGAATTTTAACAAATTAGTCATTAATATAGAATAAAACATCTTTATCTTACTCCAACTCGAAATATTTAGATAAACTTGTATATAAGTAACATTTAACAAGGTATATAAACTTGTATTTAAATAACATTTCATTAATTCAAAATAATATCAACATTTTTTGAAATATAATCCATAACAACCTAAATTGGAAACTGAATATTAATTACGCTAAAAATAAACTTTTAAATGATCATGGATTATCAAAATCTAAACTACACTAACTTTCTTATTTCAACTAATGTATCATATAATGCAAATTTTTTAAGAAAAAATAATCTATGCATGCTTAATTTTCGATAAATTCCTCTATATTAAGAATGTATCAGACTTTCTTATATACATGTGTATATGATTGAATGTAAGTGTATATCGTTGTCTAGTATCGTTCTATTATCGGTCTAGTATCGTTCTAGTACACCTCTAGTACTTCTCTAGTACTTCTCTAGTACTTCTCTAGTACTTCTCTAGTACTTCTCTAGTACTTCTCTAGTACTTCTCTAGTACTTCTCTAATACTTCTCTAGTACTCTTCTAATACTACACTCACCATCCCATAAACAAAGTATATTTCTTTTATTGGTTATTTGTTTTAAAATATCGTCAATCCTTCATTTACTTATTCAATAAATATTCCGAATATAATATATACTTACTTAATATTGCATATTAAATAGATAAATCAATATTAAATAAATGTTAAATAAATTAAATTTTAAATTTTAATTATGTAATTTTAAATTTAAGTATGTAATTTTAATTATTTAAATAATATATTATTATTATATTATATATTATTAGATCATAAAAAATCGTGTTATTTATTAATAATTTGTAAATGTTTGTGTATATCAATAATGGATTCTAAAATTTTAATTTAATTTTTAAATAAATTGTAACTGATTTTCTCTCTTCAATCTATAAATCTTTATAATAATTAAATGTATATCGAAGGGTATGTCTGTGTGGATATCCTGATTTTTTAATTTTTGCTAATAATAAATTATTTCAAGTATACTACCGTTATCCCAACACTCAAGTACAGGAAAATATCAGAACAAAATAAGTAATAGGAATATTTTCATATGGGAAAAATACAGTAAAAACGTACCTATAATTAATATTAAGATGCAAATTATACGTAAATCAAAACGAAACTATAAAGTTAATGTGTCGTAATCTACACGTAAATCTACAGAAACAAAAAAGGAAGCTAAGTGCTAACTCACTTTACACGTAAATAATATTAATATGTGCGTAATTTTCCTGTAAGTATTTGCTGTAATTCAAATCCAACCTCGTGATTAATATCAATATTACAAACTTGCATACTTATACTACAGACTAAAATGCATTATAATTATTTCATTTATTTCAATCACCTGTGATTATTATAATATTAAACATATTTTTGATTAAACCTTTTTATTTATTTCTGTACTAATTCTAGTATAGCAATATATTTTTATAAATTTAATTATTTTACCATATAAGAGTGATTTATTTATAAATTTTGAATACATAAAATGTGTTGAAAGTTATAACCATCTTTATTCACACTATCATTCTATAACCTAAGTTATAATTCTAAATCTACCAGTATTCCACAATATCTACCTTTAATAGACAATTATAATAATATCTATTGAATTATTTATTATTATTGATTTAATTGATTTTTCGAATTATGAATAAAGAATAAATACAAATTATAACGAAATCAAATCCAAACAAACATTTTTGAGAGTATTTATTTATATTTGCATAACACTATATGTATAACATATATGTTAATTAATATATTAATTATCATATATGTGCAACTTCACATCTGTCGCTTTTGTATGTTAATTATATATAAACTTTAGACTAATATGACATTTCATTTCGCAATTGAGTAGTTATTATGGAATGTATTAATGTTATTATGTATAATATAGTATAATCTAGTATAATATAGTATAATGTAGTATAATATAGTATAATGTAGTACAATGTAGTATAATGTAGTATAATATAGTAAAATGTAGTATAATGTAGTATAATGTAGTATAATGTATTAAAATGTAGTATAATATAGTATAATGTAGTATAATATAGTATAATGTAGTATAATATAGTATAATGTAGTATAATGTAGTATAATGTAGTATAATATAGTAAAATGTAGTATAATGTAGTATAATGTAGTATAATATAGTAAAATGTAGTATAATGTAGTAAAATGTAGTATAATGTATTATAATGTAGTATAATATAGTATAATGTAGTATAATATAGTATAATGTAATATAGTGTAGTATAATGTAGTATACTATAGTATAATATAGTATAATATAGTATAATGTAATATAATGTAGTATATTGTAGTATAATGTAGTATAATGTAGTATAATATAGTAAAATGTAGTATAATGTAGTAAAATGTAGTATAATGTAGTATAATGTAGTATAATATAGTATAATGTAGTATAATATAGTACAATGTAGTATAATGTAGTATAATATAGTATAATATAGTATAATATAGTATAATGTAATATAATGTAGAATAATGTAGTATAATGTAGTATAATGTAGTTTAATGTAGTATAATATAGTATAATGTAGTATAATGTAGTATAATGTAGTATAATATAGTATAATGTAGTATAATATAGTATAATATGGTATAATGTAGTATAATATAGTAGAATGTAGTAGAATGTAGTTTAATGTAGTATAATATAGTATAATATAATATAATATAGTATGATGTAGTATAATGTAGTATGATGTGGTATAATACTTATGTATCAAATAATAAATATACTTTTCAGTTTTCAGAATTACACTCGTATACGATACATACAAAAAACAACCGAATATATATATATATATATATATATATATATATATTCAGTTATCTGTTTATTGGAGATGAGTGCGACTATTATATTTGATTTTTATTATCACATATGATGTGTACTTTAAAAATAGAGTTTTACAAAATCTAATATTAGTATTACTTCGAATAAGAATTTGCAAAATAAACATAAAATTTATGAGATCAGTATCCTTCAACAACTGCAAAAAGTAATAGACGTTTTGATAATTAATATAAATAATAGTTTGATAATTAAATTATGTAGTATTTGAAATGACTTCAGCTTAACACTGAATATATTATCTTATTGGGAGTTCAATTAATCTCGATGTACATAACTTGTTATTTCAATATTAGAGTAAATTCTACGAATGTAACATAATATATATATATAATATATATAATAGATATATATATATATATATATATATATATATATAAATATATATAAATATATATATATATATATATGAGAATATAGGAATATGAGTGGTATATACACTGATTAAGATAAATGTAATATTATAAACAAAATATATAGAAATAAATTGCATCCAAATTAAAGTAAATAAAAATAGTTTTTTAAAAGCAACCTTAGGATTTTATAATAATTATAAAGTCGAATAAAATTCGTATACGAATTGCATAGCTATAGCTATTGATATGTAAATACCAGATATCATATAAGTAAACTGGAATTCCAAAAATAAAAACAAGAAATTAATAAGCTATATTTCCTAGAAGGCAAATGGTAATAATCCAACAGCTGATCTATATTCACCAAATATCAAAATACTGACTATCTGTAATCTATAAGTATTCTATAAATATCAATATTTTAATATTAATACATTTTAAATTAGTAAATATTATTTTTATATAATAAAAATTGTTTCTATTTTTATGATTAATATATATGATGGGTTATATTTGGTAGTCTAAACTGCCCAGTAAATAGGGTGATCACCATTAAGTCTACTTAAGTTTTGTAAAATCTTCTGATGTGTTCAGAAAAATAAAACATAATATAAAAGAAATTATGTAATGCAAAAAATAAATTTACCTCGATTATTTGCTGGGGATATACCGATATTACTAATGTATATTGACCATATATATGTTATTATATATTAACCCTATTCAAAACACAACATTTTTTTAAAATAAAATTGTATTATTAAATTTAAAAAAAAATGTTTAATAAAATTTATAGCCATATGAATATATATATATATAAATATACACAAGAAAAATCCTATTCATTTTAGTTTTTTTGTTACATAATAAAAGATAACATATATTTTATTTGCATTAAAAATATATTATGTTTATTTTTTATTTAAAATAAGACTGTACAATAGTTACATCATCTTATTATTTGGGAAGATTTATATATATATACATAATCATTATATCATAATATAGTCTATCCGTGTATTATATACGATATCAATATTCCAATAATGAATAGTATTATGAATAGTCGATCGCGATAGATATATCTATATTGCTATAGCAACTAACCAGTAGAAATCTTCAATATCTATCTAGAGTCCAAATCTTAGATTAGGTGTACTATTACCAGTAGTTACATTAAAACTGTTAGTTGCTAATCTTTAGATAGGCGATGACATAATGCGAATCACGGTTCACTACACATATATATGCATTGTCTTAGAACTAGTAATACACTTAATTTATCAAAGGACATCTTTTCTACCTTTAACTTAATTTAATATTACCAATCCTTGTATAATAACTTATTTTACTTTCGCCAAATCATCATTTGCCTTTTGGACTATACCCATGTTTAATTTATATCAACAGCTATGTGTTCCTTAATGTCAGATATCTCTCTATTGGTCATTATCTGTTTACTAATGTCGGATATAACCGTCTCCACTGTATTGTTCTCTGTATTATAATTAAACTCGAATTTTAAATATTCTACCGTCAAATGGTCATAGCCCTTAAATGCTCTTCCTATAATCAGATCATATGATGATTTTCTATCATAACATCATCTACTTCACCGATATATATATATATATATATAAAATATAGTTTAGTTATTATATTCACCCAGTTTATTTTAAAATCTTTTTTGCTGTTGTCTATCATCATTAGTGTTGTCAGTATCGAGCTTACATAATACTAATCACGGTTCTTTATATATATATATATATATAGAATTTCGAGGATGAATATCATTGTTATATATTCACATTAAAATAAATACTGTAATTATTTATGATAAAAAATAAATTAATATACAGAATTATTGAAAATTGTAAAATATTGAATACATTTTTTAAAACAAATCTTAGTCATTTTCAACAGGTTTATATATTATTAATTGTATCAACAAGATCGTAATTAGGAACTAGATATATTACAATATATAATTATAGTAATATATATACATATATTATCCGAATTTATGTTTTTAAATATAACATTAAAAAAAATTAAATCAATGATTTAATGATACATTTATATAGAATATAGATGATTAAATAAAATAAAATTATGGCGTTTATACTAAAAATTAATTACCTTTTTATTTCTAAATTATTATTAAAAAAATGTGAATATGACTTTTTTTTTATTTATAATGAAAATCAGAGTCAAAACTTAACAATTAATTATATTGCTTTTGAAGCAGAAATAATATTGCAAAATAATAATAACCAATTAGATTATAATATAAAGAAATCTCCTAATATCTTTGATAAGGAAGGTGAGCCTCGTTATAGTAAAATTAAATTAATTCTCGTTTGAATTTAGGAGCGATGAAACAATGGATATAACAGCCTCTTGCGAGGCGTTCGTTGACGTATCCAGAACCCTATTGTCAAAAAGAGCATTGATTCTTTCCCTGACCGCTAATATCAACTCTCCCACCTGCAATAGAATTGTAAATGTATAGTAAATTATTCGCAATTCATAAACTTTGTTATAAAATAATAAAAATAATAAAAATGAAATATTTATTAAAATTAATTCCACCTTTTTTGATCCAACGGTCATTTGAATCCATCGCGAATCTAAGCATATGTGAAACTGTAAAATAATTCATTGTATATAAAACATCTAGAATTACTCATAGTTTTATGTTTCAAATATTCGTAAATCTTACATAATATAAAGATCTAACTTCTCCGGACATTCCAATTTCTTTAAGGGTCGTTTGTCCGTTACTAAATAGAATCAAAGCTTTATTCGGAACAAAAGTACAGTTCTGTATGAACAACTATAAAATATAATTCTATTTTAGTAATTATTGAATATTTCTATATTTTCTATTTAATTCACTTATTGGATAATTATTTTATTGGATAATAAGTTTCACATTTATTAAATAATTTTAATAAATTATTTATTTATTAATTATATTATAATTAGTGATATTTTGTAATAATACAAATTTAAATTAATTATAATATATTTGATGTATAATAATAAAAAAATAATGTTTTAATAAAATTGTTAATTAATAAGAAATATTGATTATTATTTTATGTTCCAAACACAAATTATTCTTTATCATAATTTCTATTTTGTTAGAAAAATGATAACCATGATATCAGACCAACATATCTTGAAATGACTTACACCAACTACTAACTTTAGTTGTATGTACTTTACTTGAGTATAGCAGATGCACGTGCGGGAACCATTCACAGCCAAAGTTGACACTTCCAGGATGCATGAATACCTAAAGTAAAATAACACAATAAAGAGAAAAAATAGATTTAAACAATAAAGAGAAAAAATAGATTTAAACAATAGAGTAAACAATAGAGTTAAGATAATAAATTGCAGGTTGCTAACTCTAATATGTTGTTCAGTGCTGAATTTGAAATTCCTCGGATCGTGCGGTTGAGCGATGTTTCCTGAAATTGTAATAAAGCGTTGAGTTTGTGATAATGGAAAGATAGTAATTTATTCGTAAGGTTATTTGAATTAACCGTTTATTCACAATAACTTAGAAATAATCTAATTAATGTTATAAATAATCGATAGAGAAGATGAAATTCTGAAATTGTAATTACGTAATTTACTTGAAATTGACTCAAAATAAAATGAATTATTTTCCGCAAACATAAACCGACCAGAAAAACTACTCTAGCAACAAACCCGCCCTAGCAACACACCTGCCCTAGCAACAAATTTGCCCTAGCAACAAATCTGCCCTAGCAACAAACCTTCCCTAGAAATAAACCTGCCATAGAAATAATCCTGCCCTAGTAACAAACCTGCCCTAGAAATAATCCTGCCTTAGCGACAAACCTGCCATAGAAATAATCCTGCCCTAGCAACACACCTGCCCTAGCAACAAATCTGCCCTAGCAACAAACCTGCCCTAGAAATAATCCTGCCCTAGCAACAAATCTGCTCTAGCAACAAACCTGCCTTAGCAACAATACTTCCCTAGCAACAAACCTGCCTAGCAACAATCCTTCCCTAGCAACAAACCTGCCGCGGATTCGGTGTATTTGATTTGGGGAGTTAATACTTTAGCAACATTGGGGTAGAGGGCAGCAGCAAGTAAGGCTTGTATCAACTGATCGCGGCCATTATACAAATTGACATCTGCAGATGTGAACTGCAGGATTCCATCTTCTCCTGGCGTGTACGGTAAGAAGGTAGGAGATGAATGGCGGTAATTATAGAGGAGCTAGCGATTGAGAAAGGGAAGGAGTAAAAAAAAAGGGAAGGGGAGTTAGAAGAAAAGGTGAATAGATAGGGGAAGAGATAGGTGAATAGATAGGTGAATAGATAGGGGAAGAGATAGGTGAATAGATAGGTGAATAGATATAGGGGAAGAGATAGGGGAAGATATAGGGGAAGAGATAGGGGAATAGATATAGGGGAAGAGATAGGGGAAGAGATAGGGGAAGAGATAGGTGAATAGATAGGGGAAGAGATAGGTGAATAACCTGGGCGGATATTACTTTTCATAGAATGAGCTGACATGGTACAGTCTATGAAACCAATCTCGGAAAGCAATTCGGCGAATTGACGTTTGCTACTGGAAATCATCTGACCAAAGGGCATTGTTATAAGGCATTGTTATAGGGCATTGTTATAAGGCATTGTTATAGGGCATTGTTACAACGTAGGAGTTGGCAAGTAGGGCTGGTCGTAAGATAGGTGCGGTTTACTTAGAGTGATGATAATAAAGAAGGGGCGTGGTTATCTAATTAAGTAGGCCATAAAACATCCACAAGTGAAATGTGAACCTCAAGACTCGATTGTGAAACTGAATATTGTTTACAGAATCTGTATTTCTCTCCAGTTCTGCAAGAGTTCAACCATTGCTGAATAAAGCGAAATATTATTAGTGTTTTATGCAGCAATTTAAATCACATTTAGACAAAGTACAAATTTATTCAATGATTAAAGTTAAAGATAAAGTAAATATATAAGAAAATATAAAGTGGATTGAATAATAGTAATTTATTTATGAATTTAAGATATTATATAATATGTGTGAGAATGTGTGTGAAAGTGTGTATGAGAAGATGTGTGTGTGTGTGTGTGTTTGTGATTATTTGTGTTAATGTGTGTGTGTGAAGAATTTATTAACCACAAAGAATTTAACATATTAATAAATGTCCTACAATGTGTAACCATACGAATAAAAATGAAGGATATAGTAAAATAAAAAATAAAAGTAATAAAAGTAATGTAGCATGTCAAGTTAAGTGTAAGTGCTTTAAAATAAAATAAAATATAGGGGAGGTGATTAATATTTTAACTAGGGTATAGGCCTATAATTGGAAAGTAAAGTTTTATCGAGTTTAGGATTTTTTAGTAGTGGAGTAATTAATGAAAGTTTTAGTAAGTCGGGTATTGTTCCGTAAGTCAATGATTCATTAATTATTATTTTAAACAAAGGAACTAATGTTGATGCAATTAATTTAGATATAGTCAAGGGTAATGGGTAATTAGGAGAGGAATTCTTGGCTATAACAATTAAGTTGTATATTTCTAGTAGAGAATACAGCATTTGTAGTCATATATTTCTTTTTTATCAAGTTTATTAGTTTAGTCTTCTTTATGGTCAATTTATCGTATATTTTGTCAATTTTATCAATGAAATAATTTACAGTCATTAAATAAAACATCGGTTGGTAAATCAGGTAGTGTGGTATTTAATATTCGTCCTAGTAATTTATTCGTAATGTTATAGAGTTTTATATAGTCTTTAGAGTTAGTTTCGATTATGTTTTTAATGTAGTTAATTGTATTGTATATTAGAGCTTTCCTATATATCGTACGTGCGGTCAGTAGTTGTGATAGATTATATAAGGTTGAGTATGAAGTGTAATTTATGTTGTTTTTTTTTAAATTTTGCTTAATTTTGCTTAAAGTGGAATTAATCCAAAGTGAATTAATAAGGTGTGTGTGTAGTGTGTGCATGAGTGTGTGTTTGTGAGTGTGTATGAGTATGCATGTGTGTGTGTAGTGTGTGCGTGAGTGTGTGTTTGTAAGTATGTGTGAGTATGTATGTGTGTGGTGTGTGTGTGAGAATGTATGTGAGTGTGTGTTTGAGTGTGTGTGAGTATGTATGTGTGTGGTATGTGTGTGAGAATGTATGTGAGTGTGCGTGAGTATGTATGTGTGTGGTGTGTGGTGTGTGAGTGAGAATGTATGTGAGTGTGTGTGTGAGTGTGTGAGAGTATGTATGTGTGTGGTGTGTGGTGTGAGTGTGTGCGTGAGTGTGTGTGTGGTGTGTGGTGTGAGTGTGTGCGTGAGTGTGTGTATGTGAGTGTGTGTAATGAGTGTGTGAGTGTGTGCGTGAGTGTGTGTGAGTATGTATGTGTGTGGTGTGAGTGTGTGCGTGAGTGTGTGTGTGTGAGTGTGTATGTGTGAGTGTGTGTGTGTGAGTGTGTGTGTGAGTGTGTGTCAGTATGTATGTGTGTTGTGTGAGTGTGTGCGTGAGTGTGTGTATGTGAGTGTGTGTGGTGTGTGTGTGTGGTGTGTGTGTATGGTGTGTGTGTGTGGTGTGAGTGTGTGGTGTGAGTGTGTGCGTGAGTGTGTGTATGTGAGTGTGTGTAGTGTGAGTGTGTGCGTGAGTGTGTGTGTGAGTGCGTGTGTGAGTGTGTGCGTGAGTGTGTGTGAGTATGTATGTGTGTGGTGTGAGTGTGTGCGTGAGTGTGTGTATGTGAGTGTGTTTGGTGTGAGTGTGTGCGTGAGTGTGTGTATGTGAGTGTGTGTGGTGTGAGTGTGTGTGGTGTGAGTGTGTGTGGTGTGAGTGTGTGTGGTGTTAGTGTGTGGTGTGTGAGTGTGTGCGTGAGTGTGTGTATGTATGTGTGTAAGTGTGAGTGTGTGTGGTGTGGTGTGTGTGGTATGTATGTGGTGTGAGTGTGTGCGTGAGTGTGTGCGTGAGTGTGTGTGAGTATGTATGTGTGTGGTGTTTGCAGTGTGTGTGTGAGTGTGTGAGTGTGATTATGTGTAATAATATACCCTAACATTATAGATATTCACAACGGTCAAATGGTCACTAAAAGGACTCAGGAACATTTTCTTAGCCTCGTCAATCTCTCTTTTCCCATTCTTTGGACTTATCTTTATTACACAAGGGTTTAGTAGTAGGGTTTAGCAGTAGGGTTAGGGATTGGGGTATAGGAATGGGCTTAGGATACAGCATAAGGCATGGGGTATAATAGATAGGGCTTAGGGTATGGGAAGGGGCATGAGGTACATGGGATGGGGTATGGGGTATAAGGGATAGGGCATGGGGTATAAGGGATAGGGCATGGGGTATACGGTATAGTTCATGGGGTATAAGGGATAGGGCATGGGGTATAAGGGATAGGGCATGGGATATACGGGATAGTTCATGGGGTATAAGGGATAGGGCATGGGGTATAAGGGATAGGGCATGGGGTATAAGGGATAGGGGATGGGATATAAGAGATAAGTCTTGGGGTATAAGGTACATGGCATGGGGTATAAGGGATAGGGCATGGGGTATAAGGCATAGGTCAAGAGGTATAAGGGATAGGGCATGGGGTATAAGGGATAGGTCAAGGGGTATAAGGCATGGGGTATAAGGGATATGGCACGGGGTATAAGGGATAGGTCATGGGGTATAAGTGATAGGGGATGGGCTATAAGGGATATGTCATGGGGTATAAGGTACAGGGCATGGGGTAAAGGTATGTAAAGAAGCAACAAATCGCATGTAAATTACCAACGTAAATAGATTTCACAGAAAACGCACTTGCGATTGTCAATATCGGATCCAGGCACTTGAAGATGCAGGCGTAGAGTAGAAGTTTACCAATTCTATCATTGATGGGGTTATTGTGTTGTAGAAAATACATATGTCACTATAGTAATATGTCTAACTAATAACATATTAGCTATATATATATATTTAAAGTATATTATAATTATAATGAATTGAAAATATTTTCATAATAATTTGTAATAGTTACATCATCTTGTGTCTGGGGAAGAGAGATTATTAAGAATATTTTAAGTTGAGGTACTATCTAATAAATGATTGCATAATTATTATATAATTATATATACGAACTTTTATAGATTATATGAAATAATGTTTAATTTCAATCCATAAATTAATTTTAAAATAATATTATTATTAATTTTAATAAAATTAATCCAATTTTATTAATTATAATATTAATAATTCAATTATAATTATAATAATTATTAATATTAATATAATGGTTATTTTAAATAATTGGCAAATATCAGTGTAATAATACAATAACAGATAAATAATAACTCGAGCATAACAGACGAAGAGAGAATTACAAACCTGACATCCACTGGCAGAAAAGCTAAGTGGGAACCAAGGGCAGTCATGTTCTGTGGACAAGTTATTGATGAGTTAGTGATGAGTTAGTGATGTAATCAATATCCTAGACAAAGATAATATCCAAGTGACAATAACTGACCACACAGATTAGATACACATCACACATTGCATCAAATAATTCAATATTAATACGAAATATGCAGATTTATTATTATCTCCATATTATTATCTATTATGAGAAATGAAGAAATTATAACAAAATTAGGGAGATAATGTTTCTATTGACAATGTATATTTCTTCCTTACTAAGTAAATAATGATAAATATTAATAATATTGATTAAATGTGCTTTTTTTTAATATCGATAATTTATTTCTTTTGTATCAATTCATATTAGAATTAAAATTCAAATATTCTCTATATGTACAACTTACAATGTACATTGTACACCTTAAACACTATTCCTTCTATTGAAGTACATTGTATCTTATGTAGAATTAATTTGTCCTTGTATATTAATATTAACATTAATTTAACTCGCTAAAGAGATAACGTCTTATGGATAAGATAAATAATAAATAATAATAAATATTAAATAATAATAAATAATAATATATAATAAATAAATAATAATACAAAATAAATAAATAATAATAAATAATAATAAATAATAATAAATAATAATAAATAATAATAAATAATAATAAATAATAATAAATAATAATGAATAATAATAAATAATAAATAATGATAAATAATAATAAATAATAATAAATAATAATAAATAATAATAAATAATAATAAATAACAATAATAATAATAAATAATAATAAATAATAATAAATAATAATAATAATAAATAATAAATAACAATATGTTCATTGTGGTAAATTGTCTGATGTTATTTAACTTAGATCATATTATCAATTATTGTTAATATTCCCGTTATTGTTAATGGACGCAGTTTAGATTTGAGTTAAGTGGTGGTAACATTGGTGGTAACAGTGGTGATACCAGGGGTGGTAACATTAGTGGTAACAGTGATGGTAATACTGGTGGTACCAGGGGTGGTAACAGTGGTAGTAACAGTGATGGTAATACTGGTGGTACCAGGGGTGGTAACAGTGGTAGTAACAGTGATGGTAATACTGGTGGTACCAGGGGTGGTAATACTGGTGGTAACAGTGGTGGTAACAGTGGTAGTAACAGTGGTGATAACAGTGATAACATGGGTGATAACAGACCCTATATGTTTTATTGTTACCTCATCGTGATCAAGAGCTCCCATTGTCATTAATTTATCAACGGAGTCAGAAATAGCGTGATGTTCAGGAGGTTCCAATAATTCACCAAGGACTTTCTAAAAGTTGATAAAGTTATCATTAATTTCTAAAGGTTGATATAGTTATCATTAATTTCCTCATCTCTACTCCCCTCCCCTCCCCTCCCCTCCCCTCCCCTCCCCTCCCCTCCCCTCCCCTCCCCTCCACACTAACGTAGATGGACTGTCCGGCCAGACTGCCCACAGACTTTGCTCTCAACACAGTTCGTTCAAGCGAAACCCTTAGTATCTCCGGCAGAAGTCGAGAGGGCATTGCGTAGTGTCGGAAATGATCCGTGTACAACCGGAAGCAGGCTCCGGCACTACACCTACCAGCGCGACCACAACGTTGTATTGCATTCTGCGAAGAAATCCAATCCACCTCCAACATGTCAATACCGGAATCGCTGACGAATCTATGATTTGGGAGGTGTTAGAGAGGTGTTGGAGGGGTGTTGGAGAGGTGGTGGAGAGGTGTTGGAGGGGTGTTAGAGAGGCATTGGAGAGGTGTTGGAGAGGTGGTGGAGGGGTGTTGGATAGGTGTTGGTGAGGTGTTGGAGGGGTGTTGGAGAGGTGTTGGAGGGGTGTTGGAGAGGTGTTGGAGAGGTGGTGGAGAGGTGTTGGAGGGGTGTTGGAGAGGTGTTGGAGGGGTGTTGGAGAGGTGCTGGAGAGGTGGTGGAGGGGTGTTGGAGAGAGGTGTCAGAGAGATGTTGGAGAGGTGTAGGAGAGGTGTTGGAGAGAGGTGTTGGAGAGGTGTTAGAGAGATGTTGGAGAGGTGTGTTGGTGAGGTGTTATATTAATCTTAATAGGCCAAAAGTGCAATCTACAACCGGTAGGGTTTTGGTGATATGCTATGGAGTGAGGGGTAGAAATGAGGATATATCGTAGATGTGGCCGGACAGAGGTTTTTGTTTTAATCCATTGTTTTTTAAAATAGACATAATTGGTGACAATTATATTTGAAATAAACGATAAGTTATTAATTATTGCATAACTATTCATAAGGTAAAATAAATCAATTATCTAATGTCTAGTGGATCGTAATTGTAAAGTTATTCATTTAAAATAATCCACCCTTTTAATGATACAATGAATGGGGTAAAATGATTAGGAAAATTAATTAAAATAATATTCTAATTAATTAATTCTAAACAAATTCTTTGGTAAAAACTAGATATTTAGTTAAAATAAATTGAATATTACTAATTTTAGCTTAGAATCTGTGAGACTACTAAAAAGGTGTAGTTAGAGGTGTAGTTAGAGGTATAGTTAGTAGTGTAGTTAGTAGTGTAGATAGTAGTGTAGTTAGTAGTGTAGTTAGTAGTGTAGTTAGTAGTGTAGATAGTAGTGTAGTTAGTAGTGTAGTTAGTAGTGCAGTTAGTAGTGCAGTTAGTAGTGTAGTTAGTAGTGCAGTTAGTAGTGTAGTTAGTAGTGTAGTTAGTAGTGTAGTTAGTAGTGTAGTTAGTAGTGTAGTTAGTAGTGTAGTTAGTAGTGTAGTTAGTAGTGTAGATAGTAGTGTAGTTAGTAGTGTAGTTAGTAGTGCAGTTAGTAGTGCAGTTAGTAGTGTAGTTAGAGGTGTAGTTAGTAGTGTAGTTAGTAGTGCAGTTAGTAGTGTAGATAGTAGTGTAGTTAGTAGTGTAGTTAGTAGTGTAGTTAGTAGTGTAATTAGTAGTGTAGTTAGAGGTGTAGTTAGTAGTGTAGTTAGTAGTTTAGTTAGTAGTTTAGTTAGTAGTGTAGTTAGAGGTGTAGTTAGTAGTGTAGTTAGTAGTTTAGTTAGTAGTGGAGTTAGTAGTGTAGTTAGTAGTGTAGTTAGTAGTGTAGTTAGTAGTGTAGTTAGAGATGTAGTTAGTAGTGTAGTTAGTAGTGTAGTTAGTAGTGTAGTTAGTAGTGTAGTTAGTAGTGTAGATAGTAATGTAGTTAGTAGTGTAGTTAGTAGTGCAGTTAGTAGTGCAGTTAGTAGTGTAGTTAGAGGTGTAGTTAGTAGTGTAGTTAGTAGTGCAGTTAGTAGTGTAGATAGTAGTGTAGTTAGTAGTGTAGTTAGTAGTGTAGTTAGTAGTGTAATTAGTAGTGTAGTTAGAGGTGTAGTTAGTAGTGTAGTTAGTAGTGTAGATAGTAGTGTAGTTAGTAGTGTAGTTAGTAGTGTAGTTTGTAGTGCAGTTATTAGTGCAGTTAGTAGTGTAGTTAGTAGTTGAGTTAGTAGTGTATTTAGTAGTGCAGTTAGTAGTGCAGTTAGTAGTGCAGTTAGTAGTGTAGTTAGTAGTGTAGTTAGTAGTGTAATTAGTATTGTAGTTAGTAGTGTAGTTAGTAGTGTAGTTAGTAATGTAGTTAGTAATGTAGTTAGTAGGGTAGTTAATAGTGTAGTTAGTAATGTAGTTAGTAATGTAGTTAGTAGGGTAGTTAGTAGTATAGTTAGTAGTGTAGTTAGTAGTGCAGTTATTAGTGCAGTTAGTAGTGTAGTTAGTAGTTGAGTTAGTAGTGTATTTAGTAGTGCAGTTAGTAGTGCAGTTAGTAGTGCAGTTAGTAGTGTAGTTAGTAGTGTAGTTAGTAGTGTAGTTAGTATTGTAGTTAGTAGTGTAGTTAGTAGTGTAGTTAGTAATGTAGTTAGTAATGTAGTTAGTAGGGTAGTTAATAGTGTAGTTAGTAATGTAGTTAGTAATGTAGTTAGTAGTGTAGTTAGTAGTGTTGTTAGTAATGTAGTTAGTAATGTAGTTAGTAGGGTAGTTAGTAGTGTAGTTAGTAGTGTAGTTAGTAATGTAGTTAGTAGTACAGTTAGTAGGGTAGTTAGTAGGGTAGTTAGTAGTGTAGTTAGTAGTGTAGTTAGTAATGTAGTTAGTAATGTAGTTAGTAGGGTAGTTAGTAATGTAGTTAGTAGTGTAGTTAGTAGTGCAGTTAGTAGTGCAGTTAGTAGTGTAGTTAGAGGTGTAGTTAGTAGTGTAGTTAGTAGTGTAGTTAGTAGTGTAGTTAGTAATGTAGTTAGTAGTGTAGTTAGTAGTGTAGTTAGTAGTGTAGTTATTGCGGAACATACCGATTTTCTTTGAAGCGACCCGAGTCTATGACAAAAACAATATCAGGTATTGTTATTGATGTTTCAGCAATATTTGTAGCGATGACAATTTTTGTTTTGTTTTTAATCACCCTGTAAAATAAATAAATATAAGAAACTTTGTACTTTTATTCGTACTATTTGGAATGATTCTGAAACTTTCAGAAATGAAAAGCTAATTATGAAGAGTTGAGGAGGGTTAAGGAGGGTTGATGAGGGTTGAGGAGGGTTAAGGAGGGTTGAGGAGGGTTAAGGAGGGTTAAGGAGGGTTAAGGAGGGTTGAGGATGGTTAAGGAGGGTTGACGAGGGTTGATGAGGGTTAAGGAGGGTCGAGGAGGGTTGATGAGGGTTAAGGAGGGTTAAGGAAGGTTAAGGAGGGTTGAGGAGGGTTATGGAGGTTTATGGAGGGTTGAGGATGGTTAAGGAGGGTTGAGGAGGGTTGAGGAGGGTTAAGGAGGGTTGAGGAGGGTTAAGGAGGGTTGAGGAGGTAGTGAGAGGTGTTGGAAGTTAAACGGAGTGTAAACAATGTATTAGAGTAAGCGTAAAGAAATGTTGCGGTGAGTGTAATTAGCTACTACCTGAAGACATCCTGTTGTTCGGCGTTGGAGAGCATGGAGTGCAACGTAGAGATTTTACACCGAGAACACACAACTTCGTCGTTATTGAGGAATCTGGCCAAAGAGTGGATTTCGCTGATACCGGGCATGAACACCAGGATCCCGCCTCCTTTCTTGAACTACAGGTTGGCAGGTCAGCGGATTTGCAAAAGAAATATTAGAGATTATTAACTCGGTTTCAATATGTCCAGCGATCATAGAAAATGTGTTTTTGGGTAATATCGCTAACTACAGCACTATTGTCATGGACTGACAATTCATAACAATTAAATGTAATGGATTAACAATTCATAACAATTAAATGTAATGGATTAACAATTCATAACAATTAAATCTAATGGATTAACAATTCATAACAATTAAATGTAATGGATTAACAATTCATAACAATTAAATGTAATGGACTGACAATTCATAACAATTAAATGTAATGGATTAACAATTCATAACAATTAAATGTAATGGACTGACAATTCATAACAATTAAATGTAATGGATTAACAATTCATAACAATTAAATGTAATGGATTAACAATTCATAACAATTAAATGTAATGGATTAACAATTCATAACAATTAAATGTAATGGACTGACAATTCATAACAATTAAATGTAATGGATTAACAATTCATAACAATTAAATGTAATGGATTAACAATTCATAAAAATTAAATCTAATGGATTAACAATTCATAACAATTAAATGTAATGGATTAACAATTCATAACAATTAAATGTAATGGACTGACAATTCATAACAATTAAATGTAATGGATTAACAATACATAACAATTAAATGTAATGGATTAACAATTCATAACAATTAAATGTAATGGATTAACAATTCATAACAATTAAATGTAATGGATTAACAATTCATAACAATTAAATCTAGTGGATTAACAATTCATAACAATTAAATGTAATGGATTAACAATTCATAACAATTAAATGTAATGGATTAACAATTCATAACAATTAAATGTAATGGATTAACAATTCATAACAATTAAATGTAATGGATTAACAATTCATAACAATTAAATGTAATGGATTAACAATTCATAACAATTAAATGTAATGGATTAACAATTCATAACAATTAAATGTAATGGATTAACAATTCATAACAATTAAATGTAATGGATTAACAATTCATAACAATTAAATGTAATGGACTGACAATTCATAACAATTAAATGTAATGGATTAACAATTCATAACAATTAAATGTAATGGATTAACAATACATAACAATTAAATGTAATGGATTAACAATTCATAACAATTAAATGTAATGGACTGACAATTCATAACAATTAAATGTAATGGATTAACAATTCATAACAATTAAATGTAATGGATTAACAATTCATAACAATTAAATCTAATGGATTAACAATTCATAACAATTAAATGTATTGGATTAACAATACATAACAATTAAATGTAATGGATTAACAATTCATAACAATTAAATGTAATGGATTAACAATTCATAACAATTAAATGTAATGGATTAACAATTCATAACAATTAAATGTAATGGACTGATAATTCATAACAATTAAATGTAATGTATTAACAATTCATAACAATTAAATCTAATGGATTAACAATTCATAACAATTAAATGTAATGGACTGACAATTCATAACAATTAAATGTAATGGATTAACAATACATAACAATTAAATGTAATGGATTAACAATACATAACAATTAAATGTAATGGATTAACAATTCATAACAATTAAATGTAATGGATTAACAATTCATAACAATTAAATGTAATGGATTAACAATTCATAACAATTAAATGTAATGGACTAACATTGTGGTTGCCAGAGAGAATGAACATTACAATGCAGAGAATGAGGTTTTCGTCTATACGATTGGGATTGATATCGAGTAGGGTTTGAATGTGGCGTTCTTCTACATCTGTATGTGGGGGTGAGTGGGGTTTAAAGTCTAGGGGTGGGGCATACGAAGTAGGTGGCGTTTGGCGATAGTGATTACTTTCATAGGTGAATAGGATTTGGCATTTGGGGTACAGAATGGTGGTGAATATAGCGTTCGGTGTAAAGAGGAATTGGGAGAAGTTAGGTGGAGTTAGGTTTAAAGTGTAGGGTTTAGAATAAAGTATAGTGTAGGGTGGTGTAATGTGTGGTTAGAAGTAGTGTAGTGTATTATAAAGTATAGAATAGTTTAGAGTAGGGTATAGCGTATTGTAATGTAGTTTAGAGTAGGGTATAGCGTAGTGTAATGTAGTTTAGAGTAGGGTATAGCGTAGTGTAGTGTAGTTTAGAGTAGAGTAGGGTATAGCGTAGATTAATAGCATGGTATTAATTACAAAATATGAAGATATTTATAATCCATGTAATATTATGTAATATGATGTAATAAGATTTAATTATGTATTCTATATATATGGGTGTATTTGAATTATTATTATGAATTATTAAAGTGCATATGAATTAAACAATAGAACAGTAATTATAGAAGTCACAATTGTTATATTTGATAAATTACTTTTGTATCTGTCCTTTTTTAATTCCTCAATTGTACAATATTGGTCCAATTTCATTTCCTTTCTTTGGTCTGTTTACGAAATGTGAACAATTTTATAATTCTAAATCTGTTCATTTTCATATTTATTAACTTTTTATTAACTTCTTGTAACATATATCATACATTTTATAAATTGATCAATATTTATAACAATTTTTTAAAATTTTAATAACTTTTATAAACTTCTATTAAATCAATAAATCTATTTATTTATAATTATAAAATAATAAAAATATACTGTAAAAATTAAAAGTTACTATCATAGTTATTGTATAAGTTATGTATCAATGTTATGTCACAGATAGGTTGGTGAAAGGTGAGTAACAGTTGAATAATATTTGGCAGATTAGTGACAGGTGAATAATATTTGGCAGATTAGTGACAGGTGTTTATATTTGGCATATTAGTGACAGGTGACTAATATTTGGCAGTTTAGTGACAGGTGATTAATATTTGGCAGATTAGTGACAGGTGATTAATATTTGGCAGATTAGTGACAGGTGACTAATATTTGGCAGATTAGTGACAGGTGAATAACATTTGGCAGGGTAAACAAGCAACTAAATATAAGTTTAAGATATATTTTAGGCTGATCATTTGAGAATATGAACAAGAAAATGGCAGATAAATGACAGATAACAAATGAGTTACACAATATTAAACAATTCATCGACAAGCGAACTATGGTCTACATATGATAGGCAAGTGAACTACAGGTGACATACTATTGTCTACTGAATGACATGTGTCACATTTACCTATCTGTTCCTGCGTTTCCTCAACATCCCAATTCTCTGGTTCTAGTTTGGACATCGTCGTCGAACTTTGATAAGAGAACTTCTGATAGTAATCATTTTTATTTACTTTGAACCTAGTAGTGGTGTGGGGGCACAAAGTAGGGTGTGGGGGCACAACGTAGGGTGTGGGGGCACAAAGTAGGGTGTGGGGGCACAAAGTAGGGTGTGGGGGCACAGAGTAGGGTGTGGGGGCACAAAGTAGGGTTTGGGGGCACAAAGTAGTGGTGTGGGGGCACAAAGTAGGGTGTGGGGGCACAAAGTAGGGTGTGGGGGCACAAAGCAGGGTTTGGGGGCACAAAGTAGGGTGTGGGGGCACAAAGTAGGGTGTGGGGGCACAAAGTAGTGGTGCGGGGGCACAAAGTAGGGTGTCGAGGCACAAAGTAGGGTGTGGGGGCACAAAGTAGGGTGTGGGGGCACAAAGTAGGGTGTGGGGGCATAAAGTAGGGTGTGGGGGCACAAAGTAGGGTGTGAGGGCACAAAGTAGGGTGCGGGGGCACAAAGTAGGGTGTGGGGGCACAAAGTAGGGTGTGGGGGCACAAAGTAGGGTGTGGGGGCACAAAGTAGTGGTGCGGGGGCACAAATTAGGGTGTGGGGGCACAAAGTAGGGTGTGGGGGCATAAAGTAGGGTGTGGGGGCACAAAGTAGGGTGTGAGGGCACAAAGTAGGGTGCGGGGGCACAAAGTAGGGTGTGGGGGCACAAAGTAGGGTGTGGGGGCACAAAGTAGGGTGTGGGGGCACAAAGTAGGGTGTGGGGGCACAAACTAGGGTGTGGGGGCACAAAGTAGGGTTTGGGGGCACAAAGTAGGGTGTGGGGGCACAAAGTAGGGTGTGGGGGCACAAAGTAGGGTGTGGGGGCACAAAGTAGGGTGTGGGGGCACAAAGTAGGGTGTGGGGGCACAAAGTAGGGTGTGGGGGCACAAAGTAGGGTGTGGGGGCACAAAGTAGGGTGTGGAGGCACAAAGTAGGGTTTGGGGGCACAAAGTAGGGTGTGGGGGCACAAAGTAGGGTGTGGGGGCACAAAGCAGGGTTTGGGGGCACAAAGTAGGGTGTGGGGGCACAAAGTAGGGTGTGGGGGCACTAAGTATGGTGTGGGGGCACAAAGTAGGGTTTGGGAGCACAAAGTAGGGTGTGGGGGCACAAAGTAGGGTGTGGGGGCACAGAGTAGGGTGTGGGGGCACAAAGTAGGGTGTGGGGGCACAAAGTAGGGTGTGGGGGCACAAAGTAGGGTGTGGGGGCACAAAGTAGGGTTTGGGGGCACAAAATAGGGTGCGGGGGCACAAAGTAGGGTTTGGAGGCACAAAGTAGGGTGTGGGGGCATAAAGTAGGGTGTGGAGGCACAAAGTAGGGTGTGGTGGCACAAAGTAGAGTGTGGGGGCATAAAGTAGGGTGTGGGGGCACAAAGTAGGGTGTGGGGGCACAAAGTAGGGTGTGGAGGCACAAAGTAGGGTGTGGAGGCACAAAGTAGGGTGTGGTGGCACAAAGTAGGGTGTGGGGGCATAAAGTAGCGTGTGGGGGCACAAAGTAGGGTGTGGGGGCACAAAGTAGGGTGTGGGTATACAAAGTAGGGTGTGGGGGCACAAAGTAGGGTTACAAGTGGCGCTTGTAGGCAGGGAGAGAAGTAGGGCTAATTGATAGGGCTAAAATGTAGGATAAGAATTGGGGTTAATAGGTAGGGTAGGAAGTGGGTTTAATAGGTAGGTTGAAAAGTAGTGCTAATAGGTAGGACTATAAGGTAGATGAAGAAGTAGAGCTAGTAGGTATGGTAAGAAGTAGGGCAAGAAGTAGGGTTAATAGATATGGTAATAAGTATGGTAAGAAGTAGGGTTAATATGTAGGGTAAGAAGTAGGGTTAACAAAGGACTAACAAAGAAATAAAGAAAGACAAACGAAAGACTAAGGAAGGACTAATTGAGGTCTAAAAAAGGTTTAATAAAGATCTAAAGAAAGTCTAATATAGGTCTAAAGAAGGACTAAGGAAGGGTTATTGAAGGGTTAATAAAGGACTAAAGAAGGACTAAGGAAAGGTTATTGAAGGGTTAATGAAGGACTAAAGAAGGACTAAGGAAGGGTTATTGAAGGGTTAATAAAGGTCTAAAGAAGGACTAAGGAAGGGTTATTGAAGGGTTAATAAAGGACTAAAGAAGGACTAAGGAAGGGTTATTGAAGGGTTAATGAAGGACTAAAGAAGGACTAAGGAAGGGTTATTGAAGGGTTAATAAAGGTCTAAAGAAGGACTAAGGAAGGACTATTGAAGGGTTAATGAAGGACTAAAATAGAACTAACGATGTGCCCTCAATAATCTGCAGAAGGTCAAAACACTTTACTGGATACAGGGTTCCTAAAATATTAATTACTATTGTTAGTAATTGAGTAATCGAGAGTAATAATATATAATGCAATACCATAAAGGGAAGAATATGACATAATTCAATGTATATTTAATGATATATAGGATATAACATTATTAGTAATTATGTCATATACAATGACATCATTGCTTATTATGTTATATTATATGACATTATCACAAAATATAAAATATTATGCCATATATTTATTTTGAGAGAGATTTATTGTATTTCAGATATAATAATATTATTAATATATAACAAAGTACTTTTAAATAACAACTACGAATATAGTGAACATGTATTCACTATATTACATAATCCTCTTAAGAAAGATAAGTGCAAATGAATTGATTAATAATCAAGTAATGATTTAAACTAGACCAAAGTACATACCGATGTATTGAATTTATTGTCAATATATACAAATTAATTGTTCAAATCATTATATATTATATGTACGATTGGGTGGGTATGATATGTGATATATTCAGGTATATGCAGGTATATACAGGTAAATACCTACATATACAGGTAAATACCTGTAAATGCAGGTAACTGTAGGTATATACAGGTATATATAGGTATATACAGATATATAGGTAAATACAGATATATATAGGTATATATAGGTAAATACATATATATACACAGATATATGCAGGTAAATAAATGTATATGCAGGTAAATACAGGTATATACAGGTAAATACAGGTAAATACCTGTATATACAGGTAACTGCTGGTATATGCAAGGCATGGGCTACTTCAACCTTCGACATCAATGATTGGACAGTCGTCGAAGTACGATGAGAATTGTTGACTGTCTACAGATGCACTCATCAGAATCAATTTGAGGTCCGGTCGAACTTTCTGAACATTCTTCATGATCAACATGAGGTAATCTCTACGGAGAACAATGGACCAGCGTATCATAGCCAATTAAACAAAACAATAAACTATACAAACTTAAAAGAACGGTATATTTTCAATCCGAAAACGTCCCAAGAAACCATACAATGAAACTATTATAAAATCTTATATAATTATGTAAATAAAACATAAAGTAATATATTGTAAAAATAAATATACTTTATTTTCACTTTTATTACATAACAAAATGATGACCTGGATGGTTTCTTTAGGTATTGTCAATACTTGTTATTAAATATTGTTTTGAAGAGAGTTAATTGTGAGTTAATTGTAAGTGAGACTAGGTACAACGTACATTTCCTCCGTCCTTTCATGAACTTCATCGATGATAATGTGTGTGAATTCTTTAAGCAATGGTGAACTGTCCAGCCTACGTAGTAGAATTCCTGGGAGGGCAGAATGTGTTGGTCAATTTGTATTAATGTCCGTTCAATAAATGGTAATAATAATTTATACAATGAATTCTTTAGCAACATATTTCATTACATAATGGAAACCTATTAGGAAGAAATGGATAACGATATATAATTTGTGCCTCTCTATTTCAATGTTGAAATTAATTAATTTTGGTCACAAATATGAATTAATAAATTATAATTAATTATTGAAAATTTTTCAATAATATTCCAACAGCGTTAATTAATTGTTTTATCAAATTCTGCAGACGAAAGTCTTGCAAGATATATTTATTGAAATTCAAATTAAATAAATATTGTGTATTGTAAGTACACAAGGAAACTATTTACGGTAATAATATGTATTATATAATAATTTAGGGCTCCTTTTGTTACAGTTATGCAGTTCCAGTGCCATTTACAAAATGGATTACTTGACAGAGTGTTTCAAATGCCACATTAACAAAATACATAACAAATAATAAAACTATGAATCATTATGACAAATGAAAAGTGAACAATTGACGTTATGGGCGTGTCTAACTTGAAATTCAAATATTTAGATTAAAATATTTAAACTTCAATACAAAAAATTATAATATGTTAAATGAGATTTGTATTTTTTAAATAATCAATTCTCTAAAGAGAATTAATGTATTAAATGAATTTACAGGCTGTAGTATTTGTGTGCATCTAAATATTAATCCAAACACTCGCATTTTATAATATTTATATTTTTATGAAACATTAAAATAGTATAGATTGCATATTATTAAAGAATTTGATATTATAAACACCTTATATACTCAACTATACTTATATATTATAGTTCAGATATGACAAAGAATAAGATATTATTAATCAGATATGCATATTAAGAATTTTGTTAACAATCCAGTTTTAAATTATAATGTTTATTTATTTGATTGGTATGTTGATATTTAGAACATCGGATAATTGAATTTTATTTTGTTTGGAGTAATGGATAATATTCATAATGATTTATATTTTAAGAGCTTCTATAAATTTATAAATATTTTATTAACCCTTATGTTTATAAAGCAATATCTATAACTTATATGATTATTTATATAATAGTATACGACAATAGAAAGTCCCTATTTTCAGTGCTATAACCTCTTTGTAGAGAAACTCATTTTACATATAACACCGGGGCTAATATAATGGATTTATGTAATAATTGAACATTGAAAGATTCAAAAGATTTAAAGATGAATTGTTGATGGGGTTGATGGGGTTGATGGGTTTGATGGGGTTTGATGGGGTTGATGGGGTTGATGGGGTTACTTTGCTCCACAATTGCCCGACTGCCAACACAAACCTACAGATGAATACGTGATACGAGTTTTGTTGGAGATCTTGTTGTCGAGTCTAATTTGATATCCGATTGTCTTGCCCAAATCACACTGACGCTCCTATGTGATATTGGGGCGGGGATATATCACTACGGGGCATGGAGTTCTCAATAGGGTTTAGGCAAGTGTTAATATTTGGGGTTTCGTATTTATTACTTTAAATTCTAAGATTTCGAAAATGGTTTGATAGTATTTAATTAATTTCTAATTGTTATTATATATAAGCATTTATATAGTATAGATGTATCATCTATATATATATATATATATATATATATATATATATAGAGCACGGGTATTGTTTGCAAACTAACTCACCATGTCCTCGCCCTCACCTCCAACTAATCCTGTATTATACCGGACCTTTAACCAAAACTATTTTCATAAAATCTACCCGACATAAACCCACCCTGCGCCCCATCTACACATTTAACTTCCATTATATACTCCACCCCATTATACATCGAACCACCCCCCAACACCTTAACCTACAATCCATTTTACTTAACTCCACACTTTACTTAACCCCACATTTTACTTAACCCCACACATTACTTAACCCCACACTTTACTTAACCCCACACTTTACTTAACCCCACATTTTATTTAACCCCACACTTTACTTAACTCCACACTTTACTTAACCCCACACTTTATTTAACCCCACATTTTATTTAACCCCACACTTTACTTAACCCCACACTTGTCTTAACCCCACACTTTACTTAACCCCACACCTTACTTAACCCCACACTTTACTTAACCCCACATTTTATTTAACCCTACACTATACCGCCCAATGTCTACCCACTCATTTCTAACCACCCAAACCCTACTCGAATATGCCCCACACCCCACACCCCAAACCCCACACCACTAACATTAGCCACCCTAGCGGCTACAGTCATTGCCGAGATCCTGCGGGGTTGCGTACAGATGATGTTGTAGAGTTTGCCTGTATGTTTGTTATTCAGGAAGGCGTCGATGGACTCATCCAGCAGGTACTGGGGGACTTGAGTGGTCTTGCCGGACCTAGCGGGGGTGAGTGTTAATGAACCAGAGAATATTGAAGGTATTTGCGTTATTACAATGTTGAATATATATTTCCTCATTGAAAAGATACGAAATTTAGTTATTTTTAAAAATATCGTAACTGCAATACTCGTAATAAATCGAGGCATCAGTTAAATGTGGGTTGGCCCTATGCTCCGGGGCTCGCGGGGGCCCTACATGGTATACATCGTATGGGCTATAACTAAGAAGGCTACAGCTACGAACGAGAGCACCTCGCCCCAAGCCCTACCCGGTGGTACCGCAGATAAGCACCACTTGGTTATTGCGGATTGTGTCGACGATGTCGTTCTTCCTGTTGAAAACAGGTAACTTGCATCTCTCCGACAAGAGTTCTTTATAAGCGTCAAGGGTCTGTCGGGACGATGATAGGGCCATGAATACATTCGCTAATAATGTTTATGTTCAATTATTACATTTAAAAGCAAACCTGGCAATCTCGGTAATTCATTGCAATCCTGGAATCGAATTTTTCGAGAAATTCTGAATTAAATTAATACGAAGATTAGAATTTGCCTAATAATTAATATTAAACGAATTGAAACATAACTAAAGCCGCCAAATGTAATATTTAATAATTACGTACACACCTTGATGTTGTACATTGTCATTGTTTTTATGTCGATGCGTTAAGTTATTAGGTTTTTTATTCAGATTTGCAGCTTTCATCGCCGACGGAATTCTTTCAGTATCTACACCGGTGTCTGGTATTAGAAGCATTATTTATCCGGCGTGCGACGACGGGTATTGTGCAAGGGTCCACTAACTTGACGATTTAGTTTTATTCAAATATGGAATCTCTTGAAGACAATTGAAAATTTCTTTTTCGTTGTCGATGAAAAAATGAGAAATTCTAAGAAAAGGGTTTTTACTACTATTTGCAAACAATAGACAATAGACAATAGACAATAGACAATAGACAAACGGATGCTACCAAAGAAACAAGACAATGTAACTATTATAAATTAGTATTTGATTATTTAAATATCAAAATAAACGTACAATATTTGAAATCCCAGTAAAATACGTTTGATCTAAATAATATGAAAGTACGACATGACTTGGAGAGTTGCAGCAAGGGACCAATTGATTCTAATGAAAACGAACGCGAAAAGAGAACATTCTTGATGTTGCGAATGTTTGATTGAAATGAGGTTCAGACGTTTAGTGATTGCAAGTCGAGCAGATCTCGAAAGTAAGTCATCGCTGCAACTCAGCGTAATTCTGGCCGGCTTGGCTACGATGTCGGAGAGGTTGGGATAAATGGCTTGGAGGATGGACAGCAAGTGGGAAAGTAAAGAGGAGGATTGGTGATTAATGAGTAGTTAGAGGGTGGTGCTGGGTAGTTAGAGGGTAGTAGAGGGTAGTAGTGAGTAGTTAAAGGGTAGTAGTTAGAGGGTAGTAGAGGGTAGTAGTGAGTAGTTAAAGAGTAGTAGTGGGTAGTTAGAGGGTGATGGTGGGTAGTTAGAGGGTAGTATTGAGTAGTTAGAGGGTAGTAGAAAGTAGTTAGAAGGTAGTAGTGAGTAGTTAGAGGGTGGTAGTGAGTATTTAGAGGGTAGTATTGAGTAGTTATAGGGTGGTAGTGAGTAGTTAGAGGGTAGTAGTGATTAGTTAGAGGGTGGTAGTGAGTAGTTAGAGGGTAGTAGTGAGTAGTTAGAGGGTGGTAGTGAGTAGTTAGAGAGTAGTAGTTAGTAGTTAGATGGTAGTAGTGAGTAGTTATAGGATAGTAGAAGGTAGTGGTGATTAGTTAGAGGGTAGTAGTGAGTAGTTAGAGGGTGTTGCTGGGTACTTAGAGGGTAGTAGTGTGTAGTTAGAGGGAGGTGCTGAGTAGTAGGAGGGTGGTGCTGGGTAGTTATAGGGTAGTAGTGAGTAGTTAGAGGGTGTTGCTGAGTAGTTAGAGGGTGGTGCTGAGTAGTTATAGGGTGGTGCTGAGTAGTTAGAGGGTGGTGCTGAGTAGTTAGAGGATGGTGCTGAGTAGTTAGAGGGTGGTGCTGAGTAGTTAGAGGATGGTGCTGAGTAGTTAGAGGGTGGTGCTGAGTAGTTAAATGGTGGTGTGTAGAGAGAAGGTGAGCGATATCAGTTTGGATGCTGGCGGAAAGATCACGTAAGACTTGTGGGAGTATGGTGAGATCTAGATAGAAGGTTTGAGGTGTTAATGTTTTCAAATTGTAATAATTCTCATTGAAAAATTGATTTTCGGAAACAATAAATTAGATAATTAGATATTTTAAATTAGATATTTTGTCTAAAACTAAAATGTCTAAATTTGCTGCGAGAACTAAAATTAAATAACATTAATATTATCAACTAATCATGCATTGAACTAAAGGGCTGTCTAATGGATAATAAGGCAGTACATGAAAAACGATGGTGAATTTCCCACTAACCAGGATAGTTGCGGTCAAATCTGAAATCGATTATATAAGAAAGTTCTGAGTTGTCTATTTTTGGTTCATCTACTGCAATGAATCT
>OZ038313.1:20497461-20549961 GCA_964035775.1 Osedax frankpressi
TATAATTAAAAATGAAAGTTTTGAGATTATTGAATTATTGATTTATTCTAGCTTCTTGGTGGCTCATAGAAAAGCCGGAGCTATAGACGTATGAAAGAAGAAGCATCGTTCTAATCTAGTAGTTATGTGAATATGTGTGTGAATATTAGTGTATTAACTTCGGTTGGTATACACTAATAAGAGGCTGATATTTAGATTATATAGATGATAGCGTAAGGTTAAGGAATGCAGAATGATATAACTTGTAATTGTCTATATTATATAATTGAAAACCAGTATACCTTCTACTAATTCCTTAATTGTACTACATGGTAGATTACATAATAGAATTGTGTAGTAATCTAAAGTTGAAATTAACATACATACTTACTTGTCACCAAAGAAGTATAAACAAACATTTTTATTATTTTATTTTTTATAATGATAGCCAAGATTGCCAAGGTAATCTTGGATGACAGTTTAAACATTTTATTCAAAGTAAAGATTGCTGCTTCAAAATTCTAATTACTTTTACTACAAGATTTTTAATAATATACAATATATTTATATTGACAAATAAAAATAATTTGTATTTATTTTAGTTAGTTACTCTGAAACCAATTAGTTAAACATCAGTTAATGCTAACTAAGCATATATGCTTAGAATATATTCTTAATACAATAATTAAAAATTCAATTGTGTGAATTTGAAACTCATCATGATATAAACGAGTATAAAAGTATTTCTGTAGATGATTTGGAAAATATGCGATATCAAGATATAAAATAATATACATGCTAATCTGCAACAAGTTGGTACGTACCAATGTACGAGCTGTACAGCTCATGGGAGTACCAGGTATTTACTATTTCGTGTGTAGTTAGATTCAGAAGAACTATATAGTTATAACAATATTGATTGTTACTGGTGAGCGCCATATTAATTAAAACAGTGTTTATTTAAAGGAAGTATCAGTAACTAATATACCTATACTATAGGTGATCAATAGTATATTTCTTCCAAGCATTATATATTGGCATTTTGTCTTGTATGAAAAATATTGATCTGAACTCATTAATGTGTGTGTGTGTATGTGTGTTCGTTTGAATGTGTGTATACACACACACACACACACACACACACAATTTTATATTCATAAAAGTTATTTAATAATATTTACATTTTAATGTAGCATTAGTTTTGTTATTATCATAAATATTATATATTAATCTATATTATATAATCTTTGATAATAAAAAAACAAGAATATACAATCTTTAATGATTATTGATATACTTTATCATAATTTCACAACATGGTCCATTGAATAGTATAGTATTCTATTTTTCTAAATTTTAAATCATTTCTAAATCTATGTTCTAAAAATAACTATTAGTTTTGATTATTTTATATGAACTTACAACTCTGGTTCTGACGTTTACAATTATTGAATTATTTTAAATAATTTTTTTAAAATTTACATATAATTAGGTATTTTCAATATATATATCAAATAAATCATAGTTTTATAATAACTTTTTAATTAGTATTGAAATACATAAAATCTAAAATATATAATTATTAATTCGATCTAATATAGTATGTATGTTTATTATAAAATTGATAGTAATTTACCATTAACATCATTGCATTGAGTTATCATATTACTAATAATCATTATTTTGATTCTCTTTGATTACCTCAGAATATCTCTAATATATAAAATAATAATAATGTATCTAGTATCAAAGCAGCGAAAATCGTAGTTATATTAGATGACATTAAAATATTGCAATTGTTTTTTTTAATTTAAGAAATACTTCTACATATTAAATTTATTATACTATCATATGTTAACAAACTGTTAGCTTTCAATGATTTTGATAATTCACAATAAATAACTTAGATTTTTATAAAGTATTTGATATTCAAAATTTTTAATTAAAGTAAATTTACTCTTCTTAATTTTGTAGTTAAGTATTTAATATTCAACATTATTTATGACACTAATATAATATGTATTATACAAAGTTCATTTATTGATAAATGAAATACGTTTTTTAAATCTGATTATACACATATATAAATGCGTATATTATTTATTATAAATAAACTAAAAAGATATACTTTTAAAATGATGTCACCATAATACCACCAGCAGTCATGAGTCGAATGCTTGTATGGTTCAGCTATCTATCGATCTTTGTCATAGTGTGGATAGGTGTACTGCAAGACATACTCCCATTCCATTTATCTCCAGCATTAAAAGAAATTATATTTGCCGTTGGTAAAGATTTTATAACACATTTCAATTTATGTGGGTATTTTATAATATTCCTTTAAATATTTTTTATGAAATTTTATACCTTCTATATAACAAACTTAATAACATATTTTTATTTCAGAGTCCCATTTATTTACTCATGACATTCGCTGTTAGTACTGATTATTATAAGTTATATATTATAACCCATAGCTTATTTTAGCTAAAATTAGAAAATTGTTCAACAAACTGTATTCAAATTAACTTCCAATCTAAATCATTGAATTATGTTGTTTAATTCAATTGCTATTTTGCAGTGTTACTCTCTAGCTTCTATCGGATACGGAGTCGTTACTTTCAATAATTGCAAAGTTGCATCGGATGAACTAAAACAAGTTAATTTATTTTATAAAAAATTTATATTTTTCGATAATGTCGGATGATATTTAATAATAATTATCGGAACAAATACTGAACTAGAATTAATATCAATATTTAAAAATAGGAAATGAAGGAGGCCCGCAAAGACTTAATCAGCAAAGGATTTCAGTTTTAATATTGAAAAATGTGATATTTTATTTATTTCTCATTATATAATAAATACATTTTTTTAAACGTATGTAATCTAATTATTTATTTTATTTACTAATAATCACCTAACAATGACGCTGAAATAGAAGAGCAATAAATAGCGAATGAAAATAATAAAGTGATTTTATTTTGTAGTTTCAGTATTTTTCTTCATAAGTTTATTTCCTTCATTCAAGAGTTTGTTTTTTATTTTCATTAACTTGGTGACATCATCAAACTTAGTTAGACAAGGAGGCGAATACAACTTTAATTTTAGTTTTAACTCCTTCTTGCCTGTTGTAAATTATATTCTCAGTGTTTATTTAATAATTGAAAACTTAGCAATTAATATATTATGAAACAATTATATTTTGAAAGCGATAAATAAATAACCAGGCAAGCATAATTTGTTATCTTCTTTAATTCTTTTCCAATAGTCTGGAAAATGTGTAATGAGATTTTCAAATTCCTCGTCATTCCATCTGAATTTAATGATTTCTCTTACGGATATATCTGCTGGAATTAAACATTAGTTAAATGCCTGTACCTATATATAGAATGCAATATGTAATAGATATGTAGAATGCAATTTTTTAATAGATATGTAGAATGCAATACAACTTGTTTTATATTCAGTTGTGAATATTTTTGTTTCCATTATAAACTATATTTGTTATATACTTACAATAATGGAACATGTATTACATGCATAATTCGATTCATCTCTAATCATGTATTTATAGTAGACATTCTTTTAAATCAGAATATATAATAATGATATAGAAAACTGTATTCTTTTTTAAAGTAAGTATTTTTGCATGTGAAATAAGTTAAGATATGAATTGTGAAACCTTTCTTAGGAGTTTCCTCTTTATCTGCCATCAGAACTGTTTTGATAAAATCTACAGCTGACATCACGCTTTTATCGCTAGCATTACTAGATGTTGATGTAGCAGTTGAAGCTGCTGAGATAACAACCATGATACAAGTGTATATTATGTAGTTATTTTTAAAAATATGTACAATATTCATTGTACAGTGTACATTGTATATTGTACAGTATACACTATACAATATACACTATACAATATACACTGTACAATATACACTGTACAATATACACTGTACAATATACACTGTACAATATACACTGTACAATATACACTACAATATACACTGTACAATATAAACTGTACTATATACACTATACAATATACACTGTACAATATACACTACAATATACACTGTACAATATAAACTGTACAATATACACTGTACAATATACACTACAATATACACTGTACAATATAAACTGTACACTATACACTACAATATACACTGTACAATATACACTGTACAATATAAACTGTACAATATACACTACAATATAAACTCTACAATATACACTGTACAATATACACTGTACAATATACTCTGTACAATATATAATGTACAATATACACTGTACAATATACACTACAATATACACTGTACAATATACTCTGTACAATATACACTGTACAATATACTCTGTACAATGTATACTGTACAATATACACTGTACATAGTGATGATAAAGAGGAAAACTGTATGTGCAAGAGATAGAGAATTATAATATCCGGGATACAATGGTCAAGAGTTGACCGCTCGATGTTATTTGAAGTGAAATGCAACATAATATATTCCTACATCTAAATATAGTTGTTACTACAAACTACATCTTTATTGAGTACAAGTACCTGGAGATTTCGGGTTATCCGGTATATCTGAATCCTGTTCCAATGCGGTAATGAACTCCATCGGGGTCATAGGTTTGTTAGAGAGGTGGTCGAATCTGGTACTGAAGACCAGAGAGCTACCTGAAGAAGTGCCCATTAAAATGTTCATCACATACCTTTACAATTATATAATTTCTATTAAAAGTATAAGAATTTCCATATACTCAATTTAGGTGCATAGTCTATTAGAAAATGTATATTGAAATGAAATTTTAAATGATAGTGATCTTCAAAAATTTCAACTAAGCATTGAATATAACATACGTAGTTCTAATAATTGCTATGTACATTTATATATACTTAACATATGTTAACGCAATGCTAGGGGGTAGCTATGCCTCCATATATAACCTACGCAGTGCCACTAATTCCTATACTTAACATAAGTTAATACCCGGATCTGAATTCGATTGGTCGGCCGGTTGTTCGATGCTGTCCTCGTAATCCCGTCTCAGAAGAACTTCGCTCGAAGAATGAACTTGCGAAGCGCTACAAAGATCTTCCGTCGACCTCGAGGATCCTAGCGGCGGGGCTTCGAGGTCAGCGCCGGTCAATATATCGCCGATATCGGGTGGAGGGATATCGTTTAGCTGTCGTCCGAAAGATTGAATATTCCTAATATCGTCGGTAGCTCCATCAATATCTTTATTATCATTTACAGGTGAGATATAATCTGACATCGTGACATTATTTACAGCTGACATTTCACTATTTTGATTAGAAGTGATATTTATAGATTGTATATCGTTTAAAATAATACTATTATTTGTAGATGCTATATTGTGTCTGTCTATAGATGAGTTATCTTGTCTTTCTATGGATGAGTTATCTTGTCTTTCTATGGATGCTATATCTTGTCTGTCTATAGACGATGTATATTGTCTGTCTATAAATGCTATATCTTGTCTGTCTATAAATGCTATATCTTGTCTGTCTATAAATGCTATATCTTGTCTGTCTATAGATGAGGTATCTTGTCTGTCTATAGATGAGGTATCTTGTCCGTCTATATATGCTATATCTTGTCTGTCTATAGATGAGGTATCTTGTATGTCTATAGATGCGTTATCGCTTACGTATGAACTTATCGACCTATTATCATCAATATTCGAGTTAATATTTGTATACAGAATATCATTAATCTGCGAAGTATGTTCGGGTGATTTGCAGTTTTCGGTGGAATTAAGTATTTCGTCAATCTTCGCCGTAATGCTGCCGATGTCGAAACCGTTGGCCAAGGGTGCGACTTGAACCCGCGACCCGAGAGAAGATGTCGGTTCGAGTAAATCGGCCGGCTCGCCGAAGTTTAATATTTCGTCGATTACGGATGTTCTTTTTGGAATTGCATTTGCCGTAAGTTCCAAGTTCCCGTCGCCTATGTTCGAATAGTCCGTCGGTATCTCGCGACCTTCGACTCCTACCGTATCCGTTGTACTTAGCAAAGTATTGCCGGGATTACTAGTCTCCAGGTAAAATATGCTGGAATTTAAATCGCCGGGTTTGAAATCGAAGCAACGATGCTCTTCGAAGTCAGTACTCGTACACAATTGGTTGCATTCTGCGAACGGGTGGAAACATGTCAATTACATCCTGTAAGATGTTATTCACCGCAAGAAAAATACCATTTCGAATCTCTACCAACTTTGACATAGCTTCATGACTTGTTTGTTAAATTTCTTGTAAGCCATCATCTGGTTTGGCGAGATGTCATTGGGATTTCCAGCGTTCTGTAACAATTTTCTATTGTACAAGTTCATTCCATCTTGGTGAATCTTTTTCATGGCTTTATTCCGTGATGGTATATTAGTCATCTCTAACATATCTATTACCTGGAATTAGTACCTGGTATTAGTTTATCTGAGCATTTGTATTTATTTAAATACTAAAAATATGAAATAATTCAGTTATGCATATTTATTAAAATTTCTTAATATTTATATAATAAATATAAGAGTTAATAATGCTAAACATATAATTTATATATATTATTAGCTAACTTCCTTTTGATTTTTATGCTTTCTCATCACATGTATTTTTAATTTTCCACACTTTATGATATTCTCACAGTATTTACAAAATCTTTCGCAATTTTTTCTGAAATGATTAAATATTTTCTAGATTATTTTTTTATCCCAATTTAAGACGAAGGTATGAAAAATAATATTTGCGTGAAAAAATATGATTTTAATAACTTTAATTAAATGCTAATAGGTGGATTAAAAACAAACCTTTTACTAATATCAGATGTATGAGTTAATGTTTCTTGAACTCCTTGTTGATTTATTTTGTTTGTTCTATTAATTTCAGCCATGTAAATATCGACATCTTTTTCTATATCAGGTTCTAGCACCACTACATATATTATTAAAGATAATTTCATTTAGTTGAATAGAAATATCAAAACATAGATAAAATTATAGATATTTGATTATCTCTATATAATAACACATAAATAAAGAACATTAATTAATGTAATTTAAACATATTCCTGTTTTACAAGTTAATTATATTTAATTATATAATTCTGTGTATAATAGAAATTGTTTAAACATATTGAGAAACTACAAAACACTCAATAATTATTTATTCTGTAATATATTGCAGTATTTTAAAATTTTAATTTATCTATTATTTCCAAATATACAATAATATAATACATAGAAATCCTATTCAAGTTATCTGTAAATATATATATATATTTATATATATATACATTAAATAAATTTTTAAGGGTTATTTACATCTAATTGTATTGTTTATTTTATCAGTTAAATACGGATTTTTTATTGAATATATATTTTGATTTAAAAGATTAGAATTCATTCTATGCTAATTTATTTAAAATTAACTTTACATTTTTAGCTTATAGATAAAAATTACCAAAATATAGATTAAAATAAAACAACATTTTTTGCTTAACACATATGGTTAAAAAAACATATTAGATAATATATATGTATAATATAATACGTAATAATATACGTAATACGTAATAATATAATACGTATAATATATATTAGATAATTATATTATGAATTTTATTTAAAATATTTGCTTCAAATTCATTGATATGCTAATAAAATGACCATCATTACAATGCAATACTAAATTCCATATTTCTTTAAATTGTGTATAATATCATCAATGATTAACTCTATTTTAACAATAAAGATAACACAATGATTTAAATGAAAAAGTGTTACTTTTTAACTATAATAGAAAATTAGATTGTTATTTTATTATTTGTATAGAACAATTGAATTATTTTTCAATATTTATTAATTAAATAGTATATAATAAGTTTTCTGATACTTACAAGGTATATCAGAATCATTTGTTGAATTTTCAATATTAAAACTTTGTGTAATCCTACAAATGAAATTATTATTTAATTTCATATTAAATTTCTATTACACTATTCAGAATACAATAATTATTAATTAAATTATGTATTGGTTTAGTATAAATCTAGAATATTCTAAATACAATAACTCTATTTTATAAATAAACTTTGTAATTGCAGAATTTTCATCTTGATTTCTATGATTAATATTTACTTTTTCTCCAGTTTCAGGTATTTTTTCATTATTTTTCAAAATTGCCTCACTTTCTTTATCAACTTCTTCAAGAACTGAATGATTTGCAAGTTCCGTAATTACAATGGGCTCATCTCGAAAAATATTGGACTGGTTTACACCAGATAGTGAATCATCTCCTGGGATACTTCCTCGGTCTACATCTTTAATTGATTCATCGCACACAATATGAACTTGATTTGCAGTTGAAACCTCTGCACCATTTAAGGTATCTACTTGCTTATCAATAGAAATGACTTCAGCTCCTAAAGCTTGGTTAATAAGTAAAATTTCTTTATTTCCGAGCGTAATTTCTTGG
The DNA here is from genome assembly GCA_964035775.1 of Osedax frankpressi. Lineage (NCBI taxonomy): Eukaryota > Metazoa > Annelida > Polychaeta > Sabellida > Siboglinidae > Osedax > Osedax frankpressi. The sequence continues at coordinate 20,505,947 of OZ038313.1, forward strand.
GGTTCATCGGATTCATCTAAAAAATTATCAACAATTTTCATTCCTTCCAATCTAACATTTTTGAAAAATTTTCTTTTTAAGTTTGTATCTCCTAAACTCAATATTTCTTTGACCTGAAAATGGTATATTTTGTTATTTGCTTATTTTGGAAACACATTTGAAGAAAAGAAATAATATATTATTAACTTTATTTAAAATAAAACATTCTTTTATGACTAATGAATTAATATCATAATAATATATCCGTAAATATTATATTATGAATTATTGTTTGTGAATATTCTTGTGGAGTATAATCTTAGTATCTTATATGGTATTGTTGTGTGTTAGTAGTTATATAAATATTAGTATTAGGATAATTTGTAAAAACAAGAATAAATATGGATATTATTGAGTAGATCTTAATTAAGAATATATAATAATTATTAAAAGTATAATAGTTTTTAATAACTTCCTTTGCAACTCTAGCTAAGTTAAAGAGTGAACAAAATATACAAATTTCAAGTACACCATATCTAGATCATCTATCTCTTTAAAACTAAGGTTTTTATTATAGAGTACATATTTAGTATTTTATATTTTTAGTATAATATTATTTTTTATGTTCAGATGAAAATTAAAAATAATATTATTTATATAAAAATTACTATATCATAAAGTTTTAATAATTACATCTTAATTATTAATCAAAATTTTTAGTTTAAGGTATGTAGATAGTATATCATCATAGTATATTCACTCTATAATATATATAATATAACATATATAGATAATAGATTAATTAATAGATAATCATATTAGATCTAATTATCAACTATTAATTAATTATATAATATAAATTATAATGAATATAATTGAACAATATTCTAATTGTTTTTTAGAAAGTATTCATAATTTTCTATTTATAAAATATAATAATGGCAATTTGATAATTTAGACTACCCTGTTAATCTTACATATTAGGATTCATGTAAATTAATTCTATACAAATTAAAAGTAGTTTATATATTTTGACTGATTAAAGTAATGTTAAATGAAATAGTTAAATATTAAATCAATATAAATACAGATGTTGTATCATTTAAAGTAGAATATGAAATATATACTAAACTATTTAATTCTGATAATAAATAATTGTAAATTTGTGTTCATTTTTTTATCGGTTAACTGAATTTATTATTATAATATACAATTTATAATTTTATATTATGATTTATATATTATTCTAAACAATTCTATATAATCTCTATATATAACAATATATGTATTACATTTACAATTACATTTACACTTACTTCACTTGTAATAATAAACCTCTTTGACATCCCTGTGTTTTCTAGAAATATGCCTTTTCAATTTGCCTTGCTTTATAATTTTCAAACAAAATTTACACAATCGTTTAGGTCTAAATCATTTTGTTGGAAGTGTAAAATGAAGTTTTTGTGGTAAAAAGTTGGGATTTATATCAAATTAAACTAGTTATTCAATTTCTGGAATATATCCACATTTTTAATCTGCTTATAGTAAACGCATAGTAAACGCATATTAAACGCATAGTAAAAGCATAGTAAACGCATATTTTTAAATACTCTTTTATCAATAGTCATAATATAAAACAATATATCATGCCCAGAACTTCATTAAATAATATTTATATTTTTTTTGGCATAAATTCGAAGGTTCATTTAATTTATGCACATAAATTTGAAAAACATAATATTTGTTTTATCAATACATAAATTATTATTACATACAAACAAAAATTATTGGATTACCTCTTAAATTGAACATGCTGTTATATTTACAATGACTTTGAGAATGAAAATAATTATTCAGAAAAATGTGTTTGAAAGATGATAGATTTATTTGAAAATATATAAAAATGATATTTTTAAGCAGATGTTTATAGATTACTAATGATAATATAGTTTTTCAAAATATTAGTTTTAAAATCCGCAATTTAAATGATATATAATTATAATATGCACAACTGAATATAATAATATTTATATATTATTTATTAATATTTTGTGGATACAATACCTATATAAATACTGAATTTATATCATATTTCTTATTTTTATCTGAAATTCACATTAATATTCTTAATATATAAATAAAGCTAAATAATAAAAAATCAGTAAAATCAGTAAAATATAATTAAATCAATATTTAATGACTGCGGCCATTCTTAATAGAAATTGTTAATTATTAATTCAATTAAATCAGAGTATATAATAGTTTAATAAACACCAACATTTTTCTTGAATTTTCTCTTTGTTTTTCAATTATTATTTTTTGTTTTTCCATATAAACACTATGATATGTATATTAAAAAATATAATTTTTAATAATAATTATTACTACATGGTATTAATTACCTGTATTTATCTATATCATCCTTTGATAAACTGGAAATATTTTTGAATTTCTTAGTATGGAAATCTGGCAAAGAAATATTTATTATCAGTTCGTAATTGTGGTAGTAACATAAATATATAAAGTGCAAGTCTCTATTTAATTATATATAGATATTTATAATTTATTAGTATATCTATATTCATGTATTATCATAGACACGAAATAACATTTAATACAATTAGAAATCTAATTATTCATTATTAATTAGAAAACTTAACAAATGAAAATGTAACGTTATTAATCATTAATTGAAAAAGTTATAAATAAATCATATTTAATGATTATAATAGTAATATGTAGCTAGTATAAATTATTGATTAGACATAATATAATTATAAAATAATATAAATAAAAAATTGATGTGTGTGTATTTTAGTTTATAAATATGTTATATATTTTGATAACGATATTTTAAATATTCCTAAAATCATCAAAATAACCTCCCTGGCCATTTATATATAAAGTTCGCAATCTTTGTTTAATATTATTTTCAGATAACGCCACGACAATCTAAATTGATTAAGTCTGATGTTAAAATGTGGAATATAAAGACTAATGCTAAAAGACTAAATCATTAAATTAGTAATGACCTTACGACATTCACTTAGGCCACATTTTTTATTTGCTAAAACAGATAATAGTTCCTCTTCGATGACAATATAGCGATTCTTTATTAGAGGAACGTTCTTTTTATTCAGCTGATGGCGAAAAAATAATAATTAATTAAATTTAAAAATTTAGGTATAAAATAACAACAAAGAAAATGTATAATTGATATCTAATATATAACTAATCATTCTTGAAAGGATAACCAGCTTCAATGAAAAATATATTATAACATTTATAAATATAATCATAATTTATATATATATATATAATTTAACCACAAGATATGATTTATTAAAAGCCAGGAAGTGGTTTAGTTTTGTTTATATATGAATATATTAATTATATTTATTAATCTAATAAATATATGCGCGGAATATTGTAATATTAATAATAATAAAGAAATTCATGAATATAAACCATGATATCTTGTTCAATATTTACGGGTGTAGTTTGAGATTGCTGAAATGTGTATTTAATAAAGAATTAGATAGACAATGAATGCATACAGAAATTATTATATAATTGATTATATAAAAGTATAAACTATTACCGCATGAATTGCTATAGATTCTGTTTGACATCCAACTTCACTCTATTGGTTAGAAGTTAAAGGTTAGAAGTTAAAGGTTATATAAGGAATGCCGGCAATCTGATTCCCTTATTACCAATTAATAGAATGAATAGATTATGAAAACCTCGTCATTACTCGGAGGATCCTCGGTTTGACAAGCAATTTCTTTCTATTGTTTAAATAATTAATTGATCAAAATTGATCAAACTAAATAATAAAGCATACAATTATGAATATAGATTACAGAAAACGTTTATTATATGAGCATGAACAGAAGTCGGCGGAACCTTTGCAATAGAAGTATCGCAAGTGTAGTCGTGAGCATTAGTTGAGGTGAAGTGAAGAGGTTTCGGATTGCCAGCGGCTAGTGGAAATTCATGCAACGGCTGGAGTCCATGCGCAGTTTCTGTAATTGCGATACTTTACAACATCTAATTCAAAGTTGGCTTTAGAGTTCTTTGCGTTATGTAATGTTGTAAGTCGTATTATAGTTGGTGGCAATATTAATATATTATTGATACAGTTGTTATACAATATTTCAATTAAATCATTGCAACTTTTCACCCGTATGTAATAAAACTGAATTATTATTAACTCCGACACTTTTAATGCAATTTTCATTTAATCACCAAATTCCATAGAATTTGAATTTGCGCGTCTATATTGTCAGAAATAATAGGTTGATTATGTTTATTAATGTTTATTAATCTGATTATATCTACTTACACGAATAGCTTACAATGAATTGCGGACCAGACTATAGCGACTTAGAGCGAACCCGAGATATACTTCGCCGTCGAGGAAATCTCGATCCGGTTATTTACGTGTTCCGGCGCGAAACCGAGGCTAGAGATCGCGTTATGGCCGCCAGGCGTCGTTTTGCGCTGATCTCGCAGGATATTGGGATTGCGGCGGTACAACCTAGCGTGTGGTTGGTTGTGCAAGGTAGACAAGACGACGTCGTCATCGTCGTCGTCTTCTTCTCCTTCGCCGACGCAATCAGCGCTATCCGAGCTGTCGTCGATTTCATGTTCCGGAACGTTCAGCCGCAACATATCGTAGTATTCGTTGAGTCGCTTGTTGCCGCCGGCAGGGGCGCCACGAGTATCGTCGGCCCGTCGCGTCGCTACGGCGCTACGTCGTAGACCGCGGCATGCAACTCCTTCGTCGCCTCCTCGTTCGACACCCTCGTAGCCTACTGCAACCCGTTGAGCCGTATTACGCTCCGATGGCCTCCAGCCCGAGGCTTCGCGCCCAGCCTCTCTTGGCGAGCCATGCTCGTCGTCGTCGCGGACTTGGTCGATATCGAGTTCGGTGTCGTCCGTTTCGGAACTTTCAAACTTTATTGAATCGCCTTCGAAATCACGAGACGCCAGAGATTCGGAATTCCTATCCGCCTAGTGCGCAAAGTGTTAGTGAAAGTGTCGCCGTAAATACACAAGAGAGTGAAGATGTTAGAGCAGAAGCAAGGGAGTATATAAGTTGTAGCAGACGTGAGATAAAGCTGATGTCGGAGTAGTTGTGGACAAGTGGGGTAGAGAGTGAAGGAGCGAGAGAGTAGGTTTAAAGTATATAATATACATACAATATATATACAATATATATACAATATATATACAATATATATACAATATATATACAATATATATACAATATATATACAATATATATACAATATATATACAATATATATACAATATATATACAATATATATACAATATATATACAATATATATACAATATATATACAATATATATACAATTAATTACAGAATTAATGTGCATTTATTTATTCCAAATATAAACATTAGTTGTTAAGATAGTTCAGAAATAAATGCAACAGATATAAACACTAACAGCAGAACAAGTTCCTGAATTATTGTAGAAAATATTGTGCATATTAATGTCCACAAAATTCATGCCCATTCTAGTGGATGAAATGAATCTGTCGTGGCTTCCATCGGGATTGATTTGGGGCATAATGTCCTCCTCGTCGGTCTCCTCGTCCAGTACATCTTCTTCATCTTCTTCATCCTCTCGCACCTCATCGCTCTCGAACACCTCCTGCTTTATAATTACTCCTATTGATTGAGTTGGTTCCTGTTTAAATTTTTAATTAGTATTTCAAAAATGGTGATTACATTTTAGATATTAATATATCAAGTTTATACGATGTCGGCTAGTAATCTTATAATACACAATTAATAAATTAAAACATTCTAAACAATATTTTAATTATAAATTAAATAACAAATAGATATTGTGAAATATTATTAATAGAAATTATTAATTAATATTAACTTTTATTCGACGTTTTTTCAAATTTACTTCTTTTTCTGCAGAAACTTTCTTGGGTCTACCCCTCTTTCTAGTTGGTAGGTTTTTAGCTACATGCATCACCTATATAAAGTTAACGCTATAAGTATATCTTTTTATATTATAAACGAATATCTTCTTTTATTATAAACGAATATAAAATGACCTAATATCTATATAGTAAATAAAATTATTAATGTTTGATTCATATTTTCGACAATCTGTTCGATAATTTATTACAAATTATTTATAAAAACAATTCTCTATTATTGTAAAAGCAAAATAAAAACATAATACTAAACATGGAATTTTACAATGGTATAATTTAAATAAGCTAATTGTTCCTAAATATCAAACAGTACTTTTCATTTGCTTAGGTATTAGATAAAAAACATTTTAAATTGCCTATTTGTCATATAAAAACTATATAATACATTTGGTAAGCGATAATGTAAGTTATGTTACCATAGCGATAGTTAACCCGATGTTGAACTGCAGAGCTTTGAGAGGTTGCCGTGGTAGTACAGGCCCTCGGGTGTCTTTTCTCCTTATTATCATTCTTCTTTGGTCTTCCCCTCTTCCTTGGCACGTTGATCTCTTCTCTTTGATTAGATGCTCGGCAGTCAGAAAGCAACTGCACCTTCTGTAGAAACACTCTCTCAAGAATCACATTTTCAATGTCATGTACTCTAATGGAGTTATGTAATATTCAAACTATCTATTTTTCTAATAAAATATTGAAATACATGTCGATGATGTATTTTATAGAATTGCGTCGAGTGATTTCTTCCGATACCAGGAATTTTGGAGAAATTAATTTTAAATCATCAGAACATAACATGAAATCCATTCTGAGCATTAAGGACTCTGTTTATGTTACCTTATATGTTACCGTTTATAACAGGCTACCTTAATATACGTGAAGTAGATGTGGGTCAGTAAATAAAATTGATTTTTAATTGATTTTTTATTTTGTCTAATTTATAAAAGTAATCATTCACCAAACACCAAACAATGCATATCATGATTATTTCTAATAAATAACATATATCACTTTATATAAATATGTATTTGAATAATCTATAAAAGATTTCTTTTTAGTTTGAACTTATAATTTATTGGTAAGATATATAGAATGAACTGTATAGTGTATACATTGTACACTGTGCACAGCCGATTAATTATTTATTTAATACAAATAATATATATTATGATAAATATTAATCTAAATGATCTTATTATGATTAATTTATCATTTTGAAATATGACCACATTATCTTAACGATTATTAATCAACAAATATAAAAGAAATTATATTAAAATATTAAAAAATGATGAGATTTAAATTTATATATATAGTTTTTATAAATTAAAGCTACATTATCTAATTTATAATAATTTTAATGGAATAAATAAACTAGCTATTGATTTTTTAAAAAGCTCTGTTTCATTTCAAGGTTTATCTTAAACAATTCAATCTCGCAGCACCTACAACTTTAATTAGAAAATCTCTAAATTTATATTAACTTTTATTTTTAATATCATTATTTTTGTATGCATTTATACAAACACATTATTAAAGAAATATGTGTTATTATATAATCACAATAGTAAACTGTTGTAAATATCATATATATTATATATATATATAATATATCATATACTCGTAAATATAAACTTAAAATATTGGGTTTAGATCTAAGTTCACTACTAATGTATTTTAATAAGAATACCTGGATAATTAAATAGCAATGCAAAGTAATATAATATATAATAGACAAATCTTAGATAAATTATGACCAGAGTAAGATATAATTATATTATTTCTGATGTTTAAACCAACAATTATATTATTTAATTATTTTTAATATTTCGTATTATATATAATTAATTGATAATAAATATAAACAGTATTACTTAATTAATTAATATCTACTTACAGATTTCTTTTTCATTGTAATCTTTTTTTCTTAATAAAGTATTCAATAATGTATCTAATGAAATTGTATTATATAATTAATATTAAAATAATTTTTCAATTCATGTTTCTATATATATGTGTATTATCTTCACAAGATATTCTATATATATATGTTTTAAACTCTATAATATATACAATATTGTATCAATATAATAAAAATAATATTGTTTATTATATACAAAATACCCTATAGAGTACACTATATTATAATATAATATATCTCTTTCTATAGTTCAAAATGAGACCCAGCAGTAAAATATTTTTAAATATCTTTTATACAAAATTAATAAATTATTATAAAATTTATTAATATTTATACCACAATATTTGTAACTAGGGATTAATCAAATTTGTTATTCAATGGATATTCAAGCAAATTTGACATTAATCAAATAATTTAGTGATATTATATATCCCGATACTATACGATATAGCAAACTAAACTACAAGATTTGAATACTTTCAAAGTAATAGATTAATATGATTTTTAATGATTTATGTAATGATGCTTGCAAATAGCTAATGAATGATTTGAAAATAATTAAAATAATTTATAAAAAATTTGATTTTTTAATAATATAGTAAAATAATCTATTAGATCAATGAAACTATAATATATAATTTGTAAACAATACTCACACAAATCAGATATTATTATAATATATCGAGAAATCTACAATTTTCTTAATAATATTTAACTAATATGTACAATGTTCTAAATATCAATTTAAAGTTATACTATTTTTCTACTCAGGTTTAAATTTTAATTCCAATTTTTAATTTATTTATGAATCTTAACAAATTATAATTCCAATTTTGTATATAACAAATTATTTAATAAGTCCGTTGTAAGGTTAGTTCAAATTGTACAACATATTTGCAAGACCACTCTAAATCTAATTCAGTGAAATAAATTACACATATTTTATGAATATTGTGAATACATACAAATATTTAAATCTTAAATCTAGTTATAATTAATTATTCGCATATATGACTTACTCAATATATAGAAGTGCCAATGCAATACATTATATTTATAATAACATCTCTGAAGATATATATATATTATATAAATATAATAACGTATATATATGCATTATTATATTTAATATATATATCCTTAATATTTAATTATTTGTAGTTTACGGATTCAACAATGAATCATCATAAGGTATCACAGTGTTATTAATAGAAATTAGCTATTATAAATGTCAGTCATTTTATTTTCAATACGCCTATTTAGAATATTTAACGCACGCAACTCCCGCATAATTTGAACTCCCGTACAACGGATTTCAACCTAGTATTTAGTACACATTTAAAATTAAATAAATAATATAACACTTTAACTTGTATTAAATTATAATTTGTAAGTTATTTTATTATATATATCCGGATATATATTAAATTATATTTATTTAATAATATGTCATGTGCCAAATTATTGTTAAACCAAATATATAGTTTTGAAAAATGATCAAATAATTAAATATGATATTACAAAAATTACGATATTAACTTTTTTTAATAAATTTAGATTAGGAAAATAATAATCCTAATATATGCTTTTTTTAAGATTTGCGATTTATTTTTGTATGATATGTACTAACTTAAATTCAACTACTAACTAAATTAAAATAAAGGTTTTTAAATAAATTAACAATTTGTAATAATAACGAGGAGTATAAAAAATATATATTTGAAAATATAGAAGTTCATAGTTCGCGAACCTTATTTGAATAAAATCATGATAATTGCTTTAATTCTATAATTTCTTTTCTAATTTATTATTAATACTTAAAAGCCTACACTATTGACTATTTTAATGTGCATATTATATTGTAATAATTAGCTAAAATAAATAAAAATAATATATATTGGATAGGTTAAAGTTCATTGGTTTGGGATTATTTGTTATTGTATTATATCCACTATATAATTTTTATTAAACATATCAATATATAATTACTTAGACATGGAATTTATAAATGAAACTTTAGAAAATCGAACAACTATTTCTTCGGATATTTATAATATTTCAGAGAGTTTGTATTTAATAAGTATATTTAATAATCTGTATTAATCTCACTTTAATAATAATTAATAATAAATAGTATTTAAAAAATTTATTATTTATACATAAAGAGGTACAGTTACTTAATATTGTAGAAGTGGCAGAACCAGGATCTCCGCTATCGGTAGCTAGAGTAATCCTCGAATCAGAATCTGGAGTAATCTCTGAAACAGAATGTTCTGATATATTATCGAGCCCAGTAGATTCGGATCCACAGATTTTGAGTTGCGTAACACCAGACTCTATTCAGTCGACTCCAAGTACATCGCAGCTAGCCCTTTCTAAACCACACTTATCGCAGAGGTATTTTAATAATTATAGCATGTGTTATTGTGTATATACTATGTTTCTAAATTCATATCATATTTATAATATTTATACAGATTCAGTGATAAATTTAGAAAACTTGGAAAAAGAAAAAAGAATATAAATCTAGATGAAGAAATATTAAATAAAATAGAATCCTTAAAAAATAAGGATCAGTCGGCAACAGTAGATTTTTGTGCATCGCTTGGTCAACTAATCGATAAATATGCGGTTGAATCTAAAGATACGTCAGATATTATTAAAATATTATCTGAAAAAACATTTGACTTTATTCAAGAGATGAATATAAAAAAGAAAAGCATGTAATTAATTACAATTACAATTAATTAAGTGGACCTCTAAATCCATTTTTATATTTTATGTTTTTCCGATCGGAATTAGATTAAACGACGCGTTTTTTCAGTGTGTATACCTCTTTAAACAATATATATTATTTATTATTGTATTTATGAATTACCAAAATATATAATTTTACAATAAAATTTGTTTTTAAAAATAACTTCCCGACATAGTCATTGGAAATAAAAATAAAATGTATATCATCGATATGATGATATACTCTGTGGCACTGTCAAGAAAAAAAAGTATATAAATCTAATTCCAGTAAAATAGAAAAATATTCCGATTTAAGATTCATCATTCCCTACATAATAGGTCCCCTTGGTTTTTAGTATAATGATAATTATATTCCAAAGAAGAGTTAGGCATACCAAACAATTTTTGGAAATAATTGAAAAGAGCCAGTATAAATTCATCAAATTGCACCTATCAGATTGTTTCAGAATATTTAAATATTACTAATCCCATTACTAGATTATATATTTTAGTGGTTTTATTATTTTTTCACAACATTTTTATATTAATATTATTAACTATTTTACTGATTTCACTTACACATATTTTTATTTTATTTTATATGATTTTTTATATAATTTCGTCAAATGGACCATGCCAATGTATGTTTTGAAATTAATGATTTACTTGTTTTTAATAATAGTATAATTTTTTTTCTTCTCATTTATAATAAGTATTACTTACCAGATATATGATACATATATATATATATTGCAATAACATTTTATTGAATTTGTGTTGATTATTATAATATTTATAGTGTAACAATAAAATACACCATCCCACATATAAATAATGTTATAGTAAAACGCAACAGAGATACATATATTACGTGATCAGTTTTTTAACCAAATACATGTAAACTATATATTCTATAAAAGCTGTTCGATTAAGAGATTATGTATGATTATCATATTAAATAGCTATTATCATATCACTGAATCGTTAATATCATATATTTACAGGATAATATATTTTAGTAAAAATTCATTGAAATACATTTTCATTTTATAGAATTTAAATTGTTATAAGCGGGATTATAATACGGACAATATTATAATTTAATTATATTTTATTCTAATTCGGTTATTATTCTATAAAGAAGAATTATATTAAAATTACAATTTTACAATCACACACAATAATTATATGTATTGAAAAATACTATATATATACCTGAGTTAGTAGATAATATTAAAATATAATATATTGACCATTATTAAGTGCATATATTACATATGGGATAATGGTTGACTTTATATATAGATTTCTATTTTAAATAGAAATCTATGACTTTATATCACAATAATAAAGAATGATTACAACTGTAGATTATTGAATAGTATTAAAATGCAAATATATATATATTACTCTATATAGAGTTAAGACCTAATTTATTGAGTTTTTAAATAATATTTAATGTATATTATTTTTTATCAGGTTCATATACATTTGAAAATGAGATCATAATTTCTAGTTTAATTTGGTAAATTAAATACCATTCGAAGAGCGAATGAATTGTTCACAGATTGTAAAATCATCACTTCTTCATATCATGTGTTAATAAAAATGCAGTTATTATATTCAATATTAATATACAAATTTTCCACAAATTAAAGCAATCTATGATTAGGTATGATTCTCCTTCACATATATTCTTATTCAGGTGTCATTTTTACCTAAATATTTTAATTGTTTTACAAATGTTTGTGAAATAAAAAAAACTAAATCTAATAACATAATTTATAGTTGAAATAACTATATAAATATTGTAAATTGATAAACATGATGGTGTTGAAATGCAGACTTATGCTGCTTTAATAATCGCAATTTACATGCCCAGAAAACACAAAAACTAACTGAATATTAGCAAAATACAGAAATAAAGCATTTGAATAAAACAGTGGTGATAATATTTCGATTACAATAATAATAGTAATAATAATGTTAATAATTCATGTAATAAGGACCGTAATGATTTCTATGTGAAATTAAACAGTATAGAAAAATAATTCAAATTAAATGTTAGATCAGCATGCACAACCATCTTTCTTATGTTCATTATTGTCAGTATTCGTTAATTTGATCTGATCTGGAAATTCGTTGTACATGTCTGAATCCTTCTCCTAAAATAAAATTCATCCATTAAATAAATATTTATCATACGAATAAAATATCTTATATTTGTTTAATTACATATTAAATCTACTTATAAACTAGTTATTTATAAACTAATTTGCCACCCAACAATTGTGGACTAACAAATCCTTCGACATTGTATCTTCAGATCTGTACTTAGTGAATAAATAATATTTACATTATTAAGCACAAATACAATTTCTATAACTAAAAATAGAATTACTGTTCAATTTCATAAATTAGTTATTTAAATTAGTTTCTAAATTAGTTATTTAAAAATACATTTAAAAGAAGATTTATTTTTTAATTGTAGATTACATAAGTCACAATTATAAACACTATAATATTATAGTAATATCAACTACGGGCATCTAAATGTACTAAACTATTTATATTTAAATACGAAGGCCCCACAATTTGCACTGCGCAGACTAGACGCTGTAGACTACGGTGTTAGCATTCGTAGTTAAATAGAAGAAGGTGAAACAAGAACCTGAGCAATGGCATTCTTTACCACGGTTTGAAATGCCTCTTCGACGTTCACATTCTCCTTGGCGCTGGTTTCGAAGTACGGAATATCGCCTTTCTGGTGGCACCACGACTGGGCTCGTTTTGTCGACACCTTCATAGGAGGTTAGAGTTCATAGTTCAAATTGTTATATACCTTGAATAAACCATGTTAGCCGATGATATTAGCAACTCTAGGTAAACAAAAGTAGTGTAATGTTTATAAAGTACTGAGAAGTTATTTGTTATTCTGACTATTTATATAATATCTAGGTACATATAATATCTAGGTATATATAACTCTAGGTAAATAAATAGTAGCCTAATGTTTATAAAGAATTGAGAAGTTATTTGTTGTTCGGACTAATTATATAATATCTGGACAAATAAATTGATTAATCATAATAATCATTAATCGAGATTTAATCATATTTGATTAATTTTCATGAACTTATTGATTAGAATATATCATGGAATAAATTCCCCCTGTATGTCGAATATGGATAATTCTAGGTGTGGAAACGTATCTAAAAACTGTTCTTAAGGTTTTAAGGTTAATTGAACATATAACAAAATCGAAGGGAGGTAAACATTGAGTAATTCAAATAGTTGATACTGTAAATAGAAATTTCTTGACCTCAGTTACAGCAGAGTAAATAACTTTTATGTAATCTAGATGTCTACCATACGAACATACTTACTTCTAATATGTATTTACTGCCCACAGTATAAGTAATAGTATTTAACTATAGATGTAATTTCGAAAGGATGTGTGTATACGTAAATACTATTGTTAATTGACCGATTATATTCTAAACAAATTGAGGAATTAATGAAAGCATAAATAAACAATTTACACAAAAGATTATCACCGTATTTGTATTTGTAAATTTTGTATTCGGCGAGATTTTAATTTAATTTAGATATAAATACCGCAAATTATATTTGCAAATGAAATAGATGCTAATAGAGCAGTTTTAGTTGGAAGTTAATACAATGATTTCAAAAGATGGTTACTAACGGATCTATTTTCTGTATCCACTTTATTGCCAACGATTACGAAGGGAAAATTCTCGGGATCTCTTGGACTTGCCTGAAGGTATAGAGGTCAGGTAGGATTAGTGTTAGTTGTTAGTTATGATTAGTGACTAGATCAGTTTAGATATCAGTTAGGATTAGAGATTGGCAGATCAAGATTCGTAGACAGTAAATCTGAAGCTAAATATGCTATATCTAATTATTCAAAATAAGAGAGATCTATCACAATTTCATCGGAGTGTATTTTAATAATAGAAAAGTGCTTGTTAAAGTTAACAATGGTAGATGAATACCTAATAATAGATAATATATACCTATAACATTAATTAATTCGTTGTTTAAGTATAACAGGGTTTCAATTTAAATATAAAATAAAATTCACACAGAATTAGAAAAGCAAAATATATAACATTGCTTTAAATATCTTGATTAAATCCACAATTAAATATATACACACCATGGTGTGTCTGTAAAGAAGTACTATAAAGGATAACAGTCACTGCATTTGCTAACTATACATCAATATACAATAGATAGTCTAGTTATACAAAGTGCACTTTCAATATATAACAGCATTAAAAGTTTTTTAAATTCACAGTTATTAATGACCCATCAGGTATTATTTATAACAAGGTTTAACAACTCAACTAATTTACATCAATTTGATCTTCATAAACATTACCATTTAGATCTGGGCATATGAATATGTCAAGTAGTAGATGGATACAGGAATCATTAATTGTAAGCATATCAAAATCTAAAATCATATATATTCAACAATTACGAAGTCCTATTCTGAATCATGTCTAAGACATGAGTAAGATCATTACTATAGACACTCAATAAAATGAAAGCATAAAATGCAAGATAGACACTCTACTCCAAGAGAATTAAGTCTGCTATTAAGCTAATCTGTTATCTATAGTATTCACATGCGTGTTATAAAGTGAAAAAGAAATAATGTAAATGTAAAGTTACAATACAAATTCTCTTTTCTTATGCAAGATTGCACAAAGAGTTATTATCAGTTTTTAATAATTATAATATAATAACTATTATAATATTCTATAATATATAGATAAAGGAGATTAAAATTGTTATTAAATATTAAAATTGTCATTTCACAGTAAAGATATATTAATTTAGATATTGATGTTTAAGTATTATAATATTTAGAGATTAAATAGAAATTTAAACAGTAATATTATTATAAAACATCTGTATATCTAACACAATGTAGATTATTTGATATAATGTATATATTGTTTGCAATATATATAATAAGGTACTTACATTATTTACATTATTTGCTTAGCAGAATAAATTAAACTACGATATAAAAATGATTAATTTATACTCATCAGTCGTATCATTTATTGTAAAACTTTATAAAGTATTTGACAATGTAAATATTGATTGACAAGTAAAAGTTAGCACATAGGCTCTATTGTTTTCAACATTATACAAGTTACAACATTGCATACTCCTCCATTCGCACATTCCTCCATAATCTTCCAACACACATTCATTCCATCATTAAATGTTAAGACTCTAATTAACATTCGTATGCACACTCTTTGAGTATTATGTTTCTATTAGAATATTACAATCTCTTTAATTCTGAATGCCAACAATTAATAGTTAGAATTTAATAATACTTATAAATGATATATTTTATTAAATTGATTTAATACATACAGACATATATTTATTAAGATGTTATCCATTGCAGATGATAATACATTTTATAAAATTGAATATAAATAATATTTTTAAGATTAATAAACATGCATATTTGTAAAAAACATTAATTCAATTTAACAGCTTCATTTAATATTTAAAATTATACATTAGTTAGAGAATAGCACCAAGTCAGAGAATATAAACTAATTGGAGATATCATTAATCTTGAGAATATAGACTAATTGGAGATATCATTAAGCTTAAGAATATAGACTAATTGGAGATATCATTAAGTTAGAGAATATAGACTAATTGGAGATATCATTAAGCTTGAGAATATAGACTAATTGGAGATATCATTAAGTTAGAGAATATAGACTAATTGGAGATATCATTAAGTTAGAGAATATAGATTAATTGGAGATATCATTAAGCTTGAGAATATAGAATAATTGGAGATATCATTAAGCTTGAAAATATAGACTAATTGGAGATATCATTAAGTTAGAGAATATAGACTAATTGGAGATATCATTAAGTTAGAGAATATAGACTAATTGGAGATATCATTAAGCTTGAGAATATAGACTAATTGGAGATATCATTAAGTTAGAGAATATAGACTAATTGGAGATATCATTAAGCTTGAGAATATAGACTAATTGGAGATATCATTAAGCTTGAGAATATAGACTAATTGGAGATATCATTAAGCTTGAGAATATAGACTAATTGGAGATATCATTAAGCTTGAGAATATAGACTAATTGGAGATATCATTAAGTTAGAGAATATAGACTAATTGGAGATATCATTAAGTTAGAGAATATAGACTAATTGGAGATATCATTAAGTTAGAGAATATAGACTAATTGGAAATATCATTAATCTTGAGAATATAGACTAATTGGAGATATCATTAAGTTAGAGAATATAGACTAATTGGAGATATCATTAAGTTAGAGAATATAGACTAATTGGAGATATCATTAATCTTGAGAATATAGACTAATTGGAGATATCATTAAGTTAGAGAATATAGACTAATTGGAGATATCATTAAGTTAGAGAATATAGACTAATTGGAGATATCATTAAGCTTGAGAATATAGACTAATTGGAGATATCATTAAGTTAGAGAATATAGACTAATTGGAGATATCATTAAGTTAGAGAATATAGATTAATTGGAGATATCATTAAGCTTGAGAATATAGAATAATTGGAGATATCATTAAGCTTGAGAATATAGACTAATTGGAGATATCATTAAGTTAGAGAATATAGACTAATTGGAGATATCATTAAGTTAGAGAATATAGACTAATTGGAGATATCATTAAGCTTGAGAATATAGACTAATTGGAGATATCATTAAGTTAGAGAATATAGACTAATTGGAGATATCATTAAGCTTGAGAATATAGACTAATTGGAGATATCATTAAGCTTGAGAATATAGACTAATTGGAGATATCATTAAGCTTGAGAATATAGACTAATTGGAGATATCATTAAGCTTGAGAATATAGACTAATTGGAGATATCATTAAGCTTGAGAATATAGACTCATTGGAGATATCATTAAGCTTGAGAATATAGACTAATTGGAGATATCATTAAGTTAGATAATATAGACTAATTGGAGATATCATTAAGTTAGAGAATATAGACTAATTGGAGATATCATTAAGCTTGAGAATATAGACTAATTGGAGATATCATTAAGCTTGAGAATATAGACTAATTGGAGATATCATTAAGCTTGAGAATATAGACTAATTGGAGATATCATTAAGCTTGAGAATATAGACTAATTGGAGATATCATTAAGTTAGAGAATATAGACTAATTGGAGATATCATTAAGTTAGAGAATATAGACTAATTGGAGATATCATTAAGTTAGAGAATATAGACTAATTGGAAATATCATTAATCTTGAGAATATAGACTAATTGGAGATATCATTAAGTTAGAGAATATAGACTAATTGGAGATATCATTAAGTTAGAGAATATAGACTAATTGGAGATATCATTAATCTTGAGAATATAGACTAATTGGAGATATCATTAAGTTAGAGAATATAGACTAATTGGAGATATCATTAAGTTAGAGAATATAGACTAATTGGAGATATCATTAAGCTTGAGAATATAGACTAATTGGAGATATCATTAAGTTAGAGAATATAGACTAATTGGAGATATCATTAAGTTAGAGAATATAGATTAATTGGAGATATCATTAAGCTTGAGAATATAGAATAATTGGAGATATCATTAAGCTTGAGAATATAGACTAATTGGAGATATCATTAAGTTAGAGAATATAGACTAATTGGAGATATCATTAAGTTAGAGAATATAGACTAATTGGAGATATCATTAAGCTTGAGAATATAGACTAATTGGAGATATCATTAAGTTAGAGAATATAGACTAATTGGAGATATCATTAAGCTTGAGAATATAGACTAATTGGAGATATCATTAAGCTTGAGAATATAGACTAATTGGAGATATCATTAAGCTTGAGAATATAGACTAATTGGAGATATCATTAAGCTTGAGAATATAAACTAATTGGATATATCATTAAGCTTGAGAATATAGACTCATTGGAGATATCATTAAGCTTGAGAATATAGACTAATTGGAGATATCATTAAGTTAGATAATATAGACTAATTGGAGATATCATTAAGTTAGAGAATATAGACTAATTGGAGATATCATTAAGCTTGAGAATATAGACTAATTGGAGATATCATTAAGTTAGAGAATATAGACTAATTGGAGATATCATTAAGTTAGAGAATATAGACTAATTGGAGATATCATTAAGTTAGAGAATATAGACTAATTGGAGATATCATTAAGTTAGAGAATATAGACTAATTGGAGATATCATTAAGCTTGAGAATATAGACTAATTGGAAATATCATTAAGCTTGAGAATATAGACTAATTGGAGATATCATTAAGTTAGAGAATATAGACTAATTGGAGATATCATTAAGCTTGAGAATATAGACTAATTGGAGATACCATTAAGCTTGAGAATATAGACTAATTGGAGATATCATTAAGTTAGAGAATATAGACTAATTGGAGATATCATTAAGCTTGAGAATATAGACTAATTGGAAATATCATTAAGCTTGAGAATATAGACTAATTGGAGATATCATTAAGTTAGAGAATATAGACTAATTGGAGATATCATTAAGCTTGAGAATATAGACTAATTGGAGATATCATTAAGTTAGAGAATATAGACTAATTGGAGATATCATTAAGCTTGAGAATATAGACTAATTGGAGATATCATTAAGTTAGAGAATATAGACTAATTGGAGATATCATTAAGTTAGAGAATATAGACTAATTGGAGATATCATTAAGTTAGAGAATATAGACTAATTGGAGATATCATTAAGCTTGAGAATATAGACTAATTGGAGATATCATTAAGCTTGAGAATATAGACTAATTGGAGATATCATTAAGTTAGAGAATATAGACTAATTGGAGATATCATTAAGTTAGAGAATATAGACTAATTGGAGATATCATTAAGCTTGAGAATATAGACTAATTGGAGATATCATTAAGCTTGAGAATATAGACTAATTGGAGATATCATTAAGCTTGAGAATATAGACTAATTGAAGATATCATTAAGTTAGAGAATATAGACTAATTGGAGATATCATTAAGTTAGAGAATATAGACTAATTGGAGATATCATTAAGTTAGAGAATATAGACTAATTGGAGATATCATTAAGTTAGAGAATATAGACTAATTGGAGATATCATTAAGTTAGAGAATATAGACTAATTGGAGATATCATTAAGTTAGAGAATATAGACTAATTGGAGATATCATTAAGCTTGAGAATATAGACTAATTGGAGATATCATTAAGTTAGAGAATATAGACTAATTGGAGATATCATTAAGTTAGAGAATATAGACTAATTGGAGATATCATTAAGTTAGAGAATATAGACTAATTGGAGATATCATTAAGCTTGAGAATATAGACTAATTGGAGATATCATTAAGCTTGAGAATATAGACTAATTGGAGATATCATTAAGCTTGAGAATATAGACTAATTGGAGATATCATTAAGTTAGAGAATATAGACTAATTGGAGATATCATTAAGCTTGAGAATATAGACTAATTGGAGATATCATTAAGCTTGAGAATATAGACTAATTGGAGATATCATTAAGTTAGAGAATATAGACTAATTGGAGATATCATTAAGTTAGAGAATATAGACTAATTGGAGATATCATTAAGTTAGAGAATATAGACTAATTGGAGATATCATTAAGCTTGAGAATATAGACTAATTGGAGATATCATTAAGTTAGAGAATATAGACTAATTGGAGATATCATTAAGTTAGAGAATATAGACTAATTGGAGATATCATTAAGCTTGAGAATATAGACTAATTGGAAATATCATTAAGCTTGAGAATATAGACTAATTGGAGATATCATTAAGTTAGAGAATATAGACTAATTGGAGATATCATTAAGCTTGAGAATATAGACTAATTGGAGATACCATTAAGCTTGAGAATATAGACTAATTGGAGATATCATTAAGTTAGAGAATATAGACTAATTGGAGATATCATTAAGCTTGAGAATATAGACTAATTGGAAATATCATTAAGCTTGAGAATATAGACTAATTGGAGATATCATTAAGTTAGAGAATATAGACTAATTGGAGATATCATTAAGCTTGAGAATATAGACTAATTGGAGATATCATTAAGTTAGAGAATATAGACTAATTGGAGATATCATTAAGCTTGAGAATATAGACTAATTGGAGATATCATTAAGTTAGAGAATATAGACTAATTGGAGATATCATTAAGTTAGAGAATATAGACTAATTGGAGATATCATTAAGTTAGAGAATATAGACTAATTGGAGATATCATTAAGCTTGAGAATATAGACTAATTGGAGATATCATTAAGCTTGAGAATATAGACTAATTGGAGATATCATTAAGTTAGAGAATATAGACTAATTGGAGATATCATTAAGTTAGAGAATATAGACTAATTGGAGATATCATTAAGCTTGAGAATATAGACTAATTGGAGATATCATTAAGCTTGAGAATATAGACTAATTGGAGATATCATTAAGCTTGAGAATATAGACTAATTGAAGATATCATTAAGTTAGAGAATATAGACTAATTGGAGATATCATTAAGTTAGAGAATATAGACTAATTGGAGATATCATTAAGTTAGAGAATATAGACTAATTGGAGATATCATTAAGTTAGAGAATATAGACTAATTGGAGATATCATTAAGTTAGAGAATATAGACTAATTGGAGATATCATTAAGCTTGAGAATATAGACTAATTGGAGATATCATTAAGTTAGAGAATATAGACTAATTGGAGATATCATTAAGTTAGAGAATATAGACTAATTGGAGATATCATTAAGTTAGAGAATATAGACTAATTGGAGATATCATTAAGCTTGAGAATATAGACTAATTGGAGATATCATTAAGCTTGAGAATATAGACTAATTGAAGATATCATTAAGCTTGAGAATATAGACTAATTGGAGATATCATTAAGTTAGAGAATATAGACTAATTGGAGATATCATTAAGCTTGAGAATATAGACTAATTGGAGATATCATTAAGTTAGAGAATATAGACTAATTGGAGATATCATTAAGTTAGAGAATATAGACTAATTGGAGATATCATTAAGTTAGAGAATATAGACTAATTGGAGATATCATTAAGCTTGAGAATATAGACTAATTGGAGATATCATTAAGTTAGAGAATATAGACTAATTGGAGATATCATTAAGTTAGAGAATATAGACTAATTGGAGATATCATTAAGCTTGAGAATATAGACTAATTGGAAATATCATTAAGCTTGAGAATATAGACTAATTGGAGATATCATTAAGTTAGAGAATATAGACTAATTGGAGATATCATTAAGCTTGAGAATATAGACTAATTGGAGATACCATTAAGCTTGAGAATATAGACTAATTGGAGATATCATTAAGTTAGAGAATATAGACTAATTGGAGATATCATTAAGCTTGAGAATATAGACTAATTGGAAATATCATTAAGCTTGAGAATATAGACTAATTGGAGATATCATTAAGTTAGAGAATATAGACTAATTGGAGATATCATTAAGCTTGAGAATATAGACTAATTGGAGATATCATTAAGTTAGAGAATATAGACTAATTGGAGATATCATTAAGCTTGAGAATATAGACTAATTGGAGATATCATTAAGTTAGAGAATATAGACTAATTGGAGATATCATTAAGTTAGAGAATATAGACTAATTGGAGATATCATTAAGTTAGAGAATATAGACTAATTGGAGATATCATTAAGCTTGAGAATATAGACTAATTGGAGATAATCATTAAGCTTGAGAATATAGACTAATTGGAGATATCATTAAGTTAGAGAATATAGACTAATTGGAGATATCATTAAGTTAGAGAATATAGACTAATTGGAGATATCATTAAGCTTGAGAATATAGACTAATTGGAGATATCATTAAGCTTGAGAATATAGACTAATTGGAGATATCATTAAGCTTGAGAATATAGACTAATTGGAGATATCATTAAGTTAGAGAATATAGACTAATTGGAGATATCATTAAGTTAGAGAATATAGACTAATTGGAGATATCATTAAGTTAGAGAATATAGACTAATTGGAGATATCATTAAGTTAGAGAATATAGACTAATTGGAGATATCATTAAGTTAGAGAATATAGACTAATTGGAGATATCATTAAGCTTGAGAATATAGACTAATTGGAGATATCATTAAGTTAGAGAATATAGACTAATTGGAGATATCATTAAGTTAGAGAATATAGACTAATTGGAGATATCATTAAGTTAGAGAATATAGACTAATTGGAGATATCATTAAGCTTGAGAATATAGACTAATTGGAGATATCATTAAGCTTGAGAATATAGACTAATTGGAGATATCATTAAGCTTGAGAATATAGACTAATTGGAGATATCATTAAGTTAGAGAATATAGACTAATTGGAGATATCATTAAGCTTGAGAATATAGACTAATTGGAGATATCATTAAGCTTGAGAATATAGACTAATTGGAGATATCATTAAGTTAGAGAATATAGACTAATTGGAGATATCATTAAGTTAGAGAATATAGACTAATTGGAGATATCATTAAGTTAGAGAATATAGACTAATTGGAGATATCATTAAGCTTGAGAATATAGACTAATTGGATATATCATTAAGTTAGAGAATATAGACTAATTGGAGATATCATTAAGTTAGAGAATATAGACTAATTGGAGATATCATTAAGTTAGAGAATATAGATTAATTGTAGATATCATTAAGCTTAAGAATATAGACTAATTGGAGATTAAAAATTATTATAATTTCTAATAAATAAAGCACACCTATCCACCAACCTGTATGAGGAATTCATCGCGCCAGCTGTCCAAAGATTTGAAAGTATTTGACATGGTAACGTCGAACATGAGCAGACAGCAATCGGCGCCACGATAGAAAGCGACTCCTAGTGACTGGAAACGTTCCTGGCCGGCAGTATCCCAGATCTAGAGTTTGCCCGTATGGTGATTTCGAGTGAATTTGAGATCAAAACATTGCGACTACGCATATTTCTACTGTTTACACCAAAAGACGTAGAGCAGTCTTATAGTAAATATCTAATAAGATAACAATTGTAGAGATTTTGCTATACAAATGTGTTGGTATATATGTAATAATGTAAAGATGGAACTTAATGAAAGTGGATATTTTTTTATTTTAAATATAAAGAGCATTAAAATCAACAAAACAAATATAAAGTAATCAATCTATTATTTTATTACAAATTGGACTAATTTAGATTTTGTTTTAAATCAAAATATTTGATACTTAATACTTTGGACATTGATAAATATGTAGTACAAAAAACTAATTTACTACAAATCAACACCTCACATCGCTATTCACGGATCCATACGTAATTTGTAATTGATCATTATATCATTATGCATGCCTCCTTCATCACATCACACTTACCTGCATAGTAACAAGTCTGTCATCTACCATGAATTCTTTGGTGAGGAAATCGGCTCCGATTGTAGCTTTGTACTGGTTGCTGAATTTCTTGTTCACATACTGGTTCATCAGGGAGGTTTTGCCGACTCTGTAGGTGCGCGGGTGTTAGGGAGGATAAGGTTGGTGGGGTATAGGGGAATGCTGGGGTATATAGTGGAGAGTATGAAGCATTGTGTAGTATTATATATGCCGAGCGTAGAATAGATGATTTAGGTAATAGATCAAATCGAGAGGAGAGTGTAGTGTTGAGAAGATGTGTATGATTATGGTTGTAGGTTGTTAAGTGTGGTAGGATACATATGTTTTACATACAAATGGAGATTGTTGATGAAGTTTTAATTGGATTAAGAGGTGTGAAATGGAGTCAGATGGGAAAAAAGTTCATATCATAAGATTATTATTTCATAATAATGTATCCTTTCAAATACCTATTGATTATATGACATATATTTAACAATACATTAAATATCTATTGTACTAAGTTTGAAGATCAAAAATTGTTATTAAATAAACCTAAACATTGTGTTAACATTTACTCACCCACTGTCTCCTAAAATGATGACCTTTAATATAACTTTCTTCCTAGATGCCATCTGCATTTAAAATAATTTAAATTCTTATTGAGTTGATATAGGGCAAACAATTTTTGAAATAAATACATATTTTATTTTAGATAATTATTTTCATTTGATAGATATTTATTATCAATAAATATTTGTTTAGAATGAGCATTTATTTATTATCGTTAGTGAAAGTTAAACCTACATTCAGCTATTAAATAACACATTCATATATATATAAATAGTGAAAACAATCAATTAATGCAAATAAAATTGTTAATTAATTAGGGTATTATATTGAAAAAGACACTTATTAAATAATTTAAAATGTAAATTAAATTACTACCTATTATATAATTTTGAACTAAGTTCATTACTAAAGGAGTCCATAGATATATTAATGTTGTTATTTTCTAGTTGTATATGTACACTGTTAATTAAATAAACTAAATATAATAATCAAAGTTATATATATTGATACTTATATCAGAACATATGAATTTATAAATAAATTTTAAGAATATTTTAAGAAAAATATAAAATATATTTTAGAGGCTACAGTATACTGAAACATCCTCGTTGGAATATGTATATATATCATTTAAAATGATCTATATATCATAATTATATTTTGAACTACCTTTTATATGTCAACGTATGAAATGAGATAAATATGGAATTATAAAACAAATACGACGTAAATTTATTGTGCTAAGATTCTAAATCCCGTGATCTGTGACGCATACGAGACACGCCCACAAAATCTGGGATATTTATCAGAATTTTACTTATTGTTTAAATTTAAAATTTTCAAGTAATTTTCTTATATAGTCGACAATTATTGTAAGCCTTTATATAAATAGCAACAAAATGACCGATCAAGTTGCAGATTGGAAGACTACAAATTTTCGCCAGAAAGTTGTTGCATCGATGTTAGAAAAATACATTGAATGTACAATCTAAGTTAACTATCCAGTTTTGTATATATTGTAAAAATGTATTATATCAATATTTATATTACTAGTAGGACATCTATTTAATCGCGTAATTAATTAATCAAAACAAATTAGTTATTTTATAATAATAATATAATATATATTATTATTAATTGTTGTACTTATTTTATTTATAGATGATAAATATTATAAAAATACTAATGAAGAATATAAAATTAATATAAAAGATACAGCTGCTAATGTTATTTTCAAGTTTCAACATATATGTTATAGCTCATATGTTTAAATAATGTTTTCTTAATATACATAAATTATATATAAAGGTATTCATATACATATACATTTACATAGTTATATATATATATATATATATAAATATTCAATTCTACCAAATGTTGTACTAAATTGCAGTGAAGAAGTAATGAACCAGACGCATAATCCTTTGCAAAGAACAAGTATTGAGATGGAAAATCATGTGTACAATAAGGCCAAAACCAAGGTTTAATATTGGCATCTTCATTATAATTCACTCTTTGAATATATATATATATATATTGGTTCATTTCTATATATAGATACATTTAAAAAGTAAACGCAACTTCCAAAATATTTATTTATCAATTTAATTAAATGTTGCACATTATTTATAGATTTTACATTACAATTTTACAGTCGGATTACATGTCTCTAGTTGCTAAAGTTATTATCCATCTCAGAGAATTAGGTAAATATACATCATATCATTCGTGTATTAATGACATTATGATTATATACATTAAAGATGAAACTATTGTTAGAATATTAACAGGAGTCGAAAACCTTTACAGATAAGAATCAGACCATCAAGCAGAAACAACTGAAACAGCAGCAACAGCAACAGCAGCAACAGCAACAGCAGCAACAGCAACAGCAGCAACAGCAACAACAACAGCAGCAGCAGCAGCAGCAAGGTCAAGTTCAGTTATCACAACAACAACAACAACAACAACTACATCAACCCCAACAGATTAATGGTCATTTTGAATTCCACTCAGTCAATTATTGTAGTTATTTGCTAATATTTGTTTAATTCAATATATATATATATATATATATATACATATGTGAACTTATATGTACATGCCCACTTCTATATTAATAATAACAATAACTATATCACTAGTGTAGGAAATACACAAAACTGTATAATAACTATATCAAACCACTTACATACATATATATCTTCTATATGGCTATCTATTAATTTACTTTTATTTCTATCATATTGGTTATATCTCATATTATCTTCCTCACCCACTATATGTCCCTCCCGCCCTCCCTTACTCCATTCCTCCCACTTCCAATCCATCACCCTCCTTCAACTTCCTCAACAATTATCGCAGTGTTGAACCAACAGCAGCTTCTCCTGCAACAACAACAACAACAGCAACAACAACAGCAACAACAACAACAACAGCAACAGCAACAACAACAACAACAGCAACCCGGGCAACAAACTCAGCATTTCATGCTTCACCAGGCCACGTCTAGACCTCAGAAATCTAGTTCGCCCATGTCCCAGCAACAGGTCACTCAAGTAGCGACACCCGTGTCCGCACCCATTATACGTCAACAAGCTGCACCCATTCTCGTGCTCAACCAGCAGCAACTGCAACAACAACACCACCTTCAACAACAGTTGCAGCAACGTCAGAATCTGGTTGGAAATACATTAATATATATGTACCCTAAACCTTAACTAGAGAATAATGTATACAATTTAATTTAATTATGCTTTTTTCTATTTAAATAAACAATACTTTTTTATATTATTATGCAATTTAACGAATTCAATAACTTGGATCTTTGCTGGATCAGGTTTCATTTTATTCACTTTATTTAAAGAAATGAATTTATATACTTGAGAACATAAATAAATAAATAATTTCAAAGAAATTATCCAATATCAAAATAATTATTTTTAAATGATGAATTTATAACTTAAATATATTTAAATGTAATTTATAATCAATGATAAAGCAAAATTAACTCTAATAATTGATTGTAATACCTGGTGTAATAAATGAATCGTGATTACTTGTTTGAATAGAAGTTTGTAATCATTTCTGTAATTGACTTATTCATCTGTATATTGATGTAAATACTACGTTGCAGTTCATAAGGTCAGATTAAGCTATTTTCTATTCACTTTCCGGGCTCATATTTCATATATTTTGTATACAATATCTACGACGTGCAATTCTATTTCGTTTCTAGTATCCAATCGACTTCGTTTACAACATTAAACGGCCGAAATCGAGTCGATCTTTTAGTCTACGTAGTCGCCTCGGGTTTAATTTCACGCGTAAAGACTTCGTCGACGGCCCGATTTAATCGATTCAATCGATTTCTCGCAGTCGAACATTCGCATGTCGGTTCGGCCGGGTCAGAAGGCCTACCTCGCCAACGGTCAACTGGTGAGCATCGGCGGTACCGCCTCCGTTAACTCACCGACGGCGATCACGGCGCAACACATTCAGACCGTCAACATCCCGATACACAACCTGCAGTCGGTTCAACAGCGATTCGCAGTCGGCGCCGGCGTCGTCGTTACCCAGGGCACCGTTGGCATGGTTACGCAGAGCGCGGGAGGCGTGGTGATCACGCAGAAACAGGCCGCCCAATTACGTTCGTCGGTGTTGTACTGTTGTTCCATTAGCGTTTTTCCGTCGTCTAAATGCTCTATCTAAACGTTTAAAATGGGAACGTTTTTACGTACATTTACTTTAACCCAAACCCAAACCCAAACCCAAACCCAAACCCAAACTCAAACCCAAATCCAAACCTATCACAATTAAACGTAAGCGAAAAATATTCATTGCCTGATATTTTTCGTTTAAATATTTAACTACGAATTCTTGCCGGTTGCGTAAATATTGTAAAGTGTTATTGATGTAAATGTCGGAGCGTTTCGCAGAGAACAAGCCAGCTGCAACTGCCGCCAGTCTACAGACGAACGAAACTGAGTACATGGAGAAATGGAAACAGCTGCAGAAATACGTTGAGCCGCTGAAACGCATGATTGTGAAGATTGAACACGATAAAGGTTTGACGATATGTAGATAAGCTTATCAGTAAAGTGTTTGTGTTTTAATTTAATAAATGAGATTTATAAAAGTATATAAAAAACCAATGGATTAAGTAATAGTATATAATAGATATTACATAATAACCGTATGATTTCATTTCTTTTCCTTTATAATAGACCGAGAAAAGGATTTGAGCAAAATGAAAAATATGTTGATAATATTAACGGATCCAACAAAACGGTTGAACCCCTGATTATCGTTTAATGTTTAAATTTCAGCTTTTTCCGAAGTTTTATCTTTTTACCTTTCGACTATTAAGTTTTATTGATTCATTTACTATCGCAGCATCGCCAATCCGTACACCGCTCTCCTGAAATGCGAACATGTCCTCATGAAACTCGACCTACACCAGAAGGTTCCGTAGATTCATTGCGCGACCTAGAAGTAATTATGTCTAGAACATTTGCGTAAACAATAAATCCACGTTATTGTTATCTAATCTTGCGATCGCATTAGAAGGTTATTCTATAAGTTATTCATTGCACGAGGATGTTGGAATGAAACGTTCACCTCTGTTATTAATACGTTTTCCGCGTATCTTGAAGTTCATTTGGCAGTTATGTCCGTATAGGTCAGGTTGACCTCTAGTTATTATTCTCCTAATCGTTTGCATGCACGTTTCTGACGCCCGTCGTTATCGCCGAGATGTTTGCGACGGCCTAAAAGCCTAAATCTATCAACTGGTAAATACTCGGCGAACGAAGCAGCATCTTATGTACTCACTGTATTCGCAATGTATTCGTTTCCACTAGGTAACCAAGCCGACTAAAGGTACAATCCCAGTAGCTGAA
Organism: Osedax frankpressi; assembly: GCA_964035775.1. Taxonomy (NCBI): domain Eukaryota; kingdom Metazoa; phylum Annelida; class Polychaeta; order Sabellida; family Siboglinidae; genus Osedax; species Osedax frankpressi. The sequence continues at coordinate 20,535,605 of OZ038313.1, forward strand.
ATACATCCAGCACCTGCAGTTAGTACAATTTAATACTGTTATTACCTTTGTTCCTCTTTACAGATAATTTGAATTATTTAATCATAATCTCATTTTTTTACTCACCTTGTCACTTGTTTACTTATTTCACTCACCATTTAATTAATATACTCACATTTTCACTTATTTACTCATTATTTTATAATTACTATTTAATATTACTATTACAAATAATTTATGTTTCAAACTCTTTCAAGAATACCAGACACCCTCCCTATCTCTCCCTATCTCTCTATTTCTCCTTATCTCTCCCTATCTCTCTCTATCTTTTTCTATCTCTCCATATCTCTCTCTATCTCTCCTTATCTCTCTCTATCTCTTTCTATCTCTCCCTATCTCTCTCTATCTCTCCTTATCTCTCTCTATCTATCTCTATCTCTCCTTATCTCTCTATCTCTCCTTATCTCTATCTATCTCTTTCTACCTCTCCCTATCTCTCTCTATCTCTCCTTATCTCTTTCTATCTCTTTCTATCTCTCCCTATCTCTCTATTTCTCCTTATCTCTCCCTATATCTTTTTCTATCTCTCCATATTTCTCTCTATCTCTCCTTATCTCTCTCTATCTCTTTCTATCTCTCCCTATCTCTCTCTATCTCTCCTTATCTATCCCTATCTATCTCTATCTCTCCTTATCTCTCTCTATCTCTTTCTATCTCTCCCTATCTCTCTCTATATCTCCCTATCTCTCTCTATATCTCCCTATCTCTCTCTATCTTTCCCTATATCTCCTTATATCTCTCTATATCTCCTTATCTCTCCCTATCTCTCCATATCTCTCTCTCTCTCTCTATCTCTCATTATCTCTCCCTAGATATCCCTAGCTCTCTATATCTCTCTATCTCTCCCTATCTCTCCCTATATCTCTCTACCTCTCCCTATATCTCCCTATCTTTCTCTATCTCTCCCTATCTCTCTCTATCTCTCTCTATCTCTCCCTATCTCTCCCTATCTCTCCCTATCTCTCCCTATCTCTCCTTATCATCCCTTATCTCTCTTTATCTCTCCATATATATCTCCGTATATCTCTCCATATATCTCTCTATCTCTCCCTATCTCCCTATCTCTCTCTATCTCTTTCTATATCTCCCTATATCTCACTATATCTCCCTATCTCTCTCTATATATCCCTATCTCTCTCTATCTCTCTCTATATCTCTCTATCTCTCCTTATATCTCTCTATATCTCCCTATCTCTCTCTATTTCTCCTTATCTCTCATTATCTCTCCTTATCTCTCCCTATATCTCCCTATCTCTCCCTATCTCTCCCTATCTCTCCCTATCTCTCCCTATCTCTCCCTATCTCTCCCTATCCCTACCCATAGGCTACGGTACCAGACACCCAACACATGTGCCAGCCTCTCCTTATCTCTCCCTATCTCTCTCTATCTCTCCCTATCTCTCCCTATCTCTCCCTATCTCTCCCTATCTCTCCCTATCTCTCCCTATCTCTCCCTATCTCTCCCTATCCCTACCCATAGGCTACGGTACCAGACACCCAACACATGTGCCAGCCTCTCCCTATCTCTCCCTATCTCTCCCTATCTCTCCCTATATCTCCCTATCTCTCCCTATCCCTACACATAGGCTACGGTACCAGACACCCAACACATGTGCCAGCCTCTCCTTATCTCTCCCTATCTCTCCTTATCTCTCCCTATCTCTCCTTATCTCTCCCTATCTCTCCCTATCCCTACCCATAGGCTACGGTACCAGACACCCAACACATGTGCCAGCCTCTCCCTATCTCTCCCTATCTCTCCCTATCTCTCCCTATCTCTCCCTATATCTCCCTATCTCTCCCTATCCCTACACATAGGCTACGGTACCAGACACCCAACACATGTGCCAGCCTCTCCCTATCTCTCTCTATCTCTCCCTATCTCTCCCTATCTCTCCCTATCTCTCCCTATCTCTCCCTATCTCTCCCTATCTCTCCCTATCCCTACACATAGGCTACGGTACCAGACACCCAACACATGTGCCAGCCTCTCCCTATCTCTCTCTATCTCTCCCTATCTCTACCTATCTCTCCCTATCTCTCCCTATCTCTCCCTATCTCTCCCTATCTCTCCCTATCTCTCCCTATCTCTCCCTATCTCTCCTTATCTCTCCCTATCCCTACACATAGGCTACGGTACCAGACACCCAACACATGTGCCAGCCTCTCCCTATCTCTCCCTATCTCTCCCTATCCCTACACATAGGCTACGGTACCAGACACCCAACACATGTGCCAGCCTCTCCCTATCTCTCTCTATCTCTCCCTATCTCTACCTATCTCTCCCTATCTCTCCCTATCTCTCCCTATCTCTCCCTATCTCTCCCTATCTCTCCCTATCTCTCCTTATCTCTCCCTATCCCTACACATAGGCTACGGTACCAGACACCCAACACATGTGCCAGCCTCTCCCTATCTCTCCTTATCTCTCCTTATATCTCCTTATCTCTCCCTATCTCTCCCTATCCCTACACATAGGCTACGGTACCAGACACCCAACACATGTGCCAGCCTCTCCCTATCTCTCCCTATCTCTCCCTATCTCTCCCTATCTCTCCTTATCTCTCCCTATCCCTACCCATAGGCTACGGTACCAGACACCCAACACATGTGCCAGCCTCTCCTTATCTCTCCTTATCTCTCCTTATCTCTCCTTATCTCTCCCTGTCCCTACCCATAGGCTACGGTACCAGACACCCAACACATGTGCCAGCCTCTCTCTATCTCTCCTTATCTCTCCCTATCTCTCCCTATCTCTCCCTATCTCTCCCTATCTCTCCCTATCTCTCCCTATCTCTCCTTATCTCTCCCTATCCCTACCCATAGGCTACGGTACCAGACACCCAACACATGTGCCAGCCTCTCCTTATCTCTCCTTATCTCTCCTTATCTCTCCTTATCTCTCCTTATCTCTCCCTATCCCTACCCATAGGCTACGGTACCAGACACCCAACACATGTGCCAGCCTCTCCCTATCTCTCCCTATCTCTCCCTATCTCTCCCTATCTCTCCCTATCTCTCCCTATCTCTCCCTATCCCTACCCATAGGCTACGGTACCAGACACCCAACACATGTGCCAGCCTCTCCCTATCTCTCCCTATCTCTCCCTATCTCTCCCTATCTCTCCCTATCTCTCCCTATCTCTCCCTATCCCTACCCATAGGCTACGGTACCAGACACCCAACACATGTGCCAGCCTCTCTCTATCTCTCCTTATCTCTCCCTATCTCTCCCTATCTCTCCCTATCTCTCCCTATCTCTCCCTATCTCTCCCTATCTCTCCCTATCTCTCCCTATCTCTCCCTATCTCTCCCTATCTCTCCCTATCTCTCCCTATATCTCCCTATCTCTCCCTATCTCTCCTTATCTCTCCCTATCCCTACCCATAGGCTACGGTACCAGACACCCAACACATGTGCCAGCCTCTCCCTATCTCTCCCTATCTCTCCCTATCTCTCCCTATCTCTCCCTATCTCTCCCTATCTCTCCCTATCCCTACCCATAGGCTACGGTACCAGACACCCAACACATGTGCCAGCCTCTCTCTATCTCTCCTTATCTCTCCCTATCTCTCCCTATCTCTCCCTATCTCTCCCTATCTCTCCCTATCTCTCCTTATCTCTCCCTATCCCTACCCATAGGCTACGGTACCAGACACCCAACACATGTGCCAGCCTCTCCCTATCTCTCCCTATCTCTCCCTATCCCTACCCATAGGCTACGGTACCAGACACCCAACACATGTGCCAGCCTCTCCCTATCTCTCCCTATCTCTCCCTATCTCTCCCTATCTCTCCCTATCTCTCCCTATCTCTCCCTATCTCTCCCTATCTCTCCCTATCCCTACCCATAGGCTACGGTACCAGACACCCAACACATGTGCCAGCCTCTCCCTATCTCTCCCTATCTCTCCCTATCTCTCCCTATCTCTCCCTATATCTCCCTATCTCTCCCTATCTCTCCCTATCTCTCCCTATCTCTCCCTATCTCTCCTTATCTCTCCCTATATCTCCCTATCTCTCCCTATCTCTCCCTATCTCTCCCTATATCTCCCTATCTCTCCCTATCTCTCCCTATCTCTCCCTATCTCTCCCTATCTCTCCTTATCTCTCCCTATCTCTCCCTATCCCTACCCATAGGCTACGGTACCAGACACCCAACACATGTGCCAGCCTCTCATGGATGCCGTTGCTGCTCATATCGCCTCTACTCCCGACATCAACCACATCCTCTACAAGACGTTTAGACCCGGCGCCGATCTCATCACCCACAAAGATATCAGGTCACTACGGGGTCGAATTCATCGTGGTTATTGGTAGTCGCACGAACTAGCATTACTTAATTTCATATCACTGAAAATATCTAAGATATTCGGTATAATAACACTTTTATTGGTAAATTAATAAAAATAATTATCAATTTATCTATATAATTATTAATATTAATATTTAGGGATTAATAAATGTGCTTGCAAAAACTAATATATTATTCTTCATCATAAATAGTTAAATATTACATTTGTTTAATTAAGTACAGTTATTTAAACACATTAATTACATAAGTATGAACATACCGATGTATAATCTAATATCATCTATAGATTATCATATCGATAGTAATAATGATGTAAAATGTTCACTTAAAATTAAGTTTATAAAGTTAGATTTATAGTAGACAGATTATTACTAATACTAATATGAATACTAATTATAATTACAACCATTTCCAACAGAAGTCTCTACTCAGATAACCAGTTTGTTTGCACATACAATGTGCACACCGTAAGTATTTCTTTATCATCGCTCACGCTACCTCACTTAAATCTATAATCACGCGATCCATTCACCTCACTTCGGGTTCATTTCGCCTCACTTCGCCTCACTTCGGGTTCATTTCGCCTCACTTCGGGTTCATTTCCCCTCACTTCGGGTTCATTTCCCCTCACTTCGGGTTCATTTCGCCTCACTTCGGGTTCATTTCCCCTCACTTCGGGTTCATTTCCCCTCACTTCGGGTTCATTTCCCCTCACTTCGGGTTCATTTCCCCTCACTTCGGGTTCATTTCCCCTCACTTCGGGTTCATTTCCCCTCACTTCGGGTTCATTTCCCCTCACTTCGGGTTCATTTCCCCTCACTTCGGGTTCATTTCGCCTCACTCCGGGTTCATTTCCCCTCACTCCGGGTTCATTTCCCCTCACTTCGGGTTCATTTCCCCTCACTTCGGGTTCATTTCGCCTCACTCCGGGTTCATTTCCCCTCACTTCGGGTTCATTTCCCCTCACTTCGGGTTCATTTCGCCTCACTTCGGCCTCATTTCACCTCACTTCTGCCTCATTTCGCCACACTTTGTGTTCATTTCGCCTCACTTCGGGTTCATTTCCCCTCACTTCTACCTCATTTCACCTCACTTCGGGTTCATTTCGCCTCACTTCGGGTTCATTTCGCCTCACTTCTGCCTCATTTCGCATGCTTCCAACATCTTTACGCGACTTCCGCAAACGCAATGCAATCTCCGCAGAAACTCGACAAACCGTACAGCGACAACGTGGCCAGCGAAATCGACCGTTTGAATCCCCGCTACAAAATCGGCTTGGATCCAATGAAAGTGCCCGATAACACCGACTGCTATATCGTATGCATCATCGGTTAGAGTCCGACCAACGGTGAACTCTTATTGGTGGTATTCTGCGGAAGTATTGTTATTATTGCTATCTAAAAAATTAATCGACTGCATAATAAGTTCTAAAACGGGATTCCCGTCGAGATTCTGCAGGTACAGACGTTTATTAGCTATTATAACGGCTATTTTATCGATGGTATCGAGATTTTAGAATAAGTTGCATCTATAAAACTTTTAATTCAAAGATTGTAAAACAATGAACTTCTCTATATGATTTTAATCATGATTTATATTATAATATTCTAATTATAATATACATTATATATCTATAAATATTTTATGAAACATATCAATTATAATCTATTATAATTGATTGCATAACTTATTGCATAAGTAATACACAATCTATAGATTATATATAGTATAGATTTGCCTAGTACATTATGAAGATATTATTTAGTAATATAATTATTGTTATTTATAATACATATATATTATGTGAAGCCCAAAAACAATTATATTTTTATAGTTTGTATATAAATTTTTTAATTAGCGAATTTGAAAACTACTTATATTTTATATAAAAATCTACAAATTAAAACAATGATAAACTTTACCATCATTCTAAAACAGAACAAATTGATTATCTTTGCACATGTTACCGGTAAAATAGATAATAATAAAGACCAAGTACTACATATTTTACTTGTTCGATTATTTATCTCCATTTTAGAGTTTGCAACCAAAATACGCAGAACAGCCGATAATCAATTTTACCGCTAAGTTTCAATTAGTTTTTATAACAGCCGCACTGCTCCAACAGAAGACGATTTACTCCCGAACGTTCCACCGTTGAACATTACTATACCGAGGAACTATCCGGACCAAAGTCCGGTTGTGGATTTTGAAGAAACATTGTACATCTATAGTAAGTCTTCTCTAGCATATTTACCTGTAGATTACTAGTGAACTGATAATCTAGACTAAATATAGTCTATTTACCTGTAGATTACTAGTGAATTAATACTCTAGACTAAATATAGTCTATTTACCTTTAGATTACTAGTGAGTTGATAATCTAGACTAAATATAGTCTATTTACCTGTAGATTACTAGTGAATTAATAATCTAGACTAAATATAGTCTATTTACCTTTAGATTACTAGTGAACTAATTATCTAGACTGTCTATAGCCTTTGTACCTGTAGATTACTAATCAACTGATAATCTAAACTGTCTATATCCTATATGCCTGTAGATTACTAGTGAACTAATAATCTAGACTGTCTATAGCTAAATGTGCCTGTAGATTACTAATTAACTGATAATCTAGACTGTCTATAGCTAAATGTGTCTGTAGATTACTAATTAACTGATAATCTAGACCGTCTAAATCATTTATTTTCTAATCACCTTTTTGATCGATTACAAACGCAATATAATATATTTTGTATACAGATTTCTAAATATCAATTCTATATTTAGATTGTCGTTTTATTCTTTATTAATCAGCTAATAAGACATTATGCATGTGTAATAAGCTATAGAAATCTACTTATTATATCTCAGAGTCTACTCCGTATCTGGGACGTTTGAAAGAAAATTTCAAGGATATCATGGACAACTTGCCAAAGAATTTCTCTCTTACCGAATTACTCGACGCTTGGGTAACTATTGAGTAGAGTTACCCAATAACATATTGAATAACTAAGTACTTAACCGAAATCCAATTATCTATGAAATTCTTTTACTCTAATCAATTTCATAATTAATGTTCGGTTAGCTATTATTTAGAAATATGTATTGAAATGTTGATATCCATATTAACCGGTTACTGAAAGATTGATTTCGCATTTATTATTCTACTTAATTATTTATTTTTTAACCGGATAAATTGCTATTCTAATCCCTGTAGGAGAACGCTATCAGGAAGGCAGAAGTTTCTACTCCGTCCGCTGTCGTCTCTAAAGATTCCTCTGCCATTTCCGTGATATAGCTGCTATCGACAACATTATCGCAATAACAACGTCTCTTCATTTAAGAGAAATAAAATAATAAATATTTATCTATTTATATGATTATTACTAAAATTTCCTTTCAATAATTTGTAACTTACTTTTTTTTATAAATAAATACACTATATTTTATTTTATATTATATATTATATATTATTTAATTACACTTGATTACATAATTAAAGGACATATCATATGTTTCATATATTTAATATACAAATTTAGACTATTTTATATAGTTTATTTGTCGTAATTAGTTATATTACATACAATATTAAATTGTATATTGATTTTAATATATAATACTGTTATATTGTTATAAATATTGTTATAAAATTAATTTTCATATTACACATTTAATTTTAATAAGGATACATTTCCATATTATATTAATCATTATTGGAGTATAATTTAATACTAGTTATGTATGTATATTTTAAAATAAATATCTAATGAGTACTATATTATTTGTAATGTAAGCATAATCAATTACATATGTTATACATAAGTGCTCTGTATAAATCAAATAATTCTTAATATTACATATCTATTATTGTTTCTATTGTATAACCCAATCTTGGGTATAATCTTTGGTTACTTTATATTTAAAAATATTTTGTATTGCTTAAATATATTATGATATAAATCAAAATCAAGAGAAATTATAAATAAAATCACTACAAATTATAAATCATGAATGCTCCTCCAACATTTAGTTCATTTTTACTATTAGATGGAGAAAAAAAGTTTGTATTTATGTGTGAATTTATTTAAAATATGATTATACGATATGTAATATAATTACATTATGAATTAATATATAGTATGTATTGTCTGATATTAGACATAGTAAGTTTTATATTTGACAGTAATTCATAGGCAAAATTGCTCTAAAATTATAATAATGTATTTAATATAATTTTTAACATATTTTTAAAATATATATAATTTATATTATAAATGTATTAGTATATTATAGTTGAAATCACATATAACTTTTATAACATATAACAATATTAAATTCTGTGATGTTATTTTATAATTGAATATTATTTATTAAGTATACTATTAAGTATATAATTATTAGATCATATATATATATTAAAAGTATATTGTTATTTCAGATTTGATAAAGCATTATATTTTCAAGTAATTGTATATTAAATAAGAATACTACAATCGCTTTGTTAGATATCATTGACCTTTGATACTATTAACCACAATATTATTTATATTAAATTTACAATAATATAACTCATTAATATTAAATCAGATAATAGATAGAAAATTCCTCTGTGATTATTTAGGACCTTTATTATTAAATATATATTTTTTAATTTGTATCAGCTACCTTCATTATTAATAATAGAATTTTAAAAAATGGTATTTGAACATAAAATAAGTCATTGTTAAAACTACCCAATCAATTAATAGCATGGTTTGTTTGAATAAAAAAATTAAAAATCAATACTGAAAAAATATAAATACCATATTTTCGAAATTGAAAATTATAAAAAATAGCATAATAAATTTAAAATATTCAATACAATCATTGATATTGTTGAAAGTCGTAAGTTGTTAGTGATTACAAATTTAAGGGGCATTCGTGTAGAGCTTTTTACAGTTTTTTATTCAGTATTAAGCTGCGTTTATGCGATGTAAAAAAAATTTGCAATGTAATGTATACTAATCATGTCAGAGGATATATAGCATGAAGAGGGGATGACTATTATACCATACCTGGTATAACCATACCTTTCTTTCATAAATCCATTTATATTCTTTCCTAAAGTGGAGGTTATTTCATTATATGTTTTATTTCTGGTGATCCTAGTATGTATTACTTCATACCGATAATATATTTTGAATAAATAAATATTTAATAAATACAATATAATAGTATTTCAACGATTTGATTGTTATATATCAACAAAGAAAATAATCTGTCAACCAATAAGGTAAACTAATAGCAGCTTTTATGAGCTTTAAGCCAGAAATATTGGACATGTTCTATTTTGATTACATATATTGATAACATTTTATACTAAATATAAAAAAATTACAATTCTATATCATACTTTATTACTATTAATATTAATACTTTATTACTAATAATACTGTATACACAATATACACTATTATAAAATAAATATATAATATGTTATTCACAAATTTCAAAATAAAGTCATAATTAAATATACCAATTACTATAAATACTCATTACCAAAATATGTCATTACCAAAATCTAAGACAAAAATAAATGTAAATAATATTTAAAAACTATTATCACATTTAAAAGACTAAGAAGAAATAACAACATTATTGATTTACTTTTCCATTATAACTCATATGTAGCCATTTTATAGTATTTTATTTTCCTGTTTTATTAATATTTTTTAAATTTATTATTAATATATCTTTCATCCCAATTAATATGTTTTAATTAAGTTATTAATTATATTTATTTTTTTAGTTATTAAATATATAAAGTAATACTAATGATGCTATATTCAATTATGAAAATAAAATATGTTATCTATATATTAAATTATAACATCTTATTTAATTTTATGTTATAAATTAAATTAAGTGTTATTAAGAAATAAAAATATACTCACTTTAATGTTATTATTTGTTGTTATATTGTATGTAATTTGTAAATAATATTAATATGTTATTATTTATATATTACTACAATATATATTAATAATTGAATTTTAGAGTCACGTTCGTCAAAGATACAAAAGTACCCAATGCAGTTGTGTTTACTGTTAACAAAGAAGACCATACGCTAGCTAATATGTTAACAATGTTAGTATTGTTATTTGTATAAATCATACACAATTTTAAAATTATATATTAATGAATTTTATGAAATGGGTAACCTTATAAATTCTTGACCTTATATTAATTATAATTAATAACAATTGTAAGTTCATTCATTTGTATTGATACATAACAGAATTTAAACCAGTCCATTCTTTGCTGTAGCCAGCTATTGAAGGATCCCCAGGTACTGTTTGCGGGTTACAAGATTCCGCATCCGCTTGAAAATAAGTTCATACTACGCATTCAAACGTCTTCTAGCTACTCACCGCAGGAGGCATTTAAACAGGCGATCACCGACTCCATATCGGAGATATCGTTACTCGAGGAACGTTTTGAGGTGTTTTAATTATTAATTCTATAGCACTACCTCGTGCGCCCACTCCTTTTCTCTTGCGCGGATTAGAAAAACATGTTTATAGTGAGATTAAATAGTTATTCGAAATTTATAAACTATTCTATTATAATTTATAATCTGCTAATGATTGATGCAACAATTTGATATATTTAATATAAGAAAAGATTCCTAGCGCATCAAATTATTAAGTTGTATTCCACTATTTTTGTTAGTTATATCACTGTTGCAATTATTTGACTTGTAATTCCTTGTCTAATATTTTTTAAAATGTATTGTTTACACATAATAATGTAAACTAAATTATCCTACTATAACATAACTAATATTATCTTAATTAATTTAAGTATTTTAAGAATTAACTATTGATATAAAAATCTCTTAATTTGTATTATGTAATAATTAAATAAATTCATACTATCCTTCCAATATGTAACATATGTTTTTTATGTTTAATTAGTTTATTATTTAAATATATTACATTATTTCTCAAATTATAGAAAGCACTGAAAGAGAAAAGAGATCATGAAATGTTATAGAATATTTACTATTTAATAAAATACTTTTTCCACTTTTTTTTTACAATGCCAATTATACATTTAATATAAAAATTATATTCATAAATATTTGTATACAATTAAATTAATAATGTATTTCTATAAATATATATAAGTAATGTATTTCAATGTATAAAAAATATATAGTTTAATACTAAACTTAGGTAAATAGTACCTTATATTAAAGTAACTTCTTAAATATTGTATTTAAGTGTATTGTATTAAGTATTACTCAAGTTTTTCTAATTGTGATTACTTTGGTATGTTAATTACAAATTGTTACAGATAATCTATTGAATGCCTTTTATTTCTATAAGACGAGAACATTTAAACCAATATTATTTAAACCATTGTTTGTAAATTATTGGAATATTTATCCCAATATTATTTAAACCATTGTTTGAGAATTATTGAAACATTTATACTAATATATTCCAAACTGTTGTTTGAGAACAATTCTGAACATTTGTTCCAACTGTACTAATCCATGTTAGAAAATAAATACATATAGGTATATCTATATATAACCTAATTTTGTAAATATAATATAAATATGTAGCTGACTACAATTCTAGTTCAGATATATTTCAGTAGGTCAGCTGTCCTAATATACCATACGATTTGGTACATATGTATATTTTTAGTATACGATTAAACTATATGCAATTGTATATACATATATGAAATATATATTTCTTTAAAATTCAGATACAGGAATATTTCATAAAATAATCAACAAATCAATATTAATAATACAATTATATCAAATAAAATATTTTACATACAATAATCAAATGTATGGTGAGTATCTTAATTACATATTTACCCTAATCTTATTTCTTCAAATATATTTTCCAAAGAATACTATTGCTACAATGATAAAAGTTCAGTATAATATTAATATTTACTTTTAACCACTCAAAATTATTAAATTTATAATTCTCTAGTTGAATTATAATAAATAAGTTGAATTATAATAAACCACAATAAAATTTACATGTATTATCTATTACATCATTTATTTTCTATCAAATAATAACCTGTTAACGAATTTGGATTATAATAATAATTTTGATTTATAAACTATTTTTATTACACATATCTGAAAATAATATTTCCTTTATAATGTTCCTACTTGAATGTTAAATAATTATCTAATAACACACCATCAATATTATATATATACAGAACCTGTCACCAGAAATAAATTATACCTTTTAATACAAAAAATAAGCGAGCTTTTAGCATGCCCTAAAAGAAATTGACTAAATGTTAGTTTAGTTTAGACTACATGATATAGCTTAATTAAGATTTAATGTTGATACAATATTTCATATGAGTAGCTTTAAAATATTCACTAAGAATTATCTTCTAGTATAAAGGTTAAACTGTCTTGTAAGTGTATTCGATTTATATATATCTATAGATATATAGCCTATAGGCTCTCGGTAGAACATTCTTTCCTATGTAAAGCATAATTCATATCCATTTCTTATCATTTAACAGCCGGTTATTTTCCTTAATATCATATTTAAAAAGTTCATATTTAATATTTACTTAATTCTTAGATATATATATTTAATAATTTTGTTAGTTACTCCTAAAAGAACACACTGCCTTTGTTAACATTAAATATACTTAACATATCTATAGGAAGCTGTAATAATGGTGTATTGTAATTATGGTTTAAATATCATCTTTAATTCTAAAATAATAATATGATATTTCTATAAACCTTAATATACATTAGAACCATTTATATGTTTACCTACAATAGGATACTTATGATATCCATTCCTATAATTGAATTATTTAGAGCCTATTACAAAAGTCTTCGAATGTTTAACTTAAAAATTAAATAGCTTATTTACTAAATATATTTAGTAAATAAGCTATTTAATTTTAATTTTAATATATAACCCATTTAAAAATAACTGCCTAATTCAGTTAAAATATCGTTTATAAAATCTAAATTACCTGCCTTTATGACGTATTTAACAGACAATGGAAAGTTATCATTTTTATTTGATAATAATATAGGCTATATATATATAATATGGAATAAATCAATAATGGAAGCCCATATTAAGATTAAATATTACGTATCAATATTTAGCGATACATTTATTACTAATTCCGAAAGATAAAATGAGTCATCTCTGATTTACTCTTTGATTGCAGTTATCCAAATCATAATACAATACTTGTGTTTTTTTACTCTATAGTATTACTAAATAATATTATACTAGAGTATTCCCTATCGGAAGTTTGTTTGATCTAAGGAGAGTTCTAATTGTTTAGGGCATTTATATTATAATTAATTATAAAATCAAGTAATTAGTCTAACTCATTAAAATTTTGTTTGTTAATGCCCAGATAGTTTAAACAGATAGCAAACTTTGCAGTATTATCATATCCAAAAAAAGTTTTTAAATGTTAACATACTATAGCATACGCGTAACGAATCAACACCAAGGTTTTGGTGCATTCCGATAATGTACCACTAGCTATAACAGAGTGTTAGCTGGATGTCGTCCGGTTAACGTAAACGTAACACAATAATATGTTTGCTGGGAACAATACCAACCCAAGAATTAGTTAAAATAATGAACGACAAAACAAGTATACATTTTTTTAAATTTAATATATTACTTATTTATACGTGTTAAATATATGTTCTAATTTTTAAAGTAATTGATAGCATTTATCATTTTTAAGAAGATATTAAGTTCATTATATAACAGTGATGTACACTATGATAATCCACTTAAAGTACGTCTTAAAATAATCAGACCCGTATCAAATACATGTAAATATCTTAAGACTTATAGTCTTATATTAAATATATTTAATATTTATTTTAAAAATACATTGTATCAACTCTCCATATAATATAATACCTAATACATACTTCATATTACCACGTCATACTAAATATATACAC
>OZ038313.1:20552461-20573912 GCA_964035775.1 Osedax frankpressi
TTTATCTATTTAATTTTTAAAATATTATATAATAAAATATTTATCTTCCCTTTGTATCATTTCCTTTGTCAATAACATTTTGCATTCTGGTTATTCTATAGTGTTATATCGTTTCAAGATGGGCGATTGTTAGTATTTATTGGAATCATTTATTTAATTAAATTATAATTAATATATCATATGTGTAACAAAATATATATAACAATTGGTTGTGTAATATATTATCTCATTGTGGTAAATTGAATACAAATCTATTATTAATTACCGTCTGATTTAACATTATATGTATAACGTGTTTTTCAATTATTTACAAAAATAAATAAATTATATAATACATTTATTATTCATTATTAATGTTATATGTTATATTTAGTTTACATTCTGTTTATTTATTGCATATTATTGATTATTATTTTGTTTAATTAAACAGGTTTTAAGATCTTAATAACAATAACAGTCATTGTTTAAGATTATATTTTCGCCGGCTTTTGTTTAGCCATATATTATTAGTGTTATCATATACTATAGTATATACTATCGAAGGCTATACAACTTTATATTATATACATATAATTAGAAACGTAAAATTTATTGGGATAATAAATCCAAAATTGTAAGCAACAAATTAATACTAGATCCTGTCGACCCAGTCTATCCCGTATTCGAGTGAATAGTGTATGCAATTTTAATATATACATAATATATTATTCTTTGGTCAGATAATCCTGGTAATGTAATAAAGGAGATAATTTGTATATGTTTCTAGCAATATCTAGATGTTATAGACCTGTAAATGACGGGTTCAATGAAATAAAAAATATGTTCAATTTAATGAAATATTTTATATAATATTAATACATAAATATTAAGATTAATATTTTTTTCTTAATATACTAATACAAAATCTTGATTTCCTGTTAGTACCCGGTAATCAATGTAATTTTAGAGTAATTTTAATAAATTTCTGTATAATGTGTTAAACCTAAAACAAACCCAAAATTGTAAGTAACAAATATATTACTCTTACTTATTATAAGATTTATATAATTTAATAACGAGTACACATGTTAAGTAGATTTAAAAAATATTATTTTATATTACTAATATCAGTGGTTAAAGAAGTTGGTTAGTTACGTAGTGTACTTTAATAGTCAGTTTTTATACTATATATCCATCTTTATATTTCCAACAAATTCCATATATTAATTTATATATGAAAAATGTATATATGCCAATCATTACTAATTATCATTACTTGTATTTTCGGTTTCAATAGTATACTAATTATAATTCATTTACTTCAATATTAAGTATATTATATCACTTGTAATTTAATGATATATTGAAATTATATTTTAACTAAGGTTAATCATTTGAATATAGTGTTTATCTGATCACATATTCCTCAACAGTATATTATACCTTAATTTAATTGAATGATATATTATAGTCCAATTATATTTTGAATTAAATACATGCATTTTTTTTGCTCAAATTTTATAAATTCAATTAAAAATATATTTTTAAAAGTACAATATGGTTAGATAGTAAATTAATTCAAATTATATTTCAACTAAGGTTAATCATTTGAATATTTTATTTATTATATAACTGATCACATATTCCTCGTCAAATATAAAATTGAATTCAACATTTATCTAATATTCAAGAAACTTTATCAATATATAGTAAGATTAAATTTTGAATTACTTTGAATTTTTTTTTAAAATTACAATTATTATTTTTTGACATTTTTTAATTTGTATGGATAAAGGAAAAGTTAGTGATACAAATTTTAATATGTTATTGAAGTAAATATACTTTTAATAAAACAATTCTCCTTATTATATATCTAATACAGATTTCTTATGAATTCAATCTTAATGATTATATTAATCCATATTCTACAAAATAATATTTCATTTTAATTAATGAACGATATAATGGTCTTTTTTTTACAAAAATGTATGCCTTATAAATTGTGTATCGTGATTTTTAGTAAAAATTTTAAAGGTGAATTATATTAGTTTAATTAATGTAATTTATTATTAGTATTAAAATTACATTATATCTGATGTACAGTGAATATGTTTTCAATTCGACTTCAATTCATTTTTATATATATATGATATTGTTAAATATATTCAATGATATCATGAAATTTCTCTATAATTTAAATAAAGGGAATAACTTAATAAATTGTTCCATATAATTAAGCTAAAATATAGTATCTACATTATATATTGAAACAGTATATATGGGATATATTCTGTTAAAATATTAATATTTTATGAATGTATACAAATAACTTGATTGTTATTAATATAATGATAAATTATTATATAGATTCAATATATTCTTATAAATAAACCTGGTTACACCATAGTTTAACTTTTTATTGGGACATCTTTAAACTCAAAAATTCTTTAAAATAAATTATAAAAATTATAAAATAAATTAAATCTACAATTTTACTACAGCGATTATAAATTATTATATAATGAGAACCAAATTAATTTACATTTATATTAATTTTGTCTTACCAAATATTATTTATAGTGGAATTTATAAATTAGGTAGATTTTATTATATATAGATGATATTTAAAAAATTAGTTTTTAATTTATTCAGTAAATTTATTTGTTAGTATATTAATATTTAATATTGAACATATTTACCAATTTAATATAATGGTTTAAATTAAGCAACTTTGTAGTTATATATTATTTTAAGAATATTTTAATTGCTAGAAATAGTTTTATTGTATTAAATTTTTTTTTTAATATGATTCTTTTGTATTTTTAATTGAATATTAATAATTATATAAACAAGAATTGCAAGTTAAGATGAATTTGGATTAACATACATTATAAAAAAGCTGATTGCCTATATTTGTTTGAAGAATTTTATTATAAATTATCATAGACATATCTATCTGATATATATTATAGTAATTAAATTCTTATCTCATTTTGTAATCTAAAATATATAATATTGATTACCTAGTAAATATATTGTTAGTTTTGTAAAATCTTTTGTTTCCACAAAAATACTTAATACTATAAAATATTAGTTAGTGAAAAATAATATTAGTAAAAAAAATTAGTTTAGTTTTTAGTATATGATGTCACGCTTTAAAAAAGATCAGCTATTTTTATTAATGTATAAATATATAACAATATAAACTTGTTTTAATTTTAATTATTTAGATTTTATTTTAAATCTATTCATTGATTATTAAATTTATTATGTTGATATTATATAATTTTTAGAAATATATATTATATAGTTTAGAAAAAATATTAAAATTCATATTTTCCTGATTAAATTTGTGTACTATTTTATATATATATATATTACTGATTCAACATAATATCATATAACTATTGAGTAAATATAATTAATGTGTCTATTTTACAATCAATTATAAGAATGTTGGTCTATTGAAAAGAGTGTTAAACTTGCAAATATTAAAATTTCAAACATGGAATGGTGAGTTAATCAAGGTTTCTATCTATTGTGTTTAAATATCTATGTTAAAGTTGATAGGAGATATTGGGTTCAACAAATATGAAGATACTAATTATATTACACATGAGTATACCAATCCACTTTCCTGAGTTTATTACAATTGATGTGTCTAAATGTACAATGTACATAAACAATATATATATATATAATACTAATACATAAGATCTATATAATAAATCAATTATATCTTTATATAAAGTTACTTTTAATTATGTATATTCTAATCGATAATTATTTTTTTTCAGATTTTATAAAGAAATTAGCAAATATTGCAAGGTTTTTTTTAATATATATATTATTAATATATATATTATTAATATATGTATTATTTAAATATGTATTATTTAAATATATATTATATTAAGTATAAATTAATAATATATTTCATGATATGTTGTTTAAGATTACATATATTTATTAACAATAATTGCAGATTACAAGAATAGTATGTTGAAAGTCAAATTTGTGAAAATAAAGATGCCAATTGCAGAATATAGCTGAAATTTAAGAAAATATTCAATTAATTGATATCAAATCTAGTTAAATATCATTACATTTCATTATATTTTCTAACCTATATATACAGATGGATACAATCAAGGAAGCGGAGGTGGTGGTGGTGGTGCTAATTCTCAGTACCAACCGCAAACTCAAGGAGATGATTCCTATGCAAGTGGGGCATATACCGCACCAGCACCTGTAGATTCACAATCTGGTGGCTATAATCAGAGTTCCGGGGGATATGGTCATAGTGCTGGTGGTGGAGGTGGTGGTAGTAGTGGGGGTGGATATAATTCAGGAAGTAGTGGTGGATATAATCAAGGTAACAGTGGTGGAGGTGGATATAATCAAAGCAGTGGTGGTGGTGGTGGTGGTTATCAAGGAGGAGGTGGTGGTGGTGGATACAATCCAGGGGGAGGAGGAGGAGGAGGAGAATATAATCAAGGAGGAGGTGGTGGTGGAGGATACCAGGGAGGTGGAGGAGGTGGATACCAGGGTGGTGGTGGTGGTGGAGGATATCAGGGTGGTGGCAGAGGTGGTTATAATTCCAGTAGAGGTGGTAGTCGAGGAGGATATAATAGTGGAGGAGGTTACAATGGTGGTGGTGGTGGTGGTGGTGGTGGGGGTTACAATGGTGGTGGAGGTGGAGCTGGAGCTGGTCCTCCTTCCAATGGAGCTGGTGGAGATGATATGGAGACACAAGAGGATACTATATTTGTTCAAAATCTTGGAAGAGATATTGATATGAAAAATCTATCTTCTCACTTCGGGTCTATTGGTATGATAAAGGTTATTTTCAACTATTTTATATTAATTTTAGTATCTTTATTTAACTTCCTACATTTATTATAGCGATCTATTATTTTTACATTATAGAAAGATCGCAAGACTGGAGATTTCAAGATTTGGATTTATAAAGATAAGGCGACAGGTATGCCAAAAGGAGAAGCCACAATTACTTACGAAGATAATCATAGTGCTGAATCAGCAATTAAGTGGTTTGATGGTTAGTAATGTTCAATATTGACTTTCTTTTGTACATATTAATTACAAAGAAGTTCATTCTAAAGTAACTCTTAAATAATTCTCAGGAAAAGATTTCAATGGAAATGTTATTAAAGTACAATTAGCCCAAAGAAAAAAGTTTGATGTTACTCAAGCTAGAGGAAGAGGAAGAGGTTTTCAAATTATCATATTTTATTCATTCAGTAAATTTTATTTCAATTAATTTTAATATATTTTTAAATACATCATTAATTCATATGTATATCATTCACAGGTCGAGGAGGGGGTCGTGGTTTCGGAGGAGGTAGAGGTGGTGGTGGTGGAGGTAGAGGGGGTGGTGGTGGTGGGGGTGGAGGCGGAGGCGGAGGCAGACAGGGAGATTGGAATTGCCCTAATACGTTAGTATTGTTATCATGAATATTCTATATTAATAACATACTTTAGTATCTGATTTTATAATATATATATTCATTTTTCTACAGCGAATGTGGAAATAGTAACTTTGCCTTCAGGGACCGTTGTAATCGCTGCAATACCCAGAAACCTGCTGGTTCTGGTGATGACGGTGGTGGTGGAGGTGGAGGTTTTAATAGATCATTTATTATCAATAATATTAATACATTTATAATTTTGTAGTTTTGTTTTTATCGATATCAATATGTGAATTCACAGGTCGAAGAAGTTTTGATGGTGGTAGAGGAGGAGGCGGTGGTGGTCGCGATGGTGGTGGTTAGTTTTTTATTGCAATATCATGAATTTAGACTAAATTTAATATAATATAATATATATTTAATATAATATATATATATATTTGTATATATATTTTTCAGGTGGTCGTGGTGGATACGGAGGAGGTAGAGACCGAGATGGAGGTTATTAATTATATAAAGTTTACAGAATATATTTATTTTGTTAATTTACATTATTTAATTATATCATGCATATTTACAATTTTCTTTTGATAAAAAAATTACATAATTCTTTATTTTTCATAATTTCATTAATTTTTATAATTTATTATTTTAATTTGACTTTAACTTTAATATTTAATATAAAATAGTTCTCATTTATTAGTTCTTAAATATGTTATATAATTACTGAGAATTTCTTTGTATTTATATAATTTGACCTGTTTCCAAGGAGGTCGTGGTGGATACCGAGGAGGCCGTGATGACCGCAGAGATCGACCGTACTAAGTGTTCAAATCACTTCTGAACTTTTATACCTAAATAAATTCTGAATATTATCAATGTCATAATTATCTATGATTACAATTAGTGTATGATATTTTTACAAAAAATAAATGTAATGTTTTATAATGCTTAATAGTTAGTTAAATATAATATATTTATATATAATTCTAATAGATATTACATGAATACACTATCATATTGAACTATATATACATATAAATTTACTAAACTTAATAAATATTTTTTTTTATGAATTTGTTTTAAATCATCCATTATTTTACTCCATCATTAGTTTGATTATATTTAAGTATAAAATAATTCTCTTAAAATATCAATCTTGTTTCAGCTTTATTACATTATAAATGTTCTGTTATATTCAATTATAAATTGTATTCTATTAATTACCATTTTATTTTCGCGTATTATATTTAGAGATTAATTCTATAATATACGGTTTATATTAATTTCATTTACTATATTCTCTGGAATATGTTATATATTAATTTATAAATCCTATAGTATAGAATTACGGTTACAATTAAATAACCATGTAAGAATATTTTATAAACTAATTTATTATAAGCGTCCATAAATTACAAGTTAAATTGAATACTAGCGATACATTGTATCCTAGTATGAACATTAGTGGTTGTGTTAATATTGTTCAAGGTTTCTGTTATACCCATAACAATATAAAAACTTTATTATTTTTACTTTTTTTCAAATTATATTATATATATATTTCTATAATTTTATATTAACGTTTATTTTTAATTTATGTATTGTATTATTCTATATATGATACAATACATATCAAATTGTGCATATTACATAATAAAAGTGTGTTACAAATGCATAATTTGCATATACATCGTATTTATTTAGTAAGAACAATGTTAATGAACTTATCTAATATCTTCAACATGAAAAATACACAATATTAAATTCCAACAAAAATATATTTACCTTTGATGTATAATAATAGTTATATATTTAATTCTATATACAATACTTTGGATACATCCAATATATTGAAGAATGAATAATCCCCCATCATTTAAATGACGATAATCACTAACTAAGTTTTTGAACAAAATGAAGATTGATATTTTCATAATTATATGCGTATATATTCGCATGTAATTGTACAATTACAATGTACGTACAATATTCAATACATATTATTATACTAACAACTACAATTATAAATAAGATAGTAATAATTGTAGTTAATAATTTCAAGTTAGTAAATTACTATAATAATTTAAATCTTTGTTATAATTTGTTAATATAATAATATATACTGATTATTGTATGCTAACAAAATTCGTATTTTAAACCATGGTGTTCTGACAGAAATGATTTTTACTGGATACCAATTTCACGAGGATACACAATATTACCTTCAGCAAAACATATACTGAGCTAAGTATACCTAGCTTAGATATATATCTCTGTTAAAATATAAATTGCATGTATAATGAATATTATAATCAATGTTTAATTACATGTACATTTATTTTGCTAGTAGTATATTTAGATAATACAAGTGTAATGTTTTGTATGCACTCTGTATGTAGGTATATCTAAGATATATTTAATTTGATAAACTATTTTTTATAAATAAATAGTACGTACTATTTATTTAATTTATAACTATGATTAATTTGTATTCATAGAATTCCATTATATTATTATTTAATACTTCTATTTTACCATGGTCAGTATATGAATTACGGTTCGAAATAAATACATATATTTAATTAACTAATACAAGTAAATTATATTTACTTTTTATTAACTATAAAAGTTATTACAATATTTATCATAATCCCAGTAAACATACCGATAAAAAAATGAAGATTATAAAATATACCGATTTTAACTGCATCTAATATCATGATTATAATGATTACCTATGATCATGATTATGGCTTCAAATATCCCTAATATACATATACATCATCTATCCCGATTATATATGCATCAAATCCTGATAAATATATTTTGATAAATAATAATAAAATTAAAATTCTATGCTAATATATTTTATTTAAGAATATTATAAATATACATTTTAAATATTAAAGGTGATTTCTTGAGTTTCTGCAATTATTACATATTCTACAAAAGTAGAGTATTTCTTAAAAAATTCTCAATTTTTTTCAATGTTATCTTCAGGAAATATTCCTGAAAAGAAAATATATGTATTTTAAATTAATATATATCTAACAATTTTAGTATTTAAAATTCCATATTTTTAGAATTATAAAGCATATTTAATAATTAGTATATTATTAAAATAATTATATTAAACTATAGTTTATATAAACTATATATATATGTATAATATACATTGTGTATATATATACATACATATATATATATATATATATATATATATAAATATATGTATATTTGGTTATAACCATGGTTTGTATAAACTATATATAAACATATGGATACAAAGATGATTTTACTAAAGAGGTGTACATTGTACAGAGGTGTACCTTTTGTAATTTATATTGTACAGTGTACATTGTACAGTGTACATTGTACATTGTACAGTGTACATTGTACAGTGTACATTGTACAGTGTACATTGTACAGTGTATATTGTACAGTGTACATTGTACAGTGTACATTGTACATTGTACAATGTACACTGTACAATATCAATTACAAATTTTTTTAAAATATATAATTATTAATTTTATACTCAAGCTATTAAATATATGATTATAATAGTATACAAATGACATGATATTAATTAATATAAATATATTTATTGTTTAAAATGATTAATTATTAAATTAAGCATATATATATATATAATATAAATATAGTATGTGATATTTATTATTAATGTAGGTACAAAATCATAGTAAATTCTATGGTATGACATATACCGTAACACAAATAATAATGACTGAAAATATGCCTTATATTAGTGGTATTTAGATACGATATACATTTCTATGGTTATGTACACACAATGTATTATTAATGTTAATAATTAGAGTACTGTTAATAATAATTCATGAATTATTAATAATAGAGAAGTGTATTAATTACGTACAATTGTTATACTATTAATTGTATACACGATGACAATCAATTTACATCGAAATGTGATCAATTGTCCACTATTAACACCGATATAACAGTTACAGATTCACTTATAATAAATATCCATCTGAATAGGTTCAAATCTTCTATATGTATAATTTATTATGGATAGTTAAAATTTTCCTATATTCACTTAATTTTAATTTCAAATGAATATAGAAATGAATCAAATAATATCGCTACTATTGATTATATGTATAGGTATGTAAATTATTACTTAATAATTATATATAGGTTCCTGTCATACTATATATACATATATGATTGAAGGTGTATTTAATTACATGCATGTTTATATAAGTGGGGTTATAAGTTATAATATATATATATTTATAATGAAATTATGAATTCTCTTATAAATGTATGTCTTAATTAATTATTAAATTAAGTAATTAAAAGAAACTAAAGAAACTAGATGATGTTGGTATTAAATGTTTTTTAATTAAATTATTTTAAATTAAAAATAAACAGAAACCACATTTTATTCCAAGTAAATATATTTTCACTTTAATAAAACAAAAAACTAAAATAATATGCATTGTTATTTGTGAACTATTTAAACATATATTTTAAAAAATACAAAGACTCTATTGATAACAATAAGATTATATCGTATAGAAATAAAATGTAATTTCGAAAGAAATGTTTAATTATATGATTGTTATTAATGTATTTCATTTACACATCTTTGCATTATTATGATATTATGATTATTATTATAATTATCATCTTTATATTTTAATTTATAAATATTCTTACATATACCTAATTTATAAATAAAAAATTTATAAACATTATTATCATTTTATATGTCATTTATATTAAAATTCTATTGAAAGTCATATAACATCATATTATTTATATAATAGTTAATATAATATAGAATTTATAAAATGAATTATATCGATGTAAATTAACATTAATGTATGTTAACATTCATAAATAAGTTAATTTATAAATAAAAAATTAACATATTACTAGTAAGTAATATTACTGTAAAAATTCTAAAATGTGGTATTTTTGTCAATTATATATATAAAAATATTTAATTTCCATAACAATATATTAGGATTATTTTGTATTTATAATCATTATATAAGATTGTATTACTACAATCTGGGTGACTTAGTAGTTTTTAAAAACGTCTGATGTGCCCACAAAAATAAAATACATAACATTTATATAATATAAAAGAATTTAAATAATGATATAAATTAAATTATCAGGATATGTTACTGGACAGGGTGGACTTTATAACATTATTATATAACACTATTTTATAGCAATTCTTTTTTTTGGTATGTATCTGAACCTAATAATCCTATCCAGCTCATTTTATATTAAATAAAAAATATATATATTTTATTCCTAATTATAAGATACATAGTTTATTTATTTATATCATATATTTACTATTATATATATATATATATATATATATATATATATTTACTATTTTAACACATATAAAAACTTATATTATTATGAATATATATTATATTTATAATTATTATATTATATATTGAGGTCGAGTAAATAGAGTTATGTAATTATTACAAATTTTGTTTTAAATCATTTTTAAATTGTAAATATTTTTAGATAGTGCACTCTTTATTTGTAATAATACAAAATAAAAAATTAATTATTTTAATTTTAGTATTTATTGTTAAATATCTCAAATATCAGTTTTAAGATATTAACAATGTGTTAGTATCTAATAATATATATAGTCCAGGTATTTATCAAGTGTATTAATAATATTAATTTTATATGTAAAATTATACTTTATATTTGAATATATTTAATAATTATCAATATTATTATTAATCTTCTATAATTTAACTATATCGATAATATAAATTACCTTAGCTCAATTAGTTATATAATATATTACAGCTAATAATCCAAATCTATTTTCATGGATCGTTCAAAGAATTCAGAGAAATATGTCACTAAATTATTATCCATGATTTAGTTGATAACAGTTTATTTAAGATGATAATAGAAAAGTTATGTTGTCTTATTTTATTAGAATAATTGTTATGGTAAATAATATCATTTAGATTATTTTTTAGTCAATATTATACATATATATATGTAATATAAAGTAATATAAATGTAGTAATATAAATGTACGCATAATTAAACACATGTATATATATATAAATATATATTCACATATATAATTAATATTCGGATATAGTGGGAAATATGGTAAAATTATTTATAAAAAATTAGTTTTAAAATATATGTATATAACTGGTAAATTATCCACAATCCCTTGTTAAACATAACGCATAAACTAAGAACTGTAGTAATATAGGAACATGGAAATATATTCAACACGATAATAAATATTATAATAAATTCTATATTTTCTATGGCACTACGAATTCGATATTCGTAAAGATAGGGAGGCATGTACGACGTACATTGTACGTTGATATATTGACCACCTTAGCTCGCAAATTAAACATTGTACATGAATTCCATAGAGCTACACGTTGACACCAATGCCGTTATCACGAGAGCCTGCACGATTTCCTCGAGTACGAACTGTAAACTAGCCCTGGACGGAAATAAAAACCCGGATGTTGCTAAACTATCGTTAGTAACAATAAAAGATCCAATCAGTTTCAATGTCAATATGTACCTATATATAGGCTATTACAATCACACGCATTAAGTACCATATATATTATTACGTATATATACATATTTATCAATCTGCGTATGTATATAATACAACTACTTTTATAAACGATGCATTACTTTAGTACGTTGTATTCTTATAAGTAAATATCGTTAGCACTAATTTGCGAACTTGGAAATATAATAGTAGTTATACATACTATATTTACTAATGCGTTATTTGGGTGAATATAAATAATATATTTACTATATATAGTAAATATATTATTTATATTATTATATAATACTTATAAGTACCTATAGGTACTTATAAGTACTATAACTACTTATAAATACCATATGTTTTATGAGTAATAAATAAACTTATAAGATAATATGTACTTATAAGTGAAATACTCGGGTATTTATTATTAATATGGCTATTATAGGTACTATTTATATTCATAGTGGTGTATAAGTACATACATATAATAATTATAAATACTATATTAACGTATATTCATACTATAAGTATTCCTACAGTAAACGTATAAGTTATTTAGGAAATTATAATTAGAGTAGGTACTTATAATTACAATAATTACTTATAACTACCTATAGTAATTATAAGGACTATATGTACTAATATTATTTATTTGGGTCATTAGAAGTACGATAGGTATTATATATATATTATTTATTGCAAAAAAATAAATATATTTATAATTCAAGATTATCTTATTCTGACAGAAATATTGTATACCTATTGTAATCTAAGTATGTGACATGTAGTATTTATTGCATACGGAGTTAAATATAATTATATGTAATGCTTAGTTATTATATAACGGGACATTAGTTTTTGGAATTTTAAGATTAAATAATTCATTGGCTTTTTTTGATATTTTGTAACATGAAGACATTTATTAAAGCATTTTACAGTACGTATACTAATCACGAGTAATTTTATTATATAAAAATGAATTAATATTATATATATATATAATATGATATATGCTATTAAGTTATATTTCATTAAATATAAAATAATTTAATTTTGATACAATTATTAACGATCATTATCCATATCGTATATTGTCTACGTCAATAATTTCATATTACCAAGTGTCAACAAAACATAACCGATTAATTAATCGCATAATGGTAAACAATAATATATAAATATAATTCGATAATCACAATTGGAAATACCTATTTATGTAATTCAATTTCGCGCGAATGTGTTTCAAAATACAACATCATATTAATCATAAGTAAACCAAATAGTTCCGTTATTCATATATATTTACAGTTGTGCAACTTCAGGATATATTAAATTACCTTACTTTGCGATTCAGTTTGACAAACAGTACGATATCGGCAGGATTATCATCTACAATAGTAGTTAGTATAAGTATTCTTATTGATTCATCTCAGAACGATTACAATTTATAGTATGTAGTATCTTCTCTGACATATTTTTATCCTCACATACCGCTTGATTATATAATTAATAATTCAACTTTTTAGCTGCCTTTTTTATTATATAACTGCCCACTATTCTAATTAATACCTAAAATAAAAGTAAAATACGAAAATAAAAAAATTCATTATTACTTATTCATCAATTCTCATTTTAAACTCATCTGTATTTTCACTAATTGATTACTATTTCTAACTGTAGGTGTTATCTTTTAATTAATTTTAACTTTTGTTTTAACTTTACGAAACTTGTTCATATCTACAAGAAAATAAATAATAATAAATAATTAAATAATTATTTGTATAAATATATAAATATATATATATATATATATATAAATATATATATGAATATATATAAATATATATATATATACAATACACATGTTAAAATAGATTAAATAATCGATACATCCAATATAAATACACATTACTCATAGGGAACATCTGTTGTAGATTATAACTCTTTAAAATTTGTAACTCAACAAAGGTGCAAAGGTATTTTATAGCCTGGAAAATAAACAGTCGTGGATAATATACAACCATAAATTCATACGGGATATATATTAACAACGGGATATGCAACAGTATATCATTTATAGTTTGTAAGTTCCGATATTGAGTAAGACTAAATCTACTATAGGTAACAAATATATATTGATCTACTTATAAATCTACTTATAAAAGTAGCAACTTTCTTAGAAATATTACATTATATATTAAATTCACATCTAACTGTATTAATAAGATATAACGAATGTAAATCTATTGTAATATGGTAAATGAGAGAAAAACTTCATGATACGGGACTCAATTAAAATTAAGTTATTTATTATAATAAATGTATATGTTATATAGATGTTATAATTACTTACGGCAAAAAGAAATAAGTTCTATATAATCTATGTTTATGTTGTTTATTTAATGAGGTATAAGATAATTGCATATATGCACTATTGTATACAATAGTATTAGTAATATAGTAATAAAGCATTGTAACAATCAAAATTCAAATATACTTTAAATGAAATTGAACAGACTATATATATATATATATATATATATATATTATTTATATATATATATAAATAATATATATATATATATATATATATATATATTATTTATATATGTATCGATATTAGAATAAATTAACATTAATGATATATAATTATACTATAGTATCGGATAAAGGCATCCTGCAAATTTATATATCGGAATAAAAATATGCTATGCCCGTTTTCACAGATGATTATATGAAACTAAAGGATTTTAGGCTATTGACTAGTACTACATGGAACATACCAGTGCCTAGTGTTCTGCTATCTCTTCCTTATCGCTGTTACGACTCCACTAAAAGTTAATGATTTGTGAACATGTTTAGCAACTTCTTTTTCCTAGTTAATATTAATGCACTACGATATATGTATATATATATATATATATATATATATATATATATATATATATATATATGTATATGTATATATATATATATATATATATATATATATATATGTATATGTATATATATATATATATATATATATGTATATATAATGTAATTACAGCTGGGTCAAGTCTTATACGTGGACAATTCGTCGGCTCTAAAATGGTGAAATGTAGGCCACACCGTATGATTTTATATATTGCCATGCAGGTTAGTCTAACACGTACAAAAACACACACTAACACCTACACACACCCTCATAAATATACTCAGACACGGGCAAACACACACATACAGACGCTCGAATTCGCACACTCAATTACTTCTACCTTACACTACTACTACTTCTACTACTACTACTACTACTACTACTACTACTACTACTACTACCACTACCACTACTACTACTACTACTACTACTACTACTACTACTACTACTACCACTACTACTACTACTACTACTACTACTACTACTACTACTACTACTACTACTACTACTACTACTACTACTACTACTACTACTATAGTAGTATACTACTATAGTAGTATACTACTACTACTACTACTACTACTACTAATATTATTCCATTTATTTATATATTACACCCTTTATTAATTTATCTTTTAACTATTTCTTTAATTAACTGCATATTTTTAACATATCACCAACAATTCTTATTTAAACCTTATAATTATTATTATAATTATATTTATTTCATTTTTACGTTTGTTTATATTATTTATTAAATTTATATTTCTTATAATACAAAGACTATTAATATTTAAAATTTTCAAAATTTTATAGTTTTTTCTTTTTATCTATAGATATCATCATTTTACATTAATTATATATTATATCTACTGTTATCTTATTTAAACTATTAGTCGGTAATACTTGACGTATAGAGTTTTGCACCCTCCAGAAACACTTTATATGCTCACTTCACAATCATGTCCTGCAATCACTGTAATGCTAAATTCACATCTGACTGCAACTATGTAACCTGTTTATGTAATTGCAAGATTCACTATCAATGTTGACATCCTTTCAATAGCCTCCCACATCAATGGATATCTAGTAATCCTGTCAAAAAACATGTCATATCTATACTAACATCTTCATCATTTCAATATATTTGCATCAAATGCTCAACCTCGAATCTCTCCTCTTCACAATACTCATCCCAGACACCAATACCCCCAACTGATGCAAACAATATAGCACATCCTGACTCACCATACTCTACAACTCACACAGAATTTCATGACATTGAAAAACTTATAAATAATATATCCTCCAGACTTGACAAACAAGACTCACTTCTTACTAAAATCGACAAGCTACTAAATTCTCATACCTATAATTACAATGACCATCCAAACAATAATTTACACCAATCAATCTGCCTCTAATCGTAGACATACACTCTCTCCCCAAACAATGTTATACCCAATGCCATCCCAACAACACTACCACCCACCAATATCTAGCAATATGCCCAACCCTCGTCCTCTGCTTCCTCCAATGACACAATTCGCACCCCATACACTTCACTACTCCCCCACCCGTCCACCCTACCATCATCACCTTCTTAGAATATCCACCTCAAGATAAGAACATCAAAACAATACCTTAATTATTGAACACGTAAAGCCCTGCCAATTAAACTATAACTTCATTACATCTATCTTAAAATCTACTAACATTCCTCCAAAATACATTCTCTCTCACACATTCTACAAAAAAACGATAAGCATTACCTTACCAACATCCTGCATATCTTTTCTAATATCACAGAGACGCATCATCAAATCCAATCCAACTTTCAGTCATCTATTTATCCGAACTGATCGTTCTCACAACATGATAATGCGGGGTAGCATTATTTACCATGCTATAAAGCAGGGTCTCGCACCCCGTAATGTGAAATGCACCTTCAACGATAATACTGACAAGTTTGAATTGAGGCATGTCCTATATCATAATTACTATTTCATTGCAGATAGTGTCAGATAAATCCGAAACATTACATATATGTGAGTTGGAAACCTACGTGTATTCAGGTTATTAATTTTTATGAATATATATCATATGTATATATATACACATATATATATATATATATATATATATATATATATATATATATATACGTATACACACATACACACATACATACACACATACATATACATATACATATACATATACATATACATATGCATATACATATACATATACATATACATATACATATACATATACATATACATATACGTATACATATACATATACATATACATATACATATACATATACATATATATATACATATACATATACATATACATATACATATACATATACATATACATATACATATACATATACATATACATATACATATACATATACATATACATATACATATACATATACATATACATATACATATATATATATATATATATACCTATACACACACACATATATATATATATATATATATATATATATATATATATATAATAATCTCAACACTAACGGGAAGTGAATATACATCTGTGGATTATTTTAAAAAGAAAAATGATATAAGGTTATATTTCAAACATATTATCGAAATCTCATTATATTTGAATAACAACGGTTTTAATTATTTATTTTAATAATATAATCTCTTATCAAACTAAACGGACAATCAATATTATAAGGTTTTGTATGTATAACTAGAAACATGTATGTATCGACTTTTCAATTGAGAAATTATATTAATGAAAGTTTTTAGGATCAAAGGTAAGCAATATAATAAAATAACATACAACTATTATGAATTATAATAACTATATATATATACAAAATATGGATAATTGTTATCACTATAATGTTAAAACATATCAACATTATCGAGTATACTACCAGAACGCCAGTCTTAAGTCCTATGGACCAAACATTACATGGATACTAGAAGAGCTCAACATTTAATAACGGTATTAATTAGTGAATAGTCATTTAAGTCGTCAATATTTTTTAGATGCATGTATATAATATATATCGACAAACGGTTAATATATACTATATATTAACCATTTACCGGTACATGTTTGATATTTATAAATACTTTATAAATACTGTACTCATTTAATTATATATCATAATATACACTAGTCTAATGCTATGCTTATACTTTTAGATATGGCGACCCTACAAATTACGCTGACGAATTTATAATGCACATTTATCTATTTATAATCTCGCCGAGAGTAAACCCACAAATTAATCTCGAATAGAAGGCGAAAGGTGAAAATCTGACATGTCGCAACCTCATCCTCTATTTTTAGCATCTACCGCAATAGTAACGGCTAAAAAGTTATAATTTATTATCGTAGTGCTCCACACTCAGTCGGGGCACACAAGAGGCGGGTGCGATGGTCCGTGACGTACACTTTTTCAAGATACCATTTACAGAATCCCGCGCATACTACTTAACGCAATATTTAATGATAGCTGTATTGGCGGATAATAACGTACATATAACCACTACAAATATTAGTTAAACATCAGTACCGTACTAGCTCAGCATTCTATCAATTAGATACAATTATATATTTTATATTGGATATTAAATCGAGTTAGTATCCCGAATTTTAAAATATTTATTTTTTAAATAAATATCTACTCCATTTCCTAATTTCGGTGATATTTATATATCAGATTGTCATATAATGTTTAAATTGTCATATAATCTACAAATTAATTAATTATAAAATAGTTACTATTAATATCTAAATATCGAAACAAGACTACATAGAAACTTACACAAAGGGAGAGTAACTGAGAAGTTAATCTCTATACAAACAACCAAGTTACCAAAGATAATAAATTTATATTTTATCCGCTAGAAAATATCAAGTTAACTATAGAAATAGAAAAAGAGAATACAAGAAAAAGAAATAATCAAATATTGATATTGAACTTGATGAATAGAGAACACAAATAAAAATTAACTAGTGAAATAGAGAAATAAAGAAAGAGAAAACTAGACAAATATATAACAGTAGTATGAAATCAGGATATTAAGATTGAAAAGAGAAAGTAATAACAAGAGACTACCGCGAGCTGAAAATAATTCGAGAATCACTCGGATTTTACAACAAATCGTTACCTCAGAAGAAGTAGGAGCAGTTTCGTCGTTACAAGTCGCGGTCCTCGGGGATATGGTCGGATTCTCCAGGGAGAAGCTGAAACTCGGCGTTCGTAGTGCCGAAAGTATTCACTTCTCATACGACAACAGCGTGTTCTCGCCCGAAAAGCAATCGACTCTGACCGTTACCACCGGCGATCTTTCGAGAACAAACTCGCAGATAAGTTCGCCGGTTGCCAAGGCTGTTTTACCTTCGGTTGCCTTGGCACCTGTGCACATCTCCGGAAGTAGGTTCAAGACGACAGCGGGCCCACTGCAACGAGTCACCAGTATACCGGGCGGCACATGTCAAGTGTTGAGGATCAAACCGTACCAATTGGTTAGTTAGCGGGTTCGAGCTGGATTCACTTATTAACTGGCGATTCCGTGTATTAATTATATATAATCACACATATAAGTATCGATTATTTTATAAAAATAACTTTATACAATTATAAATAAAATTATTTAAGTAATATATGATTTTTTAAGTATATATGAATGTAATATAGAGAAAAATGTTAATATTAATATCAATATTATAAATATTAATATTTTAAATTACAAATATATATATATTCACTAAAATTAATAATATAAATTATATATCTACTCTCATAATATTTCTTAATTATTAGATATCGGTTTACGTGACTTATTTATAGATCCAAATTAAGTAATGAACTATTTTATCATACTAGATATTATTCACTGTAATTTGCAGTAATTATGATTATGAAAATACCTTAAAAACATTTCTGCTACTCATTTAAACACTTTACATTAATTCCAGCAATTGCTATCGCATACATGAGTTGTAGGAGGTGTAGTTAGTAATATAATATAGTAAGTGAAAAACTTATGACTGGATAGGTATCAAGTTTAATGATAATATAAATTATATTAACCTTTTAATGCTAGTGTAAATATAATTGTATTTAAATATAATTGTTATACTAAATATTCAAAACTAATTACATTTCAATATATATATATATATATATATATATATATATATATATATATATATCAATTGTATGTTTTACTATATTTTAGGAATTATTTATCTATTTATTAATACGCAAAAGTCAATATATCATTGATAAGCTAAATGTAGATTCATTAACAGTTGTTGATATATTTATACATACAGTGTATTCCCATTTGTTAACGAAACATTAACAAATCATCTCTTCCGCACAAATACCAAGAAATTCTTTATCAAAAACAATAGATTTTTCTAATCCATCACGATATTAGTTAAATTAGATAATAATTTTACATTCCATCTACCCATTCAATGTTAACGTATTACACAAACTCGAAACACTCATAATGCGTGTATAATTATATGCCCTCTACAATAGGAAGTAGGCAAACTAAACTAGTATATTACATAATCTATCGTTACTCGCCCATTGTTAATTAATTAAATATCCACTGAAACAGGAAGTAGGAAAACTAAAAACTAGAATGCGATATGATTTCGCTGCCTCTCTGTTCAGGAACTTTTTATGTGCCGTTTTCTTGACTAGTATTGTGATTACGGCATTAGAAGAACACCACATCCCAGACTGGTTCATTAAGAAGAAAGTTCCTATACTCGTCTTCCTGCTCTGCGGTCTCGTCGGTGTGGTTCTGCAGGTTGATGATTATGTCATGTTAAGTCATATTACGTCATGCTATTTAACATGTATTGCTAAAATGATAGACAATTTAATAAAACTATTGCTAGATATTAGATATTTTTAAAAACCACATTTTTAATAAGTTGTACTTTACTAAATTAAAAATATTGTTTAACAGTAATTCTTATAAACAATGTATTTATTGGTTAACTATTAATAATAAACGACATAATTATTTAATATTACAATTATGTTATTATTACATATTATATTATTGTTTATATATTAAATGTATATTATAGGCAAAGGCAATTTTTATTAATTATAATATTTATGCGATAAACTATTAGAGATTTATAGATTTAAATCATCAAAGCCTTATATATATTATATTAATACTATACTATATTAAGACTCTCTCGGTATGTTCTTTTAATATTACAAATACAACACCTATCAATTGATTAACAAATGCTTTATACTAAACGTGTGCGAAAACGCGTTGCTTAGAAATGAATAGCAAATGCATGTTCACCACGTAGGTTGTACACGTGACGTCTCTTATACGTGGAGGTACGCCCACAACCATCAGTAGAATGTTGCGGTTCTCGAAATCACGCGACGACTTCTTAGGCATAATGCAAGAACGTAGAAACGCGGCGCCTTTCATGGCGGTAGAGGTTGGTGAGATGCACTCACTGTATAATGCTACCGTATGCT
>OZ038313.1:20574112-20652156 GCA_964035775.1 Osedax frankpressi
TCAAGAAGATACTCACTTTAATATGACATGTTACTTAATTATATTATTAACGTTGTAATATGATAATAATAAATATCATATAATCCAACTGAATGTATCGAATTAATATACTGTCGAGGTGTCCTCTCATTAATGTTCATTAGAGATTTGCAGTTCTTAATCTCCTCCTTTCTGAAACTTACGTAGAGGTTCACTCATCGAACCCGTAATGCATTAATTCATTTGCCCTTTGACATACGCATATTAATCTACTGTGATTGCGGTCGATAAAATGTTACGTAACTATTATAAATATTTATCCGAGATAGCGTACTATAGATATAGTTTACGCTATAACCCAGTTACGTTAAACCAATTACGCAATACGAATTTCATAATAAAGTTATGGCATTTTTCACATTAAATATATGTTAATTTATTTACGAACCAATATTAAAATAATATTATAAAATACAATTGTACATATGATTCGCATATATATATATATATATATATATATATATAAATATATATATAAATATATATATATATATATATATATATATTATGATATGAAATTGATAGTTTATCATTTCATTTCTTCCCTTGCTACCTCTTCCTATACCCGTCAGTGAAACCTTACCAGTCATCCCCTGCCATATATCGTCTACCAGGCTTCCCTGCCAACCTTCCTTTCTATTATCTGTGGAGATGAAACCGCAGAATATATTCAAATATATATTTGTAACCACACCGCAAAACTAAAGTTTTGTATAATATACATATATTATAGTTATATATGAAATGAGTGTAAGTTATTCATAGAACTCCCTCATATAGTACACGTATAGTCATATATATATATATATATATATATATATATATATATATATATGTGTGTGTGTGTGTGTTTGTGTGTGTATGTATGTGTGTGACCAATATTCTATATATAGAAAGAAGTTTTAATTGAAATAAAATCGTAATTTAATAGTGGATACATCAAAAATTACCGAATAACCTATACGTGTATATATACACGTGTATATACTATACTTACTATTACAGACTTAGGATACACATGTGAACAACGATTATATATGTAGACAAGGTAGTCACTGGTCATTCTGCAGAGTGACCATGGTCACTCAAGCCCGACTTAATTATCATCCATCACAAACTACAAAGAATTCCGTAAGAGTCTATATACTCGAAAAGAAAGAATGCTATATACATATATATATATATATATATATATATATATATATATATATATATATATATATATATATATATATATAATGAATGAGATAGATAGAGCCCTACATGACGCCACCACACTCTCAGAATATCGTATGCATTTTATAATTATTATTCGAACATCTTGTTTAATTAATTCTCTAAAGTCTTTGATGAAACGATTTGTTTGTGCAATGTAGATTGTCTTGTATTGAAGATATAGCTTTTAAAGCGTAAATAAATAGGCGGAATAGGTATATTATATTAAATCTCACATATAAATATAATATAACGAAAATTGATATATTTTGTAAATTTGTAATTTTGTACTTTGTAGTAATATAGTGTTGCTATATTTGTTTTGCATAGTTAATATAATTGAGTGTATTATATAGTAGCACAAACAATTGTACATATGTACCTAACAATAGGTAACACTCTCAATCTACCGACTACTGTATATAGAGAGCGTATGAAGATCAAGGGTCATGTTTATTAACCTTTAACATCTAACGTTCCAGAATTACCAACGCTTTGTTTGCGGTAATGAGGCTAGTAATTATGGCCTCACCTATTTATTATTGCCACACTGTCCAGAACATAGTATGTAGAGAGAGAGAGATGTCCACGCAGTCAGGAAGTTCTATTGATTACCTATACTTCCGGTCGAAAGATAGATTTAAAGAGAGTGAGAGTGCGAGGGAGAGGGAGAGGGAGAGGGAGAGGGAGAAGGAGAGGGAGAGGGAGAGGGAGAGGGAGAGGGAGAGGGAGAGGGAGAGGGAGAGGGAGAGGGAGAGGGAGAGGGAGAGGGAGAGGGAGAGGGAGAGGGAGAGGGAGAGGGAGAGGGAGAGGAGAGGGAGAGGGAGAGGGAGAGGGAGAGGGAGAGGGAGAGGGAGAGGGAGAGGGAGAGGGAGAGGGAGAGGGAGAGGGAGAGGGAGAGGGAGAGGGAGAGGGAGAGGGAGAGGGAGAGGGAGAGGGAGAGGGAGATGGAGAGGGAGAGGGAAATGGAGAGGGAGAGGGAGAGGGAGAGGGAGAGGGAGAGGGAGAGGGAGAGGGAGAGGGAGAGGGAGAGGGAGAGGGAGAGGGAGAGGAGAGGGAGAGGGAGAGGAGAGGGAGAGGGAGAGGGAGAGGGAGAGGGAGAGGGAGAGGGAGAGGGAGAGGGAGAGGGAGAGGGAGAGGGAGAGGGAGAGGGAGAGGGAGAGGGAGAGGGAGAGGGAGAGGGAGAGGGAGAGGGAGAGGGAGAGGGAGAGGGAGAGGGAGAGGGAGAGTGAGAGTGAGAGGGAGAGGGAGAGGGAGAGGTCTACAATTTTAATTACTATTTATAAACATAATAGTTATCAATGTATATATTTAGTAGTTATTATAACAGCATAATATGACCAGTCCACAGTACACTCTACCCTGTACTGTTTACAGCATACATACCTATTTATTAATAAGCTATACATTTCGTATGCAATACATTAATAAAGGTAGAATTGTTAATGAGATAACGGACTACAGTCACAACAAACTGTTTATAATGTCAGTTATATCATTTTATATCGATGTTATATGTACTGTATACTGTACTATACGCTTTACATCGTACGCTGTACAGTGTACGGTGTACGCTGTACAGTGTTGTATGTATTCCATATGCTGGTACACCGTACACATAGCCCCACACCCCACATTAGTGTCACCAGAAAGTCCAATACATATTGTTGACCCTTGACAACAATAGAGTACTATAGTACTAATATAATACATACAACTATACCCTTCTCACATTATTGTACGGTTGTCCTACTAGTCGAGACGTTGGGTCCCTCGGGAATGGGCGGAGTATCGGCATAATAAAACATATCCAGGCACGCACACTGGGAGCAGTGACTCGCTTTAAGTGCCTAGATTTCGCCACTGACCACTATCCAGACATACTTTTGGTGTTCCGCGCTCTCAGCTGAGCCCGAATATACTCGGCATAGCGACATCACATCTTTACTATCTTAGCTATCTTGACCAGTCGGGTCAGCCATCAAATAATATACATTAAATAAATTGCTATTACTTCGACAACATATTTCTATATAAGAATGAAATTGTATGTTAACAAATAATAACCAATATATATATATATATATATATATATATATATATATATATCATATCTAATACATAGATAACGAGGTATCAATTTAAATATATTATGCTATTTTATTAAATTATATTGTATATATTACATCATTATTAATACTACTAAATACATCTATATTATGATACTAATATACCTGTGAATGTTATATTATTTACTCCTTGACATTGTAGTATGTCTTTGTATGTGTTGCCATAAGTAGATATAAATACAAACATGTAGCACGTGTGATGGTATTAGCTATGTTCCATTCTATATAGTAAAACTACTAATTATGTGTTTAAAATATGTATATATATATATATTAATATTAGTTTGTATATTGAATATTATAAAAAATCTCAAGAATGCCTTATCTTAATTTAATTAGACCCGGCACTTTTTACCGAACGAAAGTCATTTGCAATCCACCCATGGTTATCTTACATCACTCGGATCTATTCCAAATGAGGAGAATAGTTTTGAATGTAAACTTAAAATAGAATCTTGAAAATATAATAAATGAAATGCATGTATCTGCTCATTTCATCCGTATTGTCTTATGACAAATAATAAATGAAAATCTATTGTTTACACTAAATGGCCATTACCATCTTCATAAATTAGAGTTGTTATCAAGAATTATGCTGTCTACATAATTGTTATCATATATATATATATATATATATATTTATATATATATATATATTATATATATATATATATATATATATATATGTGCATGTGTGTGTGTACATTTTCATAGATTCATACAATGTATATACCTAAAACTAAACACTAATTCATAATATATACATTGCATAATACCTAATTTATCAAGTCATATTAAGTTACAAAATTAAGTTCCAGGGGCACTATAGACCAATTGTTAACGGTATATGCGAGGCAGTCACTACTCTATAAATGAGCCCATTCGAAATAGTTAGCGAGTGAGTTATAGACGTCTAATTTCTAGGTAAATATCTATAAATTAAGATGCTTGTGGATACAGGAACGTTGAAATAGGCTCTAAGGCAATTTATATATATTAATGGGCGTGTCTAGCAAAGGTTCATGGGAGTGGCTTTAACCAGCTGTTGAAACCTTTGAATAAAATCAAATTATCCATATAATAGTATGTGTATAGACCTTTATATATATACGTGTATATAAGTGTGTGAATATTTTACTTAGTTTTTTATATTGAGTCTATTGGTTATATGCTAAAGTTGTACTAATAATAATACAATTAGTTGTTATTTAACAGTAATATAATTGGATTAATTAATTAATATCACTTGGTCAAATATCGCTATTAGACTATTTTCCAATACCCACTAATTACATACCAATACCTACTAATTCGTTATTGCATGTAGTCGATTAACATGCCCGTATATATTTGTTGGCCTCTATATAATTAATATACATATCTACCTCTTCGTACGTACATAGTTAATGAATGTTCCCATCATATTATACGGGTTGGTGTTTAAGTTAGCGGATAGGGTAGTGGATAGATTGGCGATGTGGTAATGTAATTGCAATACGAGCTGTTTGCACCGAACACCCGTATTTCTAATCATTATAAAACCGGGGCACGCGAAGCCTCCCAGCGATCTATGATTATGTGGCCGATCTCTCTTTAGAATATCTCGTAAAACATGGCGCGTTAAGATCCTTGTAATTTTCACTTGTAATTCTCTCGTTTGGTTTTCTCGTAAATCGCTATATTCTCCATACGAATACTCCAAGGCATGATCTACGGGGCAACTATATCGCACAGCAAGTATACAACAGTTGCTACCTCTTTTATCAGACAGGTTATCGTGTAAACGATTTAGCCATCTAGGTGGGTGTTTTCTAGACAACTGCCCATGTTCCTGTAAAATAAATCAAACGCATAATCACTTCAAATGTATATTCATATCATAGATATTTTGAATTTCTGAAAATAACATATCTACAATATTTAATTAAACCAATTATATTGTATTATAGTATTAAATATATAATATGAGATATAAATTCAATAATATATATATATATATATATATATATATATATATATATATATATGTATATATATATATAATACCGTAAATGCTATGTATATATCAAATATATATTATTTAATAAATAGGTGTGAAATACAATTGAATATGTTAAGATAGGTCAATTAGAAGTTTTAATTCCCTCCCACTAAACTATAGTCTATATAATATATATAGATACAACCATCAATAATAACTGCGGTAAACGATATTCCCCCATTTAACCCCATATATATGTACAATATATATATATACAACCTATAGTTTGTTATAGGTTAACTATATAATAGTGATTGAGTGACATCTATTGAAATACAGACAAGGAATTCGCATGCTAATTAGGTATGAGAACACAACATATATTATATAATATATATAGAAATATTGGTATGTTATAATATATATAGTCGTATTTATAGATAATTGCGATTACGTCATAGGAATTGTAAGAATGTTGGATCTTATATTCAAGATATTTAATGGTAAATTACATGTTTTCATAAGTTGCATTGTGTATATTTTCAAAACTATACTAAAATGTTTAACATATTAAATATTATAAATTACTTATTATGTTACTTAATATATAAATAAATACCAAACTTAGAATAATAAGACTAAATTTATTTTACAAAAAGAATATCAATTTGTATTTTTATTACTTCTGCTATATTTATATTATGTAAATATATATTCATTTTTCTTATAATTCTATTTGTTTTATATGTTATATTATATATATATATATATATATATATATATATATATATATACATATAATATATACTATACTGTAAAGAAAATGAAGTCCGCGTATTGATACCTTGCGCAACAGAAAAATGAAAGTTATTATTGACTTCATTTGGTATTTATATTTTTATGTATATTGTACATTATTTGTATTCTTCGAGTCTATTAATATTATGTATTATATTATATTTATAAATATCGTAGATTAACACCCCGCTAATAAAATTTATACATTTTGGTCTATGCATATAGACTATGATGATATAGAATTCATTAAATTGGCGACATACCTATTTAATAGTAGTTAGTTTTTATTTTATAGACTTTTGTCCCCTTGACAGAAAATGCAAAGAATGTTGAATGTATTTTAATGTTGTAAAATATTAATTTATCAATAAATTTAGTTATTTATTTGTTAATTTATTTCAATTTTATTTATACTTTAATATCAGTTATGTAAGTCATGCGAAACTTGGAGATAACATTATTAATGTTATATTTACATTAATTTTTTATCTACTCATCAATAATCAATAATAATAATATATGTATTAAATTAATTTAAAATACATATATTAATATATTAAAATACATATATTATTATTATTGATTATTGATGAGTAGATAAAAAAGATGATAATTATACACTGTACATTATACACTGTACATTATACACTGTACATTATACACTGTACATTATACACTGTACATTATACAATGTACATTATACACTGTGCATTATACACTGTACATTATACACTGTACATTATACACTGTACATTATACACTGTACATTATACACTATACATTATACACTGTACATTATACACTGTACATTATACACTGTACATTATACACTGTACATTATACACTGTACATTATACACTGTACATTATACACTGTACATTATACACTGTACATTATACACCGTACATTATACACCGTACATTATACACCGTACATTATACACCGTACATTATACACCGTACATTATACACCGTACATTATACACCGTACATTATACACCGTACATTATACACCGTACATTATACACCGTACATTATACACCGTACATTATACACCGTACATTATACACCGTACATTATACACCGTACATTATACACCGTACATTATACACCGTACATTATACACCGTACATTATACACCGTACATTATACACCGTACATTATACACCGTACATTATACACCGTACATTATACACCGTACATTATACACCGTACATTATACACCGTACATTATACACCGTACATTATACACCGTACATTATACACCGTACATTATACACCGTACATTATACACCGTACATTATACACTGTACATTATACACTGTACATTATACACTGTACATTATACACTGTACATTATACACTGTACATTATACACTGTACATTATACACTGTACATTATACACTGTACATTATACACTGTACATTATACATTGTACATTATACACTGTACATTATACACTGTACATTATACACTGTACATTATACACTGTACATTATACACTGTACATTATACACTGTACATTATACACTGTACATTATACACTGTACATTATACACTGTACATTATACACCGTACATTATACACCGTACATTATACACCGTACATTATACACCGTACATTATACACCGTACATTATACACCGTACATTATACACCGTACATTATACACCGTACATTATACACCGTACATTATACACCGTACATTATACACCGTACATTATACACCGTACATTATACACCGTACATTATACACCGTACATTATACACCGTACATTATACACCGTACATTATACACCGTACATTATACACCGTACATTATACACCGTACATTATACACCGTACATTATACACCGTACATTATACACCGTACATTATACACCGTACATTATACACCGTACATTATACACTATACATTATACACCGTACATTATACACCGTACATTATACACTATACATTATACACCGTACATTATACACCGTACATTATACACTATACATTATACACCGTACATTATACACCGTACATTATACACCGTACATTATACACCGTACATTATACACCGTACATTATACACCGTACATTATACACCGTACATTATACACCGTACATTATACACCGTACATTATACACCGTACATTATACACCGTACATTATACACCGTACATTATACACCGTACATTATACACCGTACATTATACACCGTACATTATACACCGTACATTATACACCGTACATTATACACCGTACATTATACACCGTACATTATACACCGTACATTATACACCGTACATTATACACCGTACATTATACACCGTACATTATACACCGTACATTATACACCGTACATTATACACCGTACATTATACACCGTACATTATACACCGTACATTATACACCGTACATTATACACCGTACATTATACACCGTACATTATACACCGTACATTATACACCGTACATTATACACCGTACATTATACACCGTACATTATACACCGTACATTATACACCGTACATTATACACCGTACATTATACACCGTACATTATACACCGTACATTATACACCGTACATTATACACCGTACATTATACACCGTACATTATACACCGTACATTATACACCGTACATTATACACCGTACATTATACACCGTACATTATACACCGTACATTATACACCGTACATTATACACCGTACATTATACACCGTACATTATACACCGTACATTATACACCGTACATTATACACCGTACATTATACACCGTACATTATACACCGTACATTATACACCGTACATTATACACCGTACATTATACACCGTACATTATACACCG
Organism: Osedax frankpressi; assembly: GCA_964035775.1. NCBI lineage: Eukaryota > Metazoa > Annelida > Polychaeta > Sabellida > Siboglinidae > Osedax > Osedax frankpressi. Next base: position 20,583,110 of record OZ038313.1, read on the forward strand.
TACATTATACACCGTACATTATACACCGTACATTATACACCGTACATTATACACCGTACATTATACACCGTACATTATACACCGTACATTATACACCGTACATTATACACCGTACATTATACACCGTACATTATACACCGTACATTATACACCGTACATTATACACCGTACATTATACACCGTACATTATACACCGTACATTATACACCGTACATTATACACCGTACATTATACACCGTACATTATACACCGTACATTATACACCGTACATTATACACCGTACATTATACACCGTACATTATACACCGTACATTATACACCGTACATTATACACCGTACATTATACACCGTACATTATACACCGTACATTATACACCGTACATTATACACCGTACATTATACACCGTACATTATACACCGTACATTATACACCGTACATTATACACCGTACATTATACACCGTACATTATACACCGTACATTATACACCGTACATTATACACCGTACATTATACACCGTACATTATACACCGTACATTATACACCGTACATTATACACCGTACATTATACACCGTACATTATACACCGTACATTATACACCGTACATTATACACCGTACATTATACACCGTACATTATACATTGTACATTATACACTGTACACTGTATATATACCTATTTTTGTAAACTATAAATCATTTATTATTAAACTAGATATACAGTCTAAATTATACAGTGTATAATATACTTTATATGCCTAGTAAACTGTACATTGTACAGTGTACAATGTACATTGTACATGCTCATCTATTTATACAATACTTATTTTATGGTTAACAAAAGTAAGTACATGCAATAATAAGCTGTAATATGAATTTTATTACATATTTATTATACCAGCATGAGTATAATATGCATATACGTACGACGTACGACGTACGTAGTAATATTGTATATTATAAAGAAACACGTCCAATTCCCGTGTTTTAGATAGGTCAATAACCCGTATCCAGGGCAGTGGTCAGTAATGACTACGATAAGTATGCGTTAACGAAGGTCTATGAAATCATGCCTCTCAAACCCTCGTCTAATTTACTGGTACCGGTCTGGCATTTTTACGACTTCTGCTTATAGATTAAACCTTTTGCTACTGTCTCTCTGTGTTACGGGTAAACAAGAATTATCTTTCACCGTATTCGATCTCTTCCCAGATTATGTAATGGCGAGTTACGTAAATATTGATGATATATATATATTAAAAGGGATTTTAATTTTTTTTATCACACATTTTAAAATTTAATATTTAGTTTATGTAAAGGTGAATACTCATCTGGTCTGGAAATAAGACTAGTAATCTACATGTTTGACCGTTATTTATCACAAGGTCATAGGTCATAGGTCATCGATATATTCTAAGATATCCATCAATGTTTCATATCAAATATTCACGATATAAAACATGTTTAGGTTTACAGGAATATGTAAATATATATATATATATATATATATATATATATATATATATATATATATATATATATATATAATATTCAATATAATGTGCAACACCTTATTGCGTAATAAGTAATACATAATCTGTATGGTTCGCGACGTATATTGTACGACGTACAATGTACGGTGTATAGGGAGGTATACGCTGTACAATATATACTTAACAGTGTATAGTGTACGATGTATACTGTACAGTGTAGATTATACAGTGAACACTGTACATAGTATACCAAGTAAAGTTTTATTAAATATAATATGCTATTACAGAATGTAATAATACGTTTACGGCGATCAATGGCATTTAAGTCCCTGGTCAATTGACCATTGCAATGGTTTAATGTGTAATTACCGATGGCTACGTCACATGGCGAGAGCATAGTCTGCTCAGCCGTTAGTGATTGTATCACCATTGACCATTAGTAATCACAGGTCAAACTTACAATGCTATAGTAGATGCAGAAGTAATTCCGCTCGAATAGAATTTCTATAGGCATTAATCAGTAAATAAGTAGTTAATCGTTAGTGGTAAGTAGTGAGTCGATAAGTAGTCGATAGGTAGTTAGTGGTCAATACTTAATATAAAGTAGTTAATTGAAAGTGGATAAGCAGTTAAAAAACAGGGTCATTTAGTTAGTATATATACTTATAAAGTAATCAGTGTAATTAATTCTAATATCTGCCATTAGTTAGTTTCACACAGCTGCTAAACACCACGCTGTCTAGGTACGAACTTCCGATGACCATTGGTCAAAGGGTCAACGTCGGCCAATATCCAGCGGTAGTCGCTAACAGACTATATAATATAAATTAGTATAGCGTTCAGTCAGCTATATTCCACCGTATCACGGCTGAAAGTGCAACCCACGTTCACTTTAAGGGTCTCCCGTAGAGATAATAACGGAGCTAATAGAAATGTGCTCGAAGGCCAGGTGTGATCTAGGCCGGGGTACAGAGCACCGTGTTATTGCGTAACTACGTTATTGCGTAACCCTGTCCGCGTTATTGAGAAATACCGTGCTCGAAAAGTCGCATATTAATTCGAATTCTGTATTTTCGTCATAATAATTGCATATACTAATCAATATCGTGAAGGAAGTAATGTAATGAGAAATAGTCTGATATGATGTAATATGATGAGATGTGTTGAGAGGTGGTGAAAAGTGGTGTGAGGTAGTGTGAAGTAGTGTGAGGTAGTGTGAGGTAGTGTGAGGTAGTGTGAGGTAATGTGAGGTAGTGCGAGGTAGTGTGAGGTAGTGTGGGGTGGTGTGAGGTAGGGTGAGGTAGTGTGAGGTAGTGTGAAGTAGTGTGAGGTGGTGTGAGGCAGTGTGAGGTGGTGTGAAGTAGGGTGAGGTAGTGTGAGGTAGTGTGAGGTAGTGTGAGGTAGTGTGAGGTAGTGTGAGGTAGTGTGAGGTAATGTTAGGTAGTGTGAGGTAGTGTGGGGTAGTGTGAGGTAGTGTGAGGTAGTGTGAGGTAGTGTGAGGTGGTGTGAGGTAGTGTGAGGTAGTGTGAGGTGGTGTGAGGTAGTGTGAGGAAGTGTGAGGTAGTGTGGGGGTGGTGTGAGGTAGTGTGAGGTAGTGTGGGGGTGGTGTGAGGTAGTGTGAGGTATTGTGAGATGGTGTGAGGTAGTTTGAGATGGTGTAAGGTAGTGTGAGATAGTGTGAGGTAGTGTGAGGTAGTGTGAGGTAGTGTGAGGTAGTGTGAGGTAGTGTGAGGTAGTGTGAGGTAGTGTGAGGTAGTGTGAGGTAGTGTGAAGTAGTGTGAGGTAGTGTGAGGTAATGTGAGATGGTGAGAGGTATTGTGAGGTAGTGTGAGGTAATGTGAGATGGTGAGAGGTAGTGTGAGGTAGTGTGAGGTAGTGTGAGGTAGTGTGAGGTAGTGTGAGGTAGTGTGAGGTAGTGTGAGGTAGGGTGAGGTAGTGTGAGGTAGTGTGAGGTAGTGTGAGGTAGTGTGAGGTAGTGTGAGGTAGTGTGAGGTAATGTTAGGTAGTGTGAGGTAGTGTGGGGTAGTGTGAGGTAGTGTGAGGTAGTGTGAGGTAGTGTGAGGTAGTGTGAGGTGGTGTGAGGTAGTGTGAAATAGTGTGAGGTAGTATGAGGTAGTGTGAAGTAGTGTGAGGTAGTGTGAGGTAATGTGAGGTAGAGTGAGGTAGTGTGAGGTAGTGTGAGGTAGTGTGAGGTAGTGTGAGGTAGTGTGAGGTAGTGTGAGGTGGTGTGAGGTGGTGTGAGGTAGTGTGAGGTAGTGTGAGGTAGTGTGAGGTAGTGTGGGGTAGTGTGAGGTAGTGTGAGGTGGTGTGAGGTAGTGTGAGGTAGTGTGAGGTAGTGTGAAGTAGTGTGAGGTAGTGTGAGGTAGTGTGAGGTAGTGTGAGGTGGTGTGAGGTAGTGTGAGGAAGTGTGAGGTAGTGTGGGGGTGGTGTGAGGTAGTGTGAGGTAGTGTGGGGGTGGTGTGAGGTAGTGTGAGGTATTGTGAGATGGTGTGAGGTAGTTTGAGATGGTGTAAGGTAGTGTGAGATAGTGTGAGGTAGTGTGAGGTAGTGTGAGGTAGTGTGAGGTAGTGTGAGGTAGTGTGAGGTAGTGTGAGGTAGTGTGAGGTAGTGTGAAGTAGTGTGAGGTAGTGTGAGGTAATGTGAGATGGTGAGAGGTATTGTGAGGTAGTGTGAGGTAATGTGAGATGGTGAGAGGTAGTGTGAGGTAGTGTGAGGTAGTGTGATGTAGTGTGAGGTAGTGTGAGGTAGTGTGAGGTAGTGTGAGGTAGGGTGAGGTAGTGTGAGGTAGTGTGAGGTAGTGTGAGGTAGTGTGAGGTAGTGTGAGGTAGTGTGAGGTAATGTTAGGTAGTGTGAGGTAGTGTGGGGTAGTGTGAGGTAGTGTGAGGTAGTGTGATGTAGTGTGAGGTGGTGTGAGGTAGTGTGAAATAGTGTGAGGTAGTATGAGGTAGTGTGAAGTAGTGTGAGGTAGTGTGAGGTAATGTGAGGTAGAGTGAGGTAGTGTGAGGTAGTGTGAGGTAGTGTGAGGTAGTGTGAGGTAGTGTGAGGTAGTGTGAGGTAGTGTGAGATAGTGTGAGATAGTGTGAGGTAGTTTGAGATGGTGTAATGTAGAGTGAGATAGTGTGAGGTAGTGTGAGGTGATGTGAAGTAGTGTGAGGTAGTGTGAGGTAGTGTGAGGTAGTGTGAGGTAGTGTAAGGTAGTGTGAGGTAGTGTGAGGTAGTGTGAGGTAATGTGAGGTAGTGTGAGGTAGTGTGAGGTAGTGTGAGGTAGTGTGAGGTAGTGTGAGGTAGTGTGAGGTAGTGTGAGGTGGTGTGAGGTAGTGTGAGGTGGTGTGAGGTAGTGTGAGGTGGTGTGAGGTAGTGTGAGGTAGTGTGAGGTGGTGTGAGGTAGTGTGAGGTGGTGTGAGGTAGTGTGAGGTAGTGTGAGGTAATGTGAGATGGTGAGAGGTATTGTGAGGTAGTGTGAGGTAATGTGAGATGGTGAGAGGTAGTGTGAGGTAGTGTGAGGTAGTGTGAGGTAGTGTGAGGTAGTGTGAGGTAGTGTGAGGTAGTGTGAGGTAGGGTGAGGTAGTGTGAGGTAGTGTGAGGTAGTGTGAGGTAGTGTGAGGTAGTGTGAGGTAGTGTGAGGTAGTGTGAGGTAGTGTGAGGTAGTGTGAGGTAGTGTGAGGTATTGTGAGGTAGTGTGAGGTAGTGTGAGGTAGTGTGAGGTAGTGTGAGGTGGTGTGAGGTGGTGTGAGGTGGTGTGAGGTAGTGTGAGGTGGTGTGAGGTAGTGTGAGGTAGTGTGAGGTAGTGTGAGGTAGTGTGAGGTAGTGTGAGGTAGTGTGAAGTAGTGTGAGGTAGTGTGAGGTAGTGTGAGGTAGTGTGAGGTAGTGTGAGGTAGTGTGAGGTAGTGTGAGGTAGTGTGAGGTAGTGTGAGGTAGTGTGAGGTAGTGTGGGGTAGTGTGAGGTAGTGTGAGGTGGTGTGAGGTGGTGTGAGGTGGTGTGAGGTAGTGTGGGGTGGTGTGAGGTAGTGTGAGGTAGTGTGAGGTAGTGTGAGGTAGTGTGAGGTAGTGTGAGGTAGTGTGAGGTAGTGTGAGGTAGTGTGAGATAGTGTGAGATAGTGTGAGGTAGTTTGAGATGGTGTAATGTAGAGTGAGATAGTGTGAGGTAGTGTGAGGTGATGTGAAGTAGTGTGAGGTAGTGTGAGGTAGTGTGAGGTAGTGTGAGGTAGTGTAAGGTAGTGTGAGGTAGTGTGAGGTAGTGTGAGGTAATGTGAGGTAGTGTGAGGTAGTGTGAGGTAGTGTGAGGTAGTGTGAGGTAGTGTGAGGTAGTGTGAGGTAGTGTGAGGTGGTGTGAGGTAGTGTGAGGTGGTGTGAGGTAGTGTGAGGTGGTGTGAGGTAGTGTGAGGTAGTGTGAGGTGGTGTGAGGTAGTGTGAGGTGGTGTGAGGTAGTGTGAGGTAGTGTGAGGTAATGTGAGATGGTGAGAGGTATTGTGAGGTAGTGTGAGGTAATGTGAGATGGTGAGAGGTAGTGTGAGGTAGTGTGAGGTAGTGTGAGGTAGTGTGAGGTAGTGTGAGGTAGTGTGAGGTAGTGTGAGGTAGGGTGAGGTAGTGTGAGGTAGTGTGAGGTAGTGTGAGGTAGTGTGAGGTAGTGTGAGGTAGTGTGAGGTAGTGTGAGGTAGTGTGAGGTAGTGTGAGGTAGTGTGAGGTATTGTGAGGTAGTGTGAGGTAGTGTGAGGTAGTGTGAGGTAGTGTGAGGTGGTGTGAGGTGGTGTGAGGTGGTGTGAGGTAGTGTGAGATGGTGTGAGGTAGTGTGAGGTAGTGTGAGGTAGTGTGAGGTAGTGTGAGGTAGTGTGAGGTAGTGTGAAGTAGTGTGAGGTAGTGTGAGGTAGTGTGAGGTAGTGTGAGGTAGTGTGAGGTAGTGTGAGGTAGTGTGAGGTAGTGTGAGGTAGTGTGAGGTAGTGTGAGGTAGTGTGGGGTAGTGTGAGGTAGTGTGAGGTGGTGTGAGGTGGTGTGAGGTGGTGTGAGGTAGTGTGGGGTGGTGTGAGGTAGTGTGAGGTAGTGTGAGGTAGTGTGAGGTAGTGTGAGGTAGTGTGAGGTAGTGTGAGGTAGTGTGAGGTAGTGTGAGGTAGTGTGAGGTAGTATGATGTAGTGTGAGGTAGTGTGAGGTGATGTGAGGTGGTGTGAGGTAGTGTGAGGTAGTGTGGGGTGGTGTGAGGTAGTGTGAGGTAGTGTGAGGTAGTGTGAGGTAGTGTGAGGTAGTGTGAGGTAGTGTGAGGTAGTGTGAGGTAGTGTGAGGTAGTGTGGGGTGGTGTGAGGTAGTGTGAGGTAGTGTGAGGTAGTGTGAGGTAGTGTGAGGTAGTGTGAGGTAGTGTGAGGTAGTGTGAGGTAGTGTGAGGTAGTGTGAGGTAGTATGATGTAGTGTGAGGTAGTGTGAGGTGATGTGAGGTGGTGTGAGGTAGTGTGAGGTAGTGTGGGGTGGTGTGAGGTAGGGTGAGGTAGTGTGAGGTAGTGTGAGGTAGTGTGAAGTAGTATGATGTAGTGTGAGGTAATGTGAGGTAGAGTGAGGTGGTGTGAGGTAGTGTGAGATAGTGTGAGATAGTGTGAGGTAGTTTGAGATGGTGTAATGTAGTGTGAGGTAGTGTGAGGTGATGTGAAGTAGTGTGAGGTAGTGTGAGGTAGTGTGAGGTAGTGTGAGGCAGTGTGAGGTATTGGTAGGTAGTGTGAGGTAATGTGAGATGGTGAGAGGTAGTGTGAGGTATTGTGAGGTAGTGTGAGGTAGTGTGAGGTAGTGTGAAGTAGTGTGAGGTAGTGTGAGGTAGTGTGAGGTAGTGTGAGGTAATGTGAGATGGTGAGAGGTAGTGTGAGCTAGTGTGAGGTGGTGTGAGCTAGTGTGAGGTGGTGTGAGGTGGTGTGAGGTAATGTGAGATGGTGAGAGGTATTGTGAGGTAGTGTGAGGTAATGTGAGATGGTGAGAAGTAGTGTGAGCTAGTGTGAGGTAGTGTGAGTTAGTGAAAAATGAAACTGGTGTGATGAAGTAATGTAAATTGAGATAAGGCGGTGTTAGGTAATGTGAAGATAATGAGGTAGTATGGGGTGGTCTAAGATGGTCTAAGATGGTCTAAGATGGTCTAAGGTGGTCTAAGGTGGTCTGAGGTGGTCTAAGATGGTCTAAGATGGTCTAAGATGTTCTAAGGTGGTCTAAGGTGGTCTAAGATGGTCTGAGATGGTATAAGATGATCTAAGATGGTCTAAGGTGGTATAGGATGTTCTAATGTGGTCTAAGGTGGTCTAAGATGGTCTGAGATGGTATAAGATGATCTAAGATGGTCTAAGGTGGTACAAGATGGTCTAAGATGGTCTAAGATGGCGTACTATAGTGTAATGATATGGGAGTGAGGTGAGATTTAGAGATGATGTAAGAGGAATACGAAGTCTGGTAATAATAATATATAGACATATTTTCTTTAGATTTTATAACGTTGCAAATTCGATTTAAGTCTGCGGGTCAAACATTGTGGTCATCATAGAGGTCAAATGTAAATTTCAACTGCGAATATACAGTATAGAAGCCTGTACGAATAACATGTACATTGTACATGATATACAATATTTTATGTAGAAATGGAGAATGTCAAGGCAGTTCTTAATGATAACTGACCACTGGTCAGTAGCTCTGTGGTATTCTGTATGAGATTGCCATCTCTGATCTCTTTATTATCTTACCCTCGCTAAATACGAGCTTTCGAGGAGACTCGCCAAGTACAGTTTATTACCCGTTGTTTGTTCAATGACCATATATGGTCACTAAATATTGTACATCGGCCTACATAATTCCGTAGATAGATTAGTTTTACTACGGGGTATCATTTCTAGTCTGATATTTTATTGACAACCGACTATTTTATTATTTTACCGTTGTTTACTGGCTATCTGTTTATCAAAGTATTGACTGGTGGCGGAGTAACGCGTGTCAGAAGTCATACTGTCAGTATCAACTGACACCTTCCATTGACACTTTTTGTACAACGTTTGATTACACGATATTTGACACGCAGAGTGGTTCATTAATTATATATAAATAATTGCAATAGTGAATAATGTTCACTGACCATGGCTTAAATTTGAAATATAATTGACCTGTGAATACATCTCATCATATATGAGATAATATATATATACACAAGCACACACACAAACACACATACACACATACATACACACATATTATATATATATAAATATATATATATTTATTTATATATATATATATATATATATATATATTATACTATATATATATATATATATATATATTATACTATATATAGTAGGTATTAGTGAAGTGTTATTAGTTTAATAAGTATTAGGGGTTGTTTATATGATCAGTAGGGGTTTGTATTAATATATCATAGTATACAGTGTATATTGTACTGAATGAGATATGGCTGCCATATATATCGATTATTATTTCCTTAGACGGAGTGCAGTTTACGATTTAATATACTAATGGATATTTAATATCAGTGGTCAACAGTGGTCAGTGATGGTTTGGCTTATCTAAATATCTAGCCGGTGATCATAGACACGCTCTATAATTACAGATCATCAATTAACAATGCTCGCAGTACCAGTCATAGTCCCAGATAACAATTAGACGTTATCCTGTTTCTAGTACTATCTATAAATATATTGTTTGACCATATTAGGATATTTTCATTTCCATTCTTTCTCGTACCCCAATAATTACTTGAAATCTACTGAGATTATCATTATCACTTTCTCACTTACAATTTAGCAAATACTGATTGAGAATAAATTCTTCATTTACAGAAAAACACGTACACACAAATACACACAAATACGCTTTCTATGTACACACTATGTACACACTATGTACATGCTATGTACACACTATGTACATGCTATGTACACACTATGTACACACTATGTACACACTATGTACACACTATGTACACACTATGTACAGACTATGTACATGCTATTTACACACTATGTACACACTATGTACACACTATGTACACACTATGTACACACTATGTACATGCTATTTACACACTATGTACACACTATGTACACACTATGTACACACTATGTACATGCTATGTACAGTGTATATACTATGTACACACTATGTACACACTATGTACACACTATGTACACACTATGTACACACTATGTACATGCTATGTACATGCTATGTACACACTATGTACACACTATGTACACACTATGTACACACTATGTACACACTATGTACACACTATGTACACACTATGTACACACTATGTACACACTATGTACACACTATGTACACGCTATGTACACACTATGTACATACTATGTACATACTATGTACACACTATGTACACACTATGTACACACTATGTACATGCTATGTACACACTATGTACACACTATGTACACACTATGTACACACTATGTACACACTATGTACACACTATGTACACACTATGTACACACTATGTACACACTATGTACACACTATGTACACACTATGTACACACTATGTACACACTATGTACACACTATGTACACACTATGTACACACTATGTACACACTATGTACACACTATGTACACACTATGTACACACTATGTACACACTATGTACACACTATGTACATGCTATGTACACACTATGTACATACTATGTACATACTATGTACACACTATGTACACACTATGTACACACTATGTACATGCTATGTACACACTATGTACACACTATGTACACACTATGTACACACTATGTACACACTATGTACATGCTATGTACACACTATGTACACACTATGTACACACTATGTACACACTATGTACATGCTATTTCCATAATATATCCTTACTTATTATTGACTACACATAAATCAACTTCATTATTTAAGTAATTTTATCCTCAAATATTATTTTCTGGACATCGGTAATTATTTTCGAATACGAATATTTATCTTCAGACTATTTATTATTGGCGACATTTCCGAATAATTTATACCAATTGTATTTCTGTTATTAGATAAATGTACATTTGTATGCTCACACATACACACATACTACCCCCCCTTATATATATATATATATATATATATATATATATATATATATATATATCTATATATATCAGCGGAATTTCACAATTTTTCAATAGATCAATATAAAACAATTGTTTATAATTGCCCTGCTTTGTGACCCATGTGATAGTATTATTAAATCTTACATTGTATACGAACTATAGACTTCAATTAGTATTCAGTTATTTAATTTTATAATTTTATTATTAAATGTATTATTAAATTTTTTAATTATCATATAATATTTATTATTGAAATTAACATAATCAATAATATCTAATTCATAGAGAAAACAATATTTAATGGTCTAGAAATCAAATTTAGAGGATTATATTTATATTATATAGCAAACTAAATTATACAACTTGTCGAATATTCTAAATCTAAAATAATTATTTTAATTTAGCTTTTTTGGTGCTCAGCACTACAAAATATTTAAACTCTAAAGAACACTAAAGAAATTATATTCTAAATTTCAAGTACTTGCATTAATAAATACAACTCAACACTATTTGTATTTCATTGTATACTTTCTCTGTCTCGCTGGTTATTCAAAATCAATAAACGCCCCGGATGTAGACATAAGTACCTGCTGTGTTATGACGAGTGTGTTTTATATGTTCTGATGGCTAGTGGTCATCTTTGTATGTTCAATAACGTTCTAGTTGTCACTATCCTCGACATAATGTGTATATAAACATAACCGATATTGTATGAGATATACATATATGCTATTTAATCACACTTTCAATAGACAGCGGGTATCATGAGATAATAGACGCACAGTAAGTTAAGTAAAGTGCAAAACTAACTACTAAATGCTCCAAACTACGAATTAGCTTCATTATATCTTACTACTTCTGAATATGTATCATCATTGAATACTATCTATATTATGTCTGTATATTAGCTTCATAACATCAGCATAATATCCGCATACTTTACGCATATAAATATATGTATCTATAGTATATTTGAAAAACTGCATAGTTTATATTTTCTACTGTATATATATATATATATATATATATATACATATATATATACATACATATACATTTATTAATGATACTGTAGACAGTTATACAATAGACTTCCGGTGTTGATCCGAGACTTTGATATGTTATCGGAGGTCAGAATATAATATCTGTGACCCGTAGATCTTTAATCACCTGCATATGAATTATTATCGGCTATAAACTAGGTTAATGTACATTATTTGTATATCAGAACTTCACTCACCCTCTCTAGCCCTCTCTAGCTGCCACCCTTAGTTATCTTATCTGCGAATTCGTAATATATTGCATAACTTATATTGCGTCATCGGGAGTCGTAATATGCCTGTGCACACCTAATACCCATAACTATTATTTCGTAACCATATGTAATAAAGGCTAATAAGGTTACCACATATTGAGATTCATTTGACCATTACGCAAACTGTAGTAACGGGTGAATTTGTGATTATCAAATGAAGATTGAAATACGTGTGAATTAATAGTTGTATATTTATTAATATTTTAGTGCTGCGTAATTTAAAACTTACTTAATACTAATGAATACAATTAACTCTACTCAAATATTAAATCATATATATATATATATATATATATATATATATATATATATATATATATTACATAAGTTTTGTATTTATTATTTAATATCGTTATATCGTTTTTATAATCGAGTACAATATCTCCTATATGTGTCTTATTAACATATAAACCCAATAGCACCTTAAGTTAGAAACTAATATCCCGTTACCCTTACAGTATTCTCGTGTCACGGTTGGATAGGCAACGGGGTTTGGAATACCGGATTCAGTTGTCCGAAGTGGGGAAGCGATTCGGACACGTATTGTTGTTCCGATGGACCGAGGCACTATTGTTGTCAGCAACCGGAAGCCGAGGAGAATAGTCGCACTACGGAGCGACGGAGAGAAGGGGGCGGAGGTCGGGGGCGAGGCCATCGCACGGGAAGTCCGCCGCGTACCTCTACTTCCGGGGAAGGAGGCAAACGAAGAGGAGGCAAGAGGAAAGGCAAATCGCAAGCCAGCACTTCCGGCTTGTCTAGTACTGGCGGCAGAGTGACTAAACCGATGTTAGTATACGCACTCGTACATACTCGCACACACGCACACACGCACACATACATACTCACACATACGCATACTCGCACACACGCATACTCGCACTCGTACATACTCGCACTCACGCATACTCGCACTCGTACATACTCGCACTCGTACATACTCGCACACACGCATACTCGCACTCACGCATACTCGTACACACGCATACTCGTACACACGCATACTCGCATTCACGCATACTCGTACACACGCATACGCACATACATACGCACGTACACATACACATTCATACACGCATAAGAATATATAAACATAAATAAAATTCAAGCATATACGCACGCACACAAATAAACAAACATCATATGTTCTTATAGATATAATATTTTTGTTATTATAAATCACATTAATCTAGATATAATAATTCAGTTGTCATAATGTTATAATTTATTTATAACAATGTAATCTTCCTAATTTACTGCATAATGTTATTTTCATGATACTATTGTTATAATCTGAATGTTATATTATCATTTTCGTAATGATATTACATCAATGACGCACGGCATCGTCATAATGACTTAATGTAATGAGCGACATCGCATTTCTATTACGTTCATTTCATTTGAACAAACTCTTAAAAACATTCTTTATTTTCATTAACTAAAACTATAGTTTAATACTCATAACAAAATACTGTCTTCACTACAACACTTAGCATCTTGTAACACCTTACAATAGCTCATCAATATCACACCTGGTATTGGTACATTTTATTTCACCCCACGTCACCTCACTTCATCTCATCTCATCTCATCTCATCTCACCTCACCTCACATCACATCACCTCACCTCACCTCGCCTCACCTCACCTCACCTCACCTCACCTCACCTCACCTCACCTCATTTCACTTCATCATACCTCACTTAACCCCACGTCACCTTACCTCACCTCACTTCATCTCCTTCATCTTACTTCATCTTACTTCACCTCACTTTATCTCACTTCACCCACGTCACCTCACCTCACTTCACCTCACCTCATGTCACTTTATCTCACTTCATCTTACTTCATCTTACTTCATCTCACTTCAACTCACTTCACTTTACCCCACATCACCTCACCTCACCTCACTTCACCTCACCTCACCTCACTTTATCTCACTTCATCTTACTTCATCTTACTTCATCTTACTTCATCTTACTTCATCTCACTTCAACTCACTTCACCCAACGTCACCTCACATTACTTCACCTTACCTCACTTCACTTCACTTCTCCTCACTTTATATCACCTCACCTCACCTCACCTCACCTCACTTCACCTCACTTCATTTCACCCTACCTCACCTCACTTCACTTATTCTCGCCTTACTTCGCCTGACCTCACTGCAACTCACTAAGTTAACTCTATGCACCATGCGCTCAATCTACCCCTTAAACTCCTCCCGATGGCTCTCCACATCCTCGATGCACTATAACAGAGGAAGAGGATCGGGAAGACACTCCAAAGAAGCTAGAATGTCTCCCGACTACATTACCAGACTTGGAGCTCCACATGTACCCTCTGCCACTACAGACACTTCCGGTTCACGTGTTCTCGGCCACTCCAATATGTTCGGGTTAGTGTCGGAGTGAGTCGGTCTAGAGCGATCGCATAACTAGACTTGATATCGTTATTGCGGTCCGTAATCACTCCGTTAAACACGCAAATACCGTACGCACCACTCTACGACTTTAATAACGCATACCCACTCTATGACATTAAAACCGTACACACCACTCTATGACATTAAAACCGCACACACCACTCTATGACATTAAAACCGCACACACCTTTCTATGACATTAAAACCGCACACACCACTCTATGACTTTAATACCGCATTTACCACTCTACGACTTTAATACCGCACACCCACTCTACTACTTTAATACCGCACACCCACTCTATGACTTTAATACCGCATATACCACTCTATGACATTAAAACCGCACACGCCTCTCTATGACTTTAAAACCGCACACACCACTCTACGACATTAATACCGCACACCCACTCTACGACATTAAAACTGCACACCCACTCTACGACATTAATACCGCACACCCACTCTACGACATTAAAACCGCACACCCACTCTACGACATTAAAACCGCACACACCACTCCTCTCCGCTCGCACACATATTCGCGCATCCTTTACAATAGTAATATTGCCGAGTACGTATTGACCTTTGGGTCTCCGACTATATACATATCCCCCGAGTGACCAGTGGTCAACAAACACTGCCGAGTAAACAATGAAGGCCCAATCATTATTGTATCTAAAGTCATATACTAATTAGGGGATTCATTCGCATGTATACAATATAATATATTATATAATTCCTACAGATATTTATATTCCAACAGTTAGTTTATAAATATCATAAAATAAGATTATAATATGATATATATGCTTTTATTATATATGCTTTAAATGTCTTAAGATGTGATTACGTATTCTAACTTGCAAAGTAGTAATCTATTTATAGACACTGCGAAAGTATTAATATTGATAGGGAAAATTCACAAAGGACTTGGTTATAAATAACTAATGATAAAGCTACCGATAACGTTATGTAATAAAGGTGTCAGCATAATTAATAAAGCATTACCTTGATATACCCTTCCTCGCCATTCCACTTCTCCCCCTTCTCGTCCCATTCCCTCACTCCCTATCGTACTATTATATAATGCTGTATCACCGACTTACGTATGGCATCTGCCAGTCTTAGACGAAATGGGACAGGTACACAGTTATACAGACAGCATACGACTGTACTAAGGCCTTGATTATAAACTAGTATATAAATACTTAATACGACTCTAACAAGATATTGCTAATATATTATAGTATATATATGTATATATATATATATATATATATATATATATATAATAGTTAATATTAATATTAATTCCTTACATAATATGTTAATCAATATAATTGTGTGTATATGTGTTTGGGTTTGCGTGGGTACATGTGAGTAGATATATGTATGAGTTGGTACTTATGTGTTTTTATAAATACTTGATATGAATATCCTAGCAGAATAATCCGTAGGAGTTACAGCATTGCAATACAGAGTACTTCTTTATAACAGAAGTAAGCTGAATCCAAATAATGAGTGTAGAGCTAATTTAATTTGATGTTAATCAAAGTTTATAAGGCAAATTTAGTTTAGTCTTTTATAAAGGCAAGTTTAGTTTAGTCTTGTATAAAGGCAAGTTTAGTTTAGTCTTGTATAAAGGTAAGTTTAATTTAGTCTTGTATAAAGGCAAGTTTAATTTAGTCTTGTATAAAGGTAAGTTTAATTTAGTCTTGTATAAAGGCAAGTTTAGTTTAGTCTTGTATAAAGGCAAGTTTAGTTTAGTCTTGTATAAAGGTAAGTTTAATTTAGTCTTGTATAAAGGCAAGTTTAGTTTAGTCTTGTATAAAGGTAAGTTTAATTTAGTCTTGTATAAAGGCAAGTTTAGTTTAGTCTTGAATAAAGGCAAATTTAGTTTAGTCTTGTATAAGGCAAGTTTAGTTTAGTCTTGTACAAAGGTAAGTTTAGTTTAGTCTTGTATAAAGGTAAGTTTAATTTAGTCTGGTATAAAGGCAAGTTTAGTTTAGTCTTGTATAAAGGCAAGTTTAGTTTATTCTTGTATAAAGGCAAGTTTAGTTTAGTCTTGTATAAAGGCAAATTTAGTTTAGTCTTGAATAAAGGCAAATTTAGTTTAGTCTTGTATAAGGCAAGTTTAGTTTAGTCTTGTACAAAGGTAAGTTTAGTTTAGTCTTGTATAAAGGCAAGTTTAGTTTATTCTTGTATAAAGGCAAGTTTAGTTTAGTCTTGTATAAAGGCAAGTTTAGTTTAGTCTTGTATAAAGGCAAGTTTAGTTTAGTCTTGAATAAAGGCAAATTTATTTTAGTCTTGTATAAGGCAAGTTTAGTTTAGTCTTGTATAAAATAAGTTTAGTTTAGTCTTGTACAAAGGTAAGTTTAGTTTAGTCTTGTATAAAGGCAAGTTTAGTTTAGTCTTGTATAAAGGCAAGTTTAGTTTAGTCTTGTATAAAGGCAAGTTTAGTTTAGTCTTGTATAAAGGCAAGTTTAGTTTAGTCTTGTATAAAGGCAAGTTTAGTTTAGTCTTGAATAAAGGCAAATTTAGTTTAGTCTTGTATAAGGCAAGTTTAGTTTAGTCTTGTATAAAGGCAAGTTTAGTTTAGTCTTGAATAAAGGCAAATTTAGTTTAGTCTTGTATAAGGCAAGTTTAGTTTAGTCTTGTATAAAATAAGTTTAGTTTAGTCTTGTACAAAGGTAAGTTTAGTTTAGTCTTGTATAAAGGCAAGTTTAGTTTAGTCTTGTATAAAGGCAAGTTTAGTTTAGTCTTGTATAAAGGCAAGTTTAGTTTAGTCTTGTATAAAGGAAAGTTTAGTTTAGTCTTGAATAAAGGCAAATTTAGTTTAGTCTTGTATAAGGCAAGTTTAGTTTAGTCTTGTATAAAATAAGTTTAGTTTAGTCTTGTATAAAGGCAAATTTAGTTTAGTCTTGTATAAAGGAAAATTTAGTTTAGTTTTGTATAAAGGCAAGTTTTGTTTAGTCTTTTATAAAAGCAAATTTTGTTTAGTCTTGTATAAAGGCAAGTTTAGTTTAGTCTGGTATAAAAGTAAGATTAGTTTAGTCTTGTATAAAGGCAAATTTAGTTTAGTCTTGTATAAAGTAAGTTTAGTTAGTCTTGTATAAAGGCAAGTTTAGTTTATTCTTGTATAAAGGCAAGTTTAGTTTAGTCTTGTATAAAGGCAAGTTTAGTTTAGTCTTGTATAAAGGTAAGTTTAATTTAGTCTTGTATAAAGGCAAGTTTAGTTTAGTCTTGTATAAAGGTAAGTTTAATTTAGTCTTGTATAAAGGCAAGTTTAGTTTAGTCTTGAATAAAGGCAAATTTAGTTTAGTCTTGTATAAGGCAAGTTTAGTTTAGTCTTGTACAAAGGTAAGTTTAGTTTAGTCTTGTATAAAGGTAAGTTTAATTTAGTCTTGTATAAAGGCAAGTTTAGTTTAGTCTTGTATAAAGGCAAGTTTAGTTTATTCTTGTATAAAGGCAAGTTTAGTTTAGTCTTGTATAAAGGCAAATTTAGTTTAGTCTTGAATAAAGGCAAATTTAGTTTAGTCTTGTATAAGGCAAGTTTAGTTTAGTCTTGTACAAAGGTAAGTTTAGTTTAGTCTTGTATAAAGGCAAGTTTAGTTTATTCTTGTATAAAGGCAAGTTTAGTTTAGTCTTGTATAAAGGCAAGTTTAGTTTAGTCTTGTATAAAGGCAAGTTTAGTTTAGTCTTGAATAAAGGCAAATTTAGTTTAGTCTTGTATAAGGCAAGTTTAGTTTAGTCTTGTATAAAATAAGTTTAGTTTAGTCTTGTACAAAGGTAAGTTTAGCTTAGTCTTGTATAAAGGCAAGTTTAGTTTAGTCTTGTATAAAGGCAAGTTTAGTTTAGTCTTGTATAAAGGCAAGTTTAGTTTAGTCTTGTATAAAGGCAAGTTTAGTTTAGTCTTGTATAAAGGCAAGTTTAGTTTAGTCTTGAATAAAGGCAAATTTAGTTTAGTCTTGTATACGGCAAGTTTAGTTTAGTCTTGTATAAAGGCAAGTTTAGTTTAGTCTTGAATAAAGGCAAATTTAGTTTAGTCTTGTATAAGGCAAGTTTAGTTTAGTCTTGTATAAAATAAGTTTAGTTTAGTCTTGTACAAAGGTAAGTTTAGTTTAGTCTTGTATAAAGGCAAGTTTAGTTTAGTCTTGTATAAAGGCAAGTTTAGTTTAGTCTTGTATAAAGGCAAGTTTAGTTTAGTCTTGTATAAAGGAAAGTTTAGTTTAGTCTTGAATAAAGGCAAATTTAGTTTAGTCTTGTATAAGGCAAGTTTAGTTTAGTCTTGTATAAAATAAGTTTAGTTTAGTCTTGTATAAAGGCAAATTTAGTTTAGTCTTGTATAAAGGAAAATTTAGTTTAGTTTTGTATAAAGGCAAGTTTTGTTTAGTCTTTTATAAAAGCAAATTTAGTTTAGTCTTGTATAAAGGCAAGTTTAGTTTAGTCTGGTATAAAAGTAAGATTAGTTTAGTCTTGTATAAAGGCAAATTTAGTTTAGTCTTGTATAAAGTAAGTTTAGTTAGTCTTGTATAAAGGCAAGTTTAGTTTATTCTTGTATAAAGGCAAGTTTAGTTTAGTCTTGTATAAAGGCAAGTTTAGCTTAGTCTTATATAAAGGCAAGTTTAGTTTAGTCTTGTATAAAGTAAGTTTAGTTAGTCTTGTATAAAGGCAAGTTTAGTTTAGTCTTGTATAAAGACAAGTTTAGTTTAGTCTTGTATAAAGGCAAGTTTAGTTTAGTCTTGTATAAAATAAGTTTAGTTTAGTCTTGTATAAAGGCAAATTTAGTTTAGTCTTGTATAAAGGCAAGTTTAGTTTAGTCTTGTATAAAATAAGTTTAGTTAGTCTTGTATAAAATAAGTTTAGTTTAGTCGTGTATAAAGGCAAATTTAGTTTAGTCTTGTATAAAGGCAAGTTTAGTTTAGTGAGTAGACAAAAAGAGTAGTAAAGTGTAAGGCTACAATACATTAGATTAGCGGGAATGAGATACTTCACGGCAGGATGTGTAAACAATACATTTATCATGAAAGTAACCATTCTGTAAGAACTTACACACTGTGACCTTAGCTCGGAATACATATACATATCCAGGCTTGTACAGATACAGATCCAGGCTTGTACAGATACAGATCCAGGCATCCTACTATACTTTCTAAACAATTTAAATACATAGTCTGTGTAATTTGAAGTATCGATGATAGATACCGAAACAAGCCATTTGAGTGTTGTTATTGTTATCGGCTGAAATGATGGAACGGTAATGCTAAACCGTGCCTGGACATCCGCGCGCGGTGTCCTCGGTGCACCGCCGGTCAATTGACCACTAGAACATGCTTTCGCTGTATCCAGGCACCGCATTTTCTGTCCCTTAACACATTAACGCAACGCTATCGTTATTAATCATCATTTGAAATCGCCTCACCGATACTTGTACTCTTACGACAATGGTATATTGTGGTGCAACATCTGGGTATTGTTATCGATATGCTGTCTAACAATGGTGTGTATAATCAAATGCGGGTGTATACTCCATAGCGGTTATGGTGTTCAGGTGCGAATCTACCCATTTGGGTTAAGTCAAATCAGTACGGAATGTATTCTTACTTATATAAGTACTCTTACTTGTATAAGTATGTTCTTGTATGAGTATTCTTATTTGTATAAGTATGTTCTTGTATAAGTATTCTTACTTATATAAGTATTCTTTCTTGTATAAGTACTCTTCTTGTATAAGTATGTAATTGTATAAGTATTATTTCTTGTATAAGTATTCTCACTTGTGTAAGTATTCTTTCTTGTATAAGTATGTACATGTATACGAACTAGTACTTGTATAAGTACTTTTACTAGTATGAGTATTCTTACTTGTATAAAAATGTTCTTGTATAAGTATTCTTACTTGTATAAGTATGTACTTGTATAAGAATAAGTATTTGCTCAAATAAATATTTAAAGTAGTATTGATTACGGGATTCCTGCACTTTATCGAGGATTTAAATGATTTGTAATGAAAGCAGAATAAAACACTACAATATGCCTTCACTGATATTGGTATATTAGCTCATTAACTAAGTACTGCTTGGAAGGGGTTAGTTTGTACAGGTTGATTACCTTATTCCAGGTTATCTTAAGGTATATAGTTAATATATATATATATATATATATAAATATATATATATATATATATATACTAGCTAGATGAAATACATGTTGGTATGTCGCTATTTGTATATAATCATTATTTATATAATATACGTAAAGTAATTCGCTTAGTTGTTCTATAAGAATGGGTTACGTATTGTAATTATGTTTTATAATGTATTTGTAGTCGTTATCATATTAGATAACTGTTATATAAACATTTGAACTATTCCAGTTTATCTTCTGTTGTTATAATTTATACCTCATGATGATAGCGACTCTTTTGTTTTCTGTACGTATTTGCTCAGCCAACGATGCAACGTACCTCGGAAAACTGCAGTTATTCAATATTTAATAAGTTGTCAAGTAAGTTTAAATGTCCGCAATATTACAAGAAATATGTATTCATTAAAAATAATATTCTCTCCGTTAGTCAACGAAACTTTAAATATTCCTCCGATTTGCCAACAAGTTCTACACATTTTACCACCGACTATGATCTTCAAACTCTCAACGAGTCGTTCTTAACAATCTGCCATGTCCCCCAATTAACCATTATGGACCTCTACAGACTTACATCCGTTTTAAATGACATCCCGACATCCGCGAATCAACAGAATTAGTTAATCTTTGGTCGTATTACTCGTAATCTCTAATTAACGTAGTCGTGTAATTTAAAACGTACGGAACTCGTCTTACAACGACTACAGCAGATTATCGTTAGAAACTATATTACTTATGAAATGGCAATTTGTTTCCATATTATACGACAATATATTCAATGTTACGGGATTAATTAAACCCATCAAGCCACGCCCACTGGGCGTAATACTCTCGCAATAAACTGTAATAACACTATATGACCTAGTAAACTAATTATAAACACACCCACACAGACACACTCACATACACACAGACACACACACATATACACATATATATATATATATAAAGTGCGTGTGTATGTCTTTAAATTAGTTTACGTGTATGTGGTTATGTATGTTGTGTGTCATTTAATAAATCCCAGCAGCTGTCAGACTCAAGACTAAATATTAATTAAATATTAACTAAATATTAACTAAACCTCACAAAGATGAAAATAAGTCCGTACATTTATGTCAACCTAGTTTATAATAATACACTTTACCTATTGCAACGTATTTAGTAATGTGTTCATATCTTCATGGTCTGTGTAGAACATCGAGTATTGTGTGACTCATAGTGTTCGGTGTGTGTGTGTGTGTGTGTGTGTGTGCGTGTGTGTGTTTGTGTGTGTGTGTGTGTGTTGTGTGTATGTGTGTTGTATGTATGTGTGTGTGTGTATGTGTATGTGTGTGTGTGTGTGTGTGTGTATGTGTGTGATATAAGATATAAAATATGTATTTAGATACATATTTTTATGCCAATCGAATTGTTAATCAAATATGTAAAAGAAAATCATAGGGTTTAAGAAGAAATATATATTTGCAGGGACTCCGATAAGGAGTGAGGTTAGCGTAAATAAAGGTAAGGAGTGGGGTTGGTGTAAATAAAGGTTAGGAGTGGGGTTGGTGTAAATAAAGGTTAGGAGTGGGGTTAGTGTAAATAAAGGTAAGGAGTGAGGTTAGTGTAAATAAAGGTAAGGAGTGGGGTTGGTGTAAATAAAGGTAAATAGTGGGGTTAGTGTAAATAAAGGTAAGGAGTGGGGTTAGTGTAAATAAAGGTAAGGAGTGGGGTTGATGTAAATAAAGGTAAGTAGTGGAGTTAGTGTAAATAAAGGCAAGGAGTGGGTTAGTGTAAATAAAGGTAAGGAGTGGGGTTGATGTAAATAAAGGTAAGTAGTGGGGTTAGTGTAAATAAAGGTAAGGAGTGGGGTTAGTGTAAATAAAGGAAAGGAGTGGGGTTAGTGTAAATAAAGGTAAGTAGTGGGGTTAGTGTAAATAAAGGTAAGGAGTGGGGTTAGTGTAAATAAAGGTAAATAGTGGGGTTAGTGTAAATAAAGGTAAGGAGTGGGGTTGTTGTAAATAAAGGTTAGGAGTGGGTTAGTGTAAATAAAGGTAAGGAGTGGGGTTGATGTAAATAAAGGTAAGTAGTGGGGTTAGTGTAAATAAAGGTAAATAGTGGGGTTAGTGTAAATAAAGGTAAAGAGTGGGGTTGTTGTAAATAAAGGTAAGGAGTGGGGTTATTGTAAATAAAGGTAAGTAGTGGGGTTGTTGTAAATAAAGGTAAGGAGTGAGGTTAGTGTAAATAAAGGAAAGGAGTGGGGTTAGTGTAAATAAAGGTAAGGAGTGGGGTTAGTGTAAATAAAGGTAAGTAGTGGGGTTAGTGTAAATAAAGGTAAGGAGTGGGGTTAGTGTAAATAAAGGTAAATAGTGGGGTTAGTGTAAATAAAGGTAAGGAGTGGGGTTGTTGTAAATAAAGGTTAGGAGTGGGTTAGTGTAAATAAAGGTAAGGAGTGGGGTTGATGTAAATAAAGGTAAGTAGTGGGGTTAGTGTAAATAAAGGTAAGGAGTGGGGTTAGTGTAAATAAAGGCAAGGAGTGGGTTTAGAGTAAATAAAGGTAATGAGTGGGGTTGGTGTAAATAAAGGTAAGGAGTGGGGTTAGTGTAAATAAAGGTAAGTTGTGGGGTTAGTGTAAATAAAGGTAAGGAATGGGTTGGTGTAAATAAATGTAAGTAGTGGGGTTAGTGTAAATAAAGGTAAGGAGTGGGGTTAGTGTAAATAAAGGTAAGGAGTGGGGTTAGTGTAAATAAAGGTAAATAGTGGGGTTAGTGTAAATAAAGGTAAGGAGTGGGGTTAGTGTAAATAAAGGTAAGGAGTGGGGTTGTTACATTGTAAGAAGGAATTTTAGTGGCTGAAACATTATTTTATTTTAGTTTATTTGATGTTGGTGAGTAAAACTTAGTTTATAGGACAAAGTGTAATTAAATTATAATGCACGTGTGATAAGTAGTTAGGTCGTATAAGTTGAGTAGGTTTTAAGAGTTTAAGTATATGAGTAATTTATGTAAGGAATTTTTCATTCTAATTGTAATTTGGATGGTAAACTATTCCATAATATTAAAGCTGTAAATATGAAATATGTTCTGGAAAGTCAGGAATTTTAAGATTAAGTTTATTAGTTGATGGTAATGTTCTATTAATGTACTGTTAATGTTATATTAATGTACTATTAATGTAGATAGATAACTAGATATATTCATATGATTAGTAATAGGTATGATGTAAAGTTATTTATAATTAGATCTTTTATTGAATTTCAACATTGCATTTGTTTAAGAAATTCTGAGGTGGAGTGTTCATGGGTACGGTATACAGTGCTTGTGAGATGTATGTAGATGTGTGTGTGTATGTGTGTGTGTATGTGTGTGTATTTATTTATATGTATTTGTATATGTATGTATGTGTATATATATGGGTGTGTGTATGTGTGTATGTATATGGTATGTATGTATGCGTGTGTATGTGTGTGTATTATGTAATATGTATGTCTGCTAATATGTGAGATATACGTGGCGTATGTATATACAGTATGTGTTGGTTGTGTTGTGTATATGAGAGAATAGACCGTTGCCTATAGTCAAGCTCTAACTAACGATCTCCTAGAATAATTACGTAACCATTTCGAGATTAACTCCACGGGGTACCGGGTTCGCAAACAAAGGGGTGTTACGTAATTCGACATTGACCGGAAGTGCAGTTATATATAATAGCATGTCATAAGCACCCATCCTTTAAACTCCATGTAAATATTTATATATAAAACTTGGTATATATGATAACATCGATGAGATGTATTTCTATTGTTATTATTTGTAGATATTATGAACTCAATAGAACTACAATATATATATTGTGCCATGTAGTGTTGCATGATCCTTCTATATATGTCCTATAGTATAGGTCTCACAGTATAAGTCCTACATTATAGGTCATACATTATATATCATACATTATAGATCCTATAGTATAGATTATAGAGTATATGTCCTACAATATAGGTCCTACAGTATAGGTCCTACAGTATAGGTCCTACAGTATATGTCCTATATTATAGGTCCTATATAGTAGGCCCTATATAGTAGGCTCTATATAGTAATCCAATACAATAAGCCTTATATAGTAGGCCCTACACGGTAAGCCCTATAATTTGCCCTATACAGTAGGTCCCATACACTAGAACGGGTTGATAATCACAGTAACAGTTTATTTAAGTTTATCTAAGTAAGATATCCGATATCCGATGAGGACCTCGTTATGAGGTGATCTCATCAACACTATATGTGTGTTGATATATCGTCTGTGTTTGTAAACATACTTATGAAAGGTGTCATCGGTTAGCGGATCGACCGTATTCCAGTTAGAAGAATAACAATAAATATAAACCTATTGTTATCCATACATCAACTGTACGGATTATAGCCGAACAACTCCGAGCTGGTCAGCTCGGTCAGCTATATGACCTGCGCTATGATTAGTAGAGCATTTTCAGACCGTTAGGATGCTCACTGAACACCGTTACTGGTCATTCATTGACCACCACGGTGAGTGGTTGTGATGGCCGTAGCGAGATTATTAAAATGTATCGCCCCGAGCCTGGATTATTACGGATTTAATTAATATTCATAGAACACGCGAATGAACCTCAACAATACAGTGTAAATAGTTACAATATATGCATCTCATCTCTTCATTCATATGTTTAATTTAAACTTCTCATTCGTATCATTCATCTGTCATTGGTTGGGATAAGTTACAAGTATACTTAACCCTATGGGGTTAACATGTGGTGCCTAACTTCTATGCAATGTGATGAATAACTGTGTGGTATACAGGGTGTTAAGATTCGCATTAACTAACCGGCCACAATTCGCGGAGGAATGTTATGACATCATCGGATGATTATGACGCAATCCATATGGTGGGTAATTGCGATCCTCAAACCAATGAATAATTCAATTAGTAGGTTTTTCTGAAATTTCCCCTCTTCCCTCTCTCCCCTCTCCTCTTCCCTATTCCCTCTCCTCTC
This sequence comes from Osedax frankpressi, assembly GCA_964035775.1. NCBI lineage: Eukaryota > Metazoa > Annelida > Polychaeta > Sabellida > Siboglinidae > Osedax > Osedax frankpressi. Next base: position 20,608,582 of record OZ038313.1, read on the forward strand.
TCCCCTCCACTCCCCTCTCATCTTCCCTTTTCTCTCTTCCCTCTCTCCACTCTTATCTTCACTCTTCCATGTTCATATTCCCTGTTTCATGTTCACTAGTCCCTATTCTCTATTTTCTATTCCCTCTTCCCTATTCCTTCTTCCCTCTTTTCACTTCCATCTTCCCACTTCCATCTACCCTCTTCTATTTTTCCACTTTATTCTACTCCCTATATTATCTCTCTACCTTCTTTTCTTCCTTCACATTCGATCTCTTCTCTCTTAAAAGTACTACAATGTATTCGAAAACGTATTACAAATATTTGGATTCAACATTCAAACAGTTTTGTTGGTCGAGGTAATTAAGTTCAATACTAAAGTAGTTCGTCTAGATTTATATAACACCAATATTATTTATACTATGTGTATAGAAAATATCTGAATAGAAACTATATGTAGGGTAGACTACACGTGGCCATCTAGATATATATCACTGTTTTCGCATATAAGTGAGAGTTTAAATCTGAAATCAGAATATTGTTAAAGTTATGGTAAACTAATGGTATTATATATATATATATATATATATATATATATATATATATATACATATATATATATATAAATTTTAAATATTATATATATATAACTAAGAAAAGTATATTTATGTCGTCATCTTGGTTTATTTACATTAGTGAGTTTGTATAAAACATATTTTATTTAACTTCGTGTTTACATTATAAATAAAGCTCATTTATAAAATATGATTATTAAGAAAATCTAATGCTACGACAACAATTGTATATAAAAGCTGCTCGCTCGTAGGCTTCGTATCTTAACTGTCTTATATCAAGACCATTACTTCTTGCAAATAGATTCAATTGCAATATATTCCGGAATATTGGTTATAGTTTGAACACTTTACACAAGTTAATTAACTAGTTCCTTCCAAATATGTCCAGTTTTAACAATGGAATGCTTCCTGGGTCAATTAATGAGAATTGAGATATCCGAAACAATATTAAATAGTAGCATTGATCTTATCTTTATAACCATAACGTTTTACTTTCTATTATTCCTTTGCAAATGATATATTGGAATATTTGTTGATGTTAAAGTCCATTTCTATTGTACGGATTAAACTCGTAGCATTGTCTAGGATACTTTATAGAGTTTGCATTTCCCAAAAAAAAAGATTATAAAAGTATAGACATATGATGTCATTTTTATATAGCAATCATAATCATTCTAACAGCTCAAATCCTAAACATTTAATATAACCGGCATTTATACAACCGAATATATAATATATCCCTAATAAGGCAAGTTTATCTAAATATATATATCTTTTTACTATCTAGTTAAGTAGTGGATTTAATAACTTAGAAGAGTAGAATATGAAATTGCATTATATTTATATATAAGTATTTTTCTATGTTAGTTTATGAGAACTCAGGTTCAAAGATACTTATATGTTTTTAGATTCTTTTTATAAATGGCATAACTCCATTTTATTCAGACGAGTTCTAACTATTAGTAATTGGTAGTTTAATTATCATATTTGTAATAATTTTAGAATATAGCTTTCATAAATCTGGATACATTATAAGACGTATTATATAGGCTAGACAAGGTGTATCTTAATTAATAGCTTTAATGTAAATGGGAATTTATTTACTAATTTAAAAATATGTATCTATCCTAATTCTAAAGATTTAAATATTTCCTCCGTGATAATTGTCATGCTATTTGTAAACTTTAATTTTTAAAACTCATTTATTATTTTCAGTTTAGGTTGTCTTTAGTTTTCTTTAGCCTTTGGTTACCTTTAGCTGAATATATTCATTATTTCAGATTTTGACAGAAGCTTAGTTAAAATAACATTCTCTTATGAAATAATGACATATTTTGAAAGGTTGTGCATCGAAATACATGTTAAAAAAACTTACTGTTAGATCAATTATAATGATAAATTATATGTGAAGTTGAAATCTATGACTATGAATATCTAGCATACTGAAATACAGCATTAATAAAGAATCTTCTATAAAGTGCAAGGGTTTGTTCAGATTCATCTAGATATATTCTCCTTTGTTTACGGCAATTGTATCTTTGTTATTTGATTACGAGCAAAAAATTATTATATTCGTGAATTACATTCCGATTTAAAGATTATTTATTTATTAAAGTTCTTAACGTTTGTTATGTAATTAATGTATTTGATATGGATTACTATTGCATCATACCACGTACTTAGAGACAAACAAGACATGGAGCATAAAGAGGGCGTGATAGGATGATATGTGTCAAAGTAATCAGATGGCATAAATCTTCTTTATATTCAGATTTATATAAAACCACTACTCGGCAACGTGCGTTAGATCTTAATAGGTAGAATAATATGTCAGGGGTGGTATAAAGATATCCGCTTATTTATAACAACATATCTACACCAGATAATTGAGATATTGAATATGATATCATAATATTGTCAAACTTATAATTAATTATTCTTATAGATAAATAAATAAATATATATATAAATAAACAAATATATATATATATATATATATATATATAAATAAATATATATATATATATATATATAAATATATATATATATATATATATATATATATAAATAAATAAATATATATATATATATAATCCGATATGAATACTAACGATATCTAATTTATAATGTAAGCCCCATTTAAATGTAATATTATCTAGAAAAGAATACATTTTCAGCGATTTTACAATATCCATTACAATGAGAAAACCTATTAATAAATGATATAGAAATTCACGGAGATGTAGGGGGTGGTAGTACGCGCGTGTTTACTTGTACATGTTGGGGGGGTACTTGTACCGGTGGTCAATTGACCGCTGCTTAATTACGACCGCTGCGACCACTCGGCGGCCATTGTACTAGATCCCAACGGGAGCAATTAATAAAAATCACGGTCTAGAATAACCGAAGAGGATATTAATTATAGCACCGCTAACCGTCAGGTTTACCTATGGGATGAAACACGGACATGTGTACAAGAGTGATGAGCAGAGGGAGGTATCTAGTCAACTGTCTCTTTTATTGTGTCATTATATCCCGTACAATGTACGGGGTATAATGACACTGAACGCTTTCCCTTGTACAATGTACGGGGTATAATGACACTGAATACTACCTCCTGTACAATGTACAGAGTATAATGACACTGAACACTACCTCCTGTACAATGTACAGAGTATAATGACACTAAACACTACCCCCTTTACAATGTACATAATATAATGATACTGAACCCTACCTCCTGTACAATGTACATAGTATAATGACACTGAACACTGTCCCCTGTACAATGTACAGAGTATAATGACACTGAATACTACCTCCTGTACAATGTACAGAGTATAATGACACTGAACGCTACCTCCTGTACAATGTACAGAGTATAATGACACTGAACACTACCTCCTGTACAATGTACAGAGTATAATGACACTGAACCCTACCTCCTGTACAATGTACAGAGTATAATGACACTGAACACTACCTCCTGTACAATGTAGAGAGTATAATGACACTGAACACTACCTCCTGTACAATGTACAGAGTATAATGACACTTAACACTACTTCTTGTACAATGTACGCAGTGTAATGACACTGAACACTACCTCCTGTACAATATACAGAGTATAATGACACTGAACACTACCTCCTGTACAATGTACAGAGTATAATGACACTGAACACTACCTCCTGTACAATGTACAGAGTATAATGACACTTGAACGCTGTCCCTGTACAATGTACAGAGTATACTGACACTTAACACTACTTCTTGTACAATGTACGCAGGGTAATGACACTGAACACTACTTCCTGTACAATGTACAGAGTATAATGACACTGAACGCTGTCCCTGTACAATGTACAGAGTATAATGACACTGAACACTACTTCTTGTACAATGTACAGAGTATAATAACACTGCACACTACCTCATGTACAATGTACAGAGTATAATGACACTGAACGCTGTCCCTGTACAATGTACATAGTATACTGACACTGAACGCTACCTCCTGTTCAATGTACAGAGTATAATGACACTGAACGCTATCCCTGTACAATGTACAGAGTATAATGACACTGAACACTACCTCCTGTGCAATGTACAGAGTATAATGACACTGAACGCTACCTACTGTACAATGTACTGAGTATAATGGCACTGAACGCTACCTCCTGTACAATGTACTGAGTATAATGACACTGAACGCTACCTCCTGTACAATGTACAGAGTATAATGACACTGAACGCTACCTCCTGTGCAATGTACAGAGTATAATGACACTGAACGCTACCTCCTGTGCAATGTACAGAGTATAATGACACTGAACGCTACTTCCTGAACAATGTACAGAGTATAATGATACTGAACACTACCTCCTGTACAATGTACGCAGTGTAATGACACTGAACGCTATCTCCTGTACAATGTACAGAGTATAATGACACTGAACGCTACCTCCTGTGCAATGTACAGAGTATAATGACACTGAACGCTACCTCCTGTGCAATGTACAGAGTATAATGACACTGAACACTACCTCCTGTACAATGTACAGAGTATAATGACACTGAACACTACCTCCTGTACAATGTACAGAGTATAATGACACTGAACACTACTTCCTGTACAATGTACAGAGTATAATGACATGGAATGTTATCCCCTATACAATATACGTAATATACTATATGGTATACATGTATGCTCGAACATTATCCTTTATTCGTGTGTAAATGTGATGTACCCAGATGAAAAGCACGACTAATAGAACTGTTTTGATTACTATGACAACAATAGCCTAATATAACAAAGAGAAATGGCCGAATTGGGTTAAATGAGATACATGTTATGTAGTGAAGGTCAAGCTATATTTACAAGAATGATAAATTGGTCATTGTATGTCTATAACCACCACTCCAATTGTCACTACAATCCCAAGCTCTCTGCCACATCTACCTCATCGAAAATGCATTTATAATTACCAACTGACCATCACCAAGTTTTTAAGTTACTACTCTCTGACCACTGACCTCATATTCACTGCCTGACCTCATTATCTCGACCTTTCATGTCTAACTTATTCCCAGGCACGTACTTGGCGGCAATCCGTCTGCTTGTAGAGACCATTCGCTGTTACATAATATATTTATGGATATTACGTCATCAGACCTATGGTGCAATAGCCACATAATTATCTATCATAATTATTTGCACATCTTATTTACTTGTCACTATGAATCAAATGCTGATTCAGTATAATTGTTATCTGCTAATATTATGCAATATAAATAAATACGATATTAAATATGGAATACGAATAATAATAATTAGAGATAGTGACTGTGTAATAGGTTACACAGTCTTATAAAAGTTGTATAAAATAGCATAATATATATATGTATATATATATATATATATATATATATATATATATATATATGCATAAAGGTCCAAGATGGCAAAATTTAAAATATAATCAACATTTCTGTATGCCGAAAAAATATGCCAGATATATTGTTTACATATTATAAAACTTCACCCTATTAGCCTACACATTACTGTTACCATGGAAACCCACACGATTCAAATCTAGCAGACAAACTATAAGTATATCTTATGTATGTATTCTCACTTCATATAGACCATTGTACATTGGCCATGAAGTACAATGGTCATTATTCTCGCCGAAGTGATGCAATGTAAACTTGCAATATAAACTGTAGATAGCAAAATTACATTGAGTGTATATATAATGCATTACATTGTGTATTGTATAAATACAATGTAATGTTGCAATAATATAGCATATAATGTACGATAATACTAAATAATACGTGTGTGTGAATTTATATATATATATATATATATATATATATATATATATATATTTATTGTAAACAAAATTGTTCTAAAATAATATATGGAATAGAATTTGATTAAATCAAAAAATATCTTAACAAATCTAAGCTACGAAGGGATACATCTTATCAAATCTAAGCACGAAGGGATACATCTTATCAAATCTAAGCACGAAGGGATACATCTTATCAAATTTAAGCTACGAAGGGATACATCTTATCAAATCTAGGCTACGAAGGGATACATCTTATCAAATCTAAGCTACGAAGGGATACATCTTATCAAATCTAAGCTACGAAGGGATACATCTTATCAAATCTAAGCTACGAAGGGATACATCTTATCAAATCAAGGCTACGAAGGGATACATCTTATCAAATCTAGGCTACGAAGGGATACATCTTAACAAATCTAAGCTACGAAGGGATACATCTTATCAAATCTAAGCACGAAGGGATACATCTTATCAAATCTAGGCTACGACGGGATACATCTTAACAAATCTAAGCTACGAAGGGATACATCTTAACAAATCTAAGCACGAAGGGATACATTTTATCAAATTTAAACTACGAAGGGATACATCTTATCAAATCTAGGCTACGACGGGATACATCTTATCAAATCTAGGCTACGAAGGGATACATCTTATCAAATCTAAGCACGAAGGGATACATCTTATCAAATCTAAGCTACGAAGGGATACATCTTATCAAATCTAAGCACGAAGGGATACATCTTAACAAATCTAAGCTACGAAGGGATACATCTTAACAAATCTAAGCACGAAGGGATACATCTTATCAAATTTAAGCTACGAAGGGATACATCTTATCAAATCTAGGCTACGACGGGATACATCTTAACAAATCTAAGCTACGAAGGGATACATCTTAACAAATCTAAGCACGAAGGGATACATCTTATCAAATTTAAACTACGAAGGGATACATCTTATCAAATCTAAGCTACGAAGGGATACATCTTATCAAATTTAAGCTACGAAGGGATACATCATATCAAATCTAGGCTACGACGGGATACATCTTATCAAATCTAGGCTACGAAGGAATACATCTTATCAAATCTAAGCACGAAGGGATACATCTTATCAAATCTAAGCTACGAAGGGATACATCTTATCAAATTTAAGCTACGAAGGGATACATCATATCAAATCTAGGCTACGACGGGATACATCTTATCAAATCTAGGCTACGAAGGAATACATCTTATCAAATCTAAGCACGAAGGGATACATCTTATCAAATCTAAGCTACGAAGGGATACATCTTATCAAATCTAAGCACGAAGGGATACATCTTAACAAATCTAAGCTACGAAGGGATACATCTTAACAAATCTAAGCACGAAGGGATACATCTTATCAAATTTAAGCTACGAAGGGATACATCTTATCAAATCTAGGCTACGAAGGGATACATCTTATCAAATCTAGGCTACGATGGGATACATCTTATCAAATCTAGGCTACGAAGGGATACATCTTATCAAATCTAGGCTACGAAGGGATACATCTTAACAAATCTAAGCACGAAGGGATACATCTTATCAAATCTAAGCTACGAAGGGATACATCTTAACAAATCTAAGCACGAAGGGATACATCTTATCAAATCTAAGCTACGAAGGGATACATCTTATCAAATCTAAGCTACGAAGGGATACATCTTATCAAATCTAGGCTACGAAGGGATACATCTTATCAAATCTAGGCTACGAAGGGATACATCTTATCAAATCTAGGCTACGAAAGAATACATCTTATCAAATCTAGGCTACGAAGGGATACATCTTAACAAATCTAAGCACGAAGGGATACATCTTATCAAATCTAAGCTACGAAGGGATACATCTTATCAAATCTAAGCTACGAAGGGATACATCTTATCAAATCTAAGCTACGAAGGGATACATCTTATCAAATCTAAGCTACGAAGGGATACATCTTATCAAATCTAGGCTACGAAGGGATACATCTTAACAAATCTAAGCACGAAGGGATACATCTTATCAAATCTAAGCTACGAAGGGATACATCTTATCAAAGCTAGGCTACGAAGGGATACATCTTATCAAATCTAGGCTACGAAGGGATACATCTTATCAAATCTAGGCTACGAAGGGATACATCTTAACAAATCTAAGCACGAAAGGATACATCTTATCAAATCTAAGCTACGAAGGGATACATCTTAACAAATCTAAGCACGAAGGGATACATCTTATCAAATCTAAGCTACGAAGGGATACATCTTATCAAATCTAAGCTACGAAGGGATACATCTTATCAAATCTAAGCTACGAAGGGATACATCTTATCAAATCTAAGCTACGAAGGGATACACCTTAACAAATCTAAGCACGAAGGGATACATCTTATCAAATCTAAGCTACGAAGGGATACATCTTATCAAATCTAAGCTACCAAGGGATACATCTTATCAAATCTAAGCTACGAAGGGATACATCTTATCAAATCTAAGCTAAGAAGGGATATATCTTATCAAATCTAAGCTACGAAGGGATACATCTTATCAAATCTAAGCTAAGAAGGGATATATCTTATCAAATCTAAGCTACGAAGGGATACATCTTATTAAATCTAGGCTACGAAGGGATGCATCTTAACAAATCTAAGCACGAAGGGATACATCTTATCAAATCTAAGCTAAGAAGGGATATATCTTATCAAATCTAAGCTACGAAGGGATACATCTTATCAAATATAAGCTACGAAGGGATACATCTTATCAAATCTAAGCACGAAGGGATACATCTTATCAAATCTAAGCTACGAAGGGATACATCTTATCAAATCTAAGCACGAAGGGATACATCTTATCAAATCTAAGCTACGAAGGGATATCGGGCTATATTTTGATAGTTATTTGTTTTCTTCACCAAATGTCCTGTTGTGGGCTGAAAGGACACCATTGATATATAAAATAAAATACAATATTTATATATATGTGTGTGTTTATATACATATATATATATATATATATATATATATATATATATATATATATATATATATATATGTGTGAGTGTGTGTGTTTAGTCGATTGTGGTAGCATTGTGTAGTATGTAATCTAATATGCACGTGTGATAACTTCAATGCACACATGGTATATGTAAAAAGGAGTTTAAATCGATTATACAGACGTATACATCTAATTTATTGATAATAAATTTAAACTAAAATTAATATATTAGGTCTTGTTCCAAAAAATGAAACGATTTATAAATAATATAAAATTTTACTAGATTTAGTATATCGTAATCCTATACACATTGTGTTTATATCCCTATGTTCCCTAATATCCCTGTGTTTATAATCCTATACACATTGTGTTTATATACCCAATACAATAACACACCCATAGAGACACACACCACCCATCCCATCAACATACTAAAACATATCAATAACATTATTTAAATAAAAATCTGATTCATTCTCGCAGTTACTCTTTGATTGGAGGAGCTGGAATTGCCGCCATATTATTTCTATTGTGTTTGTGCTTGTGTTGCTACAAATGTCGATGGTGTCCCTGGGCCAACAGATCCGATCGCAAGAAAAGGAGTAAGTGACCTCCAGAGAGTAGAGTGTGGTGGGAAATTAAATTAGTGTTTCATTAGCTCGAAGTTCTAAAACATGACTCTATAGAAAATCACTCATGCGTAATAAAAATAACAAATGTATTGCATTTGTATTGAATTTTTTTTGTTGTAAAAAATATATTACATAACATTACTTGTACTTTCACGCATATGAAGAATTATTATTATGGTTACGTAATATAGTCTGCCGTAATGATAGAATACTATGTTATAATACCTGTGACTAGATAATAGTGTATAGTTGATTACAATATTTGATATTAATAGACAATTAAATGTGTATCTCTTGTACTTTAATTATAAGTAAGAGTAGATATGACATCCCTACTCCACCGTAATCCGTAATCATCCCAGTACGCAATTCATCTCCCGATAGATAACTCCAAAATAGTATCGCTAGTTTTGCCGTCAAAAGCATCAATCCCGTCATCTAAGACGGCTACAATACGCCGAGAAGCTATACACCTATCTCTAATTACCAACTGCAAACACTTCTCAGAATCCATGGCCTCGGCTATCACCACAACTCAATCGTGCCCCAACTGTCAGAGGAGGCAGTCCTTCACTACAATTGATACCACTAGTACTCAACAGGTAATGCAAACGGTCCTACAGACGACGATACTATATTTAGATCATAGTTATACCCGACTGACTGTTATACAAAACCTAGATATATTTTGTATCCAAGATATGATATAACAACATAATCTCTATGTGTGGAGTTAGTTGTTATTTATATTCTTTTCAATGAACTATCAAAAAAATAGCAGTTTTCAATATATATTGAAATATATCCAGGCTTCTATATATATTCTATTATATATATATATATATATATATATAGTAAATACTGTATACGCATCTGAATATCATATTTACATAATCAGTTTTCATGTTTTATATCATTTATTCTAACTCATTTTAATTTACACTTTTTTCTCGAATTGGTCCTATCACATATTCACGTATTGCCTATTGTTGTAAATATCTTATTATTGACAATCAACACTCGCAGAGGTGTCAGTGCCGAGAATGCGATGCGATGTCAGCAAGTGTACATTGTCCTATATTAGCTGGATCCCAGAATAGTACGCCGCTACCCACACCATCGGATCCTTACCTACAGGGGCTCATGGATGGTAGTAACTGGAGAAACGGTTAGTGTGTTATAATTTAGTGTTTACAGTGCATATGTATGTTTGTTAGTTAATCAGACGATATTCAACGAAGATTAATAGATAAAGTTAACAAAAATATATCGACATTTATGAATAAAATAAACTAGAAATTGTCAACTGTAAATAAAGGGGCTACCTTTCGAAATAACTTTAATAACTTATAACTCTTATTTGTAAATAGTACGTTCTAATGGTGGTATTATGTTAGTGTACGTTACAAGTAGTTAGTTCTAGTGGTGTTGTCATGTTAATGTAGGTTGCCATGTTTTTTGTTAGCAGATATAATAAGTAGTAAAAGAACAGGAGTATATTCTAAATAATTCATTCTTGATAGGATACTTACGTTTATTGGTATTTTACAGATATCAATTGTAATGGATATTCTTATTTTCTCATTCTCTAGAAATAACAATTAGAAGATTGGTTTGTGTTATATATTATAAAGTTTGAAAAAAATCAAAAATTAAAACAAGGTGAAATATGGAGAATAAGGAATTAATGATGTTACTGATAAGTAAAGAAGATATACGTAGAGTTGGAATTATTTAATAATAAGTTTTAAATAGAATGAAAATAAAATGATTTCTGTTACTAAGATTATTAGTACATTGATATTATTGTATGTTAAGTAACAATGTTTCTTTATTTGAGAGTTATATATATATATATATATATATATATATGTATATATATATATATATATATAATGTATATATATGTATATATATATATATATATATAATGTATATATAGATGTGCTATATTATAGAAACGAGATTACGAAGTCTTTTTTTTATTTCGAAATACTCAATATTTATTTTTATCTTTCCAACATAACGTGTTAAATAAATTTCATTCATTAATACACATATGCTATAGATATACGGTATAAATATAAACCACGCAAGATATATTCTATTGAAAACCTTATGATTGTGCTACTACCACGACACCCAGATACGCTGAGGGCTCACAGTATCATGGAGTCCCCAGGGCATCACGTACCGCTCAATTCGCAAACCACACCAACCACTCCGGCTCCTATACTAGCGGCCTCGACGCCCGCAACAACGCACGCCATAACGCACGCATCGCCGCTAACGACGCCAACCTATCTGCCGCAACCATATCCCGGAGGCTACCCGTTAACGCCGGTAGCCGCGCCCACATTGCCGCGGGGGCGTGGCTTATTCACTAGCCTTCCGCCCACTACCCAACACTTCAACGAGTCAACGGGCACAGACGATTGTGCTTCTGTGAGCGATGCTGGTAAGACCACGAGTAGCAGAGACAGGTTGGCAATGGTATTTCAAAACTATTGATAAACAATCGGAAACTTCTTAGCAATCTTTAAGTCAACTTTAAGCAAAACTGTAAGTCGTAAATAACTTTTTAATAAAACCTTGTGAAGCTATTAGTTACCCTTTAGCATTACATAGAAAAACAACAAAGTACTTTGTAAAATATTACAAAGTACTTAGTAACCAATTACTAACAATGGAAATAGTTAGTAACACACTAATAAGATATTAACTCCATAGTAACTACATTGTATCCCCATAGTAACTCAATAGTAACCCTATAGTAACACCATAGTAACTCCATAGTAACCCTATAGTAACTCCATAGTAACTCAATAGTAACTCAATAGTAACACCATAGTAACTCCATAGTAACCCTATAGTAACTCCATAGTAACTCAATAGTAACTCAATAGTAACACCATAGTAACTCCATAGTAACTCCATAGTAACTCAATAGTAACTCCATAGTAACCCCATAGTAACTCCATAGTAACCCCATAGAAAGACGTCCGCAATCCCTTACCAACTTCTTAATTACTCAGCAACATACCAGCAATTTATTAATAACTCCTTATTAAGAAACATCAAGACAAAGTCTTAACACTCCCTATGTAACAACAAGACAAAGTCTTAACACTCCCTATGTAACAACAAGACAAAGTCCTAACACTCCCTATGTAACAACAAGACAAAGTCCTAACACTCCCTATGTAACAACAAGACAAAGTCCTAACACTCCCTATGTAACAACAAGACAAAGTCCTAACACTCCCTATGTAACAACAAGACAAAGTCCTAACACTCCCTATGTAATAACATATAAAGCTTAACACATTTCAAGTAGCCGTTACTTTATCTGTACTCTGTTCATTTCATTTCAAATATAACAGCAACAACTTACAAATTTCCTTCAATATTTTCTATTGTTATATATAACATATGGTTTTATTCATTCACTACACATTAAACAGCTGGACCGGAAGTGAATCTACTGTTCTCTGCATGACTACGTTTCGACCCCTATCATCGATAGGTGGCGCCGGTAGCGGAGCTGGTAACGGTATCCTGGCGGCAAGATCGCCAGCCAACCCTGGTCAAGTGGCGCCTCATTCGCTACCCACCATCCTAGACGTGGAGACGTGTTATGCCCTCTCGTCGCGTCGGGATAGCGGCGTTCTCGTCGAGGAAGACTCCCCGTACGACAGCAGCAATAATAGCGGCAGTAATGTGGGCGTGTCGATGCCGGGCCGCGTCGGCATGGCGGTGGGTAAAACGGGCGGCGTGGCGGGCGGCGTGGCGGGCGGCTGGGCGGAGAAGGTTCGCGAAGCCGGCGGCAGGGCTAGACTGGCAGCGCAGGCCATGGGCGCCATCGGAGCGGGAATGCTTCCGGTTCCCCAGACCACCCGTAACCCGTACGATCGCGCTAACGCCACGTAGCGAGTACATCGCAACTTTCACGAGGACACCTGTAGATACGAATGACAACTCCAATTGGGACAACTAGAGAATGAAACGTGTATCCGATCCCTATCTTCGACCAGACGATAAGAGAAATAAAAGCCGTCCTATGTTTGACACATAACTACGATGGCGTACGAAACTCCGTTGAGTATAATTCACCAACTTCGACCGTATTCTAGAGTTAGATAGTACTTCTACCACACAAAGGATTGTGAAATAATACAAATGCCGGACAATGCTGCAATAAGTATTTTGTATTATGATTACGTCATAAGAGAGTTATAAGTAACCACCACTACCACCACCACTACCACCATCACTTCTACCACCACTACCACCACAACTACCACCATCACTTCTACCACTAACACTACCAGTAATACTACTATTATTACGACGATATTATGACCTACAATGGTCAGGTCACAAGATGGATAGAGCGGAACCTACCGAAAATACTCTATCCATGCAATACAACACTTGTATATATACATCGCATATTATTTATTTTATATACGGCAACTGCTACATTTTCATAGGAATAAAGATTATATAAAATACATAATTTCTTTTTAAATATTTTCTGCAAATTGGATAATAGTATTATGAAAATACGACGGAATCGAGTTTTTGAAAATTATTCAATCACAACATAATACGTCCGTGAATTTCTGTAATATATTAGAAGTGTTTTCAAAAGAACTCCTTTAATCTGGCGTCGTTACGGATCTTCTGTTCCAATTCCATATACTTGACCGGAGCCATTTCTTTATGTCTACACGAAATCGACGTTTGTTGTTTGTAAAAAATATTAAAGATTGAATTAATTATTGAATTAATACAATAAAATATCATATTTGCACAATAACCTATTGAGTCGTAGCTCGAGTATATGAATTCTGAACATAGCTTCGCTACAGTAGTTCAGGTAGGCATCCTCGTCGTCCTTTTGCATAGAGATCTGGTGTTGTTGGTACCAAGCTTGTTTCCTCTGCAATACCTCCGTTTCCTAGGCAACGCAAGGCATATATAATCGTTGTTGTCAATGACTACTTAGAACATAAAGGGAATAGTTACGTAGATACAGACTACACAGATATAGTAGAGGACAGTGTAAAATACACACTACAGCTATTGTAGAGGACAGTGTAAATATAGACACTACGGATATTGTAGAGGACAGTGTAAAAGACACACTACAGCTATTGTAGAGGGCAGTGTAAATAGACAGACTACAGCTATTGTAGAGGGCAGTGTAAATAGATACAATACATCTATTGTAGAGGGCAGTGTAAATAGACACACTACAGCTCTTGTAGAGGACAGTGTAAATAGACACACTACAGTTGTCGTCTACTATATAAGGTAATGTAGAGAATCAATTAAATATAATTGGAAACAGAAAACAATTGTTAAATTCAAGTTAATTGTAACTTATTGTTATTAAAGTATTCTATATATTGTAAGATCAAGATTCACTATGTTACTACAACAATACTATTCATAATGAAATACATTTTCTATATCATATAATACAATGTAATATACATATATATACTCGAGTACTCAGTAGTACTCAATACAATTTTCTAGTGTTCGATATTACTCGATAGTAATATATATTATTATCAAGTTCTTTATATTAATAACTAATAACAATACTTTACTACTCTATATTACTAGTAATCCATGTTACTCTTATGAGAGTATCCATAGTTACATATTAGTACACCTATATCCTCTAATTTTCTAATATACTCTCTAGTACACGCATGTACCCGCCATACATCAGACATTCCATTGTCATCGTACATCTCATTATCATCGTACCTTTTCGAATCGACTTTGTATGAGATTGGCCTTATCAATGAGTCTGTGCTTAAGGTCCGAGAGTGTGTCGTCTCTAAGTTGTAAAGCTTGCGACCTCGTTATGTTGTCGGGATCGCCGAGTTGGGCGAGGAATGGAGCCAAGTAATCCAAGTCCATCACTTGACGGCGAAGCCGCTGCTGTTCGAGGTCGTACTCCTGTTTGGTCGAGGTCAGAATTAAATTTTATTTAGTACGCAAGGATAGATATTGTGAGGTCAAGGTTACGCATGGGGTCATGATATGGGCACGGGAGGAAGAGGAGCGGAGCAGGGTTATAGTAAATAATAAAATAGTGTGAATGGGTATTTTATTTGAAAACTAGTGAATAAATATTAATAAAATATTACTATTTAAATTACGATATTAGTATATTAGTGTATTATTAAATTAGCTTATGTTTACATTAATATATTGATATATTCCTATATTGGTATATTATTATATTAGTATATTATATCATATTAGTATATTATTATATTAGCATATTTGTATACTAAGTATATGTTAATATATAATTCTATCAATATATTAGTAGATATGTTGAAATTAAATTAGTATATTTATGATATACGTAATTTTATAATCAATGGAGTATAAATACTGGTAGTATGTATTTTCATATGACAACAACACTAATGGTAGATATATTCTACAATCAATGGTAAACTTTATAAACTAACGATCTGCTTCCTTCTTTTTTTCGCCTTCTCATTTCGATTTGTATCGTAAACGGAAATATTCAGATCAGAATTAATCTCTTCTGAATGACGTTCAGTCAGAATGTTGATTATCTAGTGAAGAAAGGAAATATATTAGATTTCTATAGTTGTGAAAGTAGTGAAAATAATAGTTTAAAAGATCAAAGTACAGCTTAATAAATATTTTTAATTCAAATTCTGAGATTATTTTTACGAATATAAGTTCTAATAATTTTAAGATTTTAGGATTTTGATTATACTAATATTTAATTGTATATCTTAATATGACATGTATCGAAATATCAAAAATCATCTTATCGTAATAAACTTCAATGTGGCATTTAAAATATTAAATCTCAAAATATTAAAATATTGAATCGTACCTCGATTTCTGATTCCCGTACTCTTTCTCGGCATTTATCTTCCTTGCTGATCAATTCAACAAGTGTTTGGTAATGTACCACCTTCTTCTTTCCATAATTCATTGGATTCACCTGTGGGTAGCAGCATATGTCAATAGTTCCGTAATAAATAACACGGTAATAATTAGCAATATACTAAAGCCTTGCAATGAATTAACATCATTTTATTTAAAGTCAACTAGTTTAATAAATAATTAGACAAATGTAATAATATTTGAATTAGATTGAATATTCATATTAAAATAACTTCGCCAGTGGTGAGTGTATGCCATAGATTGACTTTATAAGAGTTAATCGTGAATGTTTTGATATGGAGACTGATAGGAATCGGAAGTCTTACGTGGGAAGGAGGTTTACGAGGGGTAGAGAACCTCGTAGGATGTGGTTAGGGTCAAGAAATCATATTAAATAAAATATAATCGTGTATGGGAAATGTAAGTAATCGGCTTGTTCTATGTGTATGATATACGTGGATAAATATACCTGGTAGGAGGTGTGGGATTCGGGGTTCCACGTGATGAAACCTCCCTTTTCATTAGATTGTGCCGGCTTCAAGAACTCCTGCGTTGAAGCCGAGATGCGGTCGTTTTCGCGGTGGAAGGTCTGCTGTATGCGGTCCTCGGATACGACGAATGTGCACTGAGCCGTGTCGGTCCAGGCATCAACGTCCAAGTTGCGATGGTATCGTTCCTCCATTTTCTGAGACGAGTGAAAATGTAAGCCGTTAGCAATTGTCTCAGGTGATTTCACGTATAATTTTGATAAAAACCGTGTGATTCAACTTTTATAAATAAATTTATAGAAGTTATTTTTAAATTAAATTAAATACGACAAATGAATATAAAATTACCCACGATTACTGATTTATAAACGTCATAGACATTGGGTCCAGGTCATTTTCATTTTATTATGTAATAACGGTATACACAAAAATAAATGTGATTTAATTCAAAAATTATTTATCATTTGAGATAATTATATAACTATACTTTAATGTTATATATATGATTTTTAATAATTATATCATTTTTTTTAAATCGAATGCATAACCAAATATAGTCCTATAAAAACTATACTACTATATATCACTAATGTATGATGAATGACATACACTGTAATTCCGTAACAAACCATAACAATAATATGATATATTAAATATCACATATCTAACATAGTTAAGAGTATTTAACATTTTAGTCTTAACCTAATTTATGTATTTCACAAAAACTATTGAACTGACAAACAGAACATATTTTAGTTACGTCATGAAATGTGTTTTTATGAAATAAATATATCATTATTTGAATTTCATAATTTGATATTATTTATATTTGTATTATTTACTGGAATAAATATCAAACTAACAAGAATAGGACGTGAAGTCGCAATTTCTGCAGGTCCAAACTTTTTAGCTCTCTTACCAAATTCGACATGCCTATTAAAGGTCGTTAGGTTTTATTGAAAACTAAGTTATTACAAATATTATGAATAGTCATTAATATTATAAATATTATAATATAAATTATATAATTGTTTATATTTTTGTACGAGTAAACTGGATAAATATACTATCAATAATGTAAACTAAATTATTATCATATAATATATATAATACATTTAATATGCCCCGTATGCTCCTATTAATCATATGGGTTATATCTAATAAGGATACTTTTAATGTAGGTAATATGTAAATATTCTTCTGTCTACTAATTTAGGTAATATATAAATATGTTCTTATCTTCTAATATTTTCCCCACTTTTTATGACATCCTATATATTTGTAATCATTCCCTGTTCGAATCCCAACTACCTTATTACCATTTGTTCTACCTTAACCCACCTAGTTGGAGTTATTTAAGTTATGTTCGGAGATCTTATTCAAACTCTCTTCTCTCCATTTCCCTGAACCCATCACAACTATCTACTTATCGCGTGGTTCAATATTATGCCAAGTTCCTAGTACGCTTTTCTCTCTCGTACCGACTCCGACCTGTAATGTAACTTATCGTCGCGGTCTACGAAGTACTGCGTCATGGAATCACTCGTCTCCTCGTGTCTAATGAGTCCATCAATGCGAGCCTTTGAATAGAAATGCATTGTGCGGTCGTTTTCTATTCCCGGAGTGTTTGCCCTGTACGTATGTTCTGTTGGCAGTAGTCGATACAGTAAAATTGGACACATTGGTGGTGTAGTAGGGGAGGGGAGGACCCATTGGTGATGTAGTAGGGGTAGGCCCCTTGGTGGTGTAGTAGGGGAGGGGAGGACCCATTGGTGATGTAGTAGGGGAGGGGAGGACCCATTGGTGATGTAGTAGGGGGTGGGAGGACCCATTGTTGGTGTAGTAGGGGGGAGGACCCATTGGTGATGTAGTAGGGGGGGAGGATCTATTGGTGATGTAGTAGGGGAGGGGAGGACCCATTGGTGATGTAGTAGGGGATGGGAGGACCCATTCGTGATGTAGTAGGGGAGGGGAGGATCCATTGGTGATATAGTAGGGGTGGGCCCATTGCTGATGTAGTAGGGGATGGGAGGACCCATTGGTGGTGTAGTAGGGGAGAGGAGGACCCATTGGTAATGTAGTAGGGGAGGGGAGGACACATTGGTGATATAGTAGGGGTGGGCCCATTGATGGTGTAGTAGGGGATGGGAGGACCCATTGGTGGTGTAGTAGGGGATGGGAGGACCCATTGCCGATGTAGTAGGGATGGACCCATTGATGATATATTAGCAGTGGACTAGTTTGGTTTTACTAGATGTGATATATAAAGTAATACAGAACTGTGGAAAGATGAAATGTCTGTATTACAAATTATTAAAAAATTTAGTTTCATAAATGAATCTAACTATAGTTCTGTAATTGTATTCCATATTATTAGAGTATTTAATTGTACATAATACATACTTATTTATAATTAGTACCAATATTACAATATATATAAGATATATAATTTAACTATAGTTAATAATGAAACCATTGAGATGTCTTTCCCTTCCTTTAGCGAAGAACTCAGTAACCCAACCAGTCACATGGTTATGTTGCCTTTCATAGAGTTTGTCACCGCGATTCTTAAAGAATTCTTTAACCATTGTCAAATCTACCACTATTATAAATAAATTTCTTATGAAATAATGTCATATCAAATGAATTGATAATTTTAAAAGAAATGTTTTCTTGCCTATTTACAAAATAATTAATTATCACTAGCTCTCAAAGTCTTTGTATATTGAAAGTTTCATTATTAATCCATCTTTCATCAAGTAAGGGGAAAATTGTTCCAATTTTGCTCTTTTAAAAATTTTCGTCTTTTTTCCCTTTGGACATCTCATTTCGAAATCTGAGTAAAATTACCATGAAAATTAAATATAGTAATAATGAAATGTAAAATGCATTAATATTTAATAATTTACAATAATATATATGAATCATCTGAATAAAATAAATAAATAAATACTCTGTAGATAACAAATATATGAAAACAAAATAGATTATCTTTAAATATTCAAGAACCTTCCGGTGAAATTGATAACGGTAGAACCCAAGATGGCGGAACATCCAAATGTTTCTCGACTTGATCTTCAACCTGAAAATATCGGCGAAGTTAAAGATCTTCAAAATATGTGTCTAGGAAAAAAGCAATAAGAAAAAAGCAACACCTAGAAAGCTTAACGATATAATCTAAACTAATCGGAAAATATTTCGTCTACTTCAATCTAACTATTATGTAATATTAATCTCTATCGATGTAAAGCATATATACATTATTATAGGTTATTAATTGAACTAGTAACTATAAGATACCATTCTTCTGTGAGCTGAATTTAGTGTATCCACACTGTGAATCGACTTTAAAAGAGTTGTAAATTATTCAAAAATATAAAAATAATTTCAAATAAATACTATCGATCTTAGAAAGGAATTATAAAATCATTAGCTTGTCCTTCGTGCTATTGTATAACTCGTCTGTTACCTTGTCATCGTCGCCCAAGTCTTCGTCGGCTCCCGGCTCTCCCCCCGGCAGCTGTAAGATCGGTTTGTCGTTCGAAGGCAGCATATACTCCCAGCAAGTACAGTCGCCGAGGTCATATTGCAGATTCTGGGCGGGTCGAGACAGCAAAGATCGCAAGAGCTTATTGGAACGATTACTCGCAGATTGTATATCATTTGCTAGCTATTGTTTAGATTAAACTACTAATGTAGACAATCCCGTAACCAAAAGTTACGCCCCTAAACATAAGTGACGCCCCTAACCAGTACGCCGTCACTGCAGTCCTGCATGTTTACCCAGTAATTAGAGCGGTTCCACATACTTTCGATGCCGAGGTAGCGAGGGGAAGTCAACGAGTGGTCAACAGCGGTCAAGGGTTCAATAAAGAATGATTCGGCTACCTCGCGTTTTCCTGGTAATCGGTGTGGAATTGCGTTTAGAGGTTGATATGTAATTAGAAGAAAAGCCGAGAAAGTGCATAAAATTAAAGGGAGGTATGTAATAAGTCAGTGTACAGTAAAGAACGAGAAGGTTACATTACGCTTACATCGGTTGTAGTGGTCAGGCAAGGCACATATCGACTATAGTTTTTAAATGAATTGCAATATATGGTAGAAGATTGAATGGTTAATTTAAAGGAGGGTCAAATTTTATGAAAAGTTTTTAAATATTTCTTAAATCCTATTTTAATTTATTAATCAAGTTCACCTGACAAAACCAACACCCAACTATGAATTCTTAGGCCTTGCAGTTTATCTGCTGGAAGTTTCTCTCTCTCCTGTCGGGTAATGATTGGCGTTGGTATTTACAAGTAGCATTATAGCAATGATTTATTAAAAAAAAACAAATATAAACTATTGATAATATTATAGCACATACTTTAGCATTCCAAATACGTTAAATATAAACCCTTAATCTACTCTTTAGGCTTTACCTGTACTTTAAATGAACATTAAAAACACATAAACCATGTAAATTGAACAATAATTTCACTTTAAATACATGCTACATTTGTAATAAAGTTGCACAGTTATATCAAACGATTTCGTCGAGTTTCTCTTGCTCTATCCTCTTATCTTCTGCGTCCTGTTCAGCCTTCAGTTGGCGGTCCTCCATTTTACGAATGTATTTCGAAGTTAAGTCTTTTGGGGGTCTTACCTGGTACTTCTTGTGTACGTCGGCGGTTTTCTCCTTCGTGGCCTGGTCGAAAGAAAGAAGAAAACTGAATTCAGAAATTTACAATTGATATCAGCTTCAAATCATTTTAACTTCCGATTTAAACTCGTATATTATAAAGAATAATCATTATAATAATAATCATTATAGTGTTGTATTAATGAAGCGTATGGTAGAAATGCGTTTACATAATATATGTGTTATTGATAATGTAATTATAAGCACTGTACACAATCTTACAATATACAAATAATCTTACATCCAATTTAATGTGAGGTGAGTAATCCTTTATTTACGCTATAGCCTACATCAAATTATTGAAAGATAAACTCACAGTGACAATAGTCAAATTGGAGTTTACCTTTACATACTTTCATGTATACATCCATAGAGATTTTAATCCAGGCCATTTTAAATAGTTTCCATGATTTTATATTTTTGTCATGTAATCGATTAGTCGGAAATATTTAATGATTTCTAATTGTATTCAAATTAGTTTAAATATTAAATGTACCAACTAAACATAATTCATAACTTATTTGAAGTATGTTCGAGGCGATATTTCTAGAGGAATTATTTATTCATATCTTATTTACAAAAATATACAATAGTATAATAGATTTTATTTATCATTTATAAAAATATCATAAATATATTTGAATTACTTGAGAGGTAATTTTTACTTCAGGTTATTTTTGGAATATTTACATTTATGTAGAGTTATCGATATCATCCTAGTAATTAAAATTTTAAATGTAAAGCTCTATTAATATTTTGTCGAAAATTGAAATGTACCCGTATCTATATATAATTATTAAATTACCATTATTAATTTAACATCCGTTATTAATTTAACTTTCTTTATTATTATACCGTAATACCTTTTGTTCGTCGACAACCAGGTGACAACGGTCACGCGTCTCGTCCATGGCGCAAGTCTCTTGCGTAGCGTAGCCGCTGACCACGTAGGCATCGTAACCGGCCGAAATGAGTAGACTGACCAGTAGCGTGCTGTACTCGAAACAAGAACCCTTCTGACGTTCTAGGGTTGTCTGAGGTGAGAGTAGCCGAGCGGGCTGTTGGGGGGGGAGATGACGACTTTCTGGGCGTGACTTGGGTGTAAACAGATGGATCGTTTATTTGAGTATTTGGTTATTAGGGTGATCTGGATATATATATATATATATATATATATGATGAAGGAATCGAGTTAATGAAAAATATTGATTAGAGTAGTGAGGCTCGATAGTTTGTTGATTGTGCTGGAGTTTATAAGTTAATAGTTTGGGCTTTGGTTATATAAGAGCAAGATGTAATAGAATATGGATTCTATTATTAGTATTTAATAAACTTGATTTGAATTCAATAAATATCACGGATACCATTTAAATCAAAACTAGGAGTATTAACCAGTTCATGTGGAGAATGCAGTGGCAGAAACACTAAGTAATCGGATACAAACGCGGCGGCACCTTTCCATTCAAACAATTCCTTGAATTGTAATTGTGTAGGCCGCAGTGTGGTGCAAACGAATTTCTACGGTGATTATATTGTTATTAATTATATAATATATTATCAAGGATGGCTATTTTTATTAGTTAATTTATTATTATTTGATGCGCTATTTAATTTGCGATTTTATTTGAAACTACTATTTGTAACGGAATGATATTTTAATTCTCACAATTACCTCCTTAGCGCTGTCAGAATACTAGACATAACTATATATACATACTAGCTATATTAGCTATACTAGCTATAGCATTTAGTTACACGTTCCACCGTCTATTGAAACTCGGCCTATCCACGAGCAGTTGCACATGGTATAATAACCTCTACGTCGCATTCATTCTTAGGGCAGAGTAGTAAAGGTTTGCGATCTCTGTATAGGTGGACGTATTGACGTCGGAAGTTATCGGAATAGGCCAGGATAAGTTTTTCCTTGGCGTTGTTCTCGCTGTAACTTCGAGGAAAGTCCTTCTCCAAGAAACTGTCTTCTCTACGAACAATCGTATGTATATTTACAATCTTAACAATTTAACAAGATAGTCCGCAATCTATAATTTCTAGTACCATAGTTAATTAGTAAGATAATATGTAAACAATGATGTTTTTTTAATTATTATACCGTATAGAAAATGTTACGATTTTTGTTTCATGCTTATAAAATAATTACATAATATCAACTCACATTTTAATAAAATATATAATATAATAATATGCTTATATAGAAATAATTTTATTAAATCTTTTTTTAATTTTAATCCTACAAATGTGTGTAACCAAATACTTTCGCTATAAGAAATTGCACTCACCAAGGTATCATGGTAATCTTGGATATATGCAAACATTTAACATAATTTTAGAAATATTACAAATATAGACGAATTTTAAAACGTTATAGAAAATACAAAATATGTTTTTAAGCTTTGTTGTATTTGTGAAAATTATGATTTAATGAATATATTAATATCTATATTTTCAAATTATATAAATATCTGTAATACTAGTTAATACTATTTAGTTCAATGTATCATTTTGACAACGTTTAATAGAAAATTATAATAATTGTTTTCAAATTCTTACAAATATATAAAATAAACATAATACTTTATTTAATAGATAATTAAAACTGACGATATAGCAGGTGGAATTGAATCAAGTTCTTTTTTTAAGGCTTCTAAATAATTCTGTTGTATCTTTTCTTCGTCGTCATCTTGAACTACTCCGATATTTTATTTATTGTGGTAATTAATGTGATTTTAAAATGAGTTTTTATATAAATTGATATATTGATATATATATATATATATATATATTATAGTATATATAAATTAAAATACTATATATGGATATAAAGTATTTAGTGTATAATATATGAAATAATAAAAAAATTAGAAATGAGCATTAGTAGTAGCTAAATTATAATATATATTCATATCAACAATATATGAAAATGTTGTCTTTTTTAAGCAACATTATTCCCCACTGTTACCTGCTGACTATGTGTATATCTCTATACCCGATTTTACCAAGTTATTTATTGATATCATATATAATAATAGAAAATTAATAGATATTAATAGATATCGGATAATAAAATCCAATATATGTAAAATCTACAATTTATAAATAGAACTTATTTTTAAAAACCATGTTCATCTTTGTTTTCTTCATCTTCGTCGTAAATATTAATATCTACCGGAGGAATAATATCCAATTCTGAAGAATCCTCCATTTAATATAAACTATAATTTATAGAGTCTATGAATATATGAATATAAGTGAAGTATATGGATTAACTGCTCATTTTCATTCGTTGCTATAGACAACATCGTACTCTTTGAGCATCAATAATAGAATTTAATATTTGAAATTTTTTTGAAATATATTATAATTAAAAATGAATAATTTTGAATTAAGGATACTTAATCCAAATCAATTATCATCTGAACCAAATGGTAATATTTATACGGTGATAGTATAATATAATATAATATTTATTTATATAATTTTTTATTTATGGATTAGTCTTAAATCATTATAATACACATAATATCACTCAAATGTGTAATAGTATTCAAATTCAAATATTAAATCTAATATACACATGTATAATTTAATGTTTTTAACATTAAAATGAATATAATTTATGAAAAATATCATTATATATTTATTATACACTGTATTCGATATAAACAGAGTTTAAACATACTCATAAAATTCCTTTAAGCTAATATAATACTAAATACCAATATTATATAGGAATTATAATTTATTATCTTTATGGGGTCACGAATTGATGAATATTAAATACATTTAGACATAAAAATCAATAA
Source organism: Osedax frankpressi (assembly GCA_964035775.1). Lineage (NCBI taxonomy): Eukaryota > Metazoa > Annelida > Polychaeta > Sabellida > Siboglinidae > Osedax > Osedax frankpressi. The sequence goes on from OZ038313.1 coordinate 20,634,090, forward strand.
CTTAAATATAATTGTATGATATATATGTATGTTTTTAATATAGTGGAATTAATGAAATGTATTAATATATTAAATAGTATTTATAGAAATTATATAATAGAATTTAGTATTCGTATGTATATGTAAGTAAGTAAATACGTTATGTATATGATTCATCTGTAATACATATGTAATACAAATAATGGATATCTTCCAATATTCGATATAAGCAGTTTCTATACTTGTGATTTCAATAAATTTATAACTATTATAAAATATGTCATATATATACTTTATAAAGGGAGTATATAATGCATGTATTATATGTCAAGAATATGATAACATCAAATGTATAACATTACATATATATATTGTCTGTTTTTTTAACTGAGTATGTTTCGTTTGAGAATAATCATATATTCGAGCGAGAAAACATAAATCACATGCAAATCAATAATAAATTCACCTAATTAATAAAAAATTTTAAATTAATATAAATTAAAAAATAATAATAGCTTACAATGACTATTTAATTATTTTTATCAATTAAAATATAATAAATAATTTATCAAAAATTGATGTAATTCATTATTTTTTATGTTTGATAATTCACTTATACTTCTAGCCAATAACTTATTTTTGGTTAAATTTATGCAAAGTGTACATTAAGATAGATCAGTTTTCTCTGTTGAAAACTCTACATAGTATATAAATATGTTAAATAATATTATAAACTAATTAAATTTGACCATTTAGTGCATATGAAATAATTTGAAATTTGAGTAAAAAATATATGAGAAATTAAAACATATACAAAATTACAGTTATTAAAAAATCCAGTTTACTATATTTTTTCTAAAAATATTTTAATTCAAAAATATATCAGTTAAAACAATGAATATTTGTGATAGGACACCAAAAAATAAAGTAAATAATATTTGACAACATTCTGGATCATTTTTTTTATTTATATGAAATAAATAAAGAATAAAAATATATTATAAAGAGAAATTTTTTTTTTTAATATTTGAAAATATTCATAATTCAGATTTCATGAAAATCTGAATATTTAAACTCATTTAAAGGTTATTTTGAAAATGTGATGAATATTTTTTCAACATTATTAAATTTGTTACTCAAAACAAATCTAATGCCAAATCTAAAACTAAATATAAACCCAAATACATAATCAAAAATAATTCTTATCCTAGTTATTATAAAATTTAATTGCGAAAGTAAGTTAATAGTTGTACCGTTTACTATGTTTAAAAATGATAAGAGAATATTTCTATAATTTAAGTTTAATAGAATTTATAATATATGTACATATTTTGCAAAACATTAAAAATGAACTCAACATTAACACATTTGTGTTGTCATAAATTATTTAGTTTTTAAAATCATAATGAAAAATTGTTGAATAATTTTATTATCAACTATTTCTCAATCTAAAGCATATTTTTAATAAGCCTTTTTTTATTAATAATACAACCAAAACACATACAAATATTTATTTTCCATTTTTAGAATCTGATGATTTAGTACAACTTTTACAAAGATGTAATTTTGAAGAAGTTTTGATACATCATAAAATGTTGAAACACTTAATAAAATGTATGAATAACAATGAACATATTATCTTTGATATCTCTGATTTCCAAGGGTTTAATTAATAACTGTAATTTGCAATAATAATTATCATTATTTTCTATTAAATTAAAAATAATTTGCTAAGCTAATATAAAATTATTATCAGTCTAAATTAACGTGTTTCATTTACCTTTGAAATATTGTGTTATAGAAAGGTTGAATTGTTTTGTTTTGGGATTGCCTGTTTACAATTATTTGTTCAAAATAACTTTGTTGGTCCACCAAGTTCGAAATCTTTACATGAAATTTTACCGGAAATATTTTCCACGGGATTCTCAAAGGTTTTCTTGAAATTAATTGATTTTGTTTATAATTATTATATGTATTAATTTTTATATTAAATTTTATATTAATTTTAATTTTTCTGTTTTAGATCAGTTATGAACATTTAACACCTCGTGGAACAGAAATTAATTCAGCCATACGACACCCAGAATTTTGTTATGTCGCCAAATCCATCTTTAAGTATCTCTCTGAATGTAATATGCAATTTAAAGTTATTATATTTTAAGGATATATTAATATGTTTTATTTATTTCTACATGCTCTATTAATAATTATTAACTGCAATTTTTAATTTAATATTTTCTAAAATTTTGTTTATATATATTTTAATAAACAAAAAGTTTATTTTAATTGAAAGCTAAGTTAATTATATCTAAAAATTGCCAAATCAATTTTATTTCATATATAATATTATAAACTTAAATTATATATCATATAAACTATAAATTATATAAACTTAATATATCTCGTGGATCTATTCTTAAGTAATTTATTTGTTATTTTTATTTATAAATATTATATTCATAGTAGAGTTATCCAGTAATGTTGACCATACTAGTCCAAATCTACTACAGATAATATTATAAAATAGATAGTATTCATTAATGCCTTTATTACCTTTATGCGGTAAGTTTATCATTTCAACCTTGTGATTGAGAACAAACAAATTCTTTCCATGACATTAAAGAGTTTGGACTTGTGGAGATTGCGTTGCAATTATGTACAAGAGCAAATTCTCAGTGACCCTAGTCAAGAACTTTTAAATGATACTAATGACCTCATCCAATCTTGTTTGCAATATTATTAGATATAATAATAGCAGATGATATTATTACATTCATTATTTATTTGTATTATAAATTATTTATTTGACCTAATAGTATTAATATTTAATTATATCTATATTCATTTTTATTTAAAAATAACATTAAATTCTTTTGGTAGTATTTTTAAATATGATTTTATTTGTTAATATTACTACAATGAATTGAATACAAAATATTTGACAGTGAATGTGTCTACATTTTTAAAAGAAAACAGGTTTTACTGATAATAATTAATTTTTTTAAATAATAATTAATAGTTTTTTATTATTAACATTTTTTTAACAGAAATTTGCGATTGGAATTTTATCTGCAAGCAGCTTACATGATGAGATTTTATCACGATTATGCAAACTATGAAACATATTTAGACAAAGCCCAGAAATTATCTTCAATAAATGTCAATTTAACCGGTCATTATTTTCATCTTTAGTTATTTTTAAGTAAATCTGCTATTATTCAATGAAATGTAATTATTAATAAGATAATCCTTTTTGAACAGGTGTTCTTGGTAAAAGAACTAAATTTCAATATAATGAAATTGCGCAATTGATATTAGATATCCAACCTGGAGATGATGCTGATATAGAAAATTCAAATAATGAATGTACTTCAAATTTACCATTGGTTCATTGTCATTTGAAATTTCATTCATCGATTCATTATTTTAATACATTAATATTAATATTCATTATTAATATCACAACTTATATATATTTAATTATATTTTATTAAATTCGTATATATATGTTAGTTTATAATATTGAACTACTTTCTAAAAGGATTTGAAACTAGATGATGATACAGTTTTAGATAAAATGCAACTTGTGGATAATGACTGTCAATCTACTAAACTATCTATCCTACAACAAGCTGTTCTCCTATGTTTAAGGTTAATTTTCATTGTTTATCAATTATACAACAAATACCATAATAAATGTGTTAGATGATTTACTTATTGAATTATATATATATATATATATATATATATATATATATATATAGACTACATATATATATATATATATAGATCACATAGATATACATATATATATAAAATATATTATATCTATTAATGAAATCTACAGTCTCAAGAAAACAGTTTCACATTTTAGTAATGCTTCAATTGTTAGAGAAGAAAATCTTGCTTACATCAATGTTAATAAATGTAATATCTATACATGTAATATCTATACATGTAATATCTCTATATGTTACATCACTTTTTCGTATTATCATTTATTTCTAATTTAGTTATCAATTAACAGAATATACCGTAAATATAGCCTTCGAGTACACTAATTAAATTTACCGACAATCTCGGTTGCATTGCTCTGTCGCTAAAGCTGCGACCTGCCGACTGCAGGCTGTTCTAGAACATCCCCAGTGTTGGAGTGTGCAGACTGTAGCGTTGCTGAAACGAACGCGTTGGGAGAGTGGATCCTCACGCCGCATGGATCGTTGCCTCCGACAACTCGAGCTGTTGGTCAACCAATTCGGCTCAGTGGTCTCCGGGCAGTTGACCGCGGATCGATTGCGTCGCATGTTCGCCGTTGCCATGCCTCCCATCTGGGAAGTCGAGGTTTGAAAATAATAATCCTCGGAGACCTTCGAAATATAGCTGAGTTTTTCATTACATTATGTTAATAAAAAAAAGGTTAATTTACAACTATTTATATTGTGTAGTGTACACTGTATATTCTGTACAGTGCTTTTATCTCATTACCTGGATGTCCTAGATTTAACAAGTGCATGGGAATTAAATCCATATATATATTATTTTAGACTTTATTGTTTGTTCGGTCCGAGAATATACATATTCATTACATCACAGAAGTTGTTTATATTTATATAACAAATATTTTCTAACATTGACCGTATTCGCTTTGAACCTAAATCAGTTGGAGGAAGCATATTTCTTTTTGAGTATTGGAGCCCAGCAGTCTGCCCTCGAAGTTTTCCTCCGATTGAAGAATTGGGACGAAGTGATTAAGTGTTACGCAAGTTTGGGAAAAATTGACAAAGTAATTGACTAAAGTCTCTCTCAATCGCAGTTTTTATCTGAGGATAATCTTAATTACTTAACGACATTCTATGTAAAAATATTTGTAATTTGTAATTTTTTCTATTACTTCCGCTAACTTAATTATAAGATGAATATATAATGTATTTGACCATTCATTGTACTAAATGACTTTGCTTATATTATGAGTCAATATGTTTCATTTATTAATAGTTGAAAATAGGAATATATACTCTATTTTAGTTTTTATGAATTAGATACTCAATAAAATCACGTTTAATAAAATTAATAAGCACTTTAGAGAATTTAATATATCTTCTTCAACAACTTAAGGCCGAAAGACTGATTCGCGTCGAGTTGGAGAAACAGGAAACACCGACGATGTATTGTTATCTAGGCGACGTGCTCTCGGACTCCACCTATTACGAGAAGGCGTGGCTACTGTCTAACAAGAGGTGTTCGAGGGCACAACGTTCGCTTGCCTACTACCACTTGCGACGGCAGGAGGTAAGTTACTGAAAGTTATCTACATTATCAACTCTAGATATTCGCAGATCTATTAATCGATTATACTCAGCGAATCTATCTTTGGAAAATATTATCTGGCTTTTATTTTTGCAGACTATTGTTACACGTATTTTAATTATATCTAATATTATTTATGAACTAAGTGATATTGCAAATGGACCCTATGTATTAAGGGTATGCGATACAGTACATTTATAAATAGATGTTTATATGTGTTTACAAATACTACCACTATTTTGTATTAATACCTGATTTCTACCTTCATATAGTACAAAGAAACTTTATCCCATTTTGAATTGTGCCTCAATATAAATTCACTGCAGGTAATTACGAATTTCACTTATTTAAAAAAACAATATAAAATATGATTATTAGATCTTATCTCTGATTTAATTAAGTGCAAAATAGAATTATTGGCATTTTGTATTTGTTTATGTGCCTCGAAACCATGACAACCAACCCTAGGTTAAAGTTTGGTTTAGCTATGGCTGCGCGGCTCTGTCTTGCGAACAGTACGATAAGGCTTCCACCGCATTCCGTAGATGTGTCAACATCGACAGCGACGTTAGTAGATGTCGAGACTAGAGCTGTGAACGCAGACACAGTTTCGATACAACATTTGCGTTGTATGTATATATTAACTTATTTCCCGAGCAATAATTGTATACAATGTTTTAAAAGAATTTTGAAGCTTGGAGTAACTTGGCAACGGCGTATATTAAACTTAAACAAAAGTTTGTACTTAAACTCGAAGCTATTTTATAAATTAGTAATTCATTTTATTCATAATCTAATGTAATTCTATTTTGTATACTTTAATAGTTTGTATTTTATTTAAAATATTATAATACGAAGAATATTATTTAAGTAAAATCCTTCCTAAATCAAATCAATGAATCATTCACTTCAAAATTACGTCTTTTAAAGGCCTAGAGCTTTTATAGCTTTACAAGAATCTTTGAAATGTGAATATGAAAATGCCAAACTTTGGTACAATTATATGTCTGTTAGTTATGTAATTGCCTGCTTTAAGATTAATGATAATTCTTTGTATTACATATAAACTTCAATTATCAATATAGACAATATAATACTTTCTTATCATCGTATTTGTCTGATATTTGAATGTGTTACAGAAATAATACCACTAATATCTGCCAGGTTGCTACTGATTGTGGAGAATTCAGTGAATCCATCCGAGCCTATGGACGACTTTTAGATTTAAAGGAAAAGATCAGTGATTCTGCTGTTAGTTATTTTACTGTCATTAAATAATCTGATTTGACTGCCAATAGTTAGTCGGTACGAACTGTCAATAGTTAGTAAATATAGATTTTGATATTGATATCAAATCTATTGGTTTCTATCTTAATTTAAGAATTTAATAATAAATTTAATGGAGTTGTATGAAATAATAACCATATATATTGTATTGTATTGTACATTATATATATATATATATATAATGTAAACAGACTTAATAATAATTTATATTTACATTTTGAAAATTTATATATTAATAATTATGATAAAATAATGAAACTTACAAATAAAAACTAGTTTGTTTTACTTATTTTTTGTTTGTTTTTATTTATTGTAAAATATTAACGAATATAAACAAAATAAAAGTTATAGCATAACTTAATATAGGGTAGATAGTTATTATATTTAATAATATTAATCATCGAATGTTTATTTCAATGATTAAGACAAAATATGACTTTTCATGTTTAAAAATTATGCAAATATATAAATAAAATCTCTTGAATTGTCAGGTTGTAAAAGTATTGGTTAGAGCGGTCACAGAAGATATCGGAGACGCTAAAGGAGTTAAATCCTCTATCTATTTACCATCTTTACGAAAACTACTCGGTCGTATTACTTCCATAGTTAGTGGGGAAGTAGTATTTTTAGGTTTAAATTAATTTACATTTCTCAATATTCAATAATTTCAATATGATTTCGATTTATAATCTACATTGCAACATTATTTATTATTCATAGAATATTTACAATTTATTTCAATAAATTAATAATAATATAATATAAATAATAAAAGTTTACAATTTGATTTATTTATGATGAATATTGCTTGACTTTTATTTACCTTTTATTTCTTTACATTTCTAAGATATTCAATAGTGGTGACATATGGAGATCTTACGCAGATCTGGTTTTTTTCAATAGTGATTCCGCAACAGATAAACAAATGGTTAAATTATTAGTAAATCTTTATTCGTTAAATAACATTGGCAACAAATAATGAATACATTGTTCTCCAGGTGTTACAATATCTTAACAAGGCACACAAAGCTTATATTCTGAACATAAATTGGTTCAAAGGAGAATCCGATTGTAAAATCGTAGCGGGGAATATTACACATCTTGCTACAGGTTTGTAGTTTGATTTAAATTCAAATTTATTTTTACTTCGATATATTATTAGTTTTTGCCTATATTATTAAAGTTGCGTATCTGTTATTTTGATATAGTAAGCTTAGGTATGTATGATCAAACAAATGAAGATAAAGTAGCAAGAAATCAGTTGACTTCTGTAAAGTTATCCATGAAATCCGTTATACTTTCTATCAAGGTTAGACTTTCAATCAATTCTTTATACACAAATAATAAATTAAAACATCATCAAATAGAAAAATGAAGATGAAAAGTTACAAAATTCAGATTGGTTTCAAGATTTAAATGCTGCTTTCAATAATATTATAGATTTACTAAAAGATTGAAAACTTATTTGTAATCGAGTTTATTTATTTACATTTATATGCACAAATAAAACACATTTGATTACATAATATTATTATTAAAACAAACATGAATAACCTATAGATTACTATATAAACTAGTAAATAAGTTACTCCGTTACAAAAAATAATTTCCGATAACGTAAAATCATGAATATTTAAATAGGAAAGCGGTTCTGGCGAGAACCAGCCCCCGAACAAGGGGGCGCGAACCAGCCCCCAAACGAGGGGGCGAGAACCAGCCCCCAAACCAGGGGGCGCGGCCTATGCCAACCGTTAAACAACTCTACGCGGAGTGCACTCACTCACTCTCTCGCGCGCGCGACACCAACTGGCTAGAACACGATAATGACGATTGATGGCGTGGGCGGGCGGACCCTGGCGAGGCTTGAGGGCGGGTGCGGGCGGTGACCCCTCTCCCCCGTCGTCGACTAGGTCAAATTCTACGTCCTAAAGTAGCTACGAACTCGCCGTAGCAACCGTAAATGCATAGCTCGTAATTAAATATATATCCAACTCTACACTAATTGCATTCAACTATCTAGACATTCAGATAAAAAATGCGGTCGAACGTAATTACATATGTACACACACACGAGGTGTCCTCGGGTCAAAGTAAACAAGAAACTTCGCCACTGAACGTCGAGGAATCATCGCAGCCCAACATATATAAGGAGTAAATATTTACAGGGGTTAAACGAAGGTAATTCATAGGTAATAATACTAAAAACAAACGTAATCGGTGTCGGCGTAACGTGGGGGGGCGGGGGGCGGGGCCGAAGTAGCGATATCGGGGTTCCCGGAGGCGGGTGGGGTTTGTGGCCCGTATCGCGACCGCGGGTCTGGAAGAGAAACGAAAACGACCGGCGGAGGCGAAAACGGTTGGTCGAGAGTCACATGAACATTCCGCCCAGAGTTCCGCACAAAACAATCACCAGGATTATCAAACACACCAGAATGATGATTTTCTTCTGTAAACGTATCGACGGTTAAGATAAGAGAGGTCAATCACGGCGGAATATATTGCCATCGTACAACATGTTACAATAGAAATACTAACATCAAAGTACTTCCTGCTAATTAAGTGGATTTATAATTTCACAGACGAATAAAGAGAAATGTAAAAAAAATAGATAATTTATTATATAAATCAAACATCGAGGATCACAATATGTATGCATGTGTGCATGTGTATATAAATATACAATTTATAATTGATATACATAAAACATGTAAACGTTGATAAAACTCCAGAATGTAGCCAAAATAATAATTATTTGCAGATTTCCTATTGTTCATTAGTCAGAGGTCAGTTTCAAGGTCAAAGAGTTAATATCAAAATGATGATAATCACTATTATCAATATTACGCAGCAAATTGCAATGAATATTTTTTTCTAAAAATAAAAAGAAATTGATTAAAATCGGACAACAATATTTATATATAAATTAGAAATTAAATTTAAATAAATAACATTTAAATTCAAATAAATTACTTATTAGAATCCAAGTATAAAAATAAAATAAAAAATGAAATTATATTTGTCGAAACTTGGAAAATATAGAAAGTACAAAAATAGAATTGAAATCTAATATAAACTATTCGTGCAAATTACAGATACAAAATATAGGATTTAAGATAGAATTAGAAACTAACTCTGCGAGCCTTGCTTTGATATTTCACTGCCTTCTTTGTATCAGCTTTCGCAGTCTCAATATAATCGACAGCATGTTCCACGTTATATTCGATCCTATCAATCATTTCTCCCTGCGTACAAACGACATATTTAATATAAATATCATTTACAAACGAAATACGCAACCCATATATTAATAAGTAATTATATAATTTATTATTGTATCAAAATAACATTCTTGTACTTAGAAGTGTCTATAGATAATAGTTGGTATTGTTTGCGGTATACGGCTACGTGAACTAATTCTAGAACTCATGAATGTAGCGTGAGTAATTATATAATTACTCAGCATACCGACGTAATAGTCCGCTATAAATGACGAAGGGATTCGACGTAAAAACCTGACTTTCGACGAGCATTGCCATGTCCATGAACATGTCGTGGAGTTCGCGAATGGAGTTCTCCAACTTGATGATATCGTTGTGACGAGCCTCGATGTCCTTCAGAGACTGTTTGGCTTGTTGCGTCTCCATCATGATCTGTTGCGAAAGGGCAACTATAGTAACTGGCAACTTCAAATATTTACACTATTTCGGCGACGCCGTAAATTATGAATCGGAGAAAAAATTGCATTTAAAAGAAAGATATTCTAGTGGATTAGGTGCACTCATGAAAAGATATTTTATAACAGGTGGAGTGAATTTCTTTTTAAATGAAATTATTTTGCATTTGTGATAGAAAAATTCTTTTTCTTCAAATTTTTATAAATAATTGTTTTTTATTTCACCAGTATTAAGATCTTATATAAACCCCTTGTGTGAAAATAGCCGGATTACCAGACTCCAGCATGTTTTCAAGTTCTTCATTCGTTGTTGTTCGCCCGGCTGTAGGGCAAAGGTTAGAGGATAATAAACATGAACATTCTTCGCGAACAGATTTTAACTTAAAAAGGAGAGGTGCGAGTGACTGAGAGAAACGCGAGTAGATGTGTGTGAGTGTTTGTGTGCTGAAGAAGTGAATTCGGTGATTATTTGACCATGCAATCTACGTGTCCACTAGACAAATAATACTAATTATCGCGGTGTTCATATCGAAACGACAATTACTTCGACGAAACTAAAAAAGTCGAAAAAAAACGAAAAATCGATACGACTAATTATTTGAATTTTTGCGTAAATAGGAAATGAAAAAATGAAACGCAAAAAATCTATATATAGAAACTGCATAGAAACACGCACAATCTACGCGAAGGGTTAGAGGTCGGCGTCGGCGGCGCCCGGTGCTCGTTCGTATATCCTTATAGCCCCCGCATACCGTCCACTCAAAGACGACTAACTGATCTCGAGTTGGCGTTGGATACGCGCCTTGCAACGCTCCCTGTAGTCAATCTGGCAAGAGTTATAGTCGTTCATCACCTCGACGAACTTTCGCGACAGTGTGGCGTGCTGGGAGAGAAAGGGGGCGTGTTTAACGACGGGGCGCGGCTACGCTAATCTCTACGGCAACTACGCAGATTACGACAGAGTAAGTAAAAAAAAAAAAAAAAAAACGCGTTCCGCCGGCTTTCAGCATCCGATTCGAAAGTAGGTTGAACCGCAGGAGCATGTGGGTGTGGCGGGTGTTGCGGGTGTTGCGGCGGTGGCGGCGGTGGGAGTGGCTTACTGATTTCCATTTGACGTTTGATTCGCGTTTTGCAGCCATCGCGGTACTGCACTTGGGCTGCATTATAGTCGTTCATCACTTCGATAAACTTCCGTGATATCGTTGAATACTGGATATATAATCGAGGTTATAGTACACAAAAAACTGCACAGTTTTAGATATGTAATTGGGTCCCTCGTTATATCCACTATTAGTTAGACAGTTTGGCCGTTAAATACGCTACTATTCTATATATGAACGGGGTTAAATCAAGGCTACAGTGAAGTTAAGATTAGAATAAAATGGATATTTATAATAGGTCAAAGTACACGAAAGTAATATATACATTCGGATATATAACTGTGATTACCGTACACAAAAGCGATAACCAAGATTCTGATCCAGTATGACAAGAAATATGTATAATGTGTTATCTTTAGGTTTGTATTGGTAAGTGTATTAGTATCAACAATGGGAGTATACAATATAAATATAAGGAACAATCGACAAGATAACTACTTAACTACAAAGCCAATTTCAAATAATAAAACAATTTGATCATATTGATATGCGAATATAAATTAAAGTTGAAAGGTCAAATCGAAAACGTAATTATATAGATTCGTATGTTACAAGAATGTTATTGTCGGGTGTTTACAAACTTGCGTTTTTCTAATTCGCAAATCCGCTGAAGATTTATTGCTGTGTTCCTCCTGCTCAATGTTCTGTTCTATTACTATAATGTGTTCGCGGGCAATTAAATTGATCAAATTAAGGTTTAGATCAAATTAAGGTCTGTTTCGGGAAAATTTAAAGTGCTAAAAATGTTTATTTGTAAAATGATATTTTTAATAACGAACCTTTTAATTTTCCGCGAACTTTATTTGCCGTTTTCTTTATATCGGCCATGAGTGACTCGAGTTCTTCCTTCATTTCTATTAATTAAGTAAATCATGAGTAGATCATTGAGTAGATCATGAGTAAATCATTGAGTAGATCATTGAGTAGATCATGAAAAGATCATTGAGTAGATCATTGAGTAGATCATTGAGTAGATCATGAGTAGATCATGAGTAGATCATTGAGTAGATCATTGAGTAGATCATTAATATAAATTTAAAATAACTTATACAAATTATTTGTTATATACTTTATTTATAAATTATTTTACATTTTTAAATATTTGATTATTAAGATAAATATAATAAAGCCGATATAAATCAATATTCTCAAGTGTGTTTATCCAACATAATTACAATATTATATTTGCCACTCCTACAATGAATAATTAATATACAGCGGCTGCTAGCATATAATCTATTTTAAGGTAATATGTGGATCATTTATAATTAATGAAATATGAAATTACAGTGTAAAGTTTATTTTCAATCTATTCAATTAGTTTATAAAATTCATTTAGTTAATTTATATTTTAAGGTATATTTTTTATCAAAATATAATCAACAAAGATTTATTTATCGTACATCAGACATTTGTTGAGTATCCGAAATAATAATTTGATTGAAAATAAATAAATGTTTGTTATTATTATATAAAATTTTGTAGTAAATCAGATCAAATGAAACATCAAACATCGAAGCAGACTATATTAAAATAACACCAAGAAGTGAGAACGCCTCTCCAGAGATAGTATTACGCTAAACATAATCTGCATAATCTATAAGATACTTACAATATGAGCATTAAGAGTGTGACATATTTAACATGGGTGTATGTTAACATACCTATGTTATAAACATATACACTGTATTAAACTGTATTAAACTGTATGAGATTATTTATCAGGAGGACAATATTTTTTTATTAAATAAACTCTAGATAATATTGATTCAACACTAAATACTTGAAAATAAATCAATTTTAAAGATCATGATTTTTTTATATATCACATTTTTATAAACACTTTTGATAAATATGATATGATAGACCTATTTATGTACACTATATATATTATATACTATAAATACATAGGTATATACAGGTTTCTAGAATCTATTCATCTATCATATAGAGACTGAAAGACATCTAATGACTACTAATCAATAAATATCCCTTAGGTCATCTCAGATTATATAATACTTCTAGGTCACAGAATAAGGTCAATGATATGGCTATTGGTCACTAGTGGCCATCAGTGGTCAGTGATGTGATGAATTTCGAGGATTTGTAACGCATGTTATAGATGTATATATATAAGTTTATTAATTATTATTATACCCTAATATGAAGGTACTTTTACAGATACGGAAATCTATGTAATAATCTATATATGAAAATATAAATTTAAAATAACATTTTATTAAATTCTTTTAACACCAATTAGAAAACTATTATGATATCAAACTGAGGCTAATTTTATATAAAATAAACATTTCTATATTTTATAAAATTTAGATTTTTCAATATTTAAACACTTTTATTATATATGGAAATTTCTAAATTAAAAACAAATATTCATAATTAATTATTAGAGAATATTTTATATTATATTAAAATTGATTACTATTTGTTCGATATCAAATTCATATTATAAAGTTTTATCAAAAATTGCTCATAAAAGAAATTGGAATTTTCCTTTCATATTCAATTATTATAGAAATTTCAATAAAATATATTTATAAGAAATCATATATTCTTAAATGTAAAAATATACAAATAAGGTGTAGTAGTAGTAGTAGTAGTAGTAGTAGTAGTAGTAGTAGTAGTAGTAGTAGTAGTGGTGGTAGTGGTATCGGTAGCGGTAGCGGTAGCGGTAGCAGTAGCAGTAGCAGTAGCAGTAGCAGTAGCAGTAGCAGTAGCAGTAGCAGTAGCAGTAGCAGTAGCAGTAGCAGCAGCAGCAGCAGCAGCAGCAGCAGCAGCAGCAGCAGTAATAGCAGTAGCAGTAGCAGTAGCAGTAGCAATAGCAGTAGCAGTAGCAGTAGCAGTAGCAGTAGCAGTAGCAGTAGTAGCAGTAGCAGTAGCAGTAGCAGTAGCAGTAGCAGTAGCAGTAGCAGTAGCAGCAGCAGCAGTAGCAGTAGCAGTAGCAGTAGCAGTAGCAGTAGCAGTAGCAGTAGCAGTAGCAGTAGTAGTAGTAGTAGTAGTAGTAGTAGTAGTAGTAGTAGTAGTAGTAGTAGTAGTAGTAGTAGTAGTAGTAGTAGTAGTAGTAGTAGTAGTAGTAGTAGTAGTAGTAGTAGTAGTAGGAGGAGGAGTAGGAGTAGTAGTAGTAGTAGCAGTAGCAGTAGCAGTAGCAGTAGCATTAGCATTAGCAGTAGCAGTAGCAGTAGCAGTAGCAGTAGCAGTAGCAGTAGCAGTAGCAGTAGTAGCAGTAGCAGTAGCAGTAGCAGTAGCAGTAGCAGTAGCAGTAGCAGCAGTAGCAGCAGTAGCAGTAGTAGTAGCAGTAGTAGTAGTAATAGTAGTAGTAGTAGTAGTAGTAGTAGCAGTAGCTGTAGCAGTAGCAGTAGCAGTAGCAGTAGCAGTAGCAGTAGCGGTAGCAGTAGTTATAGTAGTAGTAGTAGTAGTAGTAGTAGTAGCAGTAGCAGTAGCAGTAGCAGTAGTAGCAGTAGTAGTATAGAGACTGACATTTCCTATGGTCATCTGGTGGGTTAAGTTCATTCTACTGACCACTAATGCCACTAAATGACTGACCAATGCGGTCACAATGCCATGGTAATGAGCCATACATTGATTTTATCAGCTCACATATAAACAGATATACGCCTGTAAATATGTGGACAGCTAATGCATATAAAACATTGCATCATATTATTTCATAAATTACATCATACATTCAGGTAATGGAGGGTTAGTGGAAAGATTCAGTTGACCAGTTATTAATGACATAGTGTCACTTTCGTTACCTTTCTCTGGCTACATTATTATTAAAGATAATTATGCATGTAAATATATGTTTTCGAAAGTATATGAATTATTTAATCTTATTCATAATTAATAATGTATTTAATATTAATAAATATGCGTATATATTTATATATATATATATATATATATATATATATGTATATTTATCTATATATCTATATATATATATATATATATATATATATATATATATAATTATATGTATATAATTAAATATACATACACACACATAATTATATATATATATAAATATATATATATATATATATATATATATATATATATATAATTAAATATACATACACACACATATATATATAATTAAATATACATACACATATATATATATATATATATATATATATATATATATATAATTACATATATATACACTTATGATATATTGATGAAAATTGATTTATCGTCACAAATAATCAATTGTAAGTAGGTTCACTAATCATCGCCGAGTTTCTATTGTAGGACACTGGGAGACTTACGTAACTGGATGGCTTAACCTTCTCCTTAACCCCTTTGTTTATATTTCTAGTGAACACATTTATGATCTCGCGATATATACATAACATTAAAGATTACTCAATCATGAGAACATAACGCATTGAACAGTAAATAATAGTAATTAAAATCAAATATAGAAATCAATGATTGACTCACTTTTGATTAATTTGCATTTAATTGTTTAGCGAGAAGTATCCTCTAATTAAAAATAACTGATGAAATTAATATACTATATTTATAATATGTGTTATATTTTTTATTATATTCTTTTTTCTCTTAATAAAGACTTTTCACTATTAATATTGTATAATAATTATTAATATTACTAATTTATAATATCTATCATATGTCTATTTCTTTTAAATATAGTTTAAGATTATTTTAAAAAATAAATTTACTTTGTTTAAGTAAAATATTGACATGTAGAATTTTATTTATAAAATTTAAAATAAATAATCACTGCTAATTATGTGTAAATGGTGAAATATAAAATGTTTTAAAATTATTGAAATTTAAAACATTACAAATTACGAATACAAATTAATTTCAGTATTTAACAATTTAATGCATATTTTAATTATTTATAAAATATTATTTATTATAATTTAATTTCAAGGTAGTTCTATGAACTATAAATAATAACCCTACAAATTTTACATATTGGTATCTTACTACAGATACAAGTTGCAATTATGCAACTGATATTAAGAACGATATTATATGCTTAACTATTTTTAATATTGATTATTATATATTACAAAAATAATAGATTTCATAATTAACAAAATATTTATATTTGTTTAATCATTATTGTTTTTAAATTACAAAATAAAGTTTCTATACAAAATAATTCTTAATTTAGAAGTCATATCTTAATATCTTATCTCAATATATTAAATCTAGTTTTTTATATCTGTATAATCGTGATTATCATTTTATAATTATATTTTGTTAGATAATAAATATACTCTTGACATATAAAGAGACTTGCAATTAAATTTGAATAAATTCCAAATTTTTTGATATTTTACTTTAAACAATTTTAAATTTTACTATTATTTTACATTTTTTTAATTATAACTTTTTATTAATATTATTCAAAGTTAGTAGTAGTTATCTCTGTTTTTATGAATTCCTTCTTAATTTTGAGTTTGATAAATTAAAATGAAATTTACTATTTTTTATCAAATCTCATTTTCAAAATTGAATACTGAAATTGAATAAAAGATTTCATTCAAATGAATCATACAAAGTGATATTATATTATAATTTAGTTATTAAATTATAAATATATAACACATCTACGAGAGTAATTTTTGTAGTATTATATAATTTATAATCTAATATATTATAATTGTATTGAAATATGTATTATAGGTAGTCTATTATTTATATAATTATATTTTCAATTAAATACAAATTATTAATTATTTTATAATAATATAATAATTAATTACATCTTAAGACAAATTCTTAGAATATATTTTTAAATAATATTATATTGTAATCAAATTTTAAAAATTCCAATAGATCCGTTAATAAATAAAAATATAGTCATTTTTATTTGATAAAATATTTTATAAATAAGAACTTCAATAAAAAATGTGTCAAATCTTGTAATAATGTTATATATACACTATGTATAATCTATAATGCATAGAAATTATATTACGACTAAAATCCATAAAGATATTCACATATCATAGTTCATATTATTTTACAATCTTTGTAGGAAAAGGTTTAACAATTACATTTATTCTATCATCACAATGTCATAGATTAAATATGCGTCATACATAAATAATTCTACCAGGAATATTCTGTAGTATAAATGTAGTTGGTAATATTTGTAAAGTAATTAAGCAATCATAATATTTCCTATTAATTTAATTGCATCAATCTCTGAAAATATAAAACCAAATTGCTGGTCATTTTTGATCAATTGGCATAGCAACGATACTAAATAAAAATGTTATGAATCTCGATTACGATTGTAAAACTTATGAAATATTGAATATAATATTTCGCAATATTGTTATGCTGTTAATCAGCTAAGATTGTTACAATTTGATCTAACAATAGGTCAAAATAATATGCTATTCGTACAGAAATTCGTGAGAAATCTATACTACACAATTTATATATATATTTAATTAATATTTAATAATTCAATATGAATTGTATTAGGATATGAGCATGTGAGTGATATATTTGCTTGAATATGTGATTGCGATATACACGAGGGCATAGTAAATTACGGGAGATATTGATTAGCCAAAGACTATAGGGAGGATGTAGAATATAAACTATAGATAGAGAATGGATTAGTTTTCGCACTGAGTGCTTT
>OZ038313.1:20652356-20828186 GCA_964035775.1 Osedax frankpressi
TGTCCTTGGCTAACGGATCAATAAGATAAACATAAATCAATTACTCGTGAACAGTTTGGTGCTTTGCTTCATAGTAATTCCATACTTACTTTATCTATAGACATCGTACTTACTAAGTACTACTTAGAGTATGTATACTTAGAGTATTTAAGTATTTTATCATAACCCCAATTCAGGTCATTTCATTTTTATTTATATTTTATTGTGTATATTTAGTGAATATTCTTTTTGCTGAGTCATAAAACTAATTAAATATAGTTAACATCATTCTATGTTAACTATTTAATATAACACATTATTTCCATTAATTTAAAGTACATTTTCATATATAAATGACTTACGTTTGTCATGTTAACACTATATAGTATATATATATATATATAACAAATACAAGTGTATAGAATACTAATGTCTTTTGCGGCTTTTCTGTTAAAGAAGTTAACTTTTAAATGAATTTTGAAAAAAAGCAAATAATATTCTCTACATTTATAAAATATGAATGAAATTAATAATTATTTGATTATTGAATTTTTCAAGTTAAGAACGTGTTATTTTTACTTTTTTTTCCTTATCAATTTTCATTAGATAATAGCGGTCAATTTATGATATAATCAATAACTAAGTGATAGAAATGCATTGAATGTAGTTATATAACAAAATATTAACAACGATTATCAAAGATTAACAAATGATGAAGTGAATCTCTATATTTTGTATTTTATAAGTAGACTGTCTTGAAAGCAAAGTTATAAGTTATAAGTAAATATAATGTATATGTTCCTAGCACAGCTCAAATGTCAGAGGCAGATAATGATTGCATAACTATTTATAATAGAATGATAGGGAAGAGGTAACAAGAGGATAATTGAGTCCTTCTGTATTCTTGGGAAGGTAAATAATTACTTAGATTAAATAATATGCGACTGATTGCGATGTCATTTATAATAGACTAATGACATATGATAATATTCATGATTTCAGACTATATAGTCTATTCAGTCTATATGGTATATACTATAGTCTATTATAACTATATTCTATAACTAAAGGTCACAGTAATGCCCCATCAACAAACAGCTGGTTGATAATTTCTTAAATTATTTTCTTTTACGAAGATTTCTATTTCTTGATTTCATTAATCGATGGAGTCACTAATGACTGAAATGAACTAATGGCTATAAATGGTGACCAGACATATGGCAGAGAAGCAGTCAAGTAATTTAAGCGAAGATGACTCTATAATATAGAGCCCATATGCTTTTATAATTACAATGTTAGTACGGCTTCAATTTAAATACACTCCAGCGGAACATTAATTAGTACTAATATATGTGCATTATAAGCATAACCTTATATGAGCGTGTGTGAGTGTGTGCGAGTGTGTGCGAGTGTGTGTGCGAGTGTGTGTGCGAGTGTGTGTGTTTATTTATGTAAATATGTTCATATAAGCATAATAATTTAAAACAAAACCAACTTCGATGATATAAATTTAATATAAAATAGTATATTATAATATATTATAGTATATAGATATAACAGTATATTGTATGATTTCATATAAATCGTCAATTAAACAAAAGTCCTGAATTAATATTTATTTTTAGTAAAATAATATAAATAATTTACATGTTTTGAACTCTATCGAAAAATTCTTCATTAAATTCCACTGAAATAATATTACTCATGTTAAACTATGGCCTATATGATCATTTCTAATTCGACGAATGACAAAGTAACAAGGGACTAAGATAGTATCTAATCTTTAGGAAACAGAAGAAATAAGCAAAGAGATTGTACCATGACATCAATCCAGCAAATAGAAGATAATGTATTGCCAATGTAGGAGAAAATATACAGTGAATACAGTGAATACAGTGAGTACACAGTGAGTATACAGTGAATACACAGTGAATACAGGGTGAATACAGTGAATACAGGGTGAATACAGTGAATACAGTGAATACAGGGTGAATACAGTGAATACAGGGTTAATACACAGTGAATACAGTGTGAATACACAGTGAATACACAGTGAATACAGGGTGAATACAGGGTGAATACACAGTGAATACAGTTAATATAGTATGAATACACAGTGAATACACAGTGAATACAGTGAATACATGGTGAATACAGGGTGAATACACAGTGAATACAGGGTGAATACAGAGTGAATACACAGTGAATACACAGTGAATACAGGGTGAATACAGGGTGAATACACAGTGAATACAGTGAATATAGTATGAATACACAGTGAATACACAGTGAATACACAGTGAATACAGGGTGAATACCGGGTGAATACAGGGTGAATACAGGATGAATACACAGTGAATACAGTGAATACAGGGTGAATACAGGGTGAATACACAGTGAATACAGGGTGAATACACAGTGAACACAGTGTGAATACACAGTGAATACAGGGTGAATACAGGATGAATACAGGGTGAATACACAGTGAATACAGTGAATACACAGTGAATACACAGTGAATACACAGTAAATACACAGTGAATACACAGTGAATACACAGTGAATACACAGTGAATACACAGTGAATACATAGTGAATACAGTAAATACACAGTGAATACACAGTGAATACAGGGTGAATACACAGTGAATACACAGTAAATACTAAGTACAATCTACTTATTACAATGTACCTAGTACAATGTACTCGGTATAATGTATTATGTACAATGTACCTAGTACAATGTACTCGGTATAATGTATTAGGTACAATGACTAGGTACAGTGTACTAGGTACAATGTACTAGGTACAATGTACTAGGTACAATGTACTAGGTACAATGTACTAGGCACAATGTACTAGGCACACATGTACTGGGTACAATGTACTAGGTACACATATACTGGTTACAATGTACTAGGTACAATGTACTATGTACAATGTACTAGGTACAATGTACTATGTACAATGTACTATGTACAATGTACTAGGTACAATGTACTAGGTACAATGTACTAGGTACAATGTACTAGGTACAATGTACTAGGTACAATGTACTAGGTACAATGTACTAGGTACAATGTACTAGGTACAATGTACTAGGTACAATGTACTAGGTACAATGTACTAGGTACAATGTACTAGGTACAATGTACTAGGTACAATGTACTAGGTACAATGTACTAGGTACAATGTACTAGGTACAATGTACTAGGTACAATGTACTAGGTACAATGTACTAGGTACAATGTACTAGGTACAATGTACTAGGTACAATGTACTAGGTACAATGTACTAGGTACAATGTACTAGGTACAATGTACTAGGTACAATGTACTAGGTACAATGTACTAGGTACAATGTACTAGGTACAATGTACTAAGTACAATGTAACTAAGTACAAATAACCTTATATATAAATAATATATAGAAAGTATTAAAAACTTTATATATAATTTTTCTAATAGTTTCTAATAATTTTTCTAACAGTTTTTATATTTTTAAACATCTTTTAACAATACCTTTTACTACTAAAAATAGCACTCACCTATAGTATAGACCATAGGTATGTTTATATTCAGCTAAATATAGTGATGGTAATATTTAATCAGTTAATAATACCATAAACAATAAACGTCACGCAATGTTGTTGTATGGGGTTCAACAACCCCGTATGTATTGTTTAATCCCTTCTAAAAGTATTTTATGCCAAGTATCTATGCTTTAGTATTATATATAGTTTATTATTGAACTAGGGGTGCTAAGGTACTAATATTTAATAACTGGAGATAAGGCATAGGTGTTAATGTATAGGTGTTTAGGTATTGGTGTTGCTATAATGGTGTTAATTTAGTGTTGTTGAGGTAGTGGTGTTAAGGTAATGGTGTTAAGATAGTGGTGTTGAGGTAGTGGTGTTAAGGTAGTTATGTTAATGTAGCGGTGTTGAGATAGTGGTGTTGAGGTAGTGGTGTTAAGATAGTGGTGTTAAAGTAGTGGTGTTAAGGTAGCGGTGTTGAGATAGTGGTGTTGAGGTAGTGGTGTTAAGTTAGTGGTGTTGAGGTAGCGGTGGTAATGTAGTGGTGTTGAGGTAGCGGTGGTAAGTTAGTGAATATTTGCATTGGATCTCCTTATACTAATAACCTTCGACCACCATGTTGACGATATTAAGAGAGTGGTGTTAAGATAGTGGTGTTAAGGTAGTTGTGTTAATGTAGTGGAGTTAAGGTAGTGTTTTTAAGGTAGTGGGGTTAAGGTAGTGGTTTTAAGGTAGTGCGGTTAAGGTAGTGGGGTTAAATTAATGGTATTAAGGTAGTGGGGTTAAGGTAGTGGGGTTAAGATAGTGGTGTTAAGGTAGTGGTGTTAAGGTAGTGGGGCTAAGGTAGTGGTGTTAAGGTAGTTGTATTAAGTTAGTGGTGTTAAGCTTTAGTATTATATTTTAGTATTGCATAATATCCTTGTGTAATAATCTATGGTTGTTAATCTATGGGTATTACGTTATGGGTGTTATTCTATGGATGGAATGCTACGGGTTTTATACTATGGGTGTTGAACTATGGGTGTTGAACTATGGGTGTTGAAATATCAGCCAACACACCAAAACTAGCAGGATCAAAGTAATTTGTTGAAATGAGACCCCTTATTATTCTACAGTCGTTGGTCGTTGCCAGATTAATTGTGGTGTATCAACGATGTGGTCTTTAGAGAGTAGCTAATTCAATAGAGGCGGGGAGCACGATAAACCTGATGAGAGATACTAATAACGAATGCTATTGCAGTAAAGATGAATATTGTAATAAAAATGCAAGTATTATAGAAAATTTCAAAATATTATGTGGATTTGAATTGTCAATTGTAAAAATAGCTCTTGAATAGAAAGAAATGTATGCGAGTTATTAAGATTCCATATACTTAGATTGAGGACATTCGTTATTAAAACTAAACATAAACAAAACAAAGCTGGATGTTTGGGTAAGATTTGCTAACTGTCATCAGTTTGAGGAGCCGAGAGAATGGCGCTGTGTTTCTTTTTGACGTCGTCTACGTTACTCGATATCTTCTCTATCATCCTACGAATCTCGTCAACCTGGGGGTCGAAGGTTAGATTAGTTTAAGGAGATGCAATGCAAATATCCGCGCGTTTTTGAAACTACCGTGTCATGATGATTACTGTAGACATATGTATTACTGTATAGGTATTACTGTATAGGTAATACTGTATAGGTATTACTGTATAGGTATTACTGTATAGGTATTACTGTATAGGTATTACTGTATAGGTATTACTGTATAGGTATTACTGTATAGGTATTATTGTATAGGTATTATTGTATAGGTATTACTATATAGGTATTACTGTATAAGTAATAATGTATAGGTAATACTGTATAGGTAATAATGTATAGGTAATACTGTATAGGTATTATTGTATAGGTAATACTGTATAGGTAATACTGTAGCCTGAATTAATACATATATTCACATACAATAGATTAAATAAATAGAACTAATTATGTCTATAGAATTACAATAAATTAAGCAAGCAAGTCTCATACTGTGCATTTTTCATAATAAATGTTTCATATAAATGTAAATAGTGATCTATTTATTAAAATAAAGTTTTCATGTACAACTCGAGTTGTTCTCCTGTGATTTAAATAGGATTATGAAATATATTTATATTATTTATATAATTAACAATGCTAAGTGTTTGTTTAAATTTATTTATTTTAAAATCCCCAAAAATAATTTTTTTTCAGTGAAATAATAATAATAATAATAAATACAAATATAGATTCTTAACATACATATATAAAAATATCATAGGCATAAAATACATTAGAAAACAGAATTAACATAAAGTGAATTCAGATTGACTTGATGATTTACAGTTAACTAGATTCAATAATGTAATACTATATACATTATGTGTTATTATTTATTTACATTTGTAAAGAACAAGAGTGCAGTTATGTAATGGGTTACCAGTAGCTTTTTATTTGCATATTACAAAGTGCTTAAGGTCAGTTATATTTGATGGAATATATATATTCATTGGCATCAAACACCATATTTTACATCAATGAAACTCTATCTTCGCGAATTACATTATAAATATATATACAACTTTTCTTAATATTTGTATATATTATATCACCAAACCTAACCACCATTTTAAGACTAAAATCAATAAGATTTGTGAATTTATTGTATTATATTATAATAATACACATATTATTGTTATAATATTTAATATTGTATTAATATTTTGTAGTGTATTCGTTGATGGGTTTTCTTAATTGTTGATACATTAATCTTTAAATGTTTGTGAAATTATTCTAATACTTTAAATTTATTAAAATTAATATATTTTGTTCATTTGTAATAGATTAAATTAAATTAAATTTTCCTATTTATTTTATATATCACATCGCATTAGATGTAATTAAAGTATAATAATAAATTAGGTAAATCATAGTTTATTCATAATTAAATGTCAAGAAATAATCTATTATTACAAAATAAATAATATCCTAATATATATATATATATATTATATATATATATATATATATATATATATATATATATAATAAGTACATACACATAATGTATTATAAACAGTTATGATATTGTGTTTACTGTTATTGTTAATAGTATATGATGGCAATGTCTGTTAGGAGTAAATATCGCAGTAGGAAATCAGGCAGATATAATAGATGGGATTGATGAGAAGTGTAAATAAATGTTACACTGTTGGTGTATATCGTGATAATATCCTGTCGGCTAACTTGACGTGTGAAACTGTCGCTTCCATGTCAAAATCAGCATTTCACGTAATGTTATTTAATTAGATGAGAACACAATTGTGAAATTTAAAAATATAGATATGAGTGAATCTATCTGGCGGTGTTCTTCCTTCCAAACAAACACTTGGTGACATTAAGTGTGACATTAATTGTGACATTAATTGTGACATTAATTGTGACATTAATTGTGACATTAATTGTGACATTATCTTTCAATATACGCAATTCATCATCTTATAATATATTCAAGTAGATAGTGAAAAGGTTATAAATTGATAGTCAATTTGATCTATTCCACTCATTTAGTTCATATTTACAGATACATATATATATATATATATATATATATCTGTAAGCATGAAATCAAAATGAATTTATATATATATATAAAAATGTATTAATATAAATGTGAAACAAACTCAAAATATAGAATATAAATACACACATACAAGCACACATACACGTCTAAAATCTTTACTACAAAATCGCATACACATACACTCACACACATAAACATACACACACACGCATACATACACCCACACACACACACACAGACAGGCAGGCACAGACACACACACTCACAGGCACAAGTCTACGTAGCATGGAGCGGATCCAACATAAAGACTGAGTACCAATAAGTCATGCATATTTAATAGTATGGTTTCAGTATTGATTGTGGACTTAAAGTTGTACTATGTATTAGGAAATGTGGAGTCAGCGTTTACTAGATGCATCCAGCTTTTCCTTTATTTTGTAAGATATATTCATAGTAGTGTAAATAAATATTATATTGAAGTAACATATATATATATATATATATATATGTATATGTATATGGATGTATATATATATATATATATATATATATATATATATAAATATATATATGTATGTATAACTATTAACTATTTTAAGAAGGAGATATTTTAAATTATATCAATAAATACGAAAGTCAAGTTTCTTATAATGTAATAACTTTATGTATGAATTTTAAGTCATTAAATCATTGATCACATGTAAGCAATGTATATTATAGCTTATATTAAATGCTATGTTATATATTTGTTTGTTTATATCCAATCAAGTTTTTTATTTATTTTATAATAATACAAATTTCATACAAATAAAGTTAATAAGATACGTCTTTCTATTAGTAAATTAATACGGAATAGAAATATTTGTATAAAATGTTTGTTTTGGATTCATAGACTATACAATGGATAGTTTCAAACACTAGAAATAAAGAACAAGTTTTTTAAAATTTTACAAAATTAATATTTAATAAATTTCGAATTTAATTTAAATATATAATTTGTTTCTACGTATAAATTTAAATAAATAATAATTAACATGTAATATATGTTATATATATAAAAACATCTAAATATATGATAATATAGTAAAGTTGATTAGATATAACTTGTCAATCACAATCAACACAGATTATAGAAATGTCAAATGATTCAATGCAAATTATCCAGATATCGAAATTAACTACATAATCTATCAGTCGATAAATATTATTTATCCGAATAGATACTCAATAATGACATCACAATAACTCATTACTAGTATGTGTAATGTTTTGTAGGGTAACAATCGAAACTACATCCTTATATTATAATGATAATGATAATATAAATATTAAAAGAGTGTTCAGATTTACCACAAATTAATCAATTATCTATTTCAGGAATATATTCATTTTAATTAATCTCAAAATTGTAAATTTTGACTATATATTGTATATGTTTATAATATACTACACGTATTACTGCTACATATTACTTCTACATATTACTGCTACATATTACTGCTACATATTTCTGCTACATATTTCTGCTACATATTACTGCTACATATTACTGCTACATATTACTGCTACATATTACTGCTACTAATTACTGCTACATATTAAATAGTTTGAAATACTGGTTTGAGAAATATTATAATTAGTATTTTTATTATAATTATATTAAATAAAATATTTCATAAAAAAAATATTAATTATCAATTATAATCATAATTAAAAATATATATTAAATTTGGTTTTAAATCTTCTATAGTAAATGATTGGAAGTTTAATATTTAATAGTTTATTAATATAGATATGGACATAGATATGGACATATGAAACTATATTTACATTTATAATATATTATGTAATATATTTATCAACTCATTTTAAAATGACCACTAATTTATTACTTATACAATTATAAATAATGCATTATATATTAGCATATACTTATTATTTAAATTTAATTAGTAAATAATTAAATTGATAATGAAGATAACAAAGATAATATTGTGTTATTAATATACATTGTTTTATACATTATAATATACGTATTCGGACATATATTTGATACATACACAATGTGTATTACACATCCAATAAATTGTCGTTTTAAATAATTGTCAAAATGTAACCCTAATTCATTTGCAACGTGTTAATAAATGTGAAAGTCATTAAATGTAAAATAAGAAATTTAACATCAAGTATATACACGGATATGATATATAAACTATAATATACCTGAGGAGTAACTACAAATAAAGCCTACCTATAAATATACAGTTGAAAGCTGTTTGATATCGCAGCTTTTCAGCTTTATTTACATATGGCATTGTGCTGGACTGGCAAAATAGACAAAATGATTCATACGGATCAACAATGAAAAATGATATGTTACTAAAATAATAACTCCCTTGTAATTCAAAATGTAATTGTTAATTAGACAGATATGGGTGCATCACTTGGAGATTATTACATAATATAAAAATAATAGCATATTATATAATATATAACTAGTTAAATGTTATTTAAAATAGAATAACTGAAAAAGTATTTAATAATATAACCAAATTATGAAATGCAAAAAATTAATCACCTGTTATATTTATTGGTTATATCTATAAAATATAGATCAAATAATATAGATTTTATTTAATATAGTTGTAATATTGTGTTTTTATTAATAATATACTTCTAATAGTGGGAATGTTATATAATATAGTTCTAATATTGTGTTTGATATTTAATATAGTTATATATAGTGATATCTAATAGTGTCTTTATTATATAATATAGTCCTAATAGTGTCTTTATAACTTATTAAAGATCTAATAATGTGTTCGATATAGTGAAGATTTGACATTTCACGAATGTGAAACCAAATGGTGAAATGAATGCTGACCTGTTCAAAGAATTCCTCCATAAAACCGCCATTATCCATTTGAATAACGGCATCATCATTTCCATCGTCCTCATCACTCTGAGCCTGTAGAGTGGAGGTAAGGTTGGATAAGGTAAGCAATGGTAGAATGTTAAGAGTGGATGTTAAATGACAGTTATATAGAAATGTACTAAATACGTTCGAAATATACTTGAGGATGATTGTAGGGATAAGGTAGGGATGGGTAGGATAGCATAATGTAGGGTAGGAGTGGGTAGGGTAGGAGTGGGTACAGTGGGAGTTAGTAGGGTAGGAGTTAGTAGGGTAGGGGTGGGTAGGGTAGGTGTTAGTAAGGTAGGAGTGGGTAAGATAGAAGTGGGTAGGGTAGGAGTGGGTAGGGTAGGAGTGGGTACAGTAGTAGTTAGTAGGGCAGGAGTTAGTAAGGTAGGAGTGGGTAGGGTAGGAGTTTGTAGGTTAAGAGTTAGTAAGGTATGAGTTAGTAAGGCAGGAGTTAGTAAGGTAGTTGTGGATAGAGTAGGATTTAGTAGGGTAGGAGTGGGTACAGTGGGAGTTAGTAAGGTAGAAGTGGGTACAGTAGGAGTGGGAAGGGTAGTAGTTAGTAAGGTAGGAATTAGTATGGTACGAGTTAGTAGGGTAGGAGTTAGTAAGGTAGTAGTGGGTAGGGTAGGAGTTAGTAGGGTAGGAGTTAGTAAAGTAGGAATTAGTAGAGTGGGAGTTAGTAGGGCAGGATTTAGTAGGGTAAGAGTTAGTATGGTAGGAGTGGGTAGGTTAGGAGTTAGTAAGTTAGGAATGGGTAGGGTAGGAGTTAGTAGGTTAGGAGTTAGTAAGGTAGGAGTTAGTAAGTTAGGAATGGGTAGTGTAGGAGTTAGTAGAGAAGGAGTTAGTAGGGTAGGAGTTAGTATGGTAGGAGTGGGTAAGGTAGGAGTTAGTAGGTTAGGAGTTAGTAAGTTAGGAATGGGTAGGGTAGGAGTTAGTAGGGTAGAAGTTAGTAAGGTAGGAGTTAGTAAGTTAGGAATGGGTAGGGTAGGAGTTAGTAGGGTAGGAGTTAGTAAGGTAGTAGTTAGTAAGGTAGAAGTGGGTAGGGTAGGAGTTAGTAAGGTAGTAGTTAATAAGGTAGAAGTGGGTAGAGTAGGAGTTAGTAAGGTAGTAGTTAATAAGGTAGCAGTGGGTAGGGGTGGGTACTATTCACTATTTAGTATTGAGGTTGAAATTGCATATTGAAAGTTGGATTAAGTTAAAAATTTTAAAAAAATGCATTCCTGATAAATTAACTAATTTGTAACATTAATGATATAGAATTAGGAAATATAATCAAAGCTTTTATTTTGCATTTACTTTTGAAAAATATTTAAATTCAATATATGATCATGTATATTATATTATAAAATTATAAATATTCTGTCAAGTAAATGGGTTAATTTTCTTTTTTTAAAGTATAATTACATTATACAATAATTCAGATTAAATATATATATATATATATATATATATATATATATATATGTATAATACTATAATAATTAAAATAAGCATTAATATGATTAGGTAACATATAAAATAATCTTTTATTGAATTTAAATCATATATTTCTGATATATATTCTGATAAGAATAACTTTAAGTAAAATAAATTCTTATTTGGTTGTAAAATATCTTGAGATCTCTTCAATTATGAATATAAAGTATAAATACTTAAAGTAGATATATTTTATATTAATATATTTAATATATATATCCATTATATTTATTATTTATAAAATTTATATTTAAGAAAAATAAGAAAAAATCTAGGTTTTATATTCTTTTTGATATTAAACATGATCAAGATACCTGGTGGAGGGAAATTTATCATTATCTGGGTACACCCACTTGGGTAGAATTTGAATATTTAATTACATTATTTTTATATAAACAAAATATATTATTAGAATTTGAGTGGATATTATTTTTTTATTTTATAATTATTATTTATCAAATAAGAATTTTCAATTATCTAAACAATAATAATATATACTATATGTTATTATATAGAAGAAATAGGTGACAGGGTATATATTAATTAACTCTGTTTTCTAGGTTGGTAATATTGGCTAATAGGTTAAAATATATATTTATATATATATATATATATATATATATAGACCTCCTATTACGGGCAAATACACCCTCAATGTATATTTTTTATATAACCAGACAAATACACCCTTTTGAATAATGATTGGTTTTAGTCGAAAATTTACATTCGGGCTACTATTAGGTTAATAAATAATGCCTGGAAATTTGAGAAAGAATAAATCATTATTTTCTGATATACATGTTTTGGTGGGTGTTTCCATGTTCGTCATCTCCTATTCACGACAAATACACCCACCTGATTTTCCAATATAAAACCAGACTAATACACCCTTTTAATACATTACACTATTACGGAGTAATACACCCAATAACACATTCATAGATTTAGATGCATTAATAGATAATCATTATTTATATATATATTATATTTTAATATTATATATTTTTAATTGTAGCCTAAATAATTCCAATTTATTTAAATATTAATAATATATTAACTATTACTAATATTTTATTATAAAATATTACTAAACCATATTCAAATACAAAGATATGGTATTATATATTATATTATATAATTTAATAGTATACTATCAAACTACTATCACAATCAGAGATTTAATTTGTAATCTTGTCGATTACTTATATACATTATTATATTTGGAAATATGGCATATGAAATAATCCTCATAATATAATATACAATATTTCCTTTTAACTTTAGTTGCTGAATATAAATTTAATATATACATATATATATATATTATATTGCTATATTTTTGATTATAAACAAAATTTATATATTTATAGAATATAATTTCAAAAGTATACTTTATAATATAAATACATTTTTATTTTATGCATAGGTATTTTACTAAAATGTATTTAATGTATAATTGATATCTAATAACAAACTAATATATTAATTATGAATAAATCGATTATAAATATGATGAACATAATAAGCGTATGTTTTTATATGCATATTTTAATTACAATAGTATATATATTTATAATATAGAATTCACTATATTTTACTTTTATACAATATATAATAATACTTTATTAATTATAAATTATTATCATATATTATATAAAATATACGATATATGTTAACAGAATGTATTCTATGTAATATAATTTAAAGTATATTTTTATAATTATGAAAATATAATAATTTGTTTATTTCTACATTATATAATGACAACGAATACATGAAATATCTATAATTGAAGTGATTAGGTTTATCAATGCAACATGTATAATATAATTTCTATTCGTGTATCTAATTCAAAATATTTATTTCAAATTCGTTATATTATAAAATATGTTTATTGCATATGCCTTATAATTTATAAAAAAACGGTGGTTGTAAATGTATAAATTGAATTATCAGTCTAGATATAGATAGTTATATTTATGCAAAAAATATGTAATAGTTTATATTGAAAATGATAATTACCATTATTTTTTTGGGGGAAATACAATTTTTTTTAAATCCCAAAATTTGGAGTAGTCATACATTTTGACAAAATCTTCGATATTGTAGTAGCAGGGATAGTTGCTAGCGCTCCGCGCTTGCTGGATTTTCTGAAGTCGCATTATATTAGGGGGGATACTCGTATGTATAAATATGAGTAATGTCAGTATATAGTATATATATAGGGGCAGCATCTTATATTAAAGCTTTAATATAACTAGCTCGGACACGGGCATTTTATTTTGACTTATTTTAAGTTATACCAATTATTGTTAAGTATTATAAACATTCATAATATTAGTACTTCGTGATACATTTGAATAATTATGGTGTTTATAAAGTATTTTTTTATATAAAATATTATTTACAAAATCTTTATAATAAAATATATAACACGTGTTATGTATAATGTACATTGTTAAATATAACATTATATATGTAATAAATATACTATGAACATTTTATAAACATGTTATTAACATACTATTAAACAAATGTTTTATTTACAATATTGCATATATATTTATATTACATAGTATACACTATGTATTACTGTATCTTATATTATTTTATTACTATACATTAATGTATCTTATATTATTTTAGTATTAGATAGTTGTATAATAGTTTCTCATAGTGATATTGTAATATTTTATTTTTGTATAGAAATAATAAGATATGTAATTAAATTTATATAAAATATATATTTTATAACATTTACAAAAAAGTCTCATTAGTCGTGTAGGTTAATGCGCTGTAAATTTTCGTTATTGCGTTATGTAGAATTACATCTAATTAAATATTTTTAATGATCCTAGGTTCAAATCTCTCATGTAATGCTTTGAATTTTTATATCAATTTAAAAAAATATTTGATATCACTATTAAAAAAATATTTTAATGTAAATGACAATACATAACAAGGATAAATAGTTTTACCTATGTTAATTTACATCAAGTATTGTTACCTATTATAACCATTTATAATATTATTACTTAATCATGATATATCTGAATAATTATGGTCATTGTAAATTTTAAATATTTTTTTATAAAATTGTTACCATAAAATATATAACATATACGATATACATGTAATAAATATACTATGACAATTTTATGAATATGTTATTAACATACTATTAAAACAAATGTTTTATTTACACTATTGTATATATATTTATATTACATAGTATACACTATGTATTACTGTATCTTATATTATTTTATTACTATGTATTAATGTATCTTATATTATTTTATTACTAGATAGTTGTATAATAGTTTCTCATAGTGATATTGTAATATTTTATTTTTGTATAGAAATAATAAGATATGTAATTAAATTTATATAAAATATATATTTTATAACATTTACAAAAAAGTTTCATTAGTCGTGTAGGTTAATGCGCTGTAAATTTTCGTTATTGCGTTATGTAGAATTACATCTAATTAAGTATTTTTAATGATCCTAGGTTCAAATCTCTCATGTAATGCTTTGAATTTTTAAATCAATTTAAAAAAATATTTGATATTACTATTATAAACATATTTTAATGTAAATGACAATACATAACAAGGATAAATAGTTTTACCTATGTTAATTTACATCAAGTATTGTTACCTATTATAACCATTTATAATATTATTACTTAATCATGATATATCTAAATAATTATGGTCATTGTAAATTTTGAATATTTTTTTATAAAATTGTTACCATAACATATATAACATATACGATATACATGTAATAAATATACTATGATAATTTTATGAATATGTTATTAACATACTATTAAAACAAATGTTTTATTTACACTATTGTATATATATTTATATTACATAGTATACACTATGTATTACTGTATCTTATATTATTTTATTACTATGTATTAATGTATCTTATATTATTGTATTACTAGATAGTTGTATAATAGTTTCTCATAGTGATATTGTAATATTTTATTTTTGTATAGAAATAATAAGATATGTAATTAAATTTATATAAAATATATATTTTATAACATTTACAAAAAAGTTTCATTAGTCGTGTAGGTTAATGCGCTGTAAATTTTCGTTATTGCGTTATGTAGAATTACATCTAATTAAGTATTTTTAATGATCCTAGGTTCAAATCTCTCATGTAATGCTTTGAATTTTTAAATCAATTTAAAAAAATATTTGATATTACTATTATAAACATATTTTAATGTAAATGACAATACATAACAAGGATAAATAGTTTTACCTATGTTAATTTACATCAAGTATTGTTACCTATTATAACCATTTATAATATTATTACTTAATCATGATATATCTGAATAATTATGGTCATTGTAAATTTTGAATATTTTTTTATAAAATTGTTACCATAACATATATAACATATACGATATACATGTAATAAATATACTATGATAATTTTATGAATATGTTATTAACATACTATTAAAACAAATGTTTTATTTACACTATTGTATATATATTTATATTACATAGTATACACTATGTATTACTGTATCTTATATTATTTTATTACTATGTATCAATGTATCTTATATTATTTTATTACTAGATAGTTGTATAATAGTTTCTCATAGTGATATTGTAATATTTTATTTTTGTATAGAAATAATAAGATATGTAATTAAATTTATATAAAATATATATTTTATAACATTTACAAAAAAGTCTCATTTGTCGTGTAGGTTAATGCGCTGTAAATTTTCGTTATTGCGTTATGTAGAATTACATCTAATTAAATATTTGTAATGATCCTAGGTTCAAATCTCTCTTGTAATGCTTTGAATTTTTATATCAATTTAAAAAAATATTTGATATCACTATTAAAAACATATTTTAATGTAAATGACAATACATAACAAGGATAAATAGTTTTTTTACCTATGTTAATTTACATCAAGTATTGTTACCTATTATAACCATTTATAATATTATTACGTAATCATGATATATCTGAATAATTATGGTCATTGTAAATTTTAAATATTTTTTTATAAAATTGTTACCATAAAATATATAACATATACGATATACATGTAATAAATATACTATGACAATTTTATGAATATGTTATTAACATACCATTAAAACAAATGTTTTATTTACACTATTGTATATATATTTATATTACATAGTATACACTATGTATTACTGTATCTTATATTATTTTATTACTATGTATTAATGTATCTTATATTATTTTATTACTAGATAGTTTTATAATAGTTTCTCATAATGATATTTTATTTTTGTATAGAAATAATAATATATGTAATTAAATAAATATAAAATATATATTTTTTTAAATTTACAAAAAGTGTTCGTGTAGCTTAATGCTCTGTACGTTTTCTTTATATATATATATATATATATATATATATATAAAGGAAACGTACAGCGTATTAAGGTATACGTTATGTAGAATTACATCTAATTACATATTTGTAATGATCTAGGTTCAAATATATCTTGTAGCGCATTGAATAGTCGCTATATTTGTAATACAAAAATTATATATTTATTTACTGTTACAATATTAAGTTTCATAGTATTTGTTTTCATTATACATAAATGAGTTCAATTTTTCTATAGATATATTATTAACTAGGTATTAAATAATAAGTGATACATATATCTCAAAAATAGTAGCTTCATAATAATTAAGTTCGATATAATTTTCATGGAAATAATATATTAATTGAAAACGAGTTCATAGTAAAATTAATTATAAATATACTTCAACTTGATCATTTTTATGCTTAAATAATTTTTTTTTAATATTGCAAACATTTTAATTGATCACGGGTTCAGACCTCAGAAACAGTTATTAATTTTAAGAATCTTACAATATATTATCTAAAATTATAAATAAAATCGAAATATGTTTAAAATATTTTGTGCTCGATAATTCTATATTAATTAAATTAATTATGAGTTGTTAGATATTTATGAGTGGCTAGTATATTTAAATATGTGCATTACATTAAACATATTAAATAAGTAAATTACAATAATTATCAGAAATTAAATTAAATACTGTATTATATTATAACCAAATAAAAAATTATATTGTATATAATGATATTGCTTTATTCTATTAATTTATTTAATGTTCTTATATTAGATTTTAATACATTATTGAATTTCGTTCGGACTTTTAAATATATTTCTTCCTCGGAAAGTTTTAATAAACACGGTGGAGAATATATTTTTAATATTTCTATTATTTCTTGCTTTCCTGAAAATTTTTAATTAACTATTTGTAATTATCAGTATTAAAATTAAATATGAATTATACATAAATTAAGAATAATTTTTATTTGCATATTAATAACCTGGTATTTTGTTTTTTTTAAATAATATAGAAAGTTCCGATAATTTCTGAAATTCTGTTTTATTCCATTTGATATTTACAGCTGTTTGAAATAATGATGTGTTTAATTATATATTTATATACATATATATATTATACATAATTAAATATTTTTAAATTGTATTTATATACCTTTTTTGATTTTTTTTGATATCATCATTTTCACAGTAACTATACTCATCATTATTTATTTCATCTTCAAAACAAATATTTTTGATAGATGGATTTCGTGAAGTTTCTCCTGGCGTATCATCTGAAATGAAATATAAGTAGATTACATGCATACACACATGTATATATAAGTTTGAGTATATGGGTGTGTGAATTAAATCATGTAAGGTATTTAACTCGGTCAAATAGTCGATACTGCTATATAATAATGTAATGTTCCTTATACTAAGCTTTCATATATATGGTCAATATATATAGGCCAATATAAATAATAAATCTGCATTGATTTATTTGTATGAATGAATTTAATTTTTTATAAAACAATTAACTTGTATTAAAGCAATTACATTTTATTTAATTATATTTTTTTATTGGTATGAAATTTATTACATATGTAAGTTTGAGTATATGGGTGTGTGAATTAAGTCATGTAAGGTATTTAACTCGGTCAAATAGTCGATACTGCTATATAATAATGCAATGTTCCGTATACTAAGCTTTCATATGTATGGTCAATATATATAGGCCAATATAAATAATAAATAATAAATCTGCATTGATTTATTTGTATGAACGAATTTAATATTTTATAAAAACAATTAACTTGTATTAAAGCAATTACATTTTATTTAATTATATTTTGTTATTGGTATGAAATTTATTACACATGTATATGTAAGTTTGAGTATATTAGTGTGTGAATTAAATCATGTAGGGTATTTAACTCGGTCAAATAGTCGATACTGCTATATAATAATGTAATGTTCCTTATACTAAGCTTTCATATGTATGGTCAATATAAATAATAAATCTGCATTGATTTATTTGTATGAATGAATTTAATTTTTTATAAAAACAATTAACTTGTATTAAAGCAATTACATTTTATTTAATTATATTTTTTATTGGTATGAAATTTATTACACATGTATATGTAAGTTTGAGTATATGCGTGTGTGAATTAAGTTATGTAAGGTATTTAACTCGGTCAAATAATCGATACTGCTATATAATAATGTAATATTCCTTATACTAAGCTTTCATATGTATGGTCAATATATATAGGCCAATATAAATAATAAATAATAAATCTGCATTGATTTATTTGTATGAATGAATTTAATTTTTTATAAAAACAATTAACTTGTATTAAAGCAATTACATTTTATTTAATTATATTTTTTTATTGGTATGAAATTTATTACACATGTATATGTAAGTTTGAGTATATGCGTGTGTGAATTAAATTATGTAAGGTATTTAACTCGGTCAAATAATCGATACTGCTATATAATAATGTAATGTTCCTTATACTAAGCTTTCATATGTATGGTCAATATATATAGGCCAATATAAATAATAAATCTGCATTGATTTATTTGTATGAATGAATTTAATTTTTTATAAAAACAATTAACTTGTATTAAAGCAATTACATTTTATTTAATTATATTTTTTTATTGGTTTGAAATTTATTACACATGTATATGTAAGTTTGAGTATATGGGTGTGTGAATTAAATCATGTAAGGTATTTAACTCAGTCAAATAGTCGATACTGCTATATAATAATGTAATGTTCCTTATACTAAGCTTTCATATGTATGGTTAATTAGTGTATTTAATATACACAAAACTATAAATAATATTCAAGTATATAAGAATGATAAATTTCATATCATTAATAAAATTAATAATACAAATAAAAAATATAATTATCTATTACATTATTTTTATAAATGTATTGATTTATCATATATTAATCAATATAATTGAATTAGTTATTCATTAGCGCTAAATATACGATTTTTAATTAGGTCAGGTTTCATAGGAATATATTAATATATACATATATATTTAAAACTATAAATATACATACTCATCATAATATAAATATTAAATAACGTATATTGTAATAATTACATTGTTATATTTCATTCTCAATTATTAATTCTTTATAATTTTAATAATTGTAATAATATAATTTAATATCAATCAACTATAAAACGGCATGAGGTTATATTATATTATATATTATTATTAATTATATTATATATAATATTATCAATACTATTAATTATATTAAATATATCTATATTTTAAAAGATATATATAATACAAATATATATAATAATATTAGTATTTTACTAACATAATTCATTATAAAAATGTAATTTTAATTAGATAATTTAAATAAATTACAACTCTACAATATATAGTCTCGAATAAAAATGAATGACGGAAGTTTATTTTTATTTACAAATAATAATAATTAATAAAAATTATAATCTTTGTTCCTTTTTAATTTAAAAAAATATATATTCCGGAAATGGAAAAAATAGTCTCTTAATAATACATTTTTCTAAAATTTGTAATAAAATAGATTTTTTTTTGAAAATAAAGATAAAATATGATTTATTAATATAAAAATTCTTCATCAAATAAAATATTAAATATGTATCCATTTTCATATGAAAAAATTACTTTATAATATGGGTGTATTAACCCGTTTTACATATTTTGAGGATATACATCATCAATAATGAACCTTATATATTTCCATAAGTTATCGATAAAATAATATAAATTAAAGGTATACATGAAGTATAGCTCATCTTTTATAACATATCATAAGTTCAATATCTAAAACGAACACTATCATGTTAAACTATGTAGCTGACATGGAAACATCCGGTATATTGGATGTTTCTATATTGAGGGTGTATTAGTCTGGTTTTTTTTCCTGATTTGTCTGTAATTGTCTGTGTTAGTATATATATATATATATATATATATATATATATATATGCCTGTGTATATTTATATATGTATGTATATACGTTTATATTCAAACATAAAATTATAAAAAAATGTCAAGTTATTATTAAATCTATAAAATAGAATAAGAAGAATTATTGTATAATAATACTTTGCTATTTATGTTAATAAATGACAACGTATTTTTATTAATTCAATAAAACCAAAAAGTGAATATAATCCTATGATACTATATAGTCAGGAATATAAATGTTTACAATGATACTAAGTTATTTTTTAAATAGTCTATTTATTGAAATATGGTAACCTAGAAATATTTAAAATAATTATTATCACTTATATAATTGTATATAAAGAAATAAAAGGACCGTCTTCCACACTAAATATATACTTTTCGGCATATAGAATTAGGGAAGTTTGATTGACAGCTGATGAATTGCAATGACCATGTTCATGAGC
Source organism: Osedax frankpressi (assembly GCA_964035775.1). NCBI lineage: Eukaryota > Metazoa > Annelida > Polychaeta > Sabellida > Siboglinidae > Osedax > Osedax frankpressi. Next base: position 20,673,708 of record OZ038313.1, read on the forward strand.
TAATATGTGTGATGTTTAATCCTCTTAATGTTGAGACATCTGATGTTCAATACAATGTTTCAACTTCTGATGTCTATGAGGAATTGATGACTATGGTCTATTTATAACTTCTTTAGTAATTTTACTATTAGAAGGGAGCTTGCAACACCATCTATACTAATTTGTATGATATAACTTCATAGTGTATTATATTTTACATATATCATATATAAATTGTAGCATATAATATGTATTATATGCTACAATTATATTTTAGTATTTTCATTATCTAAGATAATATTGAAAATTGTATTAAAATTCCAATAAAACCGTTAAATGTGTAAAATAGTTTATGAATCTGTAATTATATACTTATATATGAATCATATATTCGACAAAATCAGCATCCACATTTGAAGTAAATTCCTGCATAAAATCACATTAAAACTATTATAATTATTTAAATATTATTTATTATTTTATATAATATATGTATAATTTTCTAATATTTAATGTATTCCTTGATAATATATTTTAATCTCGTATTATTATTATCCATTACATCTATTATATTTAAAGAATATTATTTATATAAATAATATAAATATAATATATAGGAAATATGTATAAAACATTTTATATTTACATGTATATATATATTAATAAATATATTGTGTTATAACATATAATAGTATCGTGTCTATTTTAATATTGTTACAATATGGTTTTCTTAGGTGATTATCAATAATTAATATTCATAAGTTATTAATTTAGTTATTTTTATTAATAATTTAGCTACTATATAACAGTTCTAGTATTTTAGTGTAATTGATAACTTTTGGTCACTTTATAACATTTATTTTTAATTATGTTATTAAGAATTATAATAATGTATACTATACAATAGCTATAGTAGTGATATAATATAATATAATATATTATTTTTATAATAACTAAATAATATAATAAAAATATAATTTTTTCGGATATTAATGGTAATTACTTACTGATTTTAGAGCAGCCAACCGATCTTTTGTCATATTTTCATAAATTTTGTATTACAATATATTATGTTATATATGTCCACCTAAATATTAAAGTACAACAATAAGATATATCCATGTGAACATTAATTATATTAATCTATTATGAATTCATAATTTTTGAATACTATATATATATTTCATATACAAATAAACAAATTAAAGTATATGTATATATCAGGTGCGAGTATATACTTCCGATATGACGTCATGTGTCAAAATGTAGGCGTATTTATTTATAAAAAAAATTATTTATTTATTTATACGTAAATAGCAAAATTAATACATTCGAACAATGTTATAAGCAATAAATTAAATATTACATTTTTTAATTCAACATTAATAAAATATTTAAATATCTTATTTATTTTCATAAAAATTTGAAATTAAACTTTCATCTTCGACCAATAATACTCAAGCTTCCGGTATTTTATTTATTTTTCTTATAAATATTCGTATAAAATCCTTTAAATCTTTAATCATAACTATTATATTCATACAACGGTAATAATATGTGTTTAAATTAATATTTATTTGTAAATAATTTGAATGATCAATCTGAATATTCTTTTAAATAATGTTAAATTACGATAAGATAAATCTGAATTTAATATTTCGAAAAATATATCATTTTTATTCAATTTTAAAATATATTTATAAAATCTACTTTATAAAATTGTATTTATTTCATATAAAAAATATTGTTAAATTTTAAATAAATAATTAAAAATACATAGTACACCATTTATACCATTACATGTTCAATGTATTTATAGTTAAAGCGCGGCAAATTCTTGTTTACATTCCAAACATTTTATATTTTTCAGTTTTTTAAATATATTCATTTATAATTATTCTAATTACATATACACATTACAGAAATAAATTATGGCCGAGCAAGATCAGACACCATCTTTTAAGGTATTTTGCTTAATTGGAATATTCATATTTATTTAATATAATCTTTTAATGGTAAATTAAATTAATCGCTAATAGAAATGTATTATATATTATAATAATTAATAACATTATTTATATGTATATATAACAATTAATAACAACATTTTTATATACAATCTTATTATATTTAAGATATATAATTTTTCACATTCACTGCTATATCACGTAGTTGGTTCTCGTTGGAGATGGTGGTGTTGGAAAAACAACATTTGTCAAGAGGCATTTAACTGGAGAATTTGAGAAAAAGTATATTGGTTAATACAGTTTTTATAAAATTTTAATAAAATTGAATAGTTAATATTTTAGATACAACACATATAATAAATTAATAAATAATCATATTGATACTAGCTACACTCGGAGTTGAAGTTCATCCACTGATTTTCCACACAAATCGAGGACCCATCAAATATAATGTATGGGATACCGCTGGTCAAGAAAAATTTGGTGGCCTAAGAGATGGATACTATATTCAAGGTATTGATTTAAATAATAAATACTATATAAATATTTAATTTTAATTTTTTCATAATTTGATTTCAATAAAAAATAGGTCAGTGTGCGATCATCATGTTTGATGTAACTGCCAGAATCACATATAAGAATGTCCCTAACTGGCACAGAGATTTAATTAGAGTCTGTGAAAATATTCCTATTGTTCTGTGTGGAAATAAGGTTGACATCAAAGATCGAAAAGTAAAAGCTAAAGCAATTGTTTTCCACCGAAAAAAGAATTTACAGGTTTCTTAATTATTTCAACATAATATATTATAATTTAATAAGTGTCCATATTTATAGTTAATTTAATATTATTATCATTAGCCATGATGTCATATTTGTATTCATTTTAATCCGCAACTTGAAATTAAAATAAAACTCATAATATTTTAATATAATTTATATAAACTATAGGAATATTTGTATCCTAACTTTATCTATCCCATATTTACATTTTAATTTATTCTATAAAGTAAGATATTTTAATACAGAAAAGTCATATTTATTATCGGAAGGAATTTTATTATTCTTATTAGTTGATTAATTTTAAAACATTTTTAATCTAACAAAACCCAATGATTCCTATATATACTTAATAATGTGTAATATACTCTAAAATAGGTATAATTTATATTAAATAAAATCATATAATTATTTAGTTTATCAATGAGATAAGATAAATTCTATTTAAAATGAATCATTTTATACCTATAAAATGAATATATATAGTATTCATAATTTGTTTTGCCATACTGTACAATTAAACTAATGAAATTACTGAAATTATTTTGATCCCGTATGACAATCTAATTAATTGAATCTACATTTTTCCATTGCTCTAGATATTAATGTTATACATTGTGTAATAAATTAATATACAAAATATATGTATAAATAAATAACATATATCCTAAAATAATAACGTTTTGTGTTAATGGTAAATCATATAAATATAATACATATTTTCTATGGGGCTATTGGAATATATAGCTATAATTTGCTATATTAAATAAATGCTAGAAAATTCATATATATCTAAATACCTCCAATCACATAGTTTTTCTTGTATATAAAACTGAAATAGATATATAATTATATTAGCATATTACATTTATGTGAGAGTAACATATTATTATAAAGTTATATATTCTTATAGTAAAATTTACATTTTATGATGTGTGATATAAATATAACAAATAAATTAAATATACCCAAGCAAAATTATTTTGTTACATCCATTTAAGATATGTACTATTAAAATACTATATTAAATTACATTATTTTTTATATTCATATTAAATATATTATTAGAATTAATAGTTGATATTATTTAATAATCAAATACAATATAATTACTTTTAAAATACTTGATTATTTTTTGGGTTTGATGCTATAATATACAAGATGTACTAAGATATAGAAGAGATAGGTTACCGGGTATATTGGTAACCTTTGGTACTATTGGTATTACTATGAATATTTAATATTAATTTCATTACTACAAATATTTCCGTTTTCCAGTATTTTTTGTAACTAAATTACGGTATATACAAATGATACATATTGATACATATTAATTGATACATATTAATTGATACATATTAATTTTCTCTAAGTATTTTTTACCTTTTTTCCTAAGTAGTATTTTTCTTCAATTTATTAATATTTGACTTGAAATATAGTATATACGATATATTATTGAATCAACATTATTCTATAATTCAGTTTTTGAACATGATAAATTTTTTTTAAATTATACTTTTATAATGAAAGAATGTTATTATAATATATAATAGTACATGATCTTTATTATATATATATATAATTGCCCAAATAAAGTATAAAACAAGATTAACACTATTTTTCAAATGATGTTATTATTTTAAGTTAATATATTTCATATAAGTTCATTAAATTTATATTTCTATAAATCTTAATACCTACATTGTTTTTATATTAACATTAACATATACAGCTATCAACTCTGATATAAGACATTTATTTATCGATGTAAACTTAACATTTTACAATAAGTACAAATTCAGTATTGATCATCCATATATAAATACTAATTACTCATCTGAATATTATTGTAATTTTCTTAATTAAATTGTATACATACCATACATCTTCAGAATCATTTATATCTTTATCACCACAAAAATGTCGATTTATTATCATTATATTGTATTAATTAATATTTAAGTCCTTGATTATAATTAATATATAAATTGATATATCGAAATAACATGGAATCGTTGGCAAATGATGATGAAATTTATAAATATATTTTTGATAGATTCTAATGGAAAATTATTTTCCATATAAATGACTTTGAATTAATATGGCAATTAAAATCCAATGTGTTTGATATTTTCACCAGAATCTAAGGCGAAATCCAAGACTCATTCATATTTATAAATATTAAATTAAAATATCACATGATTCAAATATAATCTCTAATAATTGCACATACTATTATGGATCTATGGATCCATAATAATCTATGGACTATGGATCCCAAAAATATTAATTATCAAAATAGATTAATATAATCTATTCTAAAAACGCAAACCAAACTTCTTGGTAATCAATATAAAATCAGATAAGTTTATAACACCTGAAATATAATTGTTATACTTTTGAGATTAAATATTTTTACTATTATAATTTCAGTATATTTAAATGCTTCATGGAATCACTACTTCGTGAAATACTATATCGTGTTTTCAGTTCATAATTACTTTTTGCCATAGATTCAATGTTATTTCGATAGAGGTAAATAGATATTTAATTATAAATCATGAATATAATAATAATTTCTTATAACTAAATTATATATATTGTTTATGCATATTTCAAATTAAATTCACTTGTGAATCATTAGAATTATATAAATAATATTTGAATGTTATCTGTCATTTATATATATTTCTTTATTTAATTATATATCTAAAATATTAATTAAATTAAATTATTTTTTAAGATTATTTATTTTCTGTTTTATTTTAATACTGTATAATTTAATTTTTATATGGTAAATATGATGTTTTATGTCAAAGTGGAGAAATTTCACTTCAATAAAATGAATTAGAAACTGTATACATTTTAATTATGAATGTTGATAATAAAGAATCAAAAATATATTAATAATAATGAATAAAAAGTAAATGTAATAATTTAATTTGTATATATTTTTTTTATAGTTTTTTTATATATTATATTATTTTGATATACATATTTTTTACTAGTATCATAGTTTATTTATATTCCAAGTAGTCAATAATTATATATACCTTATAACCAATGACTAGCATACACTATTGAATCATTCTGGTTACATTATTTACATTTTAATTAATTCTTTTATTTTAATATGCATATAAATAATATAACTATATTTATGATATATATAATTAATCTGTAATATAATATATATACTAGTAATTGCAATCAAGTCTACTTACTATTATTAATAAGTAATTAAACAGTTTCTGATATAGATTTATTTTAAATAAAATTAAATTTAAATTCTAACTATATTTAGTTTAATATTTCTGGGAGATTTCCCTTTGTCCCCATTCCTGTGCCTCTAATGAATATGCATTGATTGAATTGTGTTATATATTTTGTATTTATCTATGATATTATTCTGTTAGGGGAAACACTCACTAAATGTAAAATATCTGGGGTTACTACCCTCATTAAATAATACTACTCAGTAAATAATGAAGAAAACTCTAAAATCAATGTTATGTTAATAAATATAGTACTATAAAAAGAATACAATATTTTCAAAACATTTTTATCATATTTAATTAATATTTATATTTTACAATTAACGAGATTTTTGATATTCTAAAATAAACTTGATAATTTATTAACAAGTTTTCTTATTCTACGAATTTTAGTAATTTGTGTCTATATTTACAATTAATGATATAAAAGCATTAAATCTGCTTTATATGTAATTATTTATATTTAACCATTTTATTACATTTTACAGTACTATGATATCTCTGCCAAGAGTAACTACAACTTTGAGAAGCCTTTCCTTTGGCTCGCCAGAAAACTTACTGGAGACACTAATCTCGAGTTTGTCGCTATGCCTGCTCTTGAGCCTCCAGAAATTACAATGGACCCCAACATGGTGCAGAGGTATGAACAAGAATTGAAGATGGCGCAAAATGTTGAGCTTCCCGATGACGATGATGATGATTTATAGATGTATTATGACATAAAGTCCATTGTAAATACTACTGTTATTTTATTAATTTATTGGATTTCCTATATCAGTGGATTTGCTGGCAAAATATTTAATATTGTCTTAATAAAACATCATATATCTAAATATTCATTGTCATGCATTTGTAATTTTTTTACTATTATAAACATTATTATAAATATAGTTGAATACAATAAATTATGAAGTTTGTGCCATTTTTGATATTACTATTTTGTTGTGAGTTTATATTATATTTAAGTTATTGGCCTATGAATTCATAATTTTGTGTATTAATAATCTTTAAAAATAATGCTGATGAATATATTTATGATTTGATTTTTTACATTTACTATTATGATTTTGATATCAACAATTTATATAAACAATTATTACTTACGAAAATTTATTGATTTGTAACTTAATTTATTTTCATCAGTTTATTTCTAATTTTACTATATAAAAAAATAATCTATAAAATAATTTTACTATAAAGAATATAAATAATTTGAAATTATATTTAAATGTAGAAATAGACTGAATCTTATGAGAAGTTAGGATTAGTATATTTTCTAAAATGGTTCATGTTTACAAACAGTCTATTTAGTTTACTAGATATTAATATATCAACAATAAGGAAGGAATGTTATTGTTGATCAGAAAACAGATTTATTTAATGTATAAATTAATTCTTTTCAGTACTGTTTTTATATATATGTGATTTATAAATCAATATATTTATATTTGTATATTCGGTAGATATTTACTATAGCGGACAAAGTATATATTTGTTACGTGTATTCCATTTAGTGTTATTCTTATTCAATGATCCACCTATAAATATAGTTAAATACAAAGATATTAAAAAAATAAATAAATACTTATTTCACTGAACTATATTGTGAAATATTGTATAAAAGGCAAGTTTTATATGAATAAAATGAGATTGATTTCAAAAGTGATTTGACAGTATTAGTCAAGATTACCAATATAAGCAGTATTAGCCAAGTTAATTACAGTATTATCCAAGGTAATATTGGGTATTAGCTTGGTAGATAAGCTTTAAAAATATAATTAACTTACGAAATATAAATAATCAAGTATAATATCAATTGTATAACTAATATTCTCTTCGATAATTATCGAATATATACTTAAGTATATCTATTAGCCATATGTATAACTATTTACTAAATTAAAGAAATCATAATATCAAAATATATATATATTTATAATTCAAAGAATACACTTATAATTATATCAATAAGAAAATATATGTATTGCTTCCAATATATTAAATGTATATATTAAATAAAGATCATAGTTAAATTCCGTAGTGATTAATTACACATTAAAATTATATTGAATCGAAAGTATACTTATAAGACCGATTTGACTAGTATCATGATACTAATAACAATTGCAACTGATTTATACTAATTGCAATTGATATATACTATTATATATTATATAGCAAACTATATATCATTTTATACTATTATAACAACAGTTATATAAATAAAAATGGGTCAAATAGAATATATTGTTTTACACCAGAAAAACGATTAAGTTGTAATAATATTTAGAGTCAAACACATTTGAATATAATATATACATTACATAGAATATTCCTTTATATTTATTTTAAATAAATGGAATATAGAAAGCTAGAATATAGATAACATGAACTATATCTGAACTATATATATATATATATATATATATATATATATATATATATATATAAATCTAGATGGAATAACATATCAAAAACTTATGATAAATAAATAAACAATTCACATTAAGTTATGGAATAATTTCAGTTTTATTAATACTGGTATTAATCATTATTATAAAATTGTGTATTTAACAATTATTATTAAGTTAGTATAGTCACTACAAGTATAGAGATAATCGTCGTACTATTTAGTACAAATAATACTTTATGTCCTGATAATTATAAAGATGACGGGAGTAATAAATATTTAATAAACGTTTTGCTATATATAGTATTTCCTTATTTTAAACAAATTGATAAGAAAAATACAATCTTATAAAGTCTAAATGTAATGCAAAAAAATTAATTAATTGAATTATTAATAAGAATTTTAACTATATTCGAATCTTATCAAGATAATTATCTGTCAAATTTAATTGTTTATTTATGATTGAAATTGTATATTAATGATTGATAAATATAAATAAATATTAAAAAGTGTGTTTACAAATTGGCAAGTTTTCAGTGTTTTGTCGTGAGCAATTTGTATCCAAGTAAATATTTAATAGAACATATTGGTACTTATTGGTACTTATTGGTACTTATTGGTACTTATTGGTACTTATTGGTACTTATTGGTACTTATTGGTACTTATTGGTACTTATTGGTACTTATTGGTACTTATTGGTACTTATTGGTACTTATTGGTACTTATTGGTACTTATTGGTACTTATTGGTACTTATTGGTACTTATTGGTACTTATTGGTACTTATTGGTACTTATTGGTACTTATTGGTACTTATTGGTACTTATTGGTACTTATTGGTACTTATTGGTACTTGTTGGTACTTATTGGTACATTTGTAACAATCAATTAAATCAATTATATTTCAGTAACATATTGAAACAGTTGTTCCAAGGTATACCAAACCATCGTATTGGAATATTTTGGTACATATATACCAAATTGAAAAATTTGGAAAATTCGTTCCTAAATGTCAAATTGTTCATATACATAGGATATATATAAATATATATATATATATATATATATATATATATATATATATATAACTATATATAAACATAATATTACATTATAATATATATATATATAATTAGGTATATGAAATTATTATTTTTTTATGATAATTAATTTAATATAAAATTTATATTATTAAGGATTATTAACAATTTTTTAACATTTATATAAAAACTATGTTTCTCTATTATAAATTTCATAACCAAGTGATATTGTAGTGCGCAATTTGTATGGGGTTTATAGCCTAGATTATTTTCTTTATAATTATATGCAAAAAAAAATATTATAAAATATAATTTATATACCAAAAGATTAGTAATATATAGTACAGTTATTATTTTATGTAAAATATTTATGTGAAATTTAAATATATTATTATATTTTATGAATAATTTATATTCATATGTCGGTGTATTTAGAGCGTGTCAATAATAATAATAATGTAAATATTTATATTTTATACACATGTGATTTTCATGCTCAATATAATATGGTATTCATATTATGTATTTCTACGAGTATAATATTAACCTTCATCTTAAGTCTACTATTTATTTTTAATTGTGACTTTTTCTTGATTAATCTAATAATATAAATTATTATTTATTTAAACGAAAAATTCCATAATATCTACGGTAAAAAAATTTGAAATAAATGTAGATAATATATTTAATAAATTAAATATGTAAAATCTAATTTATATTCTATAGGCTATATATCATAACAGATTACTTATTTATGTTATTATAATGTTAAATTATATTAAAGTAATAAAATTCAGACTATATCATTTTTTATATATATCTTAATATCCAATATATATTATAATATTATAATATTATAATTATCAAATTTGATAATTATTTTTTATTATAATTTATAATATATTGTCAATGTCATGCATTACATTGCACATGTATACATATATTTAATATACATTGTATATTATAGAATTATTTCATTTATGAATTGTATATTAGTATGTATATTAAATGTAATAGTTAAAATTATATCGGTGAGAATATACATTTAAAATGTATATATTCGTATTTTCTCGTATATGTATTTTAGATACCCAATCAATAATATGTGCAATTGTTTTAATTAGTTATTTCATTTGTAATATATAGTTTCAAATCAAATTATATTTATAGGATTTATAGTAAATAATATTTACTAAATATATCATAATATTTACAATTCTTGATAGACATATCATTTAAAAATGTGATTGACAGCTAGATATTCCTCGAATTAGGAATTTTTTATTTGGTATAATTAATAATATTTGAAATGCACTTTATCTTATAAATGTATAAAATCTCCTAAATAAATCATCTGCACGTGATTTATATATATAAAGTACATTTTTAAATTTTAGAATTATATAAAATACACTAATATGTAAACAGCACTTCTAAGTATATAAACAGTGTTTATTTTGTTTATTTGTATGGGTTCCTGGGTGTTTAAACACCCGAGAACCCATACAAATTGCCCAGCAGTACAAATTGCGCACGAGAATTTGAGAATTCACGTTTGATTAACAGGTGTAAACAAAAATACTCGTGCGGCCATTTGAGCATATATTTTTATATTTAGTTTAAATTTATAAAACCTAATGTAAATTACTTCATAATATCACAACAATTATAAATATATTTACTGATATTAGATTAGTATCTTAATGAATAATGTAGTAATTATATTATATATTATCAATAAACAATATTGTTGATATATAGTATAAATGATATGTAAATATATTTACTCTTAAATGATAATTGAATTCTCCCGCAGTTTCTTTTACTTCAATATATTTTTCATATTCTATTGCAAATATTGAATTACATTATTATACATAAACATTATTAGTATGGTGTATTTTAATAATAGTCAATAACCAAATAATTATCTATAATATATATTTAATAATATATATATATATATTAATATATATATTATATATATATATATATATATATATATATATTAATATATATATACATATATATATATATATATATATATATACACGCATATTTAATATATATACATATCTCGATAATTTAATTATAATTATATATACTTCAATAATTTTTATACTGATTTACGAACATATTATTATAATTATATTTCCTTCGTAGCAGATTTCACTTTTTATGATTTCTTCAAGAAAAGATCGATACGCTTACCCCGCAAAATTACTACAATGCTATTAGTTACTTGAGTGAACTAAATCAAGTTTTAATTGTTAATACGTAATGATTAATCTATATTAATATGATACTAAAAAAAATAGTATATTTTTGTTATTAAATTGTGAAATTAAGGTAAACACGCATTTTAAGATTATTATCATTAATTGGTTGATTGTATTATTTACGTATTTTAATTAATGGGTTTAAGTCTTTCTAGCATATTTTTTTGCCAAAATAAATGATTTTAGTTTGTAAGTAGTTTAAGCTAAATACTACTCCTACTTGGATAATGAATATATTTACATAAATAAAGTGAATTATATTAGTAACATATATGTTTTTCATATTTAAGGTACCCAAATTATTAATTTTTAAGATTTTTTATTTTAGTGTATCAAACAATTTTATGTATCAAATATTTTATTCAAAAATGTACACATTTTTTCTGAAATTGTAATAATTGTTCATGCAAAATTAAAATAATTTATTTAAATAGAATACTAAATCTAAAATACCAATATTTAATAAACAATCTGTGAAAACTTGAGATTAAATTAATAATAAACCTAATTTGTAATTTTTATACAAAATTATAATATTCTGAGAAAATCAAGTTTAATTAGTTATTAATGATTATTATTTTATTATAAAACGTTACGGAATGTATTAGTTAAGTATTTGATGAATAGAATATATTAATTTAGTATGTACAAATATATAACAATAACAAAATAATAACTTTGTAAACAAAACATACAAATATGATTATAATTTTCAACTACCATAATCAGATGACTATCCTAACTCTTTCACCTTTCTACTCGCATGACTGTAACTACATATATATTATTATATATTAGTATACATATTATAATTATATTCGGCTTTCCCAAATATAACAAATTAGTTAGAATTATTTATGAAAAGTATTAGATATATTACTTATCTTATTGCAGATAAGCATCAAGTCAAAGAAGATATTTGTATTAATGTTATTGATGTTTTGTTATTACAAATAAATTATAAAATTAATATATCTTTCATTTAATATTATATTTTAAAGGGCTGAATGGTACTGGAACATTTATTGGTACGTTCCGGTACGGTTCCGTAAGATTTATTGGTATGGTTCCGGCACAGTACGGGAATATTTATCGGTACGACACCAGAACATTTATTGGTACATTACGGTACAAGTGTCCACAATGTTCTATCACGGTATCGGAACAGTACCACTAAAAATTTACTAAATTTTACGTAAAGTTCCGAACGGTACCACTAAATTTTACCGAAGGTTTCGGTACTATAACAGTAAATGTTTACTGGGGTGGGTTATCGGTTGTTTGTATATTTAAAGCCCCGTTGTTGAATAATAAACCATCACCAACGATCACGTGCCATTATAAATTCATATAACTCGTTAATATAATTGTAAACAGCATATATGTTTACGTAGTTATATAGTGCATACATATCCGTATTATATGTAAATATTATGAAACTATAGAGTATTTTTAATTTTTATATTTATAAATTGAATAGAAATCTATGTTTCCAGTAGACAATATCCATAGATACAAAGAATAATATAAATATTTAAAAAATTTTAAAAATATTATTTAAAATAATTATATAAATCTATTATGTATATCATACTAATGGTGTAATATATATTATATGTTTATTTATAGATTATATTGTTAATACTATTAAATTAAATTAAACTTAAATTAATTTAAAGTCTTTAGTCTTTTTAGTAGTATATATCCCGGGTATATATCTCGAATTTTACAACCATGTCTTCGGGGCGTAGACCAGAGCACCAAGCTCCACCAGAAATGGCTAGTTTTTTTTATTAACTTCAATATATATTTATATTTATAATTGCATTTCTATTTTATAGTTCTACAATGAAAGAGAAGCCAGAAAATATACATCTAAGTTAGTATAATATTTTATTGAGCGATAATTAAATATATAAATAATTTATTATATGTTGGAATATCACCTGAACAATCTGAACAATGATCGCGTATGGATGTCAATCCTGTGAATATTCGTAAAATTTAGTCACGCCTACAAATAAAATTACTTGCGTTTTATGAATATTTTATGAGAAACTCTATTTATTATTGTGTATTTTTTGATAAGGATAGTAGATCACATATCAGACTTTATACCCCATAATATTAATTTTCATTTAGGTATATGATATATATATGTATATCGTATATAAATAATATGCATATATTTTTAAGAAAATTAATTATGTAATTTTTACAAATTTATACAGTTACTTTTAGTGATATACAATTGGATCTCCTTGTGGTGAATGCATGTATTTCATATACGTAATAATAAAAATAATATTCAAGTATATAAGAAATAATTAATTAATTAAATATTGATAAATAACTAAAACATATACTAATAGTTTTCATAAATATAGTCTTTCATATTAAAACCGTACAATTCTATTCGCTGATTTTTAGGCTTGGTTAGTTTTTACGAACTATCACCAGTTTGTATTCCATATGTGATTCCATGATAACATATGTAGTTGCCGTTGGAAATTTGGCACAGTCGTAAATAAATGAACGGAATTCCTTATTTATATGCATGATTTTAATACAAATAACTTTTTATGAAAATAATAAAAATCTATTGCAAACTATTATTTATTTTAAATATACATAAATGTTATTTTTCTTGATATCAAATTATTTATTCTAATTTACGTGAATATTATTTATAGGTTTGATTATAAGAAGTATTTTAATTGACCACACATGGAAATTGACTTGGTAAATTATCATGCTATAATCTAGGGTTGTAAATAAATGCAAATTGATACTATATAGCAATCCTGAGCCCGAACTTAAACTTTTATATTTTTATAAGAATTTAATACTATTTTCAAATTAAATTATATTTCAATTAATAAATATTAACTTAATTAATTATGAATTTTAAATTTATTATTAATTGAAAATGTAAAATCCATATTATATTTATCCCGATTAATATTTTATTAATCATAGATTTATATTGCATACATTATATACGATACATATAATGATTAAAATCATATAGGCGTGTTCATTAGATTAATTTCATTGTATTGAGATAACCAGAAGATGACTTTTTATATAAAAGTCAGGCGATTAAAGTTCTACCTCTCCTACAAATAACTTTTCAAGGAACATTGTCTTCGACATAAGTGTACCCCATTGCGAAATTCTAGAATTTATTATATTAGAATATCCTAGACACGCGTCTGTATATGTTTTAAAATAATCACGATAATGTTGGTATGATGAATGATATCCAATAAAGTTAACGTTGTGTGTTTCCTCGAGAATCTGCATTTATATATAACATCGATTTTGTTAATTGGAAGATCTCTAGAAGTCCCGACTCTTTCCTACACTAGAACAATTATTTAAATTATATTTTGAAAAATAAAATATTCTGGCTTGCGTCATTTTTGTTTATTACATTCTTCAATTTCAACAGTTCTCGAATGATAGAAATTCAACAGCAGCTATCGGAGAGAGCCATTGAATTACTGGCCCTACCCGACGACACGCCATGCTACATACTCGACATTGGGTATTTAGTATTTAGTTTCAGTTCATTTAAATGCTGGGCCTTTAGAAATTCCTTTTGTTTTTATTTTGTGAATTTTACGGCCGTAAACTATTAAAACTGTTAATAACATTTTTAGTTTATACGTTAAATCGCCGACCGCACCGGTCAATACAGGTGCGGTTCAGGCCTCAGTGGTGAAGCTTTAACGGATGCTGGTCATACCTGGGTCGGCATGGACATCAGTGAAAGTATGCTAGGTTTGATGACTCGCCTAACAACGTAGGTATGAGTATGAATACCTACTACACTCAATATTTATATATAGATTAAACCAGTGTTTTGGAAAGTATTTAAATTCATCCATAATTATAAAATAAATGGAATTATGATGTTGTAATGCATATAGCATATTATTCTCTTGTGTTGTTATATTTTCATGAATATTCACGTTTTATTCAGAAGTTGCAATGGAGAGAGAAACTGAAGGTGATTTGTTATTATCCGATATTGGTGAAGGTTAGTTGACATTGCGTTGTTAATAGGCATTGTTAACATAAATAATTACAATCAAATTATAAATATCCCTTCGATAAGTCCATATCTCTACTCTCGTCAACATTCTATTCTAGTGAAATCTCTGTCTACTACTGTTAAGCATCTCCATCATCTCAAACTATTGCGGACATTATATCCATCATAATATCTCGCCAAAGCCCCACTCTATATGTGTTTACATATATAGTATTTACTCGATATAGCTGTTATTAGCAATAAATATAAATTCAATGCCAGATAATCGGTTTACTGACCTCACCAAATTATTTTCTAATTGTTTTTATGAAAATAAATTATTTCAAATGAAAATAGGTTGTCACATTGCCCAATATGATATGCTACTAACTTTATTCTGCCATGTCCACTCCCAGGTATACCCTACCGTCCAGGTACATTTGACGCAGCTATCAGCATCTCGGCACTGCAGTGGTTATGTAATGCAGATAAGAAGTACCATCACCCAGTCAAGCGTATCTACAAATTTTTTTCCACCCTTTACTCGTCATTGGCTAGTTTCAGTTTCTTGCAGCATTTACTGATTTAGAACTGATTTAGAAACACGGGTAGACATTCTTTTATCGATAAAGGGGTTAAAGATTCATAAATTATAAAACTGTTGTTAACATACCTTTGATTTGATTACTAATGCTTAAACACAATTTTAGTTACTGTATTGATTTTTAAATCCTAATCCAAAATTCTAAGTTTAAATTAATATTTAGAGTCGAGGATCAAAAGCTATACTTCAGTTTTACCCTGAAAATAGTGATCAGGTTAGCCTACACCTACCTACACCTACCTACATCTACCTACATCTAACTACATCTCCCTACATCTTACTACATCTCACTACATCTACCTACATCTCACTACATCTCACTACATCTCACTACATCTCACTACATCTAACTACATCTTACTACATCTTACTACATCTCCCTACATATAACTACATCTCACTACATCTTACTACATCTACCTACATCTACCTACATCTCCCTACATCTCACTACATCTCACTACATCTTACTACATCTTACTACATCTTACTACATCTCCCTACATATAACTACATCTCACTACATCTTACTACATCTACCTACATCTTACTACACCTCACTACATCTACCTACATCTCCCTACATCTACCTACATCTCACTACATCTCACTACATCTACCTACATCTACCTACATCTCACTACATCTACCTACATCTTACTACATCTCACTACATCTACCTACATCTCACTACATCTCACTACATCTCACTACATCTACCTACATCTCACTACATCTCACTACATCTCACTACATCTCACTACATCTACCTACATCTACCTACATCTCCCTACATCTCACTTCATATACCTACATCTCACTACATCTCCCTACATCTCACTATATCTCCCTACATCTCCCTACATCTCACTATATCTCCCTACATCTCCCTACATCTCCCTACATCTCACTTCATCTCACTACATCTTCCTACATCTCCCTACATCTCACTACATCTCACTAAATCTCCCTACATCTCCCTATATCTCCTACATCTCCCTACATCTCCTATATCTCCCTACATCTCCCTACATATCCCTATGTTTCCCTATATATCCTACAACTCCCTACATCTCACTACATCTCACTACATCTCACTACATCTCACTACATCTCACTACATCTACCTACATCTACCTACATCTCCCTACATCTCACTTCATATACCTACATCTCACTACATCTCCCTACATCTCACTATATCTCCCTACATCTCCCTACATCTCACTATATCTCCCTACATCTCCATACATCTCACTTCATCTCACTACATCTTCCTACATCTCCCTACATCTCACTACATCTCACTAAATCTCCCTACATCTCCCTACATCTCACTTCATATGCCTACATCTCACTACATCTCACTACATCTCACTACATCTTCCTACATCTCACTACATCTCACTACATCTCCCTACATCTCACTACATATCACTATATCTCATTACATCTCACTACATCTCACTACATCTCCCTACATCTCCCTACATCTCACTTCATATGCCTACATCTCACTACATTTCCCTACATCTCACTACATCTCACTACATCTTCCTACATCTCACTACATCTCACTACATATCACTACATCTCCCTACATCTCCCTACATCTCCCTACATCTCCCTACATCTCCCTACATATCACTACATCTCACTACATCTCCCTACATATCCCTACATCTCACTACATCTCCCTACATCTCACTACATCTCACTACATCTCACTACATCTCACTACATCTCACTACATTTCCCTACATAACCCTACATCTCCCTACATATCCCTACATCTCCCTTCATCTCCCTACATATTCCTACATCTCACTACATATCCCTACATCTCCCTACATCTCCCTATGTTTCCCTACATCTCCCTACATCTCCCTATATCTCCCTAGACCTCCCTACATCTCCCACCATCTCCATTTACCCTCTATATCTCAATGCACAACATACACTCCCTTTACCCCTGGCAGTTTCTTGCACCCCCTACATTTTCATGCATCCTCCCCTATTTTCCACCACATCGACCTACACCCCCTACATTTCTCCCTAACCTTACCAAATCCTAAACTGCCTTCATTTCCATACACCTCTCTTGCATTCACAGCAACCCCATTACATGACCTAGTGCTACCCCACAACTCCCCAACTTACCGCAACCCCAAAACTCCATATCTACTTCAACCCCACACCTTCATAACTCACCGAAACTCCAGAACTCCATAACCCAGCGTAACCTACAGCTAGAACTGATAACTCAACAATCTATGAAAGCGGGCTTTACCGGTGGATTGGTGATTGATTATCCTAACAGCACAAAGGCTAAAAAGTCTACATACTATATATTGTCCTGTGTGTTACTAGTTTAGATCTTTATAAAGGTCGTAGTGTAGTTTAGATCTTTATAAAGGTTGTAGCGTAGTGCGATTAGACTACTTTCAATATAAGATAGTATTAATCACTTCTATGGCATCGCATGCACATACATAACAAGGGAAGGAAATTAATGATCTATTATTATTAAACAAGGCCTGCTCTATGATTTCATCCACTCCACACTTCAGTGAATATTCTGTAGTTATTCTAATTTACAATATAGTTTGTGGGATTTGCTCTAATAACACGATACAGTGACTAGATAACAAATGTTTCTACTAAATACATTTGAACAGATCAGATATAATTAATGGATTTATTCCAAATTGTTTTATACAATCTGTTATTTATCTGATTACACACCTCTGATTACTTCCTATTTACTGATTACTTCCTATTTACTGATTACTTCCTATTTACTAATTACTTCCTATTTACTGATTACTTCCTATTTACTAATTACTTACTGATTACTTATTATTTACTGATTACTTCCTATTTACTGATTACTTCCTATTTACTGATTACTTCCTACTTACTGATTACTTCCTATTTACTTTTTACTTACTGATTACTTCCTATTTACTGATTACTTCCTATTCACTAATTACTTACTGATTACTTCTTATTTACTGATTACTACCTACTTACTGATTACTTCCTACTTACTGATTACTTCTTATTTACTGATTACTTCCTACTTACTGATTACTTCTTATTTACTGATTACTTCCTATTTACTGATTACTTCCTACTTACTGATTACTTCCTACTTACTTACCTGTTTGATTGAATTCCCCACCTACTTACAGGATGTTTCTATGTCTATTCACAGGAGGTATATCTATGACTCTACCCGCAGCATTGGGTACATCTGAAACCGCCTGCACTCCCCAAATCAACAATATCAACAAAAGGTTTTAATGGGTCGTATTCGAATCAATACTTTGAATACATTCCATAGTTACATTGGTATAATGGTCAGAAATGAATTTGAATACATTGAAATGTAATTAAATAATCCAGAAAAAGAATAAGAAATGGTAGAGATAACAAACCGATTAAGAAAAGTAAAGATTGGATTCTCGAAAAAAAGGAGAGGAGAAGGAGACAAGGAAAGTTGGTATTCTTTTTAATTGTATTTATAAATTATTTCTAATTAATTTTTTAATTAATTAATTTTATTACTTTTTAAAGAATCTCTTTATTTTATAGATAAATTAATATTATAGTGAATTTGTTTACAAAAATAATGAAATACTGTTATAATTTGATATTTAAAATTAATAGAGAAGTCAGATCTGATAACAAATTCACTGGCAGAAGAAGACCCACTAGCTTCTAAATAAACAATAAATCATAATGAATATATTTCTTTACATTACATTTGTACTTAATATATATATATATTATAGTTTACACACAAATTGTATATTTAGGTTGATAAATAATTAATTTATTATATTTCGAAGTTAATTTAAATATTTTAATAAATATTTAATCCAATGTATGATATTTATAAATTAGATATATATATTAAAAATAAAAAATAATTCTATTTAATAAGTTTCATACTTGTTTATCTAATTATATAGTATATTAATAATTCTATGTTTATTGAAGGTGTTGTTAACAAAATATTATTGTATTAATGTTTTATTTGTAATTTGTTAGGTTTTTTTGTAAATATCTTTAAATAAATCATTTGTTAATTTATTTTGATGTACTTACTAATATTGAACTAGCTAACATATAATTAATAATATTCATGTAGTTAATTTTAAAATAATGCAACTTTACTATAATACATAGGTTTGCATTATCTTTGATATAAACCTATGCCATTAAAATATAAAGATAGTGATTTGTAATTACCTTTCCAATTCTCATTAGATTTATACAAGCTGTACATGTAGTCTATTCTCTTATCATATATTACAGTAGCAAGTCTAAAGAGATTACAATTTATATACTAATAAATAAATGTAAATATCCTTGTATATATAACTATATATGATCATTCTGAATTCATTTAGTGAATAATTATATTTAAATTTATAAATTCACAATTAATGTAAAATATCATGTATTTGATATTTATATAATTTAAAAAATATAAACTAATATATATTATTGTATTAGAAATTATATACTGATGTTTTGTAAGCTATCTATATTATAAAGACATTCAAAACTACCATCGTATCGTATATACTATATATAAATCTATGTATATGAAATATATATATAAATATATTTCTGAAAGATACGTTTAACAATATAGATTTATGTATATAACATGATTTTCGTAATCCTGTTTAGAGATTTTTGGAAAATTCTAGCATTCCTTTATAGGTGAATATTGTGAGTATAATAACACCTACAAGTATCTCGCACAACGTAAACATAGTATGGAAGTCACACAGTGATGAACATATCGTATATAATATGTATGATAAAATGTACAATCCAAGATTACGGTAATCTTGGGTACAATGTTTGAAACTAGGATTTTCAATTGTATTTACACTATATCTATATATAATATATAGTTATTATATATATTATTAGATTATATGTTATATACATATAAAAGTGCACAACATGTAGCGCAGGATATGTAAAGCATACAATATTTATAACCACGGAGAGAAATGATTAGAAAATATTTAAGAATATGAGTAGCGCCATCTTTCAATGTAATTATAAATATGGTAATAGGATTTTTATAGCATATAAAATTTGACCAATAAATCGTTTAAAATAAGTTGAAATGGAGAAAGAAAGACAGGTTTGTAATATATATATAAAGTTATTCAACTATTATTAACATACTATAAGATAATAATACAAAGAGGATTTATATGTATATTAATAAGATCTTATGTTTTTAATAAAACTTGTTAAATCTTTAAAATATTAATAAAAATATTCTAAAAATGCAATGAAATTATTAAAAATATTGAATATACTTTAAAATATATAATATACTTTAATGATATACTTAATTACATTCGATGCGACTATAATATTAAACTTAGTTATTATAAAAGTAACTATTTAAATAATATATATTTAAATTAGTAAATATACGTTATATGATTTCGTTATATTTTCCAAATCGTCATCAACATTCAACTTTATTATCTTTAATAATTGGAAATAATATATATTCAATAGTGATTAGTTTATATAACTATGTTTACTAATATACATATAAAATAAAAATGAGTTTTAACTGTTTCTGTTGTATGGAAGTTTTTATAAACTGTTTTTTTATCTATACCTGAGCTTGATAGTATAGTATTATTATATTTTATTATATTTGACTTATATTTTATATATTTAAATTACTTGATTTTTAAATTGTTAGCATAGTTTTTAATTACATTTTAACCTCTTTGAATCATTCGAATATTATCAATATATATACATATATATGTATATATATATATATATATACATATATATATATACATACATATATATACACACATATATATATATATATATTTATATGTATATTCTACTATATGTATTTAATATAGTAATCGATTATCTAAAATTAAAATAGTGTAATTTAATCTATATAATAGGTATTTTAAATCATAGTCTATTTTTACAACGTTGCCTTATCACAGTGTATCATATTAATATCATTAAAAACAATGTTATTTCAAACCTATTCTTAATATTGTATTACTTATAAAACATAGTCCACTAAATCGCATTAACAAATATGTCATAATACTATAATGTCATATACTATATATAACATTTACTATTATTTATGGAATTGTCTTATCCACATACATATATATATATATATATTCTATAGTTAACAATCTTTTATCAAAAAATCTCTATAAAAACATATTCTTATATTATTAAAATATTACCAGACAATAATAATTTATAAACCTTGAGAAGTAATCAGTTTATTTATATTTAATATATATTAATATACATATATATGCCATTCATTATCGTCTAGCCTTCTACGTTATATATATGTTCTGCATGTGCTAAATTCATTAAGATAAGCTCGCCGAGTTACATGTGGTGTACTTCCTAGCAACGACATTAATAGGTTTACACCGTGTCCGTGGAGAATGTGACTGATCACTTTGTCCTGCGGGGTGCCAACGCTAAACTGCTTCTATAATATATACAGTTATAGGTTTTTATGTGCGGTATATTAATTAATAGTGGTACACGATACATTAAACCTGTGAAATCATTTCGTGTCAATTCATCTTTATAGTTTAGGTATTAGCTTTAGTTTTCCATCCGAGCTGAGATTTCACAGTTATGGACTAGCATATATGCTATATACATAGATATTCGATTGCATACACTATATGACCATTATTAGATACACTTCTGAGATACACTATATGACCATTATGATTAATATCTTAAACTAGATATATATGTAAAATATCATGAGAATTATGATTTTTACAATAGAAATATTATTTTGGATTTTACAGTGTTAAGATACATTATACAGATTATAAAAATTATATTGTCAATATGATAGATTATTAATGATTCAGAATAGTCCAGAAATTTAACTAAATATAAACTCATATAAACTAAATTATAAATTATTACTTTTTGAAAACCGTAAAATATCTGTATATAAAAGAAATGAAATAAATTGCCTATGTTGAATATAATTATAAATGTGTATATATTGCATTAAATTTATAGTTACTTATGAATTAATATCTCAAGTAAAGTTTAATGATAATGCCTGAATTAATTGTTTCAAAAACGAATCATCTCTAAATAAAGATTAAATCTAAATAATGATTTAATTTAAAATCTTTAGTACTATAATTTTGCTTATTGTACTTAACTTTTAATACTTATAG
Source organism: Osedax frankpressi (assembly GCA_964035775.1). NCBI lineage: Eukaryota > Metazoa > Annelida > Polychaeta > Sabellida > Siboglinidae > Osedax > Osedax frankpressi. The sequence continues at coordinate 20,697,340 of OZ038313.1, forward strand.
TACTTATACTTATACTTTTAATACTTATAGTATAGTAGAATATAATATAATATGCACTGGAAATTATAATATGGAGAATATAACACTGGAGAATATAATATAATATGCACTATAGAATTTTAAATATATTATTAAAATACATGATTCATTTTATTATAACTAATTTGGTTTTATAATGTCTAAAGGGGCATTCACACAGAGCTTTTTTACAGCTTTTAAGCTGCCTAATTAGGCAGCTTTCTGCTGGATTCGAGATATGTTCAATATTTCTAGCTTTTTTCAATGGCCTATGTCCAATATTTCTTGTCTAAAGGTCAGCAGAAAGCTGGCTGAATGCACCTTATTGGTTAACCTATTGATTGACAGCTGATTTTCTTTGTTGATTTATTATTTATTGACAGATTCATTTCTTTGTTAATATTATTTAATTTTATTTTAACATGGATGTTTTAATATCTGTCGATTTAAATATAATATTAATAGTAGTGATCGTATACGACGTGATTTGGTATTCATTGTATTGTAATATTAATATAATTTGTATATAATTTAAATATGTGCGTATTAAATAACGGTTTAAATATGGGCGTATTTACATTAACCTCAAAGTGACAGCTCGAGCTTTTTTATTCGAGCTTTTTCTAGCTTTTTCAGTGTGAACGCATTTTAAATTACCAGCTTTTTCTGCAGCTTAAAGCTGCCTAATTAGGCAGCTTAAAAGCTGTAAAAAGCTCTGTGTGAATGCCCCTTAAGGTCGAGGATGCTGGTTCAAATCTGGCTGGAATCAAAAATGATATCTTTGAGTAAAATATAGAAGTGGTGATTCAATTAACCGGCTCATGTTTAAACTAGAACTTCTTAATCAAGATCTATTTCTAAGGGATGTTGGGTTATCTGTTGATAGTTGTAGACCTAAGGTGTTTAAGTTTCACTTCGCGATATTTCCTGTTATAGTATGAAAGAACTTCGCTGAACTTATATAATACTATAATACAATAGACAAACATCAACATTCAAATTACTTTTATTAATATAATTTGAATAATAACAATTTATTAGTATTTTACGTTGATTTGAATATATAATTTACATATAAATACTATGTTATTTATAATAACCTTTTTGTATATTTTCCTACTAACTTAGTAGTTCATATATTTTTATTTTTTGCATAGAATAATTATTTTTTAGCATATATTATTATGTTAAAGTTAAAATCTTATGATTTTAAAAATAAATTATTTTCATTAACATTTTATTAATATAAAAAAGCAATAAAGCTATTCAAAAAAGTTAAATGACTTTGATTTAGGCTTCTTATCTATTTATTTAATTAGGTCAGTACATTCTAATATACATTATTTAAATATTAGCAGCTCACTACTAACGTGACTCATTGATGTTGAATGTAATACAAATCCAGCATATCACTTGTCATTTCACTGCATGTATGTTTTCTCGGGTCTATTGCTCATCTACTATAATCTTTAGTAAACAACATTTATTTAATAAGTCGTATATATTGTAAATATAATATTATACTAAGTTTCTAGTTTCTAATATAAATAATGTATATAATATACATAAAATAAATAATTTATATAATATACATAACAAAAATATAATTTATATAATTATTTAAATAATATGCGTAATATAAATAATTTATATAATATAAATAATAACATAACATAAATAATCTATATAATATATATAATATTATATATTTATTATACTTATAATTCATTAGAGGCATCTTAATAAATTAATAAATAATAGATAATATATTGAGTATCTGCTGTGCCAAGAGATTTATCTGTAATAATCTAATAGTAAATATATTAGATTGTATCCAAATAGCCATTTTTATGGTTTCATTATACATAAAATCTAAGCAATCGATATGGTTCTCTATTATATTATTACGAAGAATCTGCAAATCAAAACAATATATAACAGTACTCCAGAAAAGTTTATTTATTCATCACATAACATCGTATACCTGGATTGTAATTGGATTCATATTACCAGGGATATTATATTTTAAGTCCATGAACTGATACATATTATACATATTATATTTTCACGCGCTGTTGTCAATCGAATGCTAATATCTAATACATGTTTACTATAAAAGCATTGTTTTCTCCCATAATAAAGTGAGGGCAATCTTTTATAGTGCAGGGTACGTGAAGGACTTCACACATGAAATAATTCTAATACCAGGAATGATTTCAATATCTGTTCACCTTTGAATGAAAATATATTTAGAATACTTTGCTATATATATACTACATTTGTATATATATATTAATTTAATAAATAATGATAAAGCATAGTAATAATATACAATTAATTTTATGTAATATTTCCATTGACTATTATTAACAGGTAGGGGAAATGTAATACTAAAAATAGATAAGCTCCGAGTTAAATCAAAAAACCTATAATCTAAGCTAATTTATACATCCTAAGATAAGTTAAAATTCATTTATTTGTGTATATAATCTTTATTTAAAGCACATACTTATGATTAGATATATTCTAGGCATACTCTTAAAATTGAATGCATATTCATAACGGGTTAAAAACTTATAAAATATCTTTAGATAACAATATCTAGTGTTATTTTATAACAGTGTACACTGTATTGTGTACATTGTATTATGTACACTATATTGTGTACACTGTATTATGTACACTGTACTGATATAATGAACAAACAACAAATAAAAAATATTAAAATCAATACTAAACATTATTATATAATTAAAATCAATTATGTAATTGATTAATAAAAATGAATTAAAATATATAATTGATATTCAAAATATGTAATTATTTATTAAAGTTGGTATCTTAAATATAAAATTCTATTATTTAAACTTCAATCTTATTCACATTTATTGTTTAAATATAAATATATATTCTCTTTAACATGATAATTAAACATATATTAATAAAATAAATATAATATCAACTTTGTTATTGTGATTATGTATTTATTTATACTTATTTTTATTGTCTTTTTATAATTTGATGTTTTATTATAATTTTGCATTATGATTCATTCTCATAATTGTTATCACATTTTTTTAATGAACAAATGTTACCTCATCCTTTATATAATATAATCCATTATTGGATTAGTATATAATGTTTGTATTCATGTTATTTAAATATATCATTCTCAACGCTATGATATATTATTATATTTAAAACTTTCGTCCATCATCCAGTTCATTTTACATTTCAAGTCAATGTCAGATTATTATTTATACCCACAGAAATTGTGTTGGAATTTACCAAAATATACTGAATGAGCTTAAATTACGTATTAGCTTTATATAAGAAATGTCATACACTATTTAATTCCTTTGCCGATACATTCTGTAAGGCTAAATATATGTGTACATTTTGGTTCTTTTATAGTGTTTATCTAACTCCTATAGTGTCTATCTAGCTCCTATAGGGTTTATCTAGCTCCTATAGTGTCTATCTAGCTCCTAAAGGGTTTATCTAGCTCCTATAGTGTATATCTAGCTCCTAAAGGGTTTATCTAGCTCCTATAGTGTATATCTAACTCCTATAGTGTTTATCTAGCTCCTATAGTGTCTATCTAGCTCCTATAGGGTTTATCTAGCTCCTATAGTGTATATCTAACTCCTATAGTGTTTATCTAGCTCTTTTAGTGTCTATCTAGCTCCTAAAGGGTTTATCTAGCTCCTATAGTGTCTATCTAGCTCCTAAAGGGATTATCTAGCTCCTAAAGGGTTTATCTAGCTCCTATAGTGTCTATCTAGCTCCTATAGGGTTTATCTAGCTCCTATAGTGTATATCTAACTCCTATAGTGTTTATCTAGCTCTTGTAGTGTCTATCTAGCTCCTAAAGGGTTTATCTAGCTCCTATAGTGTCTATCTAGCTCCTAAAGGGATTATCTAGCTCCTAAAGGGTTTATCTAGCTCCTATAGTGTCTATCTAGCTCCTATAGGGTTTATCTAGCTCCTATAGTGTATATCTAACTCCTATAGTGTTTATCTAGCTCTTGTAGTGTCTATCTAGCTCCTAAAGGGTTTATCTAGCTCCTATAGTGTCTATCTAGCTCCTAAAGGGTTTATCTAGCTCCTATAGTGTATATCTAGCTCCTAAAGGGTTTATCTAGCTCCTATAGTGTATATCTAACTCCTATAGTGTTTATCTAGCTCCTATAGTGTCTATCTAGCTCCTATAGGGTTTATCTAGCTCCTATAGTGTATGTCTAACTCCTATAGTGTTTATCTAGCTCTTATAGTGTCTATCTAGCTCCTAAAGGGATTATCTAGCTCCTATAGTGTATATCTAACTCCTATAGTGTTTATCTAGCTCTTGTAGTGTCTATCTAGCTCCTAAAGGGTTTATCTAGCTCCTATAGTGTCTATCTAGCTCCTAAAGGGATTATCTAGCTCCTAAAGGGTTTATCTAGCTCCTATAGTGTCTATCTAGCTCCTATAGGGTTTATCTAGCTCCTATAGTGTATATCTAACTCCTATAGTGTTTATCTAGCTCTTGTAGTGTCTATCTAGCTCCTAAAGGGTTTATCTAGCTCCTATAGTGTCTATCTAGCTCCTAAAGGGATTATCTAGCTCCTAAAGGGTTTATCTAGCTCCTATAGTGTCTATCTAGCTCCTATAGGGTTTATCTAGCTCCTATAGTGTATATCTAACTCCTATAGTGTTTATCTAGCTCTTGTAGTGTCTATCTAGCTCCTAAAGGGTTTATCTAGCTCCTATAGTGTCTATCTAGCTCCTAAAGGGATTATCTAGCTCCTATAGTGTATATCTAACTCCTATAGTGTTTATCTAGCTCTTGTAGTGTCTATCTAGCTCCTAAAGGGATTATCTAGCTCCTATATGGTTTATCTAGCTCCTATAGTGTATATCTAACTCCTATAGTGTTTATCTAGCTCCTATAGTGTCTATCTAGCTCCTATAGGGTTTATCTAGCTCCTATAGTGTATATCTAACTCCTATAGTGTTTATCTAGCTCTTATATTGTTTATCTAGCTCTTATAGTGTCTATCTAGCTCCTATAGGGTTTATCTAACTCCTATAGTGTTTATCTAGCTCTTATAGTGTCTATCTAGCTCCTAAAGGGATTATCTAGCTCCTAAAGGGTTTATCTAGCTCCTAAAGGGTTTATCTAGCTCCTATAGTGTATATCTAACTCCTATAGTGTTTATCTAGCTCTTGTAGTGTCTATCTAGCTCATAAAGAGATTATCTAGCTCCTAAAGGGTTTATCTAGCTCTTGTAGTGTCTATCTAGCTCCTAAAGGGTTTATCTAGCTCCTATAGTGTCTATCTAGCTCCTAAAGGGATTATCTAGCTCCTAAAGGGTTTATCTAGCTCCTATAGTGTCTATCTAGCTCCTATAGGGTTTATCTAGCTCCTATAGTGTATATCTAACTCCTATAGTGTTTATCTAGCTCTTGTAGTGTCTATCTAGCTCCTAAAGGGTTTATCTAGCTCCTATAGTGTCTATCTAGCTCCTAAAGGGATTATCTAGCTCCTAAAGGGTTTATCTAGCTCCTATAGTGTCTATCTAGCTCCTATAGGGTTTATCTAGCTCCTATAGTGTATATCTAACTCCTATAGTGTTTATCTAGCTCTTGTAGTGTCTATCTAGCTCCTAAAGGGTTTATCTAGCTCCTATAGTGTCTATCTAGCTCCTAAAGGGATTATCTAGCTCCTATAGTGTATATCTAACTCCTATAGTGTTTATCTAGCTCTTGTAGTGTCTATCTAGCTCCTAAAGGGATTATCTAGCTCCTATATGGTTTATCTAGCTCCTATAGTGTATATCTAACTCCTATAGTGTCTATCTAGCTCCTATAGGGTTTATCTAGCTCCTATAGTGTATATCTAACTCCTATAGTGTTTATCTAGCTCTTATAGTGTTTATCTAGCTCTTATAGTGTCTATCTAGCTCCTATAGGGTTTATCTAACTCCTATAGTGTTTATCTAGCTCTTATAGTGTCTATCTAGCTCCTAAAGGGATTATCTAGCTCCTAAAGGGTTTATCTAGCTCCTAAAGGGTTTATCTAGCTCCTATAGTGTATATCTAACTCCTATAGTGTTTATCTAGCTCTTGTAGTGTCTATCTAGCTCCTATATGGTTTATCTAGCTCCTATAGTGTATATCTAACTCCTATAGTGTTTATCTAGCTCCTATAGTGTCTATCTAGCTCCTATAGGGTTTATCTAGCTCCTATAGTGTATATCTAACTCCTATAGTGTTTATCTAGCTCTTATAGTGTTTATCTAGCTCTTATAGTGTCTATCTAGCTCCTATAGGGTTTATCTAACTCCTATAGTGTTTATCTAGCTCTTATAGTGTCTATCTAGCTCCTAAAGGGATTATCTAGCTCCTAAAGGGTTTATCTAGCTCCTAAAGGGTTTATCTAGCTCCTATAGTGTATATCTAACTCCTATAGTGTTTATCTAGCTCTTGTAGTGTCTATCTAGCTCCTAAAGAGATTATCTAGCTCCTATAGGGTTTATCTAACTCCTATAGTGTTTATCTAGCTCTTATAGTGTCTATCTAGCTCCTAAAGGGATTATCTAGCTCCTAAAGGGTTTATCTAGCTCCTAAAGGGTTTATCTAGCTCCTATAGTGTATATCTAACTCCTATAGTGTTTATCTAGCTCTTGTAGTGTCTATCTAGCTCCTAAAGGGATTATCTAGCTCCTATATGGTTTATCTAGCTCCTATAGTGTATATCTAACTCCTATAGTGTTTATCTAGCTCCTATAGTGTCTATCTAGCTCCTATAGGGTTTATCTAGCTCCTATAGTGTATATCTAACTCCTATAGTGTTTATCTAGCTCTTATAGTGTTTATCTAGCTCTTATAGTGTCTATCTAGCTCCTATAGGGTTTATCTAACTCCTATAGTGTTTATCTAGCTCTTATAGTGTCTATCTAGCTCCTAAAGGGATTATCTAGCTCCTAAAGGGTTTATCTAGCTCCTAAAGGGTTTATCTAGCTCCTATAGTGTATATCTAACTCCTATAGTGTTTATCTAGCTCTTGTAGTGTCTATCTAGCTCCTAAAGAGATTATCTAGCTCCTAAAGAGTTTATCTAGCTCTTATAGTGTTCAGTAACGTGGGAATGTGAAGTATGTAAAGATAGTTTTTAATTGTCTTATACAAATAAAAACTACGATATAATTCATAAACGGAATTATATTATATTATATTATATTTCAATAAAAGATTATATCTAATATAAACATCAATCTATTGAAAATCATATACTTGTTAATAATATAATATATATTACATATAATGTATTTACTATATATTTATATGACAACAAAGTAAAAACCATGTAAAGTGTACAACAATAGTAGTCTGGTTATATATATATATATATATATATATATATATATATATATATTTATATATATATATATATATATATATATATATAACTACTACTACCAAGGAGAAATGTTTAATTAGATATATGTTAATTCTAGATTATTAATGTGTTTCATTGCGGAATAACCTGAGTTCTGTTAACGCAAGTGTCTATTACACCCAAACTGCATACACATGCCATATGCAGTTCACATTGCCTATATCATATATGCATTATAACTGTGAGTTTATCGTATATATTTTATCATATATTATTGATATTTTTGGTTGAATTTATTAGATTTTTTTTAAATAAAAATTATATTCAATAAATTTCTAATAGTAAAATGATATTTAAAGTTTTTGTTTTCTATATTCACATACTAGAATATTCAATGAAGAATTGTTGTGGTTATATAAGACTATCTATATAAGACTACATAAGACTATCTATATCATATCATATTGTAGCTATTGATAAGTTATATTATTCTTGAAATTTTATACACATATGATGCATATTTATATTTGATCTGGTTATACTCTAGATAAAACAAGATATATTTGTATATTTTATAAAATAAGATAGATCTATATTCTATATAGAAGAGTTGTACATTAAGAAAATATAATTGTTATTGAGTGAGATGATTTGTGTTTATCAAAGTGATTAATTATCTGTGATTCATATTGTATTAATAATATAACATTTAGAAAGTGAAATGATTAAACTTTTTACAGAAAAATATATTTTACTTTTCATTATCATTCTTTAAATTGTATCAATTATTTACTTATATTTCTCTAACTATTATTGTTTATAAAAGAATTTATTAAAACTCTGCGACAAAAGGAATTGCATCAAATGACAACTCATTTTACAGTTTTTGGAATGTTTATATTATATCAATCAATTTATATAATATTATATCAATCCTTAAAAAAAGTTTATTTATTTTATTTGCAAACTATTTGTTTTATATTTTTCAAAATAATTCCAAAGACTAAAATAAAATATATTTTTATAAAATATAAAGAATTAAAATATATTAAATATATAAAGTATGCATCGTCTAGATTCTTTCTTATTTAATGTTAGCAAATATTATCTTTACGAATTTGTTTTACAAAGTATACAAAAATTATAATCGATTTTAAAATGTTTGTCATTATGATTGTCCTGACATGTTGTTTTAAATCTTTCTAATAAATATTGTTAAAATCAATCATTAATAATTATAATTGTGAAACAAACACCGATTAAAAAAAGAAAAACTTAATAATGTGAAATTGAGTTATGATGTTTTAATTGATAAATTCAATATTTGAATTATTGATGTAAGTTTAATAATGAAGGTAATACTATATAACTAAACGTATGCATGTATATGTTATATTTATCTTATACATATTATATTTCTAATGTTTATGTTATGTAAGGTCATAAGTTGATGAATACACCGAAGTTATAATAGATCAATATTATAAGTGAATTCTATACCATTCTATATCATTAATTAACTCTTTCTGTATGATAACTTATAAGACCTATTAATATACAATTTTAATATGCATTAGTTAAATCACAGTCATGAGATATCTAAGCGAGATTATCTTGTATTCTAAAATAAAGACAAATATAGATCTAAATATGAATTTACTTAAACTATATAAGGCATTTAACTGTTCCCACTAATTTATAATAATTACTAACTATTTATAATAATATTAACTTATATGTCAACTTTTCTTTATATATAAGTAACTCGGAAAGTGTAAGAATTTTTATTTAATAGAACAAGTAATTTTTGTAATAAAATATAGTGTTTATAGATATTTTAAGAAAAAATTATGTTTGAAATTTTAGTATTAATTATTTTGTATGTTCTACAATAATTAGCTTGTATATTATTGATTTATATGATTGGTATATAAAGTAACAATATGTGAATAATTAAATTACTGCTAATGGATTAATGTTATATGTGGTATTTGTGGTAAATCGAATCATTTTATTATAGTACATATTTTTGATCAACTATCATTTTTAACAATTTTTCAAATTTTAAATAATATTTTGTTACAATTGTGGGCATGCTTTATAGTAAAGTAGCAATCATTGTATTCATCATAGCCCGTTTCTCCCGGAGTGAGTCTTAGACATGTATATTCAATTTATCTTATATATTTTTATATTATAGATATATTTTTATTACAAAAATGTGTTCTATAATAAAATGATTCAATTTACGAAAAATACCACATATAACATTAATTCATCAGCAGTAATTGAATTATTCATATATTGTTACTTGATATTTAACAATAATATATTTACTTTATATTTGCCAATAATATAAATCAATATTATTAATAAAATAAGTGAAAATTCTTTGAAAGTATTGTTTTATATTTATTTTTCTTTCTTTTTATAAATTTTGAAATAACAACTGAGAATATTATATGCATCTGTTTGCTTCATTATTTAAAAATTCACCTCCTTGAGGCAATATGTAAATATAATATATCATCATTAACTTTTTTTTTAAATTTTATTCCTATATTGTATCCTATAATATAATTTGTTGTTTCCAAAATTATTTCAAAATTGTCTATAATTATATATAATTATTTTATCTTTTATACATAATGATGTTTAAATATGATATAACCATATATACAGCGCACCTATAAACGTATTTTTTACATCTTTGTATTAATCGTGAATAACCATAATCCATATATGCTGTTATTCAATATTAATACATATTTAATAAATATTATTCATACAATGTTAATGATCATTCTTATAATATATTATTGAACAATGTACGTAAATGAAATCATATCTAGATCGATTTACTATGTTACATGCATCTATAATGTAATAATAGATAGTTCTAAATAAGTACGTATATAGCAATTTTCCGTATTTTTTTAATATAATTTTAATTCATATTTAAACATTAATCACGTGTGTTTATTATTGTTATTATTACAGCCTATCATTAGCCATTTTTCTATTTACCTAATTTGTATTGGATAGTTTGATATTTACTCATTGTTCATTGGAGTATAGTGATCACATGATATATATATATATTTCTCGCAATATCTGTGAATTTGAATATTTATTTATTAGAAATAATCACAATATATTTATATCTAGGTATCTAATTAATATACATGCTGATTTATTACATGTATACCTATATTTATATAGAGATATTATTATTATTAAACTATCGAGATATAATGCATCAGGATTATCAACGGATAGCATTAAATTGATACTATTTTCAGTTATAATTTAATCAGATAGTAACTCAATCTCGGAAAGTCAGACCCTATTAGACTAATATTCTAATTTAAACTATTCATTGACGACTCTTAATCATCACTGATTATATTTAAAGTAATATTGTTTATTTTTGTTATTTTCGAAAATTATATATTTTATTTATATCATTACCATTTAGTATTACTATAATTAAAATATATCGAATCATATTATTTATATTTGTATAACCATGACCCGAGGCCACTCTAAACCTTTCAATACAAGAGTAATTGAAAATTGCATGCTTAAAATGGTTAGAATTAATAAATTCAATAATTAGTTTAATATATGTATAATATTACATATATATTTTATGAAGTAAATAATTATAATGAATAATAGTATATTTCTTTTAGAATTACTATTTTAGAAATATTTAGCTTCTTTATAATTCTTTTAGAAAATAATAATTTCTATACATTTGTATTATACTACTTATATATTACATTAAATAATACATAGCAATAAAGTGGGCATTTTACGTAAGAGCATTCCCGTATATTTCACATACTGTCTACATTATATATATATAATTTATTATTTTAACATACATCATGACTATTATTAACATTATTAAATAATACATATACTTTTATATTGGTTTCAATTTGTCTATTTAAATGATTAATGAATTTCTAGATAATGTAAATAAGATTCTATTTTTTATATACACTAGTAGTGAGTCATGATATTAACTTTTGCTAGTGAATTTATAATATATATTATAATATAATTAATATTATTTAATTTCTGCTATTATAATTGTATGTTTAATTTTAAGTAAATTTTATTTAATCATTTAATTTAAGTTTTATTTGGTTTTTATTTGGTGTTTAAGTTTATGTTTATCTAGATTTTCATCCATAATCAATAATTATGTATTTAACACATATATAGTATTATGAATACCATTCATCTATTTATGGGCATCAACAAGAATACCAGTTGTTATATATTGTATGCGCAGACCACATAACTCATTCTCTTCCTCAATAATGTATACGAAACTACCATCGCAGCACATTCTGCTTATTTCTTATGTGATAGATCAAAGTTATGTGTATATTTCAATGTGAATCGTGTCCATAGGTTAACGCGCATGTGTAATCTTATATGTCCCCTAGTGAATTATATATGTTATTATATCACATGTTCACGTAATACGAGCAGTAGAAATATGGACTTAAAATGTATATTTTTCAATTCAATTTATCAATGTTAACTTTAATTCCTAATTATGTTACACTTTTTTAGTTAATAGGAAATGCTAATTCATTTGTATTTCTGTACTACTTTTTCTATTATTATTATTGTGTTGGATAGTGATACATGTATTGAAATATCCTTATCTCCAGTCGCTAACATACTACACGGACTTCTAACAAACAAAAACAACTACATTTCCTGTCCTACGCACACGCAGGGTGTCTTTGGTGCGTTGAATCTAACACTGCACTGTTTTACTTATCAAATGTGTCACTTATCTGCACCGTTGTAATTAGGCAGTTACTTGAAATTCTCAGCTAGTAGATACCAGCCGCCAATAATTTTAATACTTAGGTTATTTTATTTATGTTAGATATTATATTATATAGTACTATTCCGCTGATATGTTAAATATTCATGATTAGTTTTTTTACCTCGATTACAAATGTACAACATTGCCCTATAGAATGTACCCCGCACTCTATGTTGTACCACCGCTAGTGGGTACCGGTAATAAAGCCACCCTTAGAGCTCGGACCTTCGCCTACCGTTGCTTACCTGGCTTACTATTAATAACCATTAGCGTCTACCCGATCCCGTTCCTAATCAATCACGACCCATACGCTCTCCGTATACCTTTACCCCGGTGTGCCCCGCTAACAACCCCGGTGTGCCCCGCTAACAACCCCGTAGCTACCTGCATATTCGACGTACCTCTGACTCACGCCCATCTTTATTGGCTGGTAATGCGTCCAGGTATTTTTCTGAACCTGACTGATGTAATTCCACTTAACCATTCTCGCCGACCCATTAAACCTCTCCTGTAAACCTCTCCATTAAACCTCTTCATTAAACCTCTCCATTAAACCTCTTCATTAAACCTCTCCATTAAACCTCTCCATTAAACCTCTTCATTAAACCTCTCCATTAAACCTCTTCATTAAACCTCTTCATTAAACCTCTTCATTAAACCTCTTCATTAAACCTCTTCATTAAACCTCTTCATTAAACCTCTCCATTAAACCTCTTCATTAAACCTCTCCATTAAACCTCTCCATTAAACCTCTTCATTAAACCTCTCCATTAAACCTCTTCATTAAACCTCTTCATTAAACCTCTCCATTAAACCTCTCCATTAAACCTCTCCATTAAACCTCTCCATTAAACCTCTTCATTAAACCTCTCCAGTAAACCCGTCCAGTAAACCCGTCCATTAAACCCGTCCAATTGGATAGATACTAGATCTCGAGCGTCACCCTTCAACGCACATTAGTGATGGTTATAATTTGCTGTGCGTTTTTCTGCTAGTATCGTACCACCTTTTTACGAAACACACCGGACAGGTATTGTATAGTGGTTTATTTATAGATTTGCAATCTTTGCCTGTAATTACCCAGGGTAATACCTATGCAATAATACCGAGACCGTAATGTTGATTCAAATAAATAAATATTGAATTTAAATAATACTGTAGTAAATTCGAGTTTGTTTATAAGCTATCTGTCTTGTAAACACTAATTTAAGTTGTTTGTTTAGTTGTCGGGCATTCGTGACATACCTTTGTCTCTTCGTATATCAATAACAGTTAGCGGAGAGTTGCCCGTTGTAGAAACCCAACACTTCGTCCATTGTTGTCCAGTCGTAATGGCTACCCTGGTGAAATCGTCGATTTCAATTCACGTCCGTTGAGTAAGTGTTTGAAATTCACACGATTATTCAAATTTTGAAGAAAATCCAACATATAAATGTATTTACGTCCAGTAGTCGTGAGTCTATTGAGTGGATATCTCATAACAAACTCGACGCCATACAAAATCTTCTTATCCACATCATTGGAGATCTTATTTATTTACGTTTTATAAAATATATTATATCTGCCCTGCACTCGCTTTATACAAGAAATAGTTTTTTTTAGTAGACCTAGATACAAATGTAGAATTGTCATGTCAAATTAACATATAGATGAGTGTGAACAGATTTAATCACTATTTATACACTCTCTATTCACTCTCTATTCACTCTCTATACACTCTATACACTCTCTATACACTATTTATACACTCTCTATTCACTCTCTATACACTCTCTATACACTATACACTCTCTATACACTCTTTATTCATACTTTATTCATTCTTTATTTCTAATATATGTCTAATCTGATGTTATCAACTATCCATTGTAAAAATGAATTATAAAATCTAATTAGTTTGCAAAGCTAATAATGTTTAATAAATGAGGTTTTTAATTTGGCTATTTAAGTCGAAGAATCCACTGCTTCACGAAAGAATACGTTCTGAAATTTACGATCGATTGGCCGACTTAAAACTAGAATGTACTTTTACTTGATGCTATCTACGCTAGGCATATCAACTTTGACCCTAATTATCTATTATCTCGCCATAATCTAACTTTCCCGGTTTCGCCGTGTCCCAGGAAATACATTATATGCGCCATTCCCTTTTCAATCGCCAAACGACGAGGCTCTTCGTTACTTCCCATACGTTATGATAAAACGCAACAAAAACACCGTTTACGACGAGACCGACTTTCCCGTCGACCTTTCACCCTTTGCCGCTAACTCCGCCCCTTTTACGCCCGACTCCGCCTCGCCTCGAGTTCAATTCACGAGCAATCGACTCGCCCTGCCCGCCTCCAATAATCCGACCACGCCACCTCAGGCCATCTACACTGACCACACCCAGCAATACTCCGGATTAGATGTTTACCGATGTTTTATGGCATTATATAAACTCCTGAATTATTACGTAGACTAACAAACTACTGGTAATTCTATTATTAATTATTCATGAACTAAATCCCAGTTGCGTTATTTTTAGAATTCTCTAAATCCGTTACAGTTTTCCAATCCTGACATGCCTGGATATGTAGGATTCGCCAACCTGCCTAATCAGGTGCACAGGAAGTCTGTGAAGAAGGGATTCGGATTCACTCTCATGGTCGTTGGTAAGCATTTTCTGTAGTTATTGTAATGTTTAAATATTTGTACTTATCCGCACTGATCGCATGCAAAGTCATCTTCGCATATTCTGAAATGATTTATAACTATGCACATCACGCCTGTAAGCCCTCGATGGGTCTAGACCCATCGACTAAACCCCATCTACTGAACCCCATGGTAGTGGGCTTTTGCTTTGGTTCTAATTTATTGTCTATTTTTTAATTCTTTTGCCATCGATCTAGTCATCGACTCACTTTCTTACATGCAAATCTGTTTATTTGCTGTGTGTTATAATGAACTATTGTGTTATTGACAATTTATTACACTACATAGATTTCTATGCATAAATATATATATATATATATATATATATATATATATGTGTGTATATATGTGTGTATATATATATGTATGTATATATATACACATATATATATATATATATATATTATACATATATATTACTATGCAGCTATATATTGTGTATGTTTGTCTATCTATCTATCTATTTATATTTCTTACTAAAGTCTACCAAATGCTTGTGTCTCGATGCTTCTATTGATGATTGAGTGTCTCTTCACTGCAATGTTCTCTTGCGTTGCCATGGTAACATTACAAACACAATTGCCTATTACAATGTACTCCATTATATAATAGGGTTGCCATTACTTTTATTTTAATATTTTTAAAAATTTTTATATATAATATAGCACATATATATAGCAGTATACTTTTATACAGTCGGTGAGTAAGTTAATATAAGTATATGTTAATATAAGTATATGTTAATATAAGTGTATGTTAATATAAGTATATGTTAATATAAGTGTATGTTAATATAACTGTATGTTAATATAAGTGTAAGTTAATATAAGTGTATGTTAATATAACTATGTTAATATAAGTATATGTTAATATAACTGTATGTTAATATAACTGTATGTTAATATAAGTATATGTTAATATAACTGTATGTTAATATAAGTGTATGTTAATATAACTGTATGTTAATATAAGTGTATGTTAATATAAGTATATGTTAATATAACTGTATGTTAATATAAGTATATGTTAATATAACTGTATGTTAATATAAGTGTATGTTAATATAACTGTATGTTAATATAAGTGTATGTTAATATAAGTATATGTTAATATAACTGTATGTTAATATAAGTATATGTTAATATAACTGTATGTTAATATAAGTGTATGTTAATATAAGTGTATGTTAATATAAGTATATGTTAATATAAGTATATGTTAATATAAGTGTATGTTAATATAAGTGTATGTTAATATAAGTATATGTTAATATAACTGTATGTTAATATAAGTGTATGTTAATATAAGTGTATGTTAATATAAGTATATGTTAATATAAGTATATGTTAATATGAGTATATGTTAATATAAGTATATGTTAATATAAGTGTATGTTAATATAAGTATATGTTAATATAAGTGTATGTTAATATAACTATGTTAATATAAGTATATGTTAATATAACTGTATGTTAATATAAGTGTATGTTAATATAAGTATATGTTAATATAAGTATATGTTAATATAAGTATATGTTAATATAAGTGTATGTTAATATAAGTGTATGTTAATATAAGTATATGTTAATATAAGTATATGTTAATATAAGTATATGTTAATATAAATGTATGTTAATATAAGTTAATATAAGTATATGTTAATATAACTGTATGTTAATATAAATATATGTTAATATAACTGTATGTTAATATAAGTGTATGTTAATATAACTGTATGTTAATATAATAGATGTATGTTTTTCTATATATTATTGTATACAGGTGCCTTTGAATTGTCGATTTAATAATTCATGATTATATTTTAAAGGTGAAAGTGGTCTGGGCAAATCTACGCTGGTGAACTCTTTATTTCTTACAAACCTTTACCCTGAACGCAACATACCTTCTGCTAAAGGTTGGTTCTTGTTTAAATCTTGTTCTTTATCACATGATTAATAATAATACATTCCGTGAACTCATTGTGTTTGCAATTTCAATTTAGTCTGTAGATATTCTCTGTGTGGTCTACACATAAAATTGGATTTTGACGTTTTTTATTATAAATAGATTTCCTAGTATAAATATTTATTCGAAAAATATTCTCGACTCTTCTCTATAATCTATTAATGGCGAATAATATCTATTCAAATCTGGGGCAGCTAAAATTGTTGTTTCTGCATGTATACTTAGTGGTAGTTTTGATTTATTTTCCATGATTAATGCATTGTTTGACTATAATGTTCACAATCTATCTCTTGTTATCTCTTGACCACAACTCCTGCTTCTTTGGTAAAGCTCCCTCTCCATTCCCTCTCGTCACTTTACCTTTTTGAAAATATTATAAAATAAAAACATTAACGATAACCTCTATTTATCGGACAATATTTCTATTGATTCCCTTTACAAACAGTTTACTTTCATTATCTTTATTTGATCTGTCAGTTTCATTCAAATGTCATCCGGTCTTTAATCATTGATTTGCCTTACATTCGCCCTTTAACAATTACCCATTGTCTGTCCGGGTGTATGTTTATGGCTTGGCTAGATTGAATTTCATTTCACACGTGGCCTCATTGTAGTCCATTGTTGGCTTTAATCAAATACCCGTGGCTACGATAATAATCTACTTGTGGATTTGTTATTCTTTGAACCTTTATTCTAAATATAATCTGCTAAAATTACTTCTAAGGCGATCATTGCTATTTCAACAGTATTAATGGTATCTTAATCGATATACTATTTACAAACTATACTATGTAATAATGTAGCTATTTACGAATACATTAACTGAGTAGCGTAGTGGGTGTAGAGTAGTGGGTGTAGAGTAGAGTAGTGGGTGTATGGTAGAGTAGTGGGTGTAGGGTAGAGTAGTTGGTGTAGGGTAGAGTAGTGGGTGTAGGGTAGAGTAGTGGGTGTAGGGTAGAGTAGTGGGGGTAGGGTAGAGTAGTGGGTGTAGAGTAGTGGGTGTAGGGTAGAGTAGTGGGTGTAGGGTAGAGTAGTTGGTGTAGGGTAGAGTAGTGGGTGTAGAGTAGTGGGTGTAGGGTAGAGTAGTGGGTGTAGGGTAGAGTAGTGGGTGTAGGGTAGAGTAGTGGGTGTGGGTAGAGTAGTGGGTGTAGGGTAGAGTAGTGGGTGTAGAGTAGTGGGTGTAAGGTAGAGTAGTGGGTGTATGGTAGAGTAGTGGGTGTAGGGTAGAGTAGTGGGTGTAGGGTAGAGTAGTGTGGGTGTAGAGTAGTGGGTGTAGGGTAGAGTAGTGGGTGTAGGGTAGAGTAGTGGGTGTAGAGTAGAGTAGTGGGTGTAGGGTAGAGTAGTGGGTATAGGGTAGAGTAGTGGGTGTAGGGTAGAGTAGTGGGTGTATGGTAGAGTAGTGGGTGTAGGGTAGAGTAGTGGGTGTAGGGTAGAGTAGTGGGTGTAGAGTAGTGGGTGTAGGGTAGAGTAGTGGGTGTAGGGTAGAGTAGTGGGTGTGGGTAGAGTAGTGGGTGTAGGGTAGAGTAGTGGGTGTAGAGTAGTGGGTGTAGGGTAGAGTAGTGGATGTATGGTAGAGTAGTGGGTGTAGGGTAGAGTAGTGGGTGTAGGGTAGAGTAGTGGGTGTAGAGTAGTGGGTGTAGGGTAGAGTAGTGGGTGTAGGGTAGAGTAGTGGGTGTAGGGTATAGTAGTGGGTGTAGGGTAGAGTAGTGGGTGTAGGGTAGAGTAGTGGGTGTAGGGTAGAGTAGTGGGTGTAGGGTAGAGTATTGGGTGTAGGGTAGAGTAGTGGGTGTAGGGTAGAGTAGTGGGTGTAGGGTAGAGTAGTGGTATAGGGTAGAGTAGTGGGTGTAGGGTAGAGTAGTGGGTGTAGAGTAGAGTAGTGGGTGTAGGGTAGAGTAGTGGGTGTAGAGTAGAGTAGTGGGTGTAGGGTAGAGTAGTGGGTGTAGGGTAGAGTAGTGGGTGTAGGGTAGAGTAGTGGGTGTAGGGTAGAGTAGTGGGTGTAGGGTAGAGTAGTGGGTGTAGGGTAGAGTAGTTGGTGTAGGGTAGAGTAGTGGGTGTAGAGTAGTGGGTGTAGGGTAGAGTAGTGGGTGTAGGGTAGAGTAGTGGGTGTAGGGTAGAGTAGTGGGTGTGGGTGTGGGTAGAGTAGTGGGTGTAGGGTAGAGTAGTGGGTGTAGAATAGTGGGTGTATGGTAGAGTAGTGGGTGTATGGTAGAGTAGTGGGTGTAGGGTAGAGTAGTGGGTGTAGGGTAGAGTAGTGGGTGTAGAGTAGTGGGTGTAGGGTAGAGTAGTGGGTGTAGGGTAGAGTAGTGGGTGTAGGGTAGAGTAGTGGGTGTAGGGTAGAGTAGTGGGTGTAGGGTAGAGTAGTGGGTGTATGGTAGAGTAGTGGGTGTAGGGTAGAGTAGTGGGTATATGGTAGAGTAGTGGGTGTAGGGTAGAGTAGTGGGTGTAGGGTAGAGTAGTGGGTGTAGAGTAGTGGGTGTGGGTTGAGTAGTGGGTGTAGGGTAGAGTAGTGGGTGTAGAGTAGTGGGTGTAGGGTAGAGTAGTGGGTGTATGGTAGAGTAGTGGGTGTAGGGTAGAGTAGTGGGTGTTGGGTAGAGTAGTGGGTGTAGGGTAGAGTAGTGGGTGTAGAGTAGTGGGTGTAGGGTAGTGTAGTGGGTGTAGGGTAGAGTAGTGGGTGTAGGGTAGAGTAGTGGGTGTAGGGTAGAGTAGTGGGTGTAGAGTAATGGGTGTAGGGTAGAGTAGTGGGTGTAGGGTAGAGTAGTGGGTGTAGGGTAGAGTAGTGGGTGTAGGGTAGAGTAGTGGGTGTAGGGTAGAGTAGTGGGTGTAGGGTAGAGTAGTGGGTGTAGGGTAGAGTATTGGGTGTAGGGTAGAGTAGTGGGTGTAGTGTAGAGTAGTGGGTGTAGGGTAGAGTAGTGGGTGTAGGGTAGAGTAGTGGGTGTAGAGTAGAGTAGTGGGTGTAGAGTAGTGGGTGTAGGGTAGAGTAGTGGGTGTGGGTAGAGTAGTGGGTGTAGGGTAGAGTAGTGGGTGTAGAGTAGTGGGTGTAGGGTAGAGTAGTGGGTGTAGGGTAGAGTAGTGGGTGTAGAGTAGAGTAGTGGGTGTAGGGTAGAGTAGTGGGTGTAGGGTAGAGTAGTGGGTGTAGGGTAGAGTAGTGGGTGTAGGGTAGAGTAGTGGGTGTAGAGTAGAGTAGTGGGTGTAGGGTAGAGTAGCAGGTGTAGGGTAGAGTAGTGGGTGTAGGGTAGAGTAGTGGGTGTAGGGTAGAGTAGTGGGTGTAGGGTAGAGTAGTGGGTGTAGGGTAGAGTAGTGGGTGTAGGGTAGAGTAGTGGGTGTAGGGTAGAGTAGTGGGTGTAGGGTAGAGTAGTGGGTGTAGGGTAGAGTAGTGGGTGTAGGGTAGAGTAGTGGGTGTAGGGTAGAGTAGTGGGTGTAGGGTAGAGTAGTGGGTGTAGGGTAGAGTAGTGGGTGTAGGGTAGAGTAGTGGGTGTAGGGTAGAGTAGTGGGTGTAGAGTAGAGTAGTGGGTGTAGGGTAGAGTAGTGGGTGTAGGGTAGAGTAGTGGGTGTAGAGTAGAGTAGTGGGTGTAGGGTAGAGTAGTGGGTGTAGGGTAGAGTAGTGGGTGTAGGGTAGAGTAGTGGGTGTAGGGTAGAGTAGTGGGTGTAGGGTAGAGTAGTGGGTGTAGAGTAGAGTAGTGGGTGTAGGGTAGAGTAGTGGGTGTAGGGTAGAGTAGTGGGTGTAGGGTAGAGTAGTGGGTGTAGGGTAGAGTAGTGGGTGTAGGGTAGAGTAGTGGGTGTAGGGTAGAGTAGTGGGTGTAGGGTAGAGTAGTGGGTGTAGGGTAGAGTAGTGGGTGTAGGGTAGAGTAGTGGGTGTAGGGTAGAGTAGTGGGTGTAGGGTAGAGTAGTGGGTGTAGGGTTGAGTAGTGGGTGTAGGGTAGAGTAGTGGGTGTAGGGTAGAGTAGTGGGTGTAGGGTAGAGTAGTGGGTGTAGGGTTGAGTAGTGGGTGTAGGGTAGAGTAGTGGGTGTAGGGTAGAGTAGTGGGTGTAGGGTAGAGTAGTGGGTGTAGGGTAGAGTAGTGGGTGTAGGGTTGAGTAGTGGGTGTAGGGTAGAGTAGTGGGTGTAGGGTAGAGTAGTGGGTGTAGGGTAGAGTAGTGGGTGTAGGGTTGAGTAGTGGGTGTAGGGTAGAGTAGTGGGTGTAGGGTAGAGTAGTGGGTGTAGGGTAGAGTAGTGGGTGTAGGGTAGAGTAGTGGGTGTAGGGTTGAGTAGTGGGTGTAGGGTAGAGTAGTGGGTGTAGGGTAGAGTAGTGGGTGTAGGGTTGAGTAGTGGGTGTAGGGTAGAGTAGTGGGTGTAGGGTAGAGTAGTGGGTGTAGGGTAGAGTAGTGTGGGTAGGGTTGAGTAGTGGGTGTAGGGTAGAGTAGTGGGTGTAGGGTAGAGTAGTGGGTGTAGGGTAGAGTAGTGGGTGTAGGGTAGAGTAGTGGGTATATGGTAGAGTAGTGTGTGTAGGGTAGAGTAGTGGGTATAAGGTAGAGTAGTGGGTATAAGGTAGAGTAGTGGGTGTAGGGTAGAGTAGTGGGTGTAGGGTAGAGTAGTGGGTGTAGGGTAGAGTAGTGTGGGTAGGGTTGAGTAGTGGGTGTAGGGTAGAGTAGTGGGTGTAGGGTAGAGTAGTGGGTGTAGGGTAGAGTAGTGGGTGTAGGGTAGAGTAGTGGGTATATGGTAGAGTAGTGTGTGTAGGGTAGAGTAGTGGGTATAAGGTAGAGTAGTGGGTATAAGGTAGAGTAGTGGGTGTAGGGTAGAGTAGTGGGTGTAGGGTAGAGTAGTGGGTGTAGGGTAGAGTAGTGGGTGTAGGGTAGAGTAGTGGGTATATGGTAGAGTAGTGTGTGTAGGGTAGAGTAGTGGGTATAAGGTAGAGTAGTGGGTATAAGGTAGAGTAGTGGGTGTAGGGTAGAGTAGTGGGTGTAGGGTAGAGTAGTGGGTGTAGGGTAGAGTAGTGTGGGTAGGGTTGAGTAGTGGGTGTAGGGTAGAGTAGTGGGTGTAGGGTAGAGTAGTGGGTGTAGGGTAGAGTAGTGGGTGTAGGGTAGAGTAGTGGGTATATGGTAGAGTAGTGTGTGTAGGGTAGAGTAGTGGGTATAAGGTAGAGTAGTGGGTATAAGGTAGAGTAGTGGGTGTAGGGTAGAGTAGTGGGTGTAGGGTAGAGTAGTGGGTGTAGGGTAGAGTAGTGGGTGTAGGGTAGAGTAGTGGGTATAGGGTAGAGTAGTGGGTGTAGGGTAGAGTAGTGGGTGTAGGGTAGAGTAGTGTGGGTAGGGTAGAGTAGTAAACAAGTAGTTTACTTAACTTAACATAGTTTTATACGAGTTTAAACATGAACTTTTTACAGAGAAAATTGACAAGACTCTCATGATTGACACATCGACTGTCGAAATTGAAGAACGAGGAGTGAAGCTAAGACTTACAGTTGTGGATACGCCTGGATTTGGAGACAGCATTGATGGAAAATCAAGGTTAATAGAATAATTACAATTATTATATAATTGAAATTAAAATCATTTTAATATAGAAAATCTTAAATATCTAACATATCGGGTTATATTTCTGTAATCAACTATTCTTATATAATTAGAATATAATATTTGTCTAATTATAATTCTATTTATAATTTAATAATAAATATTATTTTAAGTTTTCAATATAAATCATTTTTCAATTTATCAATTCAGTTATAGAACTCTTGAATACCTTTAATAAATAAGCTGATCGTGTATAGTTGGTATATATCGTGTATAGTGGGTATATATCGTGTATAGTGGGTAGATGTATTCAGGAATGTACTCTAGCTACAACTTTTTCTGTTTTTAGCTTCAACAAGATCATCCAGTACATCGACGACCAGTTTGAAAAGTATCTCTCGGATGAGAATGGTCTAAATCGGAGGAATATTGTTGATAATCGTGTGCATTGTTGTTTCTACTTCATCAACCCCGCTTGCCATGGGTTTCACATTTACTAGACCTACTCTATAATAGCACTACAATAATGTCCCCATCAAATAACTAATATCAAGAATGATATTAAATAATTACAATAGTTTTCATTTTAAAAAATTATATTTTCTTATGAAGGTATTTCATTTGTAAGTATTATTTTATTTGCTGAATTCTAAAGTTATTGTGATTTTGAATATTGATTAAAATATTATTAACTAAACGATTATATTTAAATAATAACCATTAATTATAATACCGACTTAATAAATGTACCAAAATGATGTTGTTGCGTTTACTACTATTTCAATATTGAATTTCTATTATTTTAGCTTTATTACCCTACAAATGTGCTGCGACCATAATAATTAGCTGATTAACTTCTGCCAATTCTCTGTTTCATTTTGTTTATTAGTTTCTCGTTCATTTCAATTGTCTGATGTAGGAAATCAATATCACAAGTCTAGAATAGCTTCTCCCCGTAAATTGAAAGTAAATCTTCTCTCAGGATGAAAGTTCTCGACATCGAGTTCATGAAAGCGATTCACAACAAAGTCAACATTGTTCCGGTGATCGCAAAGGCCGACACACTTACCAAACAGGAAGTCGCCCGACTCAAGCAACGGGTTTGACGTGCCCTCATCTAAACCACGCCTCTAACGACGTATTTGTTCTAATGAGTATATTGTATTCTCTTTCTATTTTCATTCTATTTTCTTTGTTATCACTCTGTACCTACTGTCTACTGTACTTTATTTATACTCAATTTGTACTCTCTACTCTATTTCATCTTTTTTTCTATTACTGCTATCTTTGTACTCTATATCGCCACCTCTAAAATAATACTTCTTTTCCAAAGATTATAGACGAAATCATGGAAAACCAGATCAATATTTACACACTTCCAGACTGCGACGACGATGAGGACGATGATTACAAGGAGCAATGCAACCAATTAAAGGTTACGCAATACTCCATTACTCATCCTCCACTATCAAGATCCACTATCTTTAAACATCCCATTCCATATCCTTCCCTTATTGTACTCATATAATTGCAACAAATAAAGTTTGGTCTAAATTTAATTACGAAGAATGTATTTTTTCATTAAATGAATTTTCTGCTGAACCTTTGAAATTATGTTTATCATTTTTCATAATTTCTTTTATGCTAATTATTCTTATTCACCAGGCGGCACTTCCATTCGCAGTAGTGGGCTCCACTCAGATCATCGTCGTAGGGGGTCGTAAGGTCAGGGGTCGTATGTATCCGTGGGGCGTAGTCGAAGTAGAGAATCCGGAACATTCCGACTTCATCAAACTGAGGACCATGCTGATGTTGGTGAATGAAATAACAACTACCTTCCCTTCGCATTATCTCCACCTAACCTCACTACGCCTTACACCATCCCTACCCCACCATATGCAATGCATGTCTCACCTTAATTCCTACCCTCATCCCACCCCTACTCTCACCTACCCTCATCCCACCTCTACTCTCACCCCCCTCATCCCACCTCTTCTCTCCTGTACCCATGCGCCCCGTACCCTAACAGTACCCACATGCAAGACCTACAAGAAGTAACTCAAGAGATCCATTATGAAAACTATCGTTCTCAACGTTTGGAGAGAAATGATGATGAGAGGACAGACTACAGAGAGCGAAATCAAGGGAAGAGGAGGTAATAGTAGGGGTCACGGGGGGTGATGGTAGGGGTGATGGTGGGGGTGATAGTAGGGGTGAAGGCGGGGGTGATAGTAGGGGTGATGATGAGGGTGATGGTGAGGGTGATGGTGAGGGTGATGGTGGGGGTGATAGTGGGGGTGTAGGCGGGGTGATAGTAGGGGTGATTGTGGGGGTTATAGTGGGGGTTATAGTGGGGGTGTATGCGGGGGTGATTGTGGGGGTGATAGTGGGGGTGATAGTAGGGGTGATTGTGGGGGGTGATGGTGGGGTGTAGGCGGGAGTGATTGTGGGGTGATAGTAGGGGTGATAGTAGGGGTGATAGTAGGGGTGATTGTGGGGGTGATTGTGGGGGTGATATTGGGGGTGATAGTGGGGGTGATAGTAGGGGTGATGATGAGGTGATGGTGGGGTGTAGGCTGGGTGATTGTGGGGGTGATTGTGGGGTGATTGTGGGGGTGATAGTGGGGTGATTGTGGGGGTGATTGTAGGGGTGTAGGCGGGGGTGATTGTGGGGGTGATAGTAGGGGTAATTGTGGGGGTGATGGTGGGGTGATGGTGAGGGTCATGGTGGGGTGATTGTGGGGGTGATGGGGTGATTGTAGGTGTGATTGTGGGGTGATAGTGGGGGTGATAGTGAGGGTGATGGTGGGGTGATAGTAGGGGTGATGGTAGGGGTGATGGTGGGGGTGATAGTAGTGGTTAAGGCGGGGATGATTATGGGGTGATAGTAGGGGTGATGGTAGGGGTGATGGCGGGGTGATGGTAAGGGTGATGGTGGGGTGATTGCGGGGGTGATGGTGAGGGTGATGGTGAGGATGATGGAGGGGTACTAGTTATGATAATGATGTAGGTGTACTAACGGGATTGATGGCCGGGTTATGTTTGTACGGACATGAATAAATTAAGATATATAGTGCGGCAAGATATTTTATGTGATGGGACTTGCAGAAGAATATGAAGGAAGCGAGACGTTTTGAATTCATCAAAT
Organism: Osedax frankpressi; assembly: GCA_964035775.1. Taxonomy (NCBI): domain Eukaryota; kingdom Metazoa; phylum Annelida; class Polychaeta; order Sabellida; family Siboglinidae; genus Osedax; species Osedax frankpressi. The sequence continues at coordinate 20,722,892 of OZ038313.1, forward strand.
TTGACACGAGGACAAAATATTCAGAATTTTATAAATCTATTATTTTTATTGAATTCACAAATTTATTGAATCCTTTTATTTTAGCCAACGTGCCAATAACAATCAAGGAATGTCTTCACAAATGTCTGAACTTGAAGCTAAGAATGCAGAGGTTAGAGTTGTCTATGTACATAGTCGATATCTCTATCTATTTTAACCCCCCACCCCCTATTTTAACCCCGCCCCACAACCTCATAGTTTCTAATCACGCAAATTTAATATCGATTTCAGTTGAAGATGATGCAGGAGAAATTGGCCCATATGGAGGCCCAAATACAGAGCCCCGTCAGGAAAACTAGCGGAGTCCATTGATCACCTCGACCCCACCCATCCCCACCCCCCGTCCATGTCACCGTCCCATATTCGCTTGTATTACCATTATCCTTTGCTTTTAAATACACTTTCGGTAATATTATGTTCAAGTAATATTGATTCATGTAATAATAAATATTTTTTTATGATTTATTTCTTTTATTTATTTATTTAAATTTTAAAACAATTAAATATTTTGAATATGTTTTTTTTATGAATCGTAATGAGATACATAATATGTTATATGATTGTATTTGTGTATTGTTTAAAGTTTGCTGTACCTAATTTGGGCAAGTTATAAATAGAATCGTTTAACCAAAACTTTATTCATAACTGTTGCTAAACGTAATGTTGGTGCAGGGCTAATTTACGACGAACTGATCTATTACAGGAGAGGATTGTGTTCGAGATGAGGATTGCTTTGTTCAATTCGCTGAGTGCTTTAATAGTTTATGCAAATGCTTTGCAAGTACGTTGATGTCTCAGAACAGGAAGCGCTGTAATAAACGTTCTTATTTGCTGTATCTTATTTCAAGTTTATTGTATCGTTATATTAATTAGACAAAAGAACATTAAAATAACCATGTTTACACATGTTAATTTATAATAGCTAACAATTAATAAATTGTTATTTTAAAAATTGATATTAGTTATAATAATTATATATTAATAAATTATCCTAAATACATTTTTATGTATAATTAATAATAAATATATTATATATAAATATTATTTTATTAGATAACTAAGAATAAATAGAAAGATTTGGAATAATTTTCTATTAAATATATTCATACCTAGTTGATACTATATAATATATACCTAGGTGATAATATATCAATTTTAGTAATTTCCAATTCATTTCAGTTATTATTGTTACTCTATATATATATATCTGTGATTTTTATCATCTTTGTAACAATTATAAATGATTCATGAAGTTTCAACTTTTTATTACCTTAATTTACATTATTATTAGTTATAAAATTAATCTCCAGTATTTCTTCTACAAATATCATTTCTGGTAGTCCTTTTTTATTTTTCAATTTATTAAATCAAATCTTCCTACAATTGCGGTGAAATATAAATCCTGTAATATTGGTATTGACTTTTTTTTAAGCATGATTATTGAGGCAATTTATTATTTCTTGTGTGAATATTGATTAATATTTGATTCAAGTTTTGAGTTCTCACGATACTCAAATATTTTAACGATTAATTAAGTATATCAAATGATAAAATAGTGCTTTGTAGTCGCAACTAATTATAATTGTAATTATCCAGCTGACGGAACTTATTTGTACTTAACAAATACTCTAAACAATGAAGCGATTAATTTGATAACATTTTAATATATCTTACTTTATGTTTCGTTGCTCTCATTAATAATATGATTTAATGGTTCAAATATTGAATAAGATAAACTATTATATAAATACACTGTTGTTATAAAAACCAATTTACTGTTTTATTAAAATAAAAAATATAATTATAATTAAAAATTTCATAAAAAATGACATATTTCAACATTTTTCATTAAAAAAGTTTTAAATTATCTGAATAAACTTTAGAAATACTAATTTCCACGTGATTTTGTAAGTTAGCTACACTTCATATATATCCCAATGCAATCATCACATTTATTTTGCAACTCCTCCTTTGCACAACACAATCTCTTGACCTATAACCTACTTCCTACATGTATTTGCATCAGTATACGTCGGGGATGATTGTTCTGGAGTGTCAGTAGATGCTTGTTCGTTTGGAGTTCCCAATAGTTTCTGTACCAACTCGAAATGCACGTGTCTCCCCAGTTTTCATTACCTGCAACGCATCCGAGGGCTTTCAAACTCTGGTAAAATTTGCCGCAAAAGTTAGCGAAAGAATCCATTCAAAAGTTGTATTGATTTACAAATATAGATTTTAAAATTAAATTTTATAAATATCGTGTAAATTTAAAATATTTTCTTCAATACTATATTAATTATATCCATTCAGATATTAATATAATTAACTATAATTATATATAACTACATATATATAGTTATATACGTAGTTATACTTATTTATATAACAACATATTAAGTTATATAAACTACCTAATTATTGATAAGACTATAAATACATTGATACCACTATGCAGTTATTGATATAACTATGCAGTTATTGATTCCACTGTGCAGTTATTGATATAACTGTGCAGTTATTGATTACACTATGCAGTTATTGATATAACTATGCAGTTATTGATTCCACTGTGCAGGTATTGATATAACTGTGCAGTTATTGATATAACTATGCAGTTATTGATTCCACTGTGCAGTTATTGATTCCACTATGCAGTTATTGATATAACTATGCAGTTATTGATATAACTGTGCAGTTATTGATATAACTATGTAGATATTTATATAATTACGATGTTATTGATATAACTATATTGATAAAACTACATTGTTAATGAATAATGATTTCAATAACTACATTAGAAATATATATCGGTGGCGTAGACTCAGTTTAGTTGCAGTTACCAAAGTTGAAAGCGCTCCATCAATTCATTTAAACCAACCGAACACACATTCAGTCCTTTTCGGCGACGTTTGTAAAGTGGTCGCGGACTGTTCGCTACTCGGTCGTAATTCTGTTTGCGATTTCGCGCGCAATCTACGAGTTTGCAAATGCAACGCGATTAGCGAAATTAATGAAGCCAGTGATTATTGTGTCCTGATCTCGGGTTCGTGGCGTTTGTATCTTCGCTTTCGCCATAATTCGCTTTAGCTCCGACGTCGAAGTAAGGATAGGGATATTCGATTAAAAGATTATATACATCGTATTAATTAAACAACCCCGATATAGACGTAGATGTCTCCGTGGGCGGGGCTTGTACGGATAACGACGTTTGTCTGGACCACGGACTGAAGAACTCAATTTGTGAAAACTCGCGATGTATCTGTAAACCGAAAAGCATCGTTACCGGTGACGGTAAATCTTGCGTCACTGGTAAGTTATAATTCTGGTGTTTAGTAAATTCAATTTCAGCGTAACGCTTTCTTTACTGCCGATGTTGCATTAAGTCAGCGCTTAAGTTCTAAGATTGCTTACAAAATCACTTATCGATGTAAAACTATATCTCATTATCACGTTTAGGTTCAATATCTAATAATAAATATAATGCACGCGTAAATTACTTCAACATCGCATCGTACATGGATATGATATGTACGAGTGGTTCGACAACTAAATCACGTGATTAAATAGAGATTCTCGGAGCTTCCTGTGTCAACGACGCCTGGTGTTCGTCGAGAAAGGATTTTGCATCGTGTCAAGGCTATTCTTGTACCTGCGAATCTGGAAAAACGCCCTCTACCGAGGACAAATGTGTTAACAGTTTGTCCTTTAGTAAGACGACTACGACGCATGTTCTAGACATAGCTCCATAGCTCCATAGCTCCATAGCTCCATAGCTCCATAGCTCCATAGCTCCATAGCTCCATAGCTCCATAGCTCCATAACTCCATAGCTCCATAGCTCCATAGCTCCATAGCTCCGTAGCTCCATAGCTCCTTAGCTCAGTAACTCCGTAGCTCCATAGCTCCATAGCTCCATAGCTCCATAGCTCCATAGCTCCATAGCTCCATAGCTCCATAACTCCATAGCTCCATAACTCCGTAGCTCCATAACTCCGTAGCTCCGTAGCTCCGTAGCTCCGTAGCTCCGTAGCTCCGTAGCTCCGTAGCTCCGTAGCTCCGTAGCTCAGTAGCTCCATAGCTCCATAGCTCCGTAGCTCCGTAGCTCCGTAGCTCAGTAACTCCGTAGCTCCATAGCTCCGTAGCTCCATAGCTCCATAGCTCCATAGCTCCATAGCTCCATAGCTCCATAGCTCCATAGCTCCATAGCTCAGTAGCTCCGTAGCTCCGTAGCTCAGTAGCTCCATAGCTCCATAGCTCCGTAGCTCCGTAGCTCCATAGCTCCATAGCTCCATAGCTCCATAACTCCATAGCTCCATAGCTCCGTAGCTCAGTAACTCCGTAGCTCCATAGCTCCGTAGCTCCATAGCTCCGTAGCTCCATAGCTCCATAGCTCCATAGCTCCATAGCTCCGTAGCTCCATAGCTCCATAGCTCAGTAACTCCGTAGCTCCATAGCTCCATAGCTCAGTAACTCCGTAGCTCCATAGCTCCATAGCTCCATAGCTCCATAGCTCCATAGCTCCATAGCTCCATAGCTCCATAGCTCCGTAGCTCCGTAGCTCCGTAGCTCCGTAGCTCAGTAACTCCGTAGCTCCATAGCTCAGTAGCTCCATAGCTCCATAGCTCCATAGCTCCATAGCTCCATAGCTCCATAGCTCCGTAGCTCCGTAGCTCAGTAACTCCGTAGCTCCGTAGCTCCATAGCTCCATAGCTCCATAGCTCCATAGCTCCATAGCTCCATAGTTCCGTAGCTCCGTAGCTCAGTAACTCCGTAGCTCCATAGCTCCATAGCTCAGTAGCTCCATAGCTCCATAGCTCCATAGCTCCATAGTTCCATAGCTCCATAGCTCCGTAGCTCCGTAGCTCAGTAACTCCGTAGCTCCATAGCTCCATAGCTCCATAGCTCCATAGCTCCATAGCTCCGTAGCTCCGTAGCTCAGTAACTCCGTAGCTCCGTAGCTCCATAGCTCCATAGCTCCGTAGCTCCGTAGCTCCATAGCTCCGTAGCTCCATAGCTCCATAGCTCCGTAGCTCAGTAGCTCCATAGCTCCATAGCTCCATAGCTCCATAGCTCCATAACTCCATAGCTCCATAGCTCCATAGCTCCATAGCTCCATAGCTCAGTAGCTCCATAGCTCCGTAGCTCAGTAGCTCCATAGCTCCATAGCTCCGTAGCTCCATAGCTCCATAGCTCCATAGCTCCATAGCTCCATAACTCCATAGCTCCATAGCTCCATAGCTCCATAGCTCCATAGCTCCGTAGCTCAGTAACTCCGTAGCTCCGTAGCTCCATAGCTCCGTAGCTCCATAGCTCCGTAGCTCCATAGCTCCATAGCTCCATAGCTCCATAGCTCCATAGCTCCGTAGCTCCATAGCTCCATAGCTCAGTAACTCCGTAGCTCCATAGCTCCATAGCTCAGTAACTCCGTAGCTCCATAGCTCCATAGCTCCATAGCTCCATAGCTCCATAGCTCCATAGCTCCATAGCTCCGTAGCTCCGTAGCTCCGTAGCTCAGTAACTCCGTAGCTCCATAGCTCCATAGCTCAGTAGCTCCATAGCTCCATAGCTCCATAGCTCCATAGCTCCATAGCTCCATAGCTCCGTAGCTCCGTAGCTCAGTAACTCCGTAGCTCCATAGCTCCATAGCTCCATAGCTCCATAGCTCCATAGCTCCATAGCTCCATAGCTCCATAGCTCCATAGCTCCATAGCTCCGTAGCTCAGTAACTCCGTAGCTCCGTAGCTCCATAGCTCCGTAGCTCCATAGCTCCGTAGCTCCATAGCTCCATAGCTCCATAGCTCCATAGCTCCATAGCTCCGTAGCTCCATAGCTCCATAGCTCAGTAACTCCGTAGCTCCATAGCTCCATAGCTCAGTAACTCCGTAGCTCCATAGCTCCATAGCTCCATAGCTCCGTAGCTCCATAGCTCCATAGCTCCATAGCTCCGTAGCTCCATAGCTCCATAGCTCCATAGCTCAGTAACTCCGTAGCTCCATAGCTCCATAGCTCCATAGCTCCATAGCTCCATAGCTCCATAGCTCCGTAGCTCCGTAGCTCAGTAACTCCGTAGCTCCATAGCTCCATAGCTCCATAGCTCCATAGCTCCATAACTCCATAGCTCCATAGCTCCATAGCTCCATAGCTCCATAGCTCCATAGCTCAGTAGCTCAGTAGCTCCATAACTCCATAGCTCTGTAGCTCCAGCTAATTAGCAAACGCTATTTAGCAAATTCGTTTAGTAAATCCCGTCAATCACCGTCCAACACAATTACCTAAACCAGTACAATAGATTGTTTAGATGTTCATGTCAGGTGATGCTCAAACTTATCACCTGTTCATAATTCTATTATAGTTATGAATATAATTGAAAATGATTAGTTTTGAACCAAACTTAATTTTTATCCTTTGTGACGTTTTCATATATTTTTCTAATTTAACTTTTATTTATAAAGTAAATAGTTCAAATTGTATCCATTTGATATTTTATTCGTATTTAATAAACAAGCCGACGTGAATAATTAACAGTTCATTACGCAACGTGTAGGAGTGGTAGGCTCGTCCTGCCTACGCGACCAGGAGTGCAGTAGCTACGACCTTCATTCGCACTGCTCACAATCCACTTTGACCTGCCGATGTAATCCGGGCAGGGTAAATCGTAATGCTGTCTGCATCGATTGTTAGCTCTCTGGTATTATTTTTGTTTAAAACGTAAATATTATTTGAATGCTAACGTTAATGAAAACAGAAATTACTACATTATAAATATTTTGAAAAATATATTTAAAATAATTATATTAATTTTCATTTAAGTAATATATTAAATTATTAGGTTATTGAATTAATATATTAAATTATTATAATATAGCATTTTTTTCAAAGTATTAATGTTTAAATATTTATTTACTGCGGTAGTAAGTAAATATTAAAACATTAATATTTTGAAAAAACTGCACTCGTGATTAATAATTAATGAATGTTGTAATAATCTAAATAACCAACACATTATTTATTATGTCATCCATTATTTAGCGAAGAATAAATTTAAATGGATATATCTCATTTATTTTCTATTGCGCATTCATTTTATTTATTACGTTGATTTTTATACATATAAACATGTTGGTTATTTATTGAAGATACATTATAAAAATGTATACAAATTTGTACTATTTTACTTTTCAAGAAAATAATGGAAAATTATTGACAAATATTAAAATATTTTACTAACTTTTATTAAATGTTATGAAATCAACAAGATTAAATCATTATTACCATTCCTGAACAATGTAATTGTTATTTATTAACTTGAGTATCTACAATATATAAAATATAATTATTTATATCGAAGTTAATGTTAAGATAGTAATTTACCTAATTGTGTGATTACTATTCAGTGATTCTAGGTGATCCTTGTCTGGTAAACCTCGACTGTACAGTTTCAATTAGTGGTGCAACTTGCAAACTCGTGAATGAAGCTTCGATTATTGATAAAATTTGCGTTTGTGTGCCGGGGAAGTTTCCAACTAATGAGCGAACATCTTGCCATACAAGTCTGTCACACATTTACACACACCTACACACAATTACACACACCTAGACACACTTACACACACCCACACACACTTACACACGCTTACACACACCTACACACACTTACACACACTTACACACACTTACACACACCTACACACACTTATACACACTTACACACACTTACACATACTTACACACACACTTACACACATTTACACACACCCAGATATATTTTCTTACACGCACACATACATATACACTCTTGTACACTATTACACACACATATCACTCTAACACTCTTACACAGCCTCTTACACAATCTTACATAATCTTACACAACCTACACAATATAATTATTTAAACTTGACACTATGATACTTATATCCAAACTGATACTATCTCTGAAACCCTACTAAATGCCACCGCTAATATCCGACCTAACCCCTTTACTACTAATGATATTAAAACAATATACTATAATAGCTCTAACCATACTTTAACAGATAAAACTAATCATGACTGACTCTATTCCTCTATACAAAATTCACCAATAATATTATTAATAATATAATATTTACCACTACTGCAATTTATAAAAAACAATATGAAATAATATAAACAAACCACCCAATGACAATAAATGTACCACAATTTAATACTACTATATAAATAGCATGTGTCTTCCTACATAGAGCCCTGGATTTATGATATGGCTTGTCAAACTTCAAACTACAACAATGGATGTATTGTATGATGACTACTTACTCTATTGACTACAAATTACTTACTATACTAAAGAAAGTTTTACAAAAGAATAACCCAAGTATATCTCTTAACTTTAAAACCAAGAATAGATATCTACGAATATCTGACCTCACCAAACTCACATTCCCAATTACTAACTCAAAATATGGCAATAAATAGCCTCTTCTAAATGTTATTGACTTCCTATACAATTATTATCTCTCACAATATCTCCTTCCATATCTCCACTAAAGCTAAAAAAACTTCCTGATTACTTATCATTATGGTTATTAAAATATCTTTTTTATTTTCACGCAATTTAGAAAAGTATTTTTACTCCATTTTCTTCCCGAGGAATTAATTTCTGTATTAGTGACATGTTAGTCACTTTACACTTTAGTGACTACACTCTACACTTTATTGACTACACCCTTCACTCTACACTTTAGTGACTACACTCTAAACTTTAGTGACTACACTCTAAACTTTATTGACTACACTTTACACTTTATTGACTACACTTTACACTTTATTGATTACACTTTACACTTTATTGACTACACTCTAAACTTTATTGACTACACTTTACACTTTATTGACTACACTTTACACTTTATTGATTACACTTTACACTTTATTGACTACACTCTAAACTTTATTGACTACACTTTACACTTTATTGACTACACTCTACACTTTATTGACTACACCCTTCACTCTACACTTTAGTGACTACACTCTAAACTTTATTGACTACACTTTACACTTTATTGACTACACTCTACACTTTATTGACTACCCTGCCATCACCTATTAACCCCATTACCTCATTTAACAGTTAAACTGGATTCTCTATGCTCGCTGGACATTCACTGTCAGCTGAAAATTGATAATTCAATGTGTCGAATCAATAAGGCCACTTTTAAGGGTGTCTGCGTCTGCAATGCCATTAGTATTCGCACATTAGAAGGACTTTGCCTTAAGAGTTAATGCGTGCTTTAATATTTAGCCACCCTTCAGCAGACGTTTACAACTAACTTCACACTTTACAAGGGCCTCCCATATTAATGGTTACAAGTAAAACCTAACCTCAAATCCTAAACGCTTTCATTGTAACACTATTTCTACATCTAGAATGCCACACCATACCCCAACTAAGGGGCTATCACTTAACCCAAAAGATTAAGAACTATCGAGTAATGATTAAACGCTTCATACAGACTAACCCCATACATTAGCAGATGACTCATTGGTGCTGAAATGTACAAAGGATGAGTCATGTTCCTCGAGTTTTGCTGAAAATTCTGTTTGCAAGCAGGGAACTTGTTTTTGTGCAGATGATCTTGTTTTTGATTTTAATAAAAGAACATGTCTTAAACGTATGTACTCTTTCCCCTCTCCCTCTCCCTCTCCCTCTCCCTCTCCCTCTCCATCTCCCTCTCCCTCTCCATCTCCCTCTCCCTCTCCCTCTCCCTCTCCATCTCCCTCTACCTCTCCCTCTCCCTCTCCCTCTCCCTCTCCCTCTCCCTCTCCCTCTCCCTCTCCCTCTCCCTCTCCCTCTCCCTCTCCCTCTTCCTCTTCCTCTTCCTCTTCCTCTTCCTCTTCCTCTTCCTCTTCCTCTTCCTCTTCCTCTTCCTCTTCCTCTTCCTCTTCCTCTCCCTCTCCCTCTCCCTCTCCCTCTCCCTCTCCCTCTCCCTCTCCCTCTCCCTCTCCCTCTCCCTCTCCCTCTCCCTCTCCCTCTCCCTCTCCCTCTCCCTCTCCCTCTCCCTCTCCCTCTCCATCTCCCTCTACATCTCACTCTCCCTCTCCCTCTCCCTATTCCTCTTCCTCTTCCTCTTCCTCTTCCTCTTCCTCTTCCTCTTCCTCTTCCTCTCCCTCTCCCTCTCCCTCTCCCTCTCCCTCTCCCTCTCCCTCTCCCTCTCCCTCTCCCTCTCCCTCTCCCTCTCCCTATCCCTCTCCCTCTCCCTCTCCCTCTCCCTCTCCCTCTCCATCTCCCTCTACATCTCACTCTCCCTCTCCCTCTCCCTCTCCCTATTCCTCTTCCTATTCCTCTTCCTCTTCCTCTTCCTCTTCCTCTTCCTCTTCCTCTTCCTCTTCCTCTCCCTCTCCCTCTCCCTCTCCCTCTCCCTCTCCCTCTCCCTCTCCCTCTCCCTCTCCCTCTTCCTCTTCCTCTTCCTCTTCCTCTTCCTCTTCCTCTTCCTCTTCCTCTCCCTCTCCCTCTCCCTCTCCCTCTCCCTCTCCCTCTCCCTCTCCCTCTCCCTCTCCCTCTCCCTCTCCCTCTCCCTCTCCCTCTCCCTCTTCCTCTTCCTCTCCCTCTCCCTCTCCCTCTCCCTCTCCCTCTCCCTCTCCCTCTCCCTCTCCCTCTCCCTCTCCCTCTCCCTCTCCATCTCCCTCTACCTCTACCTCTCCCTCTCCCTCTCCCTCTCCCTCTCCCTCTCCCTCTCCCTCTCCCTCTCCCTCTCCCTCTCCCTCTCCCTCTTCCTCTTCCTCTTCCTCTTCCTCTTCCTCTTCCTCTTCCTCTTCCTCTTCCTCTTCCTCTTCCTCTTCCTCTTCCTCTTCCTCTTCCTCTTCCTCTTCCTCTTCCTCTTCCTCTTCCTCTTCCTCTTCCTCTTCCTCTTCATCTCCCTCTCCCTCTCCCTCTCCCTCTCCCTCTCCCTCTCCCTCTCCCTCTCCCATCCTAATACATACTTCGGCTCATAACAGGAGTTCTGAATAGCGATTGCGATATCACCTCCGAATGCCTGGATGTCATGGCGAACTCACACTGTAGCGAGTACGGCAAATGTATTTGCAGGTGGCCTTTCATCCGACACGCCGACGATTGCATCGAATTATGTAACTATGGAAACCTGGCATCGTATCTCTCATTCTCTTTAAATGCGTCGTGAAAATAATTATAAACAATTTCAGAAAATATTTTAATATTTCGTCGTGACAATTTAAAATACATAATTGTAAGAAATCGAGTATAAAAATTAAATTGTATAGTCCAATTATATTCTTAAAATTCTCGCCTCTAAGGACCCCATCAAATAAATATTATAAATAATATCATCGACGTTTGTTTGACAGCTATCTCCGGGTTGAGATTCAAACCCTGTTTAAATGAAGGAGAATTGTTCAACAGTGCAGAATATGCCGACATTTGGAGATGTGAATGTGTACAACCTTATGCTGGAGTATTGTGCGACTGTTAGATTTTAGTGTAGTGAGTGTAGTGAGTGTAGTGAGTGTAGTGAGTGTAGTGGGTGTAGTGGGTGTAGTGGGTGTAGGGAGTGTAGTGGGTGTAGTGGGTGTAGGGAGTGTAGTTGGTGTAGTGGGTGTAGGGAGTGTAGTGGGTGTAGTGAGTGTAGTGAGTGTAGTGAGTGTAGTGAGTGTAGTGGGTATAGGGAGTGTAGTGGGTGTAGTGATTGTAGTGGGTGTAGTGGGTATAGGGAGTGTAGTGGGTGTAGTGGGTGTAGGGAGTGTAGTGGGTGTAGTGGGTGTATTGAGTGTAGTGGGTGTAGTTAGTGTAGTGGGTGTAGTGGGTGTAGGTAGTGTAGTGGGTGTAGTGGGTGTAGGGAGTGTAGTGGGTGTAGTGGATGTAGTGAGTTTAGTGAGTGTATTGAGTGTAGTGGGTGTAGTGGGTCTAGTGGGTGTAGTGGGTGTAGTGTGTGTAGTGGGTGTAGGGTGTGTAGTGGGTGTATTGAGTGTAGTGGGTGTAGGGAGTGTAGTTAGTATTGTGAGTGTAGTGATTAGGTGAGAGGAAGTAAGTATAGTCAGTGTAGTTATTGTGATGAGTGAAGTGAGTGAGATGTAATTATTATAGACAGTGAGATTGTAGCTTATTACTTTATTTGAGTTAATATTATTTGAAATATAATTGAAATAAAATATTATGATATGATATATTTAATTTGAATACGAATAATTGAATTTTTATTTAAATTCTAAATTATTATTATCTTTATTCGTTTTACATAATAATACAATATATCTATTAATATAACACATCATATAGTATTTATCTACAGTATATATATATATATATATATATATATAATATCATATATTAATATAAATAGTGACTTAATATATATATATATATATATATATATATTTATATCCTGATTTAAATTCTATTTCAGTAAAGAATATTGCATATGGAAAAAATATAATTCCAGCCAAACTAAATACACAGAACATAGTAGATGGAGATTATCATAATCTGAAAACACTAGTTTATTATAAATTATACATAAAGTCAGCAAATTAAATACTTTCTATATAGAAACGTGTTAGAATCTAGCTAATTTATTTTAAAATCAATTGTGGATCAACTTAAACTATATATAATTATATATTATTTGGCGTAATATGTAATATATTTTTTATACAAACTTATGCAATTCTATAATTATATCATAATTGTAAATAACGAATGCATACTTATTTTATCTTATCTAAGTTAGATATAAATTGATAGACGAATGATGAATACTGCTATACTACAGAAGATAATAAGCCATTCATAACTGTAGATTTGGAATCTAATTATAATATATCCACATTAACTGTTTTGCTAGCAAGATGTAAAGAATGTGGTAAGATTGAATTCAATGACAAACATAGAATATGATTTTAGAAAATTGTATTATAAGAATATGATTATAGAAAATTGTATTATAGAATACGATTTTAGAAAATTGTATTATAAGAATATGATCATAGTAAATTGTATTATAGAATATGATTATAGCAAATTTTATTATAGAATATGATTATAGAATACGATTATAGAGAATTGTATTATAGAATATTATTATAGAGAATTGTATTATAGAATATAATTTTAGAATATTGTATTATAGAATACGATTATAGAGAATTGTATTATAGAATATGATTTTAGAAAATTGTATTATATAATACGATTATAGAGAATTGTATTATAGAATATGATTTTAGAAAATTGTATTATAGAATACGATTATAGCAAATTCTATTATAGAATATGATTATAGAAAATTGTATTATAAAATACGATTATAGAAAATTGTATTATAAAATATGATTATAGAGAATTGTATTATAGAAAATTAATTTAACTTAAATTATAGAATATTAAATTAAAGATAATTATATTATAGTAAATGATTATAGATAATTATATTATAAATTATTAACTTAAATTAAATTATTTAATATTATAGAGAATTATATTATAGAATATAATTATATATAATTGTATTATAGATTAATATTATAGAGAATTATTTCATAAAATACTAGATGTCCAGTATTCGTTAGAATATTTTGCAATTTTAATACATAATTATATTAGGCTTCATATTTTTTTTAAATATACAAATAAAAAAACTAGATCTTAGGACAGTTTATGCTTGGTAAGTATTTAATTATAGAGTTAATTTGAATATGTTTCTCTATAGTGTCCAAAATAAAATCCAAAACCTAAAACAAACCCAAAATAAAAACTAAAATCAAACGCAAAACAAAACCAAACCCATAACTAACAAAAACAAACCCAAAATTCCAACCAAAACAAAGCCAAAAACCATAATACTAACAAAAAACTAATCCTATAGTTATACTCAAGACCAAACTCAAAACCAAAATAAAACAAAAAATCAAACACAAAACTAAACCAAAAACCAAACCAACTAACTAAAAAATTATTTAAAGATCAAACCAAAAACCATAGTACTAACAAAAAATAATACTTACAAATATTTGAATTAATTTCCAGGAAATTATAAATAAATTAAATATATTGTTATTAAAAAAAACAAAATAATCCAATATTTCTCACTAATTTGCTCGGCGTTTCCTAGTCGTACAGTATATTAGGATTAATAGTTTGCAACATTATTTTCAGAAGGAAATCGGTTTATAAGTTTTTGTGATTAATGAAAACACACATACAAACACAGACACAGTGAGCTTTATATACTAGAAGATGATTATAGATAATTATATTGTAGATACGATTATTATATGAATTATATAATATATATCATTAAGTTTTATAATTAATTTTGAGCTTCTAATTACCAATCGTAATTTAATAATTATACTTTTATAAATAGATAAAGAAGATATTTTACTTGATGTTGTGATATTGATGGTAGATTCTTTTGTCTACAATGGTTTCAATTATATATAATATATACATATATATATGTTTATATATTATTTAGTTTATTATTGAACATACAATAATTTATAAGGTCAATATAGTACTCAATGCGAAGAGATCCAGAGGTCATTGACTACTTATGTGGATACAGATCCATTGACCTTGAACTGTCTCCAAACGCGACATGGCCGACATTCTAATCTTCTCTCCGGACAATACGTCACCATAATAGCCGCAAAGAATCAACGAATCGTTTATAATCTATATTAATTAAATATTTGTATCTATATATCAATATTTTTAAAATTTAAAGAATATATAGTTGTAAATATGTTTTTTATATGTCTATTTATTTATTAATATTTTAGCATTTTTATTATTGATATTAGAAGAGCACTAATATAACAGAAATTTCATATTTATAATAGAAATCAAAACTAATTACATAATTCTCTAAATTTATTTAATTTTCATTATAAAGAATTTACCCATTTGTGAAGTCGAAATCTATGAATACTTAACGACTGGTTATTTATCTCGCGTATGAAAACAACAATATATTTATTAACTTTAAATACGTTATCGTAATATAATAAATGTACAATAGATGATATATAATTATCTCTATTTACCTTTCGTAAATAATGCTATTTAATCTGCTACTAGGATTGATTGATGGGTCATGTGACCAGCGTCAACCGTGCCTTATAGATAACAGCGAGTGTATAAAGGGAGTGTGTCATTGTAATGTGGGCTACAGACCTATTAACAACTGGAATAACTATTGCGAGATTGCCCCACCAACAACGGGTAGGTCCCCTGCTGAGATTACATAATACGTACAATCCCCAAATATGACGTGCTTACTATTACGTAACCTTTTAAATACATCAAAATATTCGATATCAACCTTTAAACTACCCACTGTCAAGTATACCGCAAATTCCCCTCCACATTATTCTCTAACCTCCATTTTTAACTCTACATTGCATATAACATATTCCCTTCTCCATTATGTACTTATCTCCTGTTGTGTTCAGTAAACCTACACTGCAGATCCTATGGTCCTCTCTAAATAACTGTCACCGTTCCATCAAAGCACCAATTTTTAACAATTAAACTCTAACCAAGAGAATTCCTAAGCCACTCCTTGAATAATACAGTATATGCCATTGGTCAGTTTCAGAGCTAAATATTCCGAGCCACGCCCCTTCAACCCAAAATGTCAATCATGCTACCGAGTAGCTCCACTCAAAATAAACTTAAATAACTCTCCCCACGGTATTTAGTCTCACAGTTTACCCTACAACCAACATGTGACACGGATGCCAGCATCTGCGACAGTTTCCCTTTCACTCGGTGTCTAGTCAACGAATGCATCTGCAAAGACTTTTACGAATTGGATGCAAATAAAAGTTGTATTCCAGGTTTGTGTGCAGTTCTCACAAATATCAATTACTATAGTTAAGCTAATGTTTAGAACATCCCGCAATTTTCGATTTAAGAAACTAACAATGGGTTATAGAAATATAAACACTTCAAATTTTTTACCATACATTTATTTTGATTTTAGTACATTTTAAAAAATAAAAATGTCATAAAAAAATCATAATCAAGAACTAGAAAGTACCGGATTATACATTGTAGTTGCGGTGCATCTCGGTTGATCTATGAACTCATTGACCTATTTACAGCATTGGTGGCCAATCAAAACTGTGTGTACAAATCGAATTGTACGCAGCTTTGGCAGAATACCGAATGCGGTGAGAATGAGATGTGCAGATGTGAGAGAACTCTAGACATGGGGGGACATATTCTCAATGGTAACAGAAATCGTTGCGTGAAAGGTTCTCCAACGCTTTGAATGATTTTATAAAAATTATTAATTGAAATATTAATAAATTGTAATAAACTTATTTCCACTTTCGAAATACATTCAATACCTTAACAATACACTTTCAATAGAAAACAAGATTTATAAATATCATATAATAAGCAAAGTAATTCTTTAGTGATATAATAAGATTTAAGATGCTACTTTATTAATTTTATAAAATATCTAATATTAATCCTCAATTTCAGTTTTATATTAATTATATAAAATCATTTGAATGCTTTCTCCTTATTAATAGGTGAACTTATTAGCTTAACAGAAATCTTTCCAAACAGCCGAGCTAGGCATGCCATGCAAATACGATGACGAATGTGAGAACATGTTCTCTTGGTCTCAATGCAAAAGCAACAAATGTACTTGCGCTCATGGTACCTTTCCTCCACATGACAATTCTTATTGCGTATACAGTTTGTATGGCAAACTCACGGGAACATTATTTCTTTATTATATAAAAATAATCTCTCATGAACACATATAATACATGTTTTTTAAGCTCTCGATAATTTAGAAACATTTCATAATACATGTACAAATAATATTCTATACAATTTCACTCCCGAGGTAGATAAGATTGGTGATTTCTGCTTCAACTCTAGTGAATGTGCCACGACTGATTACGCATTGTGTTATGACAATGTGTGTGAATGCTATACATTTTTTGAAGCAAATTATAGTGATACTAGGTGTATATTCTGTTAGTATATCTCATTACATTCACAATTAATAATTATTAGTATTTATATACCAAGTGATTAATTTAAATAATAAAATAGTTAATTCTTATTTTTAATAAAAAAATGTTATAATTGCACCAGACTTAAAAATAATTAATTTACCCATAAAAAGAATTAATGTAGTATTTAGTATTACCTATACTTAAATTTATGAATTTCCAGTTTTGTTAAATAAAATGATTTCGAGACTTTCTCTGGTGTTTCTGATGTTTGGATTGATTTATGGTATTGCAAGATGGTATAGGTTAATATTATCAACATTATAGAGTATATCAATATCTCTTATAATAGTTAGATAAAGTATCCTGGAGCTTTCTCGTTTGCCTTAAAAACTATTGTCTACCACTATTATTAATAACATTTTTCTAAAACTATTATGGATTTTTTAAGTATTAATATATTATAATAGTAATTTTGTAATATGATTTATTATTTGATCAATTTATTAAAATCATTATATATTTTGAACTAAATTCATAGAAAAACTGAAAAGAAAAAATCAAGAGAAAGTATAAATATATCAGATATCAATATTGTGTTACCAAGAATAAAGTTTTATAATTAATATATAATTAGTATTTGGTCAATTCAATTGACTACTATTCAACAGTTCTATAGAAATATTATTTATAATGTATATTTTAATAATTCACACTACATATATGTATAAATTAATATATATTTATATCATTCAAAGAAAAAAGATATCAGTAGTACCAGACAATCGAGGTTATTGGCAGATATTTAAAGATTATATAGGAAATAACAAACAAGAATTTATGGAAGATATTCATATAGCTAGCGATGAATTGTTAACATCACGCCCAATAACAGATATACGGAAGTTAGTTTTTATTTATTAAACCTATATAAAAAATTAAATTTTTACGTTATATAATAATTTTCAAGTTGGGGAAATAAAAAAGAAAATCTTCTTAAAGATATTCCAGAAATGGCATACTTAGTACCAAATGATAATTATGGAGCCAAAGAATACTATAATAAAGAGAAAATTAATGCCGAAAAAGATTTAAAAGAAATTTTAAATACAAAAATGTAAGTATGTGATTCATTATTTCTATAAAAGCAAATATAAATATTTATAAATGTATTTTTAGATTGGATGATATTTACAATCCCAAAGTAATTTCTGATTCACCACTTGATGAGTTATTTATGAGACTGGGAAAAACATTAATACATTAATGAAGAAATTTTATTTATATATATCTAAAATCAATAATAAAGAGTAAAATAAATTCTTTATCTAATCCCAATCATCATCAGCATTGGTTCCATTATTACCCCATTCCTGATTAATGAAAAGAAAAAATATATTTAAAAATAAATTAAAATAAATTAAATATTAAATATATTCATAATTTGACTTCCTACCTGTCTTGAATCATTGGCTTGAAGTGCACTACCAAATCCTGAACCATGCGAATTTAGAGCCATTCCTTCAAGCCATGATGGTACTTCCTGACTAGCCTAAATTTATTTTAAATTATTTATAAATGTTAGTAACTATTAAAGAAAAATTTCAATTATAAAAAATAGTATATATCAATTAGTTTAAATTTATCAAATATATTAGTAAATATAACATTAAATATAACATCAAATATACAATTAAAAAGTAACCTCTCCTAATACTTTTACCAATGCTCTAGCAACATCACCATCATGATCTGGATTAAAAAAACAAGTTGATTTTCCTACATTTCCACATCTTCCAGTTCTCCCAATTCTATGTACATATTCTTCAATATTCTTTGGCATATCGTAGTTAATAACATGCTATAAATATTATTAGAATTAATTGCAATATTTGAAATTGAAAGATAATATTAAATATATTACCTCAACTTTAGGAATATCCAGACCACGAGCAGCAACAGAAGTTGCGATTAAAAACGGAGCTTTTCCAGTTTTAAAATCATTTAATGCCTCTTCTCTTTCTCTTTGCAATCTGTCCCTAATTTTACAATACAGATAAAAAACACCCTATATTTTATAACCAATACATAAATAATTTAATTACCCATGAATGCTTGTGGCTGGAAATTCAGACTGCGATAAAAATGAAGCCAAAAAATCAGCATTTCTCTTTGTCTCAACAAATACAAGTACCCTTTCATTTTCTATATATTAATAAATCGTATAAAATGAATGTAAAACAATGATATTTAATGTAATGTTTATATGTATATATCTAGTTTACCAACTTGCGTCATTGAGTAACTGCACTAGTTTATCTCTTTTGTCTTTATTTGTAGTTTGTAAAACAATTTGAGAAATATCTTGATTTGCCCCACCAAGTTTTCCAATTGTAATATACAAATAATCGTTCAAAAAATTTTGAGCCAATTTCTGTATTTCTTCAGGAAATGTGGCACTAAAATAATTTGAATAATTATCAATAATATTTTGAAATGAATATTAAATATATTAATTTATGTAAATTAACGGACCTAAACATGAGGGTTATTCTATCAGCAGGCATTCCAAATTCATTGACGAGTCTTTTAATGTCACCTTCAAAACCCATATCCAACATTCTATCAGCTTCATCAATGATAAGATATTTGCATCGGTTTAACTTAACCTATGAAAGTCAATATGGTATCCTAAAATTGACATATCTTACATAGGCACGATTATATAACTAAGGATGAATGTATTATAATTATACAATTACAAGAGAATCTATTAAAGTATATAAATATATAGTATAATAAAAATTACAACACCTGATTTTAATAGGTAACAATAACAAATATATTTATTAGATTATTAATTTATCATATCAATTTATTTTGCAGAAGTAGTTTCAAAAAATGACTAGAACTCAGATTATATACAATAAATGCAATCAAGCGTATTTAGAGTATTAATAAATGATGTTTATAATAAATATAACACATTAGACAGTCACTAACATCCCAGTAGATTAATATATATTTCCATTATGCAATCAATAAAATATGATACTATTGAATTATGTACTATATTTTACAAAATTATAAATTCTTTGTTGCCTAAATAATTTAAATAATAATACTTTACCTGTCTACCTTAGATATATTTACATGTTAATAGATACAAATATAAACACAATACTTTATTAAATCATTTAATTTTGTGTGAGTGCTAATGATTAATATCTACAAAGTTATATATATTTTTCATATAAAAATGGGCAAATAGAAAATTTTATTATTTTTTAGTTATAATTCGATAGATATAATTATGTTAAATATCTATTATGCTAAATATTATACTACTATTGAACGATATTTTAAGATAATCAATAGAACAAAAATTCTAAAATACATTATACTGTATTTTAAAGAAATTATAATTATTAAATATATAAATGCTATAAATTTAAGTTGCAATATAATTCATTGTTTCTATTTTTAAAAATGCACTATTTCTAAAATAACTTTCAATTGAAATTTTAAATAAATTATATTATTAATATAATTGCACATTATGTCATTAACTAATATGTTATATTATGCAAATTTATATTATGTTATGATCCAATGATGAAAATATATTTTCGAACCTAAAGGCTTATTTACATCTATCGAAATCACTTCGAAACGTTGGCAAATCTGATGACTAAATTATAAAATATATTTTCGAACTCCTCATGTAAAATTATTTGTGCATAGATGCAGAATTCCCATTGAAATTAAAATCTAAGCTAAATCAGACTTTATTATTTATAAATATTAAATTCATATACTATATAATTTTAGAATCGAAGTTCCAAATATAATGTATTTTGAATACAGACTATGGGAACCCAAAAATATGAATTACCAAAATAGTTATAAGATATCAATTCTAAATTATTTGGTTTACTAGTTTAACTATATACCTTATTTGAAATAAAATAGGTGTATAAACAATGAAATCAAATTGTTGATGAATTTCAAGATAGTAATAGTAAATAGTTATTCTATTTTAATTTAGATTTTTAAATTTTTCGCCGAAAACTAATTCGAAGCTATCTCGTTTATTCATTTATAATTATTTTGGCTGAAGATTTCATATGATTTCGATAAATATAAACGTGCTTTAAATATAAAGATTTTAACAATAAAAAAAATTAATTTTGAAAGTTCAGTTTGGAATTATATTATAGGCACACATATCTTAGCATTTTATATTTAATAATTATATTTGATATATATTCTTTAAAATATATAGCATTGCATTAATATGTATATAATATAATGTATTAAACTTTAATTTTTATAATTCAATTTTCAAGATATAAAGTTTAGATATTTATAGGTAATATATATTTCTATAAAGTTATGTATTATTTCATTGAGTTATATATATTTTTGTTATCACGTGATTCATTAGGTCAAATGCACTATTTTAATGCATTGGTTCTTAAATAAAAAAAATATGTAAATTAAATATGATTTGTTATATTTGTATTTACTCTTGGAATATTAATCGATTTTAAAATATTGATACTACATATAAATATACAAAGATACCATACATTTTTATAAACTTAATTTATATAATTAAAATAAACCTTTCCATCTTTAATAAAATGAAGAAGTCGACCCGGAGTTCCAACAACCAAATGACATCCACGAGCCAAATCTGATAATTGATGCGATACTTGAGTACCTCCATAGACTACAACCGGTCGGATAGATGTTTGGAAGGAAAACTTCCTAGCTTCATTATAAATCTAAAATGTATATGTAAACAATATATATATATATATATTTATTAGGATATAACTATTTAAAACCACCGAAAATCAAATATTTTAACATACCTGGATTGTCAATTCACGTGTTGGGGATATAATTATAGCAGCTGGTTCAGTTTCAGTAAATTCAGAACCATATAAACCATCTTCAAGCATTTTTGATAAAACTGGCAACAAAAATGCCGCCTAAAACATTTAAATTAGTTTTATATTCTTTATAAATATGGAACTTATATCAATGAGTAAATATGTATAATATACATCGTATATATTACAGTAAATTTATAACAGTTTTTCCTGATCCTGTCTGTGCACAAGCCATAACATCTCTGCCATTCAAAATCGCTGGAATGGCACATTTCTGAATAGGCGTGGGTACATCATAACCGGCATGATATACATTTTTTAGGATTTTCTCATTTAATCCAGTTTCTTTAAAACTAATTTATATACTTAAATTATTATTTATCAATATAAAATAAAGTATATTTAATAAATATTGTAAATCGAAAAAATGGAATATGTTACAATATTATAAATAAAAGTAAATGTTAGTAATCCAAAAATATAAATATATTATAATGTGAAAATATAAACCATGTAATGTTGGCAGGGACATTATTTCCCGTCATTTTTACTTTAATATCGTTATATCTACTAAAGTTTATGCCTTTTTCCATTGATGCGAAAATAATATTTTCATCTTCAGACGGAATTGGAGGAATGTAATCCATCGCTAGAAATTGTATAATAAATTAATAAAATAGTTAAGTATTAATTTAAAGTAATTTAAACCTTTGGGTTTATCTTCAACATCCGTACTTGTGCACTCTTTTGACATATGTCCCACCTCGTTACATCTAAAACATGCTGTTGCAAAATTGTAATAACTCAATACATATCGTTAAAATAACAATTATATAATTAATTCAATAAATATCAAAATAAAACTTTTTGGTTTTTCAGGATTAGGACAATCCTTAGACTGGTGACCATCTTCACCACAATTGTAACATCCTATATTAAATATTATTGTTTTATAAAATATATCAATTATAATCAATAATAATAATCTCCATAATATAAAACTACCTTTTCTCTTTTCATTTCCACCGGTTGGACATTCTCTCGAAAAATGACCCTCTTCTCCACATTTAAAGCATCCAGTTTTCTTATCACCACTATTACTGACAGAATATTTATCAGTATTTCCAAATCCTCCGGTGTTTCCAAAACCTCCTTAAAATATAAAATTATTGCATAATTCTTAATTAATTCTCCTATTATAAATTATAAAATAATTTATAATGAGTATTTTTTGTAACAATTTTTGTGATCACCAAATAAACAATATATTTATATATTCTATTAATAATATACATTTAATATGCTTTTTTTTAAAATACATATTAAAATATCTTTATTTATTATCTAAGTATTACATAATAAGGTAAGGTGATAATATAATTATATATAATATATGTAAATAAATTTTTAATAAATGCATCAATTATATTTTATTTTATATTAATGATATATATCATACCTGGTGTTTCGTTAGGTTGCTGTAATATAATCAGATTTTAAATATTAATTAAGTCAATTTTAATAATTTATTTGTTCATGCCGCGAAGAGAAATGTTGCAATTTATTTACATTTTTATTAAAATTAAATTATCATTAAAATGCTTAAATAATGTTATACGTGAAGACGATAATATAGTATAAATAAACTAACTTCACTCCACATGTTCTGAATTATTAATTTTATATATCTGTGTATTCCAATAGATGTTTATAAATAATTATAACGGATAAATATATTAATATAATTAAAATAAATAACTAATTATTATAGCGGCAAATATAAATGGATCTATTTATTAAATTAGATTACTAAAATTCATATATATAAGCAATTATAACCCGAATTATAACATTTATTTTATATATGATAACCACCAAAGTATAGTTAGTTATTGAATAATTCTAACATATTATTTTGTGAAAATTGATACGACGACTAAACAAAAACTAACATTGAATTATTAAATAAAAATGTTATTATGAACACGAGAATCACAAAGGGTTTCAGATGATAAATCAAGGCTTGTCTAAAAAATGTCGCAAATAAAATATTAATCATTAATTATATTTAGTATTATAACTATATATAATTAATATATTTAATATATAATATTTTATTTAAAGTTACATACTAATTTATGAATATTCGTGAATAATTATTATTCTTTATTTTCCTATTTTTGTGAAATTGAATTTGACCCATAAACCTAAAAATAGGCCATAAACAACTAATATTTTAAGTATATATATAATAGAAATAATTAACAAAATAATATATATTTATTTTTATATGATTTACCTAATTTTATAAATAGATAGTTATAATATATATATATTATATATATATTTATATATATATATATATATTATTAAATATATAATACATTAATTAGATAATCATAATATATTTCATAAAACTTTAATTAAAATATAATTATAAAAATCTAGGTATAATTTAAACATATATTTGAATAATGTAGTTATATATACCTTACAAATGTATGATTTTGACAAATCGTGTCTTGAACATGTGCATTCATATTATCTCCGATTTTTAGAAACCTAATTAAAATAGCTCTATATTAACTCTGAAGAGTTTTATTAATGTAATATACTGTATTATTCAATAACTGTAATTATTTTTTGTAAAAAGTAAATTAATGAGAAAGTTGAATGATTTCCTGGAACAACTACCACGAAATATTTTAGCTTTGAATAAAGTTCTTTAGATAAATTAAACAAGTTTTTAGATATATTCTGATCAAGTTCTTAAAACTAACTTTTCCAATACAACACTGCATTTTCTTGTTTATTATTTGTACATAAATTCAATACAATTTAGAAGACAATGATAAATTAGGATTTAACTGAATTATAATTTATTATCACCAATATATGTTATTATTAACTCACCAAATAATAACAATATCATATATTACAATATCTGTATATTAATATCATATATTCTATAATGAATTATTAAACGACATTGGATTACAGGTATATATTAAAAGGTCTTCTTTGTAATCATTACATGTAATGAATTTATTTTAATTTATAAATAATTTAATATTCTATTAAGTTTATAAAACAATATAACATTATGAATTTATTTTTATGATTTCATTATTTTCTTGGCTTTTCTCTGCTTTTAGTTCTTGAACTCTCTTGTCGACTAAATCATCTAAATCCTATAAATGTTAATCTTCAATTATTATAAGATTAAAACCAATTATAAACCTAAAACAATGAAAACAATTTATATTAGATTTTATAAATAAGAACTATTCTTCAAGTAAATAAAGTTATTTTTCACTACATTATGGTTTCAATATAGTTTTATTACATTTTCAAAGACTATTGATACATGCTAGCTTTGGATATATTCTAATAGTAGGATATATTCAAGGTAATTATGAAGATATTTCAGATATAATACATTGCTTATTTGTACAATATGATGTTATTATGTATATGTAAAACTTAGAATATAATCAGTTAACTGCTTTAAAAATATTGTTATAGTTATTAGTAGAATTAAAATAAAATTAGTTATAAACATAGAATCAAAGGAATAATACAAGATAATTAGTGATATGATGATTATATTACTACATAAACAAGAAGTGTTGAGAAATAAAAAATCTTGCAATATGAGATACTTTATTTTCATTTAAGTGTGATATTGGTGACTTTATTTAGGATTCAGTGATTAATATGGATTAATATGGATAATATTATTAATATTAACCCTGAATATAATCATTGTATATTTTTTGTATTATTTTTATATAAATAATATATAATTGTATTTATGATATTAATGTTATTTTGTTTATTTTTAATTATTAAACATACAATGTATGCCTTATGTCTGTATGCCATATGGTACATAATTGGTACATAAGTAAGAATACTGTTACGTGTAATTTGTCATGAGGAATAATGTGCATGGATTTTTCATATATTTTAATATTTAAAATCGTTATTTTACATTATTATATTTTATATAATTCTAAAATTAATTTTATATATATAAAACAGATTTTAGATTTTTATAAGTTAAAATTCATTTCAAATATTATCAGTTATACCAAATATAGTATTTTTATATAGTATAGATATAATAAATTCATATTTCTAGCTGTCAATTACACTCTTAAGTAACATGTTAATAAAGAATTATAAATATTATGATTTTAAAAATTATAAATTTAATTACTACAATTACATATATTATTAATGGAGTTATTTTAATAAATGACTATAATTTTACCAAATTATAATACAAATATATATAAAATATAAATAAATATATATACAAATTATGATAAATATTCTCATTTATATTCTCACAAGAGAAGGTTGTTGTTAAGACACAACAAGAGAAGGTTGTTGTTAAGACACAAGAGAAGGTTGTTGTTAAGACACAAGAGAAGGTTGTTGTTAAGACAACAAGAGTTGTTAGTTGGTTGTTATTAAGGTGCAACAATAGAAGATTGAAATCAAGAATACTCGTTCGTTTGTCTGAGCTAACATCGAGTGGTCGGTAGATAAGATGGATTGTCTGCGAACCAGCAAACATGGAGATCATAGCAGCTAACGTAAACTTACAGTATTGGGCCATTGAAACTCCGGCGGGCATCTGGGAGGAATGAGATAATGAGGAAGTGAATAAGAGATGAAGTAAGTAGGGAAGAGGAATATGGGAAGAAGAAAATGACTTATAGAAAAAGAACAAATTATAGAAGGAGAAATGAATTATAGAAAAATGAAATATTAATATAAATCAGTAAAATCATATATTAAAGAATGAAAATTATATAGTATAGATATAATTAAATTCAAAGGAATTATTGTAAACTAGTATATACACTATTTATATATATGAATATTAATTAAAAGAATACATTGTGATATAAAATGTGTAGACATTATAACAAGACAAAATATCAAATACAAACATTTCTAGTTTTTAATTTACTAAGTTTTCTTTTTCAATTTGTATTCTTGCTAATTTCTCAGATTCTTTCTTTTTGAAAATACGATCTATATAAATTAAGGTTTATCAATAATTAATAACTAAACTACAAGTTATTTAATAATGCGAGATGAAAGAGAATTTTGGCATCAAGACATTTGTATTATTAGAAGATAAGAGGAAGTGAGAATTAATGTAGAATTTATACTTTCGAAAGAAATTTATTTAATTAATTTACAAAAAAGATAATTTTGTATTTCTAATATTAAAGTATGCTATTAAATCTGTATAGATTAGAGTCAGATAGGATCTAATACTTTCTAGATATTATAGAATAAACCACACTATGTAAAATATAATGTAGTATTACATATTATATCTCATCATTAAGAGTTAGAATATTAAGAAATATAAAGACACAGGAAGTTCAAATATCTATTAATTTACTCAAATGATTATAAATAAATAGGCATTATAAATCAATACAATTGTAAACATTAAGATTTAAAGTCCAATTTCATTAAAATGATCAAAACGATATGATTTTAATATTAATATATCCATATATTTCTTTTTTATATATTAGAGAAGAGTATTATATTTCTAAATTATATATTTTTAGTTTTTTAATTGATAATGAAATTAATTATTTTATAATTGTAAATATTATTTGTAGTTTCGAGAATTTTCTTGTCCAATATTTGTCCACCATTGCAATTTATATTGGCTATATTATCTAGATTATTTATTTTGTATATGTTATAAAATGATTATATAATATATTATATATACTGGAAGATTAGTAACAAATCTTAAAATTATTATGTAATAGAGATCTGAGATATTTAAATGTATTATGTATTATATTGTATGTATAAATTATATTCATGTGGTAGATGCATTTATGTTGTGTAATATATAATAATGTAAATATTTATATTTTATATACTTCTAACTTTCTACTCAAGCCAATATATATAGTCAATATTATGCATCCAATTGCACATAGATAATTATATATGAGAATATTTTATTATACATATGTATCATAATTTGTATTTGTTAAAACTATAGTTATTAGTGAGAAAATATAATTACTATGATTTTAATACCAATGATTCTTTATAATATATTAATTACTTTAATCATATTTTTGTATTTATATAAATGCATACAGGCTAAATTTATAAGAAATAATAACAATATTTAAATTCATTTTTTTGATACACTTAATAGCTCACTTTCTTATTAATTGGCATTCAATTAATTATATATTGTGAAAAAAAATAGTAAAACTCAATGATCTAATAACAAATTATTGATATTTAATAATTAATAAGTTATTACCTTTTTCTAATAATTTTAATATTTTCTATAACGACATTTATTATTTTTTCAAAAATTGTATGGATAATACATTATTTTATTAAATTAACAATCTATGAAATTTTCTATTACATTATTTTTATTAGCAATCTATGATATTTCCAGCAAAATCTGAGTTGAAAAATCTTGTAAGTGTTGTATCCTGTATTAGTATTTGTGAGTGTTTACTATATAAAAGTATGTAGTGTTGTATTCTGTATTAGAATTTGTGAGTATTTACTATATAAAAGTATGTAGTGTTGTATTCTGTATTAGAATTTGTGAGTATTTACTATGTAAACGTATGTAGTGTTGTATTCTGTATTAGAATTTGTGAGTATTGAGCAGTATTGCCTAACAATTGTAATATCGTTAATATAAAGTAATTAATTTTAATATATAAGATCATATATAATTATAATTATAAATATATAACCAATTTATAATGTGTATAATATTATTTGAAAATATGTAAAAATGTAAACATCATATTATTAAATTTCTGTATATTTTTCCTTATATTATTTTCATTTATTAGGTATATAATAATAATATAGATATAACATAAAATAAAATACATAGTATATTACTAATAATAGAATATAAATATATATATATATGTATAAGTATTTATTTTATACCATTTAAAATATACATTATTAAATACATTATAAGAATAAAATCATTCTATATTAAATACATTAAAATATAATATTATGTGTGTATTGATTTACTGATGAGGAACAAACAATTTAATATTATATTTATAATATGATATTAAATATATCATATACAGTATATCAGAAAAATGTAATTCTAAATTTATAAAATAAGATAATTTTCTATTCAAAATCAAGTAAAAAAAAGTGATACAAAGTCGATCTGTAAACCCATTATTTTCCTAACCATACCTACACTATTTAATAGTTGTATGCAGACTCAACAAATAAATTAGTATTAACTATAGTACTAACAAAAATTGGTTTGACCAACACTCCACTTTATCATAGAATATTCAACAGTAGCTCCTAAAGCGAAGAATATAGGTAGGAATCTATATATACCAAATGTTCTCTTCCCTGGAATTTTATCTAGTAAGATACGTACTTTTGGGCTATATTTCATAATAAACTATATGATTTATTGTAATATATTCATAGTGAAGGACAAATTTTTAATTTTGAAAATTATTAAAATCATTAATATTTGAACCCATATATACCAAAGATATGACAATTATCTCCCATGGTTCGTATTATATACATAGATATTTGAGTGAGTTGAGCCACTCAACTATCTGTGGTATATATGCATGTATTAATAAATCAGTCATATAGATTTACTTAAAATTCCTTAAAATGTAATTACGGAAAATCTAATGTATGATCAGGGTTAACTACAAATATTATTAGTATATAAAGAACGGAACAATATTGAAATTATTTTTAAAATTAATTAATTTTTTCTTCTAACGTGCATTGTTATCTATACTAGGGGGGATATATACTAGGGTATCATTGCCATGTATAATATACAGTTTATATGTTATAGTTTTTGGCATTACATTCCAAAAATGTATTCTCCTAAGTTATGAGATAAGCTAAACAATACAATCATTAGCAAATAGTAAAATTATAAAATATCTGTGACATTTTAAAATTAGTCTACTAAAATTTTATTTGTAATAATATCGTCGCCCGATGATTTCCTTATATAATAATATATTATTCATCTCACTATTTTAAATAATTTTAGTAAACATGATTTTATAACGTATGAGGAATTGATCTGCGTATTATTACATACTATAAGATATCAAAGCAATATTTAAATATACTTTACAGATCCATATAATTGTAATTCATATAAAATGAATATATAATTAAGCTAACTCTGTAAGCATTATAAGACCTATAAATATAATTTAAAACAATTTTAGAAATAAAAAAGCGTATAATTTATTAG
Organism: Osedax frankpressi; assembly: GCA_964035775.1. Classification (NCBI taxonomy): domain Eukaryota; kingdom Metazoa; phylum Annelida; class Polychaeta; order Sabellida; family Siboglinidae; genus Osedax; species Osedax frankpressi. The sequence goes on from OZ038313.1 coordinate 20,753,125, forward strand.
ACTTTATACTACAATTATTTAATAATATATACTAATGATAACGGTATATACTAATGACATTACCATTATAATTGTGATTTACTTCCATATATTAGTAAAACAGACATTTCACCAATTCGACCTTTGACCAACTTTGATCATTTTAAATTTGAATATTTATTTTTATAAAATATATTTAAACTCTTATAAATTAATATAGTATACACTACATATAGTGTGCTCAATATAATACACATATTTAAGTTTACTCTTTAAATTATGTAATTAAATATTGTTTTACTTTTATGTTTACCGCATAACATAAATATCAATAGAATCGATATGTTTTTTGCAAAATATTTAAGAAATATTAATAATCCTATATTAAAGTTTAAATCTTACTCATCCTGTACATTCACTAATATTCAAAGTCAAAACGTTATTAATAATAAAATTTTATCTAATAGAAATACATTCAAAAATATAACTTACTATACGAGTTTAAAAGAATATTCCGATTTAAATAGTGTTAGTTAAAATATAATTATAATAAGTATCATAATAATATTATTACTAAAATAACTCAATTTAAAAATAAATCGATCGCACTAATTACAGTCCCTTGCTCAAAATAAATTAATACCGCTTTAAAAATGTAAATACCATCAGTATGATTGTGACAATCAAATTAATTTTAAAACATTGAGTTACACTAATTTAATGTAATTATTAAGTTAGTAAAATTAATAATTAAACTATGATTACATGTATAAAGTTATCTTTTCTAGAAATTCTAGAAAAATAAATCAGTACAAATAACTTAAGTCATTTTTTAATATAATAGGGTAATTAAATAATACTTTAAAATATATAATAATTATAACAGTTTTTATTTTTTAATGATCTGCATAGTTATAGACAATATTACCTTGACAATCTTGAATTATATTCTAGTATAATATACAGAATATTATAATGCATATTCTATGTAGCATACAATATAATATAATATTAAGTATGTATATATATTATTTTTATGTATTATTAGTAGTATAATTGGAATAATTATTATAAAATGGGAATATAATATATAAATTTCTTATAATAATAGATTTTATAGCATACAATGAACCCCTTTGGGTTTTACTAAAACAGTTCAAAATAAATATACTTAATTTATAATATCGCTATCTATATTATAGCGGATTTAACTGAACAAGATGAAATATGCCATCACAAAACAAAGCAGATCATTGTCTATTATTGATTACCTTTTTAATTACCTAAAAATGGAACCTAAGATTATTGCGATTTCAGCTAATATTAAAGAATAAAGATATGATACAACTTATAATCTTTATGGCTGCCCATAGCACTCGCTCTGTTTCTTTTATGTAACTATTTTACTGTATTAGTTCTTATGTTAACCACTAACTGATTGATGTTTGAATAATGTGATTAAATAAAACAATTTAAATTCTTATTAAAGCTAGGAGCTCATATTAGATAAAGTTTTTATATTTTAACATCATTATTATAGGTATATATTCAAATGCTATATATGTTATTTTAAACTAATTATTCTGTAGAATATTTCATAATTATCATCTCAATATTAATATATTATTTCATTATTTGATAGTGTAAAACCCGTATCAATAAAATGTAATATTTTATAATAATCATATAATTGTTTACTTATCATTTAGAGGCAAAGTTATTCGACTCTGCTTGACAAAAGTTTGCAATCAGATTTGAATCTCACGCCATTAACTACCAGAAGAAAGAAAAAAATGTCTACAAATAGTCACAATCTTAAAAGCGAAGAAGTGTTAAATTATAATATTAATAATTAATAATAATTATATTATAATATAACATAATTAATGTTTAATGTAAAATCTAGAATCATTATAAATATATTACTGAATATTCACTTTATAAAATACATATTTGTTTTTAACAGAATTTGAAAATTAACATTTGTTTTTTTTTAGTTCTGTTTCGATACATTTGCATATGCAATATCAGAGAATTTGAGTTTAGAAGGAATTGAGGCTGCACTCATTGAACATGGAATGTATTCTATTAAATCACTTCCCGATGGTTATATGTTTAGATAATCTTATTAATAGGGCATACAAATTTAAGACAATCTCTGAAATATGATTTATCATTTTTATATATTTTTTATTTTTATGTCGGTTGTTATATTTATATATATAAATTACAATAGAATATTTTGTATTCATCGGTTATTATATATCATTACATTGTATACACCGTAAAGTAGTCGTAGTTAATCACTATATTCTGATATCTATGTTTTACATTTACAGATGTCAATGATGCTCTACACGTAGAAGCAAATTACAGATTGGACGACGAACCTAGAGAAATATTCATTTACAGGTGAAATTTAATAGAATCATTATTTATATATTGTGTGTGTATATGTGTTAGTTTTTTAAAATTAATTATTAATATGGTTTACTCACTTTAATAAATTAAGTATGATACAATTTATGATTTTTTATATCAGCTATTTTTTTAACTCGTCTAATATAATAATATATATTATCATATTTAATGAATTTAGATTTCTTGGTTATTATACTATTACTCACATTATCAATACATCACATATTATATAATTAACAGAGATGGTTGTATTGTATTCTGGAATATGCCACTTGAGGAGGTTTCTAGTTATTTATAATAATATATTTACATCATTAAATTCTTAAGTTTTACTTTCGATTTTTTAGATTTCATTATATATTCATCAAGATATTCGAAATATTATTATGTATGACTAATACTATTATCAATACTCACTTTTATCATATAAATGCATTACTAACATGTAAAATAAATACAAATTGTGTTGATTTAACCAAGTATTATATTGACCTAAGTAGGACCTTTACTTTCTGGAGAACAATTATCATATTTAGTTTGACATATCTATTATGTTTATATTGTTAAACTATATTCAATAATCGTATAGTAGGGAATATAACTTAAACAATAAATTAAGATATTAACAATTATATAAAATTGATATCTATATAAGATTTATCTAGAATTTTAAATTACAGTGAAACTCACATTAATAAATAAATAAGCATTTGATTACTTTTGATAAGTTTTGATTATTAGATTAATAATAATACTAACCTGATTATAAATGTCAGATTTATAATATTAATATAACAATAGAGTATTTAATACTCTACTAAATAATCAAAACTTTAATTATTTACATAATGCATATTGATATTCTCTAAAGATATAAATCAATTGTGAAATTACATGTAATATATTCATGTACTATTTATACATGCATGACTTATTATTTAATAAAGGATAATAGAGAACTTAATGACTTATCAACTAACAGAGGAAAGCAGTTCTCGACTTTATAATTCCTTATCAAAGAAAAAAATATGATTCAGAACTAGTTTATACTGAATATGAAATGTTATCTTATGTTTACACTGAGTTTGTATCTACAATTGATTACGAATTTATAATATTTATTTTTTTATTAATCATAAATTGTTGTTAATTTATTTAAAATCTGAATTAATAAATAGTCTTTAAATAATTAGTACTAATAAAGACTGTATTGATTTAAATTTCTAAATTTCTAATATATTTTGAAATTCTAATAATTCTAGGATAAATTCAATACTAATTCAGTTCTAGTATCTAATTTATTTTAAAAATATAATTATTTTTTTTCAAATTATTATTATAATTAATATACTATATAATATATAGTATATATATAGTATATAATATATATATAGTATATATATATAATATATATATATTTATAGTATATATATACATATATATAGTATATATATAAATATAGTATATATATTATATAAAAAGATATATTTAACTCCGTAAAATATTTCAGTAAAAATACGGGTCTCTGCGGATCAGAGTTTCATTTTTCTTCAGAGAATGAAAACTTCATTTGCGGCGGTGAGAGACGAGCTCTTGAGAAGTACTCCTTCTCCAATGCCCTCGCTTTATCAGGTGGACTTTATCAACGTCGCAAAGCTCTACAACAATCCGCATCTCTTCTCGTCATTGAGACTTCCACTAGAAACTTATTCCTATCTACTAATTTAGCAAATTGAATTCATCGCAACTTTTCTATAGAAAGCATTTATATACAATAATCATCTCAGTCCTCTAATGTGAAATCGCAATGTGAAGGCATTGGTCTCCAAGTGAAATGATATCTAATTAGAATATAATTCTATACGTGTTTTCTAATTTTTAAATGTGAAATTTACTGCCACCGTTAATATTATTTGATGATATCTTAGTCACGCTATTCATGTACCTACATAATGTAAGCGAGATTTACCACTCCCTTCACAAGTTACCATTCCCTTTACAAGTTACCATTACTTTCATAAGTTACCACTCCCTTCACAAGTTACCATTACCTTCACAAGTTACCATTACCTTCACAAGTTACCACTCCCTTCACAAGTTACCATTACCTTCACAAGTTACCATTACCTTCACAAGTTACCATTCCCTTCACAAGTTACCATTACCTTCACAAGTTACCATTACCTTCACAAGTTACCACTCCCTTCACAAGTTACCATTCCCTTCACAAGTTACCACTCCCTTCACAAGTTACCATTCCCTTCACAAGTTACCATTCCCTTCACAAGTTACCACTCCCTTCACAAGTTACCACTCCCTTCACAAGTTACCATTCCCTTCACAAGTTACCACTCCCTTCACAAGTTACCATTACCTTCACAAGTTACCATTCCCTTCACAAGTTACCATTACCTTCACAAGTTACCACTCCCTTCACAAGTTACCATTACCTTCACAAGTTACCATTCCCTTCACAAGTTACCACTCCCTTCACAAGTTACCATTACCTTCACAAGTTACCATTCCCTTCACAAGTTACCATTACCTTCACAAGTTACCACTCCCTTCACAAGTTACCATTACCTTCACAAGTTAGCATTCCCTTCACAAGTTACCATTCCCTTCACAAGTTACCATTACCTTCACAAGTTACCATTACCTTCATAAGTTACCACTCCCTTCACAAGTTACCACTCCCTTCACAAGTTACCACTCCCTTCACAAGTTACCACTCCCTTCACAAGTTACCACTCCCTTCACAAGTTACCATTCCCTTCACAAGTTACCATTCCCTTCACAAGTTACCACTCCCTTCATAAGTTACCATTACCTTCACAAGTTACCACTCCCTTCACAAGTTACCATTCCCTTCACAAGTTACCACTCCCTTCACAAGTTACCATTACCTTCACAAGTTACCATTCCCTTCACAAGTTACCATTACCTTCACAAGTTACCACTCCCTTCACAAGTTACCACTCCCTTCACAAGTTACCATTCCCTTCACAAGTTACCACTCCCTTCACAAGTTACCACTCCCTTCACAAGTTACCACTCCCTTCACAAGTTACCATTCCCTTCACAAGTTACCATTCCCTTCACAAGTTACCACTCCCTTCATAAGTTACCATTACCTTCACAAGTTACCACTCCCTTCACAAGTTACCATTCCCTTCACAAGTTACCACTCCCTTCACAAGTTACCATTACCTTCACAAGTTACCATTCCCTTCACAAGTTACCATTACCTTCACAAGTTACCACTCCCTTCACAAGTTACCACTCCCTTCACAAGTTACCATTCCCTTCACAAGTTACCACTCCCTTCACAAGTTACCATTACCTTCACAAGTTACCATTCCCTTCATAAGTTACCATTCCCTTCACAAGTTACCACTCCCTTCACAAGTTACCATTACCTTCACAGGTTACCACTCCCTTCACAAGTTACCATTACCTTCACAAGTTAGCATTCCCTTCACAAGTTACCATTCCCTTCACAAGTTACCATTACCTTCACAAGTTACCATTACCTTCATAAGTTACCACTCCCTTCACAAGTTACCATTACCTTCACAAGTTACCATTACCTTCACAAGTTACCATTCCCTTCACAAGTTACCACTCCCTTCACAAGTTACCATTACCTTCACAGGTTACCACTCCCTTCACAAGTTACCATTACCTTCACAAGTTAGCATTCCCTTCACAAGTTACCATTCCCTTCACAAGTTACCATTACCTTCACAAGTTACCATTACCTTCATAAGTTACCACTCCCTTCACAAGTTACCACTCCCTTCACAAGTTACCACTCCCTTCACAAGTTACCACTCCCTTCACAAGTTACCACTCCCTTCACAAGTTACCATTCCCTTCACAAGTTACCATTCCCTTCACAAGTTACCACTCCCTTCATAAGTTACCATTACCTTCACAAGTTACCACTCCCTTCACAAGTTACCATTCCCTTCACAAGTTACCACTCCCTTCACAAGTTACCATTACCTTCACAAGTTAGCATTCCCTACACAAGTTAGCATTCCCTTCACAAGTTACCATTCCCTTCACAAGTTACCATTACCTTCACAAGTTACCATTACCTTCATAAGTTACCACTCCCTTCACAAGTTACCACTCCCTTCACAAGTTACCACTCCCTTCACAAGTTACCACTCCCTTCACAAGTTACCACTCCCTTCACAAGTTACCATTCCCTTCACAAGTTACCATTCCCTTCACAAGTTACCACTCCCTTCATAAGTTACCATTACCTTCACAAGTTACCACTCCCTTCACAAGTTACCATTCCCTTCACAAGTTACCACTCCCTTCACAAGTTACCATTACCTTCACAAGTTACCATTCCCTTCACAAGTTACCATTACCTTCACAAGTTACCACTCCCTTCACAAGTTACCATTACCTTCACAAGTTACCATTCCCTTCACAAGTTACCATTACCTTCATATGTTACCATTACCTTCACAAGTTACCATTACCTTCACAAGTTACCATTCCCTTCACAAGTTACCATTCCCTTCACAAGTTACCATTACCTTCATAAGTTACCACTCCCTTCACAAGTTACCACTCCCTTCACAAGTTACCATTACCTTCACAAGTTACCATTACCTTCACAAGTTACCATTACCTTCACAAGTTACCATTACCTTCACAAGTTACCATTCCCTTCACAAGTTACCATTACCTTCACAAGTTACCATTCCCTTCACAAGTTACCACTCCCTTCACAAGTTACCATTACCTTCATATGTTACCATTACCTTCACAAGTTACCATTACCTTCACAAGTTACCACTCCCTTCACAAGTTACCACTCCCTTCACAAGTTACCATTACCTTCACAAGTTACCATTCCCTTCACAAGTTACCACTCCCTTCACAAGTTACCATTACCTTCACAAGTTACCATTACCTTCACAAGTTACCACTCCCTTCACAAGTTACCACTCCCTTCACAAGTTACCACTCCCTTCACAAGTTACCACTCCCTTCACAAGTTACCATTCCCTTCACAAGTTACCATTACCTTCACAAGTTACCACTCCCTTCACAAGTTACCACTCCCTTCACAAGTTACCATTACCTTCACAAGTTACCATTCCCTTCACAAGTTACCATTACCTTCACAAGTTACCACTCCCTTCACAAGTTACCATTACCTTCATATGTTACCATTACCTTCACAAGTTACCATTACCTTCATAAGTTACCATTCCCTTCACAAGTTACCATTACCTTCACAAGTTACCACTCCCTTCACAAGTTACCACTCCCTTCACAAGTTACCATTACCTTCACAAGTTACCATTCCCTTCACAAGTTACCACTCCCTTCACAAGTTACCATTACCTTCATATGTTACCATTACCTTCACAAGTTACCATTACCTTCACAAGTTACCATTCCCTTCACAAGTTACCATTACCTTCACAAGTTACCATTACCTTCACAAGTTACCATTACCTTCATAAGTTACCATTACCTTCATAAGTTACCATTCCCTTCACAAGTTACCATTACCTTCACAAGTTACCACTCCCTTCACAAGTTACCACTCCCTTCACAAGTTACCACTCCCTTCACAAGTTACCATTACCTTCACAAGTTACCATTCCCTTCACAAGTTACCACTCCCTTCACAAGTTACCATTACCTTCATATGTTACCATTACCTTCACAAGTTACCATTCCCTTCACAAGTTACCATTACCTTCACAAGTTACCATTACCTTCACAAGTTACCATTACCTTAACAAGTTACCATTCCCTTCACAAGTTACCATTACCTTCATAAGTTACCATTCCCTTCACAAGTTACCACTCCCTTCACAAGTTACCATTCCCTACACAAGTTACCACTCCCTTCACAAGTTACCATTCCCTTCACAAGTTACCACTCCCTTCACAAGTTACCATTCCCTTCACAAGTTACCATTACCTTCACAAGTTACCATTACCTTCACAAGTTACCATTACCTTCACAAGTTACCATTCCCTTCACAAGTTACCACTCCCTTCACAAGTTACCATTACCTTCATATGTTACCATTACCTTCACAAGTTACCATTACCTTCATAAGTTACCATTACCTTCACAAGTTACCACTCCCTTCACAAGTTACCATTCCCTTCACAAGTTACCATTCCCTTCACAAGTTACCACTCCCTTCACAAGTTACCACTCCCTTCATAAGTTACCATTACCTTCACAAGTTACCATTCCCTTCACAAGTTACCACTCCCTTCACAAGTTACCATTACCTTCATATGTTACCATTACCTTCACAAGTTACCATTACCTTCACAAGTTACCATTCCCTTCACAAGTTACCATTACCTTCACAAGTTACCATTACCTTCACAAGTTACCATTACCTTCATAAGTTACCATTACCTTCATAAGTTACCATTCCCTTCACAAGTTACCATTACCTTCACAAGTTACCACTCCCTTCACAAGTTACCACTCCCTTCACAAGTTACCACTCCCTTCACAAGTTACCATTACCTTCACAAGTTACCATTCCCTTCACAAGTTACCACTCCCTTCACAAGTTACCATTACCTTCATATGTTACCATTACCTTCACAAGTTACCATTCCCTTCACAAGTTACCATTACCTTCACAAGTTACCATTACCTTCACAAGTTACCATTACCTTCACAAGTTACCATTCCCTTCACAAGTTACCATTACCTTCATAAGTTACCATTCCCTTCACAAGTTACCACTCCCTTCACAAGTTACCATTCCCTTCACAAGTTACCACTCCCTTCACAAGTTACCATTCCCTTCACAAGTTACCATTACCTTCACAAGTTACCATTACCTTCACAAGTTACCATTACCTTCACAAGTTACCATTCCCTTCACAAGTTACCACTCCCTTCACAAGTTACCATTACCTTCATATGTTACCATTACCTTCACAAGTTACCATTACCTTCATAAGTTACCATTACCTTCACAAGTTACCACTCCCTTCACAAGTTACCATTCCCTTCACAAGTTACCACTCCCTTCACAAGTTACCATTCCCTTCACAAGTTACCACTCCCTTCACAAGTTACCATTCCCTTCACAAGTTACAACTCCCTTCACAAGTTACCATTACCTTCACAAGTTACCATTACCTTCATAAGTTACCATTCCCTTCACAAGTTACCATTCCCTTTACAAGTTACCACTCCCTTCACAAGTTACCACTCCCTTCACAAGTTACCACTCCCTTCACAAGTTACCATTCCCTTCACAAGTTACCATTACCTTCACAAGTTACCATTCCCTTCACAAGTTACCACTCCCTTCATAAGTTACCATTACCTTCATAAGTTACCATTCCCTTCACAAGTTACCATTCCCTTCACAAGTTACCATTACCTTCACAAGTTACCACTCCCTTCACAAGTTACCACTCCCTTCACAAGTTACCACTCCCTTCACAAGTTACCACTCCCTTCACAAGTTACCACTCCCTTCACAAGTTACCATTCCCTTCACAAGTTACCATTCCCTTCACAAGTTACCATTACCTTCACAAGTTACCATTCCCTTCACAAGTTACCATTACCTTCACAAGTTACCACTCCCTTCACAAGTTACCATTCCCTTCACAAGTTACCATTCCCTTCACAAGTTACCATTACCTTCACAAGTTACCACTCCCTTCACAAGTTACCACTCCCTTCACAAGTTACCATTACCTTCACAAGTTACCATTACCTTCACAAATTACCACTCCCTTCACAAGTTACCATTCCCTTCACAAGTTACCATTCCCTTCACAAGTTACCATTACCTTCACAAGTTACCATTCCCTTCACAAGTTACCATTACCTTCACAAGTTACCACTCCCTTCACAAGTTACCATTCCCTTCACAAGTTACCATTCCCTTCACAAGTTACCATTACCTTCACAAGTTACCACTCCCTTCACAAGTTACCATTCCCTTCACAAGTTACCATTACCTTCACAAGTTACCATTACCTTCACAAGTTACCATTACATTCACAAGTTACCATTCCCTTCACAAGTTACCATTACCTTCACAAGTTACCATTCCCTTCACAAGTTACCACTCCCTTTACAAGTTACCACTCCCTTCATAAGTTACCATTCCCTTCACAAGTTACCACTCCCTTCACAAGTTACCATTCCCTTCACAAGTTACCATTACCTTCACAAGTTACCATTCCCTTCACAAGTTACCATTCCCTTCACAAGTTACCACTCCCTTCACAAGTTACCATTCCCTTCACAAGTTACCATTCCCTTCACAAGTTACCATTACCTTCACAAGTTACCACTCCCTTCATAAGTTACCATTACCTTCACAAGTTACCATTACCTTCACAAGTTACCATTACCTTCACAAGTTACCATTACCTTCACAAGTTACCATTACCTTCACAAGTTACCATTACCTTCACAAGTTACCATTACCTTCACAAGTTACCATTACCTTCACAAGTTATCATTACCTTCACAAGTTACCATTCCCTTCACAAGTTACCATTCCCTTTACAAGTTACCATTACCTTCATAAGTTACCACTCCCTTCATAAGTTACCATTACCTTCACAAGTTACCATTACCTTCACAAGTTACCACTCCCTTCATAAGTTACCATTACCTTCACAAGTTACCATTACCTTCACAAGTTACCATTACCTTCACAACTTACCATTACCTTCACAATTTAGAATTCCCTTCACAAGTTAGAATTCTCTACACTTTGTTATTCTTTAACTTAATAGCTCAGATATTTGACAGTTAAACTCTCAATTTGGGAGTCGAAGATGGATGGATATGTGGAGTCGATGCAATTCATTGTGGATGTTAGTTTTAAATATTTCAATTGTTGGACGCCTCAGAAGAACTTACTTGAATCTATCTGGGTCCTTATTAGGAACTATCTCTTATATTAATTATAGTTTCTAGAGATATAGTTGCTGTCTATCTTCATGCGTACTCCATTTAGAAGATGTTTAATATACAATAGATGAAGCCAGCCAGTAATAACATGTTAACATTTAATATCCTCAATGTTAAGCCATGCCATAAACATACAAAAGTGAATGCTGGAGAACTCAATAAAGAGTCTCAGGAACCATTTGAATTTGAAATTTGAATTTGTTTGGTTAACGGCGCCATATCTGTACGCCGTAGTCTTTGGTGTATGTGTCACATTATAGCGCCGACCTCGACTTACACACCCACACTATCTAGGACCTGAAGGCCGGCAAAAAGGTCAGACTGACACGGGCGGACGTCCTGCGCAAATCTGGTGAAATATTCACAATGAGGTTTGGGTTTATTGAACACAAGAATAAAGTTGGCAGGAATCATTATAAATCTTAATAGAATTCTTAATACATTATAAATCTTAATAGAATTATTAATACATTATAAATCTTAATATAAATATTAATACATTATAAATCTTAATATAAATATTAATACATTATAAATCTTAATAGAATTCTTAATACATTATAAATCTTAATAGAATTCTTAATACATTATAAATCTTAATAGAATTCTTAATACATTATAAATCTTAATAGAATTCTTAATACATTATAAATCTTAATAGAATTCTTAATACATTATAAATCTTAATAGAATTCTTAATACATTATAAATCTTAATAGAATTCTTAATACATTATAAATCTTAATAGAATTCTTAATACATTATAAATCTTAATAGAATTCTTAATACATTATAAATCTTAATAGAATTCTTAATACATTATAAATCTTAATAGAATTATTCCTGAATACAAATTTATAGAAAAAGTGAATATTTATTATATTTATTTATACTTTAGCGCATAATTGCGTGAATTAGCTTTACTGTCTTTGACGTCTCGATTCAGTCTTGGATTTACGATGTCATGCGATACCATGCATTTATAAATTCTTTAAGGTTTATTATAGATCTTATGAGATTTAGAAGATCTGTAAAGTCTTTCTAAAATCTATCGTGGCTAAACGTATATCAATATTATTCGACGATGAAAACAAAACCAGCGTCGTCGGCAATGTCTCACTCCCGCTGCATACCCCCTCCCCCTCCCCCCTCCCCCCCTACCCCCTCCTCAGACACCTGGTGAACCTGAGGTCGGACCTTCTCGACACACCGGATTTCTATTGGGATCGGGAGACATTGGAACCTTTGTTTCGACGAACGTTTAATCACTTGTCGATTTCCCGACGCACCAAAGTCTGTACTATTTTCTCGTCAAATCTTTATGTATGGTCTCTGGTCCGGGGTAGGTATCTAAGCTATGGATGGTCTACGAGTCGTTGTAGCTATGTTCCTTAGTCAGATGGTATAGGTATAGAAAATTGTTATTTATTAGGTTATATACTAATTTATTGTGCTCCAAATCAAACAAAACGTCACTTTTTAAAAACAATATTAAACCTGAATACAAATATTGTTAAGATTGTACTGTAAATAATATATAATATCCTAAATTTGATCATATAAATATCTATTTCCTTTAACAATCATCAGTAATTGAACGTGAACTTATAAATCGTGTGACATGTCATATCTTAGTTTTTCATGCATTAATCAAAATTTATCAATTTGATAAACTGTTTCATAATTTATCACTCCAATGTATTGATTAGATTAAATCAATAAAGTTGGTTTTGTTTTAACTATAATTTTCATTGTCTAAATAATATATGAAAAATATTGTTAATTCATAATTCATAATTATTAAATCTTATTCCAACATAATTATTTCAGAGAGTGGATATTCTTGTCTAATATATGTTTTTACTCTACTCCTTCTCTATTCAGTAATAGGTAATCTATAAATAAGAATTGTACATATTTATATAAGAAGATACCAATATTCCGAAACCGTAGAGAGTTGTAAATATATATTTCTTGAATTATTCAACCTTTGAAATTAACGTGATTTAATTTGAACGTGAACCCAAATTAGGTAATGAACGAGAAATTAACTCATTGTTGCGATATTTTGGAGCTCGTAAGGGACCACTTGAATGGACAACACAGCATTCGACTAGAGTGGATTATTATCATATTGATTGCAATAGAGGTATATTAAGATTCAATAATGATCAAGAATTGTATTTGTATGTTATTTAATTATTTATTTATTTATTTATTTCACAGATCATGTTTGAAGTCATACACACAATAAAATAAAATACAAATTGATTTTCTATCATTTATATTTTCATCATTAGATATTTCTAACTACATTTTGGTTAACAATACGTATAAAAGTAAAGCTTATTTCATAATATGGCAGTGGTAAAATAGATAAAATGGCTATTATCATTCTTCAAACTAATGAAGGCGATGAGAAGAATTTGCTCGGCATTTTCATGGATTTTCCTAATCTACAAATAATTTGTGTAAAATTTACTAATAGCAAATAAATCTACAAAATATTTCTATATATAAATATATATACAATATACAATCATTTCATTCTTTTTATGATAATTGACTAAATCTAACTTTGGTGTATTCATTAGAACACGTTTGTCGATTGTACTCTTTCTAGATTTAGCTGCGAAGATTGAATTGAGTCAAAATATCTAGTTTATCATTATAAATAACATATTTTAATAAAAAATGACGGACATTAATAATATTTTAAATTAACATTTATTTTATTATTGAATATTTAAGATTAGAGATTAGATATAAAGGTAGATTAGATAACAGACTTCTACGCGATGGTTTCTTAGGAATGTATATATCGTACTCCTTTGAAATATCCATTTGCATCAAGAATTTCTCATAGAAATCTACAGGAAGTTGTAGTAATCTCTCGACCACCTGAATCAAATGAGAATAGAGTTATTGTAATTATCTTGTCTCAATAATAAAGAGAACTCTCTCTCCTATTTCTAATCTATAATCGTTATCTGTCCCAAAATACAATTTACCAACTCTATATTATCTTTCATACTCTGTTCTATATTGCAATTCTTGTCCATATCAATCCAAACCTTCCTCACTCTATCTCCTCACATCTACCTTCCTCACTCTATCTCCTCATACCTACCTTCCTCACTCTATCTCCTCACACCTACCTTCCTCACTCTATCTCCTCACACCTACCTTCCTCACTCTATCTCCTCACACCTACCTTCCTCACTCTATCTCCTCATACCTACCTTCCTCACTCTATCTCCTCACACCTACCTTCCTCACTCTATCTCCTCATACATACCTTCCTCACACCATAACATTCCTCACTATCTCTCCCCTCTCCTAACATCATTACCTTCCTTTCAATATATCCCCTCCCCTCTCCTCACATCTGTACCTTCCTCTCATACTCTTCCCTCTCCTCATACAATTACCTTCCTCTCTGCCCCTCCCCTCTCATCAAACCATTATCTTCCTATATGTCCTCCATTTTCTCACACCAAGCCTTCCTCTCTATATCTCCCCTATGTTCCCACTCCCATACAAACCACAACTTGTAAAGGTGTCTCGTTCAATAACTGCAGATCTTCGGGGTTAGAGGTCGAATAACCGACCAGTGTGGGTCCAAACACTCGCGCCAGGTTCTCTACTGACATCTGGGATTTAGGCTCTTCAGCGACCCTGTGGCACATAAATGGGTGTGAGTGGTTGTGAGTGGGTGTAAGATAGGTGTGAGTGGGTGTAAGTGGGTGTGAGTGGGTGTAAGACAGGTGTGAGTGGGTGTAAGGCGGGTGTGAGTGGGTGTAAGGCGGGTGTGAGTGGGTGTAAGACAGGTGTAAGGCGGGTGTGAGTAGTTGTGAGTAGGTGTGAGTGGGTGTAAGGCGGGTGTGAGTGGGTGTAAGGCGGGTGTGAGTGGGTGTAAGACAGGTGTGAGTGTGTGTAAGGTGGGTGTGAGTGGGTGTAAGGCGGGTGTGAGTGGGTGTAAGACAGGTGTAAGGCGGGTGTGAGTAGTTGTGAGTAGGTGTGAGTGGGTGTAAGACAGGTGTGAGTGGGTGTAAGGCGGGTGTAAGGCGGGTGTGAGATAGGTGTGAGTGGGTGTAAGACGGGTGTGAGTGGGTGTAAGACGGGTGTGAGTGGGTGTAAGACAGGTGGGAGTGTGTGTATGACAGGTATAAGTGGGTGTAAGGTGGGTGTGAGATAGGTGTGAGTGGGTGTAAGACAGGTGTGAGTGTGTGTATGACAGGTATAAGTGGGTGTAAGGTGGGTGTGAGATAGGTGTGAGTGGGTGTAAGACAGGTGTGAGTGTGTGTAAGGCAGGTGTAAGTGGGTGTAAGACAAGTGTGAGTGGGTTGTAAGACAAGTGTGAGTGGGTGTAAGGTGGGTGTGAGATAGGTGTGAGTGGGTGTAAGGCGGGTGTGAGTGGGTGTAAGACATGTGTGCATAGGTGTGAGTGGGTGTAAGACAGGTGTGCGTAAGTGTGAGTGGGTGTAAGGCGGGTGTAAGACAGGTGTGAGTGTGTGTAAGGTGGGTGTAAGTGGGTGTAAGACAGGTGTGTGTAGGTGTGAGTGGAGATGTTGGTGTAAGGCGGGTGTAAAGTCAGGTGTGTATCTAGATGATAAAGTGACATGAAGAACTAACCTCTGCAAGTGTAGAATTAAGTAGGCCAATGTATCGCGGTTGGCTGAAGGTAGCAAATTAATGGCCTGCATTAGCAAGCACTCATAGTCGTTTTCATCCACTAGGTAGTGAGCATAATGTAAGGGAGGAGAGAGATGGGGGGGGAGGGAGGGAGGGAGGGAGGGAGGGAGGGAGGGAGGGAGGGAGGGAGAGGGAGGGAGGGAGGGAGGGAGGGAGGGAGGGAGGGAGGGAGGGAGGGAGGGAGGGAGGGAGGGAGAGGGAGGGGGAGAGGGAGGGGGAGAGAGGGAGAGGGAGAGGACAGAGGTTGAGGGGGAGGGGTGAGGGGGAGAGAGGGAGGGGAGGGAGAGGGATAATGGGAGAGGGGGAGGGAGATAGGGAGGGGGAGGGGTGAGGGGGAGAGAGTAAGAGGTTAAAAAGAAAACAAACTTGCAGAGTCCACAAAGTTTTGCCAAAGAAGAAGAGTTATAATTGGTTCAAAAAGATGTCGCAGGAAATCTTTAACGCAGCCGCAAATTGCGTGAATATCATTGATATTTTTCTGAGGTGGAGAAAAGGAAAGTAAATGGCATAAGTTTTCAATGAATCAAAATGTATTGAACGAATGTTTTCATACAAGAAACCAATAAAAGGAGAGATTACATAATATGTATATTTGCCGTATTAAATTATTTTAAATATAAACTTTATTAAAAAACCAATATAAAAACTAAATTACCTAAATTGCGTAATGGTATATCAAATAAATAAATAAACAATCATATAAACAAAAAAGGTACCTTCAAAGATGGCAAATTTTACATACACTTATTTATTTACCACTAGACCATCCTAATTCACCTCTTTCTTAACGAACCAATAACGGAATGCCTTTGCCTGAAAGGAATTTCTCTTTCAATTCACGGATATTCTTATCGGACCTGTCAATTAAAGAAGTAAAGCTTGATTTAGAACAAGATTAGTGGTAGTACTTAGAAATAGTAAATTAATGTACACAAACTTTTCGACAATAAAGGCATTTTTATATTAAATATATTTAATATATATAATAGTATAAACTATAAAATAGTGTAAACTATTTATGATATAAGTATATATTAGATAATATATGTTCCACAAAATACGATAAGAAATCTATAATCTGTAAGAAAATTTAATATCAAAGAAGTTTGAGATTTAGAAAAAATCTTCATACTATTAATTTCAATATTCTAATTATCTTTGCATTATAAATCATATCAAACTTAACAAAATGATATCAATAATAGACATTCAATTATTATGTTCAATAACAAAATATATATTTCCTATTGAATATGATAAAATATTGTTAGGTAAAAGTCTAATTTCTACTAAAAAAAACTACATAATTATAAATTTAGATTTGATTCTCTGTTAAATGTTCACAAATTATAAGCAATGGTCACATTTTACTACCCGATTAAGACTATTATTAAAGTAGATCTCAATGACCTTTTAAAAGTACTGAAACATACAATATTAATATACAATATTTTGTAATACTCTTGTGGGTAACCATTAGCTATACACGACATAATAGCTAATCCTAATATATTTTACTATGTTATGTAATAAATGGAGATGATGCTTTACAGGTCGATTAATGTGCATACATTTGCTTATTGCTTGCACTACCACCGATGCTATTACAAACCCGTTAATGCGGTAGATACCAATTTCCCCCAGACCCCGTAATTCAATTTCAGTTAAACAATGAATGATCAAGGCAGGGATCTTAGGAGATATATCCGTAGTGTATTCTTCGAGTTTACCCTGAAAGTGGGTGCGGTTAAATAGTGATGGGCGGGGCTAAGCCGTAAATTGATAGGGCTATGTTACGAGTATATAGATATATATAAGCAGTAAAGGTATGTATGTAAGTGGGCATGGTAATATTCTAGCGATGGATACTACGAAATCGCAAACCTGGTGGATTTTGCGGTGGGCCGGAGTTGTGGGGCAACAGGGTAGGGGCATGAGGTCCGTGCAGTAGGGGTGGCAAGATGTACGGCAATCTGCGAATAAAACGAATTTTCAAACACGGGCCAGCTTGATTATAATATATTGATAACATATCTTTATATTATGTATATGGAGACGATGGATAAAATATTGCTTTATATAACAAAATTAAAATATAATTCAGCGAAATAATCGTAAACAAATTATTTTCTACAAACCTTTACATTTCATAACGATTTTTCCAAATTTAATTTTTTTACCGCACTGCAAAGAAAGAAACACGATATGTTAAAAGTAACAATAGATAATACATAAAGTAGATAAGATAGATAAGAAGATAAGAAGATACTGACTGGTACGCATGTATCTGGTTTAATCACAGTCTTCTGTTGGAATTGATGGGTCCTCGTAAGCGATTTACCAGTCGAGGTGAACCGTCGAAGGTTATAGCGGGTGTTGACGGGGGTAGAGTAGTCCTCGGTGTCGCTGGTGGTAGTGGTAGTAGCTGGGGGTGGGGAGGGGAAGGATAGAGTATACCGTAATGTCACTTGTCGTAGGAGGAAATAACGTTAGTTATGGGTGTAGGAGGGGTTAGTTGTAATTGTTAGAGTGGTTAGTTGAAATAGTAGGAGGGGTTAGTTGTAAGAGGGTTTGGTTGTAGGAAGGGCGTAGTGTTAGGAGGATCTTGTTGTATAGGTAAGTGGGGTTAGTTGTAGTGGTAGGTGTGGTTAGTTGTAATGGTAGGAGGGGTTAGTAGTAAAGGTAGGAGGGGTTAGTTGTAATGTTAGGAGGGGTTAGTTATAATGGTAGGAGGGGTTAGTAGTATGGTAAGAGATGTTAGTTGTAATGGTAGGAGGGGTTAGTAGTATGGTAAGAGGTGTTAGTTGTAATGGTAGGAGGGATTAGTAGTAATGGTAGGAGGGGTTAGTTGTAATGGTAGGAGGGGTTAGTAGTAATGGTAGGAGGGGTTAGTTGTAATGGTAGGAGGGGTTAGTAGTAATGCTAGGAGGGTTTAGTTGTAATGGAAGGAGGGTTTAGTTGTAATGGAAGGAGGGGTTAGTATTAATGGTAGGAGGGGTTAGTTGTAATGGTAGGAGGAGTTAGTATTAAAGGTAGAAGGGGTTATTAGTAATGGTAGGAGGGGTTAGTTGTAATGCCTGGAGGGGTTAGTAGTAATGGTAGGAGTTAGTAGTAATGTAAGAAGGGGTTAGTAGTAATGTAAGGAGGGGTTAGTAGTAATGCTAGGAGGGGTTAGTAGTAATGTAAGTAGGGGTTAGTAGTGCTAACGAGTCGCTAGATCAACTGCATAAGTTGTAGAATAACATTTCTGAAAACTTTTCTTTCCCGTGATTAAATTCTTTATATTGTTGGTAACCTCTACACCCACGGGTGAATGTGAATTACACAAAATTAGATAGAGCTAGAATGGTTGTACAGTAGGTGTAGAGTTAAGATGGGTATAGAGCTTAAGTAGGTGTAGAGATAGGATGGGTATAGTGCTTATGTAGATGTAGAGCTAGGATGGGTATAGAGCTTATGTAGATGTAGAGCTAAGATGGGTATAGAGCTTATGTAGGTGTATAGCTAAGATGGGTATAGAGCTTATGTAGGTGTAGAGGTAGGATGGGTATAGTGCTTATGTAGATGTAGAGCTAGGATGGGTATAGAGCTAAGATGGGTATAGAGCTAAGATGGGTATAGAGCTTATGTAGGTGTAGAGCTAAGATGGGTATAGAGCTTATGTAGGTGTAGAGTTAAGATGGGTATAGAGCATATGTAGATGTAGAGATAAGATGAATAGAGCTTATGTAGATGTAGAGCTAAGATGGGTATAGAGCTTATGCAGGTGTAGAGTTAAGATGGGTATAGAGCTTATGTAGGTGTAGAGCTAGGATGGGTATAGAGCTTATGTAGATGTAGAGTTAAGATGGGTATAGAGCTTATGTAGATGTAGAGCTAGGATGGGTATAGAGTTAAGATGGGTATAGAGCTTATGTAGATGTAGAGTTAAGATGGGTATAGAGCTTATGTAGATGTAGAATTAAGATGGGTATAGAGCTTATGTAGATGTAGAGCTAAGATGGGTATAGAGCATATGTAGGTGTAGAGCTAGGATGGGTATAGAGCTTATGTAGATGTAGAGCTAAGATGGGTATAGAGCATATGTAGGTGTAGAGCTAAGATGGGTATAGAGCATATGTAGGTGTAGAGCTAAGATGGGTATAGAGCTTATGTAGGTGTATAGCTAAGATGGGTATAGAGCTTATGTAGGTGTAGAGGTAGGATGGGTATAGTGCTTATGTAGATGTAGAGCTAGGATGGGTATAGAGATAAGATGGGTATAGAGCTTATGTAGGTGTAGAGCTAAGATGGGTATAGAGCTTATGTAGGTGTAGAGTTAAGATGGGTATAGAGCATATGTAGATGTAGAGATAAGATGGGTATAGAGCTTATGTAGATGTAGAGCTAAGATGGGTATAGAGCTTATGCAGGTGTAGAGTTAAGATGGGTATAGAGCTTATGTAGGTGTAGAGCTAGGATGGGTATAGAGCTTATGTAGGTGTAGAGTTAAGATGGGTATAGAGCTTATGTAGATGTAGAGCTAAGATGGGTATAGAGCTTATGTAGATGTAGAGCTAAGATGGGTATAGAGCTAAGATGGGTATAGAGCTTATTTAGATGTAAATCTAAGATGGGTTTAGGATGGATTTAGAACTAGTAACCTCGATGTTCTGCCTTCACTGCATCGCTGTTTGAATCAACGACCCCGTCAATCATCAAGGTCGTTGTGGTGACAAGGTTAGCAGATTTCGACCTTCGATGACCTTTAGAGCGACGTCCGGATTTGCGACATTTCTGTAAATTTAACAATTAGAAATTACAGAAAATGAGGATATATTTAATTATTAATACTTAATATTAATCTAAATCTATAAATCTATTAGTAAATTATATAATCTACTTCATGGATCCATTAGATAATATAGATATAATAACATCAAGACCCATAGCTTATAGTCTTGGTAATATTATAGTACTACAATAATAGTAATTACATAGATTCAGGCCATGGGTCCCATGTTATTAAAGTTAAAATAAAGTTTACAGGATTATCTCATACAGACAAGTTTATTTTGTATGCTTTTATGTTAATTTTAATATTTTCATGGATACAGTTTCTAGTTTATAAATTAACTGAATAAATTTACGTAAATACTTCAATATATCTATTGTAATAAATATATTGTAGTAATCGTATAAATACCAAATACAAAATAATAATAATTGGAGGTTTGGAAAGTGAATCAGGAACCGATTTACGGTTTCTTTTGTCGGGTGGAGAATGTTCTTCTGGTGCCTGGGAGTGTCGTTTGTAACAACGACCACTGCGAAGATATGTGATGTTCGCGTCCTCACCAACAGATTCCTCTTCGTATTCTGGGAGTCGAGTTAGAGGAAAAGTTAGCGGTGCCTGGGGAAGAGTTATAGGAGGTGATTTGTAGAGAGGTTAGAGGAGGTTAGAGATGTCTTATTGGATATATTTAATGACGGGGCTTATATGGTTATAGGTCAGCAGAAAGTGGTAAAAGTTATAGATGTGGTCAGAGCTGAGTGTTCAATGGTGTAAAGTAATTAACTTGAGTATTAGGAGTTATAGACCCAAACTCCTGCGGTGAGAATTCTAGGTGGTGGTAGGTAGAGTTTTACATGTGGAGAGGCAAGCGTAGGAAACATAGGGAGTGACATAAAGAGTGACAGGGGCGTCGTGTAGTGTTACAATGTTAGTAAAACACTCCTACTCTTTCTCCCACCCCTAGGGGGAGTGGCTAGTGTAATTGAGGTCAGTTCGTTTAGTAATGTAGTAATAGACTCCTCCCCTTTCTCCCACCCCTAGGGGGAGTGGCTAATGTAATTGAGGTCAGTTCGTTTAGTAATGTAGTAATACACTCCTCCCCTTTCTCCCACCCCTAGGGGGAGTGGCTAATGTAATTGAGGTCAGTTCATTTAGTAATGTAGTAATAGACTCCTCCCCTTTTTCCCACCCCTAGGGGGAGTGGCTAATGTAATTGAGGTCAGTTCGTTTAGTAATGTAGTAATAGACTCCTCCCCTTTCTCCCACCCCTAGGGGGAGTGGCTAGTGTAATTGAGGTCAGTTCGTTTAGTAATGTAGTAATACACTCCTCCCCTTTCTCCCACCCCTAGGGGGAGTGGCTAATGTAATTGAGGTCAGTTCGTTTAGTAATGTAGTAATACACTCCTCCCCTTTCTTCCACCCCTAGGGGGAGTGGCTAGTGTAATTGAGGTCAGTTCGTTTAGTAATGTAGTAATAAACTCCTCCCCTTTCTCCCTCCCCTAGGGGGAGTGGCCAGTGTAATTGAGGTCAGTTCGTTTAGTAATACACTCCTCCCCTTTCTCCCTCCCCTAGGGGGAGTGGCTAGTGTAATTGAGGTCAGTTCGTTTAGTAATGTAGTAATAAACTCCTCCCCTTTCTCCCACCCCTAGGGGGAGTGGCTAGTGTAATTGAGGTCAGTTCGTTTAGTAATGTAGTAATACACTCCTCCCCTTTCTCCCACCCCTAGGGGGAGTGGCTAGTGTAATTGAGGTCAGTTCGTTTAGTAATGTAGTAATACACTCCTCCTCTTTCTCCCACCCCTAGGGGGAGTGGCTAATGTAATTGAGGTCAGTTCGTTTAGTAATGTAGTAATAAACTCCTCCTCTTTCTCCCACCCCTAGGGGGAGTGGCTAATGTAATTGAGGTCAGTTCGTTTAGTAATGTAGTAATACACTCCTCCTCTTTCTCCCTCCCCTAGGGGGAGTGGCTAATTTAATTGAGGTCAGTTTGTTTAGTAATGTAGTAATAAACTCCTCCTCTTTCTCCCACCCCTAGGGGGAGTGGCTAATGTAATTGAGGTCAGTTCGTTTAGTAATGTAGTAATACACTCCTCCTCTTTCTCCCTCCCCTAGGGGGAGTGGCTAATTTAATTGAGGTCAGTTTGTTTAGTAATGTAGTAATAAACTCCTCCTCTTTCTCCCACCCCTAGGGGGAGTGGCTAGTGTAATTGAGGTCAGTTCGTTTAGTAATGTAGTAATACACTCCTCCCCTTTCTCCCTCCCCTAGGGGGAGTGGCTAATGTAATTGAGGTCAGTTCGTTTAGTAATCAAGTAATACACTCCTCCCCTTTCTCCCACCCCTAGGGGGAGTGGCTAGTTTAATTGAGGTCAGTTCGTTTAGTAATCAAGTAAAACAGAGAAGCACCAAAAACAAAGTTGGTAGAAATTCAGAAATATTATGTAATTAGTATTGTTATGTAATTGTTATGCAGATGCAATCTTGATCTGTTTACTTCCTACTGTATAGATGCAAAGATAACAGAGTTCATAGGAATAATACATAACTGTGTTTAACAATTTTGTATGGAAAATGGTACGAAGTTAGCTAGTAGAAAATTGCAGATAAAATGTTAATTGTCAGAATTTATCTTTTTTTTTACACAGATATTATTGTTGAGAAATTTCAGTTCCACTTGCCTACTTCTGGATAACGCTTAATTAATTAATACAACAATACAAACGGAGGTAACAAATAAACGGAACGCCGTATTTTATAAAAGACTATATATGCATTGGTTAGATATCATTTTCATAAAAAAAACAAAATATCACAGAAAATAAAAATTATTTTTGAATAAAGTTTCAAAAAAATAAAAAGCAAAAAAATGTGTCATTGATTTACAATGAGTATTAATCAATAGTCTATTTATCCATAAACTGGTTGAAAGTTGAACTAAACTCTATACCTTCTCAATCATATACGGCTCAGCGTCTGTAATGGGGTTTATGAAAATATCCATTGTATTATATGAATAGGTATCACAATAGAAGAATAATGCAACAAAGTGAATTCTATAAGGAGTTCGATACCTCGAGTGTACGAATTGAGCATTAGATAACGAAAGTTTGCGATGACATGACTCATAAGTAGACCATAGTACACTCAGTGCACTGTACCGTCACGACGTGTGACAATGAAAGTAAGCCGAGATAACGTTTAATCGGATTCAAGATGACTAACTGAGATGCTATGCTAACACTACGTAAATAAAACGTAAATAGAGTATATAATATATAGCATATGTGTATTCATTTATAGAAAAAGTAATAACGAAATGACAGAAATTGTTTTTTTTAAAAAAATTCTTTTTCTTTCAGCTGAGAAGTGAATGTGAATATTTATCATTTAAAAACTTTATAATTAAATTATAGAAATCAATAATATATACAATTATCTAAATTAGATCATTGATAAGTGGAAATACAACTCCATTATAGAATTAACATAATATTAACAGTTATAATTACAGTTATATTAACAGTTATAATTGCAGTTATATTTACAGTTATATTAACAGTTATAATTACAGTTATATTTACAGTTATATTTACAGTTATATTTACAGTTATATTTACAGTTATATTTACAGTTATATTTACAGTTATAATTACAGTTATAATTACAGTTATAATTAAAATTATAACTGGAATAATCTACAAAGTTAAAATATATGAATATAAATTGCTATTTATTATTATTATATTTATTATTATCGAAATGTTGCTTTATCAGGTTTTATCTATTTCTAAATGTTTAATCCGACCAAGGTACAAGTTATAAGAGGTGTAAGGGGTATACTTTAAAGCAAGAGGGGTAAGTCATAAAAGGTTTAAGCCCTACGTAGATATGACATCGAATGCGAACCATAAGAATCGTAGTCGCGCATGATGTCTCCCGTCTTGTCGTACATCGACATATCGTCCGACATCGACAACGAACGGTGTCGATACCTGGTGGCGATGGACGGCGAAGGGGAAGTGGGCGTGGTTGGAACGTCGCGCGACAGGAAAGCCAGACGTTGGCGGTCTCGTTCAGTCAACAACGTAGTGTCGTGGCGATCTGTCAATAGCTCCCGCACCAGAGCAATCTGCTTCTCCTGGAGTGTAAGGTCAGTGTAAGGTCAGTGTAAGGTCAGTGTGAGATCAGTGTAAGGTACGGTGTGAGGTCAGTGTAAGGTCAGTGTAAGGTACAGTGTAAGGTACAGTGTAAGGTAGAGTGTAATGTACAGTAATAAAAATATTCTATAGTTTGTGATAAAAACCAAAACTTGTTTTTCTTGATCACTTTCTTTTCTCTTACCAATTTCAACTTCACATTGGTGTCTGAATTATTAAAAATAGGTTATATTAACAAATATATGATTATATTTCTAGAATGTATAATTTATGAATGCACGATATATATACATGCATTTATTAAAGTAAAGTAAAGTAAAATATAGTAGAATTCTATTCCATACCTCGCATGTTTCAATTTTGTATGAAGAATTTCGCTATCTTCACGTAAACGAGTTAATTTTTGATTAACTTCTAAAAGTTCAGCAGTTTGTTTTCGACTTTCATGAAATAAGGCCATTTTTCCATTCAGAAAATTGAGAACATCTATTAATAGTATCGAAATACATTTATTAATAGTATCAAAATATATCTATTAATAGTATCAAAATGCATCTATTAATAGTATCAAAATATATCTATTAATAGTATCAAAATGCACTTATTAACTACATAATATAATAACTAAACTTGTAATAATGCACAACTAGACATTTTATGTAAATTGTAATATTATTCTATTTAGTTTTTTTTACTTTGCATAATTCATAGTCTTAGTGATATTGATTATTAATATTTCTGGTATATATCTAATATGATTAACCTATGAATCTAGAAACTATATCAACAATTTATCATTTAAACATAGGTCATATCATGTATTATTAAACACTCGGTATATTTTCTCTAGTGGATATATGCAGTCTATTAATTTCTATTATCACCAATTACACTGGTATCTACTATCATCTTATATAATACTGTAATTAGATATTAAGTTCAATATTCCTATTAAAAATAATTGTTTTCGTTGTTACTTTAACATAATCAATCAGTTGATAAGTAAATTATATTTTTAATATTTACAAAAAGAAAGAAACCAACAACATTAAATACTACATCTGATAGACTAATTAAAGAACAACTTAAAATAGTTCTACTAATAGTAGTGTAATAGTACTCGATACAGCAATAAGTGATATTTTCATTCATTATTAAATAAGATTATCTTATGGTGTTATTATAATTATTATAAGTCTGTATTTCGTAATCGAAGGCATTGAATTAATAATTTATTTTATAAGTATTTAAATATAATCGGTATAATGAATAAACTTCAATGTATAAATAATATATTATGATATTCAATGTATATGTTTTAATGGTGATTATCAGTATTATGATATTAATGTAGTATTACTAATGTTAATAATTATAATATTTTGTATTTATATATACATACCCGATTCTATACATTCCGTTAATATGGTTCTGTTTCTTACTATGTGACCGAAATGCGCAGTAGCAGTCAATAAACTAGGAGAATTCATTTTAATGATGATGTGTTTCTGAATATTCAGATCAATACTTTATTAAATTATATATACTTTCTTTAATGTTAATCAATGCATTATATAATTTTTAATTAAAAATTACGCTCAATTAACTTTATAGATTAATATTAAATTATTTAATATAACATACTACTATTAGTTTATATTAAATATAAATTACTAAAATACTATAATTGAAAATTATAATAGAAAATATTCTCGTTATAAATTAGGATATTTAAAATTTACCTCGATATAATAACCAATCAGGATTAGGTATATAGAGTATGTGTTGATCCGAGAATATACAGTCGATATTAGATTCATAGATTTCAATATAGATGAAAAAAATATATGAATATTTTTTTGCATATATTAAAGAAAAGTAATTCGATATACATTTTTAAAATATAATATGGTGTGATATTATTAAATAAGTATGTTAGTATATACATATATATATATATATATATATATATATATATATTATATATAAGCTATAATTACACAATATATTCCAGTTAACTATATATTTTATTAATTTATAAATATCAATTAATTAATATTACAGAATTTTTTTAATGAGTTATTCTGAAATATTTAGTTACCATATTAGACTGTAGTATATTCTAGCGAGTACTATTGTATTGCTACCAATAATGCTCATCTTGAATAACTGTAGTTATAACCACGATAATTTAATGTAATTCTATATAATTACGGTGAACATTTAATTACACTATATTAATATATTAAAGTAATATTGACATTATAATTGATATTAATTAATACATATATATTAAAATTATTATTATTATTTTATATTAAAATTAATTATTGTAATTATTATTATTGGATTATGAAACATAATGTAAATTTGTAGGATACATATCTATATATCTATATAAATAAAATTAGATTATTGACGATAATAAATATTTATCAACATACTATAATACTTAGTTATTGATTTATAACCTTAATATAACCATCTACTATGTAGGTAGTGGGTCAACTAAAATATGTGATATAATAAATAAAGAGAACATTTTCAAAAAAGGTACTAAAAAATATAAAATTTTATTTTAAAAGTTATACTATGAAATATTGATCAACTACTTTAGCTAATCATATATCTTATTAGTTTGCATTATTGACAATACTACAGGATAGTTAACTTTAATTTAAAATTCATAATATATATGCTATAATATAACACTGAAACATTTCGTCAACTCTTAACATTTCATAAAACTCCTTTGTCTCGTGATTCTTATTGAAACTTTGATGCATGTTATTTGAATTATAATTCCCCAATTATTTATTATCGTGTATATGTCATTTTCAAATTTTCAAAACAATCAAGAATCAATCAATGTTAATTTTTTGATATTTTCTGATTGTGTTTCTTTGTTCTTGATATTTGAAATCGACCAGCAATATTTCGCAGTTGTATTTACTATACCGGTTTATTAGAACTATGTACATTGTAAATTGTACATGGTCTTAAGGCCATAATAATATTAATCAAATTTTTATATAATCGGTGAGTGAATCTGATATTTACATTTCTTTGATCACGAATGTATTTGTTATTCTATCTATATAAGTTATACCACTTATTTTGCTAAAATTGTTATAATAAAACTTGTTTTATTTATTCTTGTTTATCCGTTAAAATGTATGTTCCATATTAATATAGTTAATTGATTAATCGGACTTTCTGTTTACTTTAATTTGATTATATTTATTTTAATTCATTATTTTTTTCATTTTCTTTTACCTCTCCAGAATGACTTATTTCAGTGTATATTCTTCACAAATATAACAATCAATATATCTAAAATATCCGAATCTTTCAATGTCCTATACGACTCTAGTCTTCCAATTTGGTGATCGGATATGTAATACCATTGAACACATGTTAAATGATATTACATATATAAGTTATATTATAATAAGTATACTTATATACCTATAATAAGTATACTTATATAAGTTTGATTTTACTAGTGTTATATTTAAGTGTCAATTTTGTCTTGATACTTTATCTATCTCTTGATTACATTTTAATTCATTTCTAGATCAATCGTAAAATGAAGATTAGTATTAGATTTTCTATTAATACTACTCTCCATATAGTTTACTTGTGCATAATTCATGATGTCCTATATACATATATTGAATACCATTAGTGTAAATTATGCTAGACTCCTATTTGTATTGTAAATTAAATGTTTGCCAATCATTTTCTAATTACTTTGCTATCTATATTATCGTATAGTAATTTAATTGTTTTTATCAGTTTCCTTTGTTCAGTTTACTTTATCAGTTACATTTTATTTTTCGATATATTTCAGCAGGATAAGAAATTTAACTTTAGTATAATGCTTTTTTATGATTTATGATTCTATAGTGTATTTGTTAATACTAGAAAGCTATAATTTGAAAATTCATTGACGTGTTAAATATTGTTTGTCATTTTTCATAGCCGAATCTCTACTTTAGCATTATAATTTAATAGCATTGACATATTTCATTTCTGCATTATCTATTATATTTTAGAATTGGCGTAAGATTGTTTCAATAGATTCATTGTTCATAGTTATCATATTATGTAGTTTCACATATTTGAGGTATCGTATTAATTAGAGATCTATTTTAATATTAATATTTTTGTATAATTTTGTAACCAATAGAGAGTGCATCTTCGAATGTTTAGGTGTAGATTAGAACAACCTAGTAGAGACAGTTTAAAGATTGTAGTAACACACTAGGTCAAGTTGTTTAGAGATTAATACTATTTGTGTACTTGTGTTAATAAATCGAACTTGTTACCAAACTCAACCTGCCATACAAATCTAATTACATAATTATCTCTCAACCTCAATACATTATTTATAATAATAGAATAAATATATAGTTAAAGAATATAAATATTTATAGAATACTAATATGCTTATCATTTATTATATTTATAAGAATTATAGGGTCAATTAATGGGTATATTTAATTAATATAATATGCATGTTATTTATTATATTAACATGAATTATAGATTAAATTATAGGGTTAATTTATGAATTTAATATGCTTATGTTTTGCGATATCGATATTATAAATTTAATTAAAGGGTATATTTAATTAATTAAAAAGAGTTAATTAGAGTCCACTAGTAAGTATATCGGCACTGTGTAACTGGTAAATAACTAATTTTATTAATCTCTGTAATGGTATACCAATATTATAGTGGTATATAAATTAGTTGTATTGAATGTCAGGAGAAAGTGTACATGAAGATTCGATATATTCCCTCTTTTTATACGTTAAACATTCCACTAACACGTTAGATTTGTATTGGGTTCAATACATTCAAATAATAAATATATGCTTTTCTATAACTATTTACTAGTATACTTAAAGTATTACTACTTATGAGTACTATGTAATAAGTTATTACTAGATAACTATGCGTAGTAAATATATGTGTAGTAAATGCGATTGATCAATAAAACTACTCATTTATTGCATCCGGTAACTATTCGATATTATATATATATATATATATATATATATATATATATACGGCGCACACACATACACATACACACACGCACAAACGCACGTACACACGTATATATATATATATATATATACGGCACACACACATACACATACACACACACAAACGCACGTACACACGTATAGATATATATATGTATATGCATATATATATATATATATATATATATATATATATATATGTATATATATATATATATATATATATATATATATATATATATACGGCACACACACATACACACACACACACACAAACGCACGTACACACGTATAGATATATATATGTATATGCATATATATATATATATATATATATATATATATATATATATATATATATATATATATATGTGTATGTATATACTAAGTTGTAATGACTATATTCTGTAGTCGCTCAATTCTAAATCGATTTCGACGATATTCAGACCTATACAAACTCCGATGTTATGTCATAAAGTGACCTAATTCCCAGAAACTGGGTTAGTGTGCGGTGCACTCTGTGCGGTGTGCGGTGTGCACTGTGCGGTGTGGCTAGGTGTTCACTGAGCGCTTCTTGTTACCCAACAATTAGTTTAATATTCAATCCGTGTGGCTAGTACTTAGGTGAGTGCTCCGATTTATAAACGATCCTTAATAAAGGTTATTAACTGTACAATATGTGAGGTGTATATGTGGCGTGTAATTCAGTGGATGTGATTATATAACGGGGTTATTGAGTACAGAAGATTATCTAAAAATCGGCGATATTATTCAAATCGTCACTATTGGTCTACGAATAGAGAGTGATTATATATATATATATATATATATGTATATATGATAATATATGCATGTAGTATGTTTATTTTACAAAAAGTACAGGTATTATGATAAATATCTATAAATGAAATATAAAAATACAAAAGTTATAAAAAAAATGAAATACTATTTTTTTTATTAAATTTTCGTTATTTTATAGTTTAAGTTCGGAAACAAATGTGTCTGGTATTAGTTTTTAAATTGTCACATGCCTTCTGTATACTTTATATCCTAAATTATATACATTGTATACACTGCATGTACCATACTCATCGCATTCACTCTTCACCTATATCAATAAATGATGATACATCGCATCTTAGAAGAAAATATAAATACAATTTAATATTACAATATGCAAACTAATTAACTTAGATTGTTTGCTGGGTTTGGGTGCATATTATCAGATATCTTACGAATGGGGATTCTTGCTTTTAAAGTATTAACTACGTATTATAGTTGACTTATTATCTTTTAAAATTGTAAATTTACACAATTACCATAAATAAAAATAGTCGCCTTAAATAATTCGAGTGTTCCAGTGACTTTGGATATACCTTATAACTTGTTTTTATCTTGCATTGTTATATACACGCTTATTTGTTTAATAATATTATCTTTATATATACTTAATTGAAAAATATTGGTGAACACACCAATGTTTTAAGGCATTACATTAATTATTTAGAGAAACTGGCCTCGATGTTTAAATGATTTTATCATATAATGTACTTGATAGGGATATATTCTGGTAAACTAATTATTGAAGATGGAGGACTATTATAATTATATATGATTGTTTGATTCATTAATTTAATTAAATTAATCACGTAATTATATAATATGACCATTTTCATGAGGTATATAATATAATTATATAATTTTGTGAAATGATATAACTATAGGTTTCATAAAGTATAGCATCTCCCGTGTACTCTCGATAAACAGAGCTTTATTAGTAAACATTATTATTAATAATGCAATGTAAGATCATTTATTTACAATTATTTGTGAAATTATAAATATATCTATATAATGCACTATTGATATGTAATATAGGTGATATCACATGGACAGTTTGGCAACCATTTTTAAACGGCTATATATAATATATATAGAAATATATATATATATATATATATATATATATATATGACATATAAGTCAGATGCACTTAGGGTACACAATTGCTACACAATTGGCATATTATTTTTATATTCCCCATTTCGTAGTGCAGTTTTAAGTAATAATTTATAAATCCTTTCACGTAATATGTTGCTCGATTAATTATTTATTACATGAAATTACACAATATATCCTATATCAATAATTTGGCACAGAAAATCAATATATATTAAACACATCCTTGCAAAATATTCTTGGAAAAGTTGTAATTCTATCTGTGCTTCGAACGAATTCCGGCATTATTATTATTCTCTTTTCAACTGGGTCACATTTACCACGCCCACTTCGTTATTAGTAAACATAGAACACACGCCACCGACCTGATTCCGTGAAAACTACGCCCGCCAACGGTAGTTCCTGAGAGTGCGAATCTAGAGATCATATTTACGTGGGACGCGCACAATTCGCTGAAAGTGCGTGCGACAGATATCATCCAATAATATGATGGTTTACTTCATTAGTTCAAACTAGTTCGAATATAAGATTAGCCAGTTTTAATTTATTACTAAATACGTAGAACTTACTTTCGATCTAAAGTGACCAGAGTTTCTATAATGTTAGTAGGTATGCTATAGTACATTATAATGTTATATGTTCTATGTAGGATATATATATATATATATATATATATATATATATATATATATATATATATATATATATATGAATATATATATATATGCTGATGATCCAGGAGTTTAATTTATTATATTATATATATATATATATATATATATATATATATATATATATATATTGTATTGTATTGTATTATTAAGTATATATACGGAAAACTCTCATGCAATACCTAGAAATTAAGTGAGGTGAAACATAACTATAGATGAGCGAGAAAACTCAACTATCCATGATATAACTGTCGACATATAGCAATTCGAGGCTACGTCACTGTTAATGTGTTATAGTTTTATCAACCCACGGTGAATTAATAAACTTTTTCTATATCTTATTTTAAGACTTATTTTAGTCTGGCAAAATAATTCAACCATTGACCTATTGATTAGCAGTCAACACACACACACACATATATATATATATATATATATATATATATATATAAATGTGTGTGCATGTATATATTACAATATATGTGTGAATATGAGTATATTGATATAAATATATATATATATCTATATATATTTGTGTAGTCATGCACTTTATATAATTCTCACACGGGTTATTAACCGTGAACCTTAATAATTAATATGTAATTAGCATATATCACAATGCAAGTTTTGTTTTCACTTTTTATAAAAATATATGTAATCCTGTTATAAATAAAGTATGATTATTTAGATTAATATATGGACATATTTTGTACAGTGTAAACTATAAACTGTACAATGTACATTGCACAGTGTACAATGCACACTATACACTATACAGTGTACAGTGTACAGCATATACTATATTATTTATAATATTATATTACAATATTCACTTGTTAGTATGGATTAAGTAAACTATAATCTGTCTTATCATTTCATAGAATTTCCCTATAATGCCGATATCTATTAATAATTTCCAAAGTTCTTATATATTTGTTTTTCGGAGGATTTAATATATCTATAAAGTCGATACTCTCAATACACATTATTACAATGACATTCCACAGATAATAGGTTAAAAATAGAATATGTTCATATCTACACGGATAAGGAAAATACAAATATCTGAAATATTATGAACTATTTACAATTTCGTACATGTAGATATTAAATTTGTTTAGTAATTCATGGATATATAAATGTAATTAACCTGTGGGAATTTACATGTATAAATACTGTTAAAATACGATATTTTCAATTGAAGGTTAAAATATGATAGAAAAAAACATATTTTAGTAAAACAAATTTCTGAAAGTTAAAAAAATAGATATGTTTATGTAGAATGTATAAATAAATCATAAATATTTACATCGATAATAAATCTTAATTAATATATATATATATATATATATATATATAAACAACTCATATATGATGTGTAAGATTACCTAGATTATCTTGGAAAATAATAAAATAAAATAATATTATAAAATTACAAATAAGTTTTCAATTTTCTAATTTATTGTCTAAGTAAAGGGTTAACATGTAACATATAATTATATTTATATCTAAAATAACTGGTAATATTATTCCAAGAAACAATATGGTATACAAAGATTATTCAAATATTTAATAGTTTATAACCACTAGTTTAGAATACTATATATTATATAATGTTCTATACACTATATAATAAATATAGTTAATAGTTTAGAAATAAAATAACAGTGTAGGGATTTTAATAATTAAGTTTTTTATTTTCAAAAAAAAATATTAATGACCTATTTTTCCACAATATTATAATATCACAAACAATATATTATATAAAAGGCAAAACCATACCATAATATAATGGGAAGTGCTTTTAAATAATATGTAATAGTATTTAGGCATACATAACAGTGACAACTATTTATAATGTATCATTGTATCATGAATACAATAAAACCACAATTATCTTAATAACATGTATAAGATCAAAGGAAAATTTTAATAAAAAATTATTTAGTAATTAATGTAATATTTTAATCTCCAATATATTAGAAATATGAGTATTTTGATGGTACTTAAACTAGGCATGTGTTTGGGAATATTAAATATTAGTAATTTTATCATTTTGAAAATGAATAATTAATCATATTTAGTGCTTATACAATGACTACATTATTACACAATATATCATTAATAAATGATTATTATTTTAATATACTTAAACGATATTTTAGTTTTAACATACATAAGACTATGAATTACACACAGGAGCAATTATATTGCAAAATACCTATAGGCAACATGCAATTGTTGACCAGGCAACGTGAATTCCATTTATTTTCACACACCTAGCAAGAAAGGTTGCTTGTTCAGGGAGTTCTGGAATTCGTATCTCGAGGCCATCGGATTATTTAGACTCGCGTTAAATGTAGGCTTCATGAGGGTGTCTTGGATCATAGGGGAGAACTGCGTAATAAGGAAGTTGACAGCGAGTGAAGGTGGGAAGTGAGGGATAGGTGAATATATGCAATCAAAGGATAGCTTGAAAAGTGTGTATTGTGAAAGATTGGTATATTTGAAAAGTTGTGTTATAAATACAATGGAAAACAAATATAATGTATCATCCGATATCACTTTATTATTGTAAATGAGAAAGTAATGTATTATTAATTTTTGAGAAATAGATTTGCAAGTAATACGATAGTTTTATCAATTAAATAGAAATGATATAAATAGAACTTTTGTACTTTATATTTGAACCTATCAGCTTTTACATGAACTACTTAGATTATATATGAATATGTTATTCAACAAGTAAATTGAACTCTGTCCATTGAACTTTGAGTATTTTCTAAAACGTGTAAACATCGTTTAAATCAAAGCCTAAAATACCCTGCCAATAATAAACAAACTTACTAACAAAGCACACTTATAATGTCATTCAACCCAATGGTAGTTACTCTATAGGCTATATCACTCTGAATTATATATAATGTGTGATCTCATCTATTACGAATATATATATATATATATATATATATATATATATATATATATATATATATATATGGTGTTAGATAAATATTATGATTATATAATTCAAATATAAACAAGTATGGACGGAATTTCTTTTCCTATAATATTATTATTATTACTCCGTAAAATAATTGTATTTAGAGTCAGCAGGGTTAAATTAATAAATTATATTATTAAACCAGATTGTTATAAATTCAATTGTTAAACTAGATTATTAAATTGTTAAACTAGATTTTTAAACTAGTTTATTAAATATTAAAAATGTAATTTCCTAGTTTTATAAAATGGGGAACTGTCAATCAAACCTCATAAGCCGCCGGGCCCGGTGTAGGTTCGTTTTTACAGACAAATCTCTTGGAATGACCGACGATCATGTTGCCTTGCTTTCTGGTAGCTTTAGGGTTATATAGACCCGGACCTATAAATACAATAGCAATGCATTAAGTTTCAGGGTTAGTTCCTGCAGTAACATAATCTCTAGTGTGTGTTCTATAGATTTTTTTTGAATACGTCATTATTGTGGTGTCCAATCTTTAGTTGATAAAAGTATAAACATATTTAATGAATATAATAACAATATATTTATATTAGTGAATATTATAAAGTATCTATTTATAGGATGGCTCAGATAATAAATAAGAACAAAAAAAGCGAATTATATTATCCATATTTTAATTATCTCATACGTATGTGGAAACAGTTATATATACAATATATATAAATAACATTGAGTTGAGGAACTGAGACGAATATGAACATGATAAGAAAAGTAACATATAGAATTTCCAGATTGCAGCTAAAGTAATAAAATAGTGTTATTTGTTTGATAGTTTAGCAAGTGTAATGTGGTCAAATACTCTATATTCATGACATATATGCATGACTACCTACAATATCATATTTGTATATATATTCGCATCTATATAATCTATATATTAATGAGTAGATAATTAATATAAATATATTTATTATCTTAACAATATTATATATATTATATAATATATATCGATAATTTTCAAGTGCAATTCTACATTATTATGGATATTTGCGAATTGATTAATTATTTATTGCTAACACTAATTATAAAATACTTTCGGTGCGATTGCATTTCCAGCAAAGATTGCAGGTGATTTCGTGATTTCTTTTATGATTACCAATCATATTTAAAAAGTGAACAGATTTTATAAAGATATTACTTCACTCCGAGTGTCATAGTTACCTGGATGGTTGGGGTCCGATTCGTTGATGACCAGATCACCAGGTGGAGCAAACCGAGAACTGGAAGACTGGAATGCACCATATCGTTTCTTTGCACTTTCACTTCTGTTGGGCAGTGTGATTAGATAGTATCGTCAAGTAATCAATTGGGTATTGTCTCAACATTGTTGAGGTCGTTTGTAGGTTGTGGATTGTAGGGAATTAAGTATTTCTACATATATCATCAGCTATCATGTCACCGTTTATCAGCTATATTATTATCTGTAAGTAGATATTGGTTATATTAAATTTAATAATTGTTATCACTTCAATTAATTAGTAATTGATGAGCAGTTATCAATGATGTTATTAGAAATTAATAGGTGTTATCAGTAAATGATAAGCTGTTATCAGTTTAATTAGGTGAGTTATCTGAAAATAGATGGAAGAAGAAATAAATTATTATAATGTGATACTGACCTGGGTTTTGTGAATTTGTGACCTTGAGATTGTTCATAGGACTGATGAACATTATAAGAACCTGGAGGAGGTATCTCCTGTGTATTGGAGTATGTTGAATGTGTGTGCGTGTGAATGTGAATCGCGTATTTACGTGAATATTAAATACGTGCATATTTGTTTGTAGACGTGTATATAAATGTATATTTATATATATTTGAGTATGTATGTATATATAGGTATATATATGCATGTTTAAATATATATGTGTATGTGTGTATATGTGTGCGCGTGCGTATGTTTGTATATGTGTGTATATATATGTATGTGTGTGTTTGTATAGGACCCACACTATTGGTGCATATATGTGTTTATATATGTTTGTATTTGATCATATGGATGTTAGACAAACCAATATATCTTGTTAATAATTGGAATTGTCACTCTAAATTGTTAAAATAGACTAATTATATGTAAACATGATTATTCTCCGGGATTCTCTGAGTTGTAGATGCAAAGTTTGACATCGGCTGGTGAAATCGTGCCTTGAATGGCTTCTCCTGATGTATAGAATTGTTGTTTAGACTATTGTTGTCTAATTGTATACGATGTCGTGATCAATACACTATCCGTTGTTAGTCCTATATTTATCTCTCATGAAGTTCATTTCTAGAGTCCATGTTATATTTTGAACAAATTATTTTTTTATATTAAAAATTGCAATAAATACAAAATAAAAAAATAACGATAATAGCAATAAATTATTGCATGGAAAAGAAATTACAAAGTAAGTGATCTTTTAGAAAACAAATTAAAAAGCCAGATATTTTTAAATTGTAGAAAGAATCTGCTGATATCGTTAGATATCGTTAGAGATCTTATAAAATTTAGGTCAATGGAAGGATACAGATTCAGATTTACTAGTTAATATCTTGCTAGCAGACTCTCGACTGAGAGTCCAATACGTGGACACCGAGAGACAAGCAAAACCTTGATCTGGTAGCTCGCCGGACCCGGATGTTCATCCTTACACGACTGAGCGATGCGTATCGCCCGACTACCGAAAACTCCACGCCTTGTACTTTCCACGTAGGCTTTTTTCATGGAATCAGAACCCATACCGGTCATGTTATAGGAACCGGGACCTGGAGTGCGGTATATTGCGGCGTGTAGTGGTGCGGATTTGAAGTGAATGGATACTATATTTTGTAATCTGGGAATAGAATATACGTGAGAAGATTGTGATAGCGAGAGTGAGATGAAATATGGAAATATCAGTAATGTGGACAATTAGTTTTCAATATTTAAAAGATTGGAAGGCGATGAAAGTAACGAAAAAGAATATGGCGAAATGCTGATGATAGTAGGAATATGGAAAAATGGCAATACAAAATAATTGAAGGATAGGATGGATAACCCGGTGTTTTCTTGTTCTGCCGTTGGTTAAAACGGACAGAAGTTTGACCGAAAGGAGAGTGCTTGAGGCCGGTCACTCTTGACATAATCTCTAGTGCGGTTCTAGGATCATTGTAGGATCCCGGAGCTGGAGCCAGTGTTTTGTCGTTACGGAATCTCTATTTGAGTGATGAGAGTATGTGAAGTGGAGAGGTGAGGAGTTTATCGACAAAAGAAAGATTACACAAGATTTGCAGAAAAAGCAGAATTAATATAAAATACATGCGATAAAGTAATTGTATTTAAGATAAAACCTTAGACTGAGACATAAACGGGGGATGTTCAACTTGAATTCCTTCAGAATTCAACACCGGGTTATCGGCCAAAAATTGACCTTTGATCTCATATTTACCTGGTCCGGGAATAGCCTGTTTAAGGGTTCACCGGAGAATAATAAACAACCAATGCAACTGACGTATATATCATATATATATATATATATATATATATATATTTATATAGTCTTAAGATATATGATAGATGTAACTGCTGATTTATTAAGCATTTCAAACCTTTTTCTCTGCGTCGTTGATGATTTGTTCATTATACCTCGGAACATTCAATTCGTGAATTCTATGTGGATGTAGTTAGTTGTACGTAGTAGGTATGCATAGTCGTGGGATTAAGTAACGATGTTACTCGTGGATAGAGCATGTAGCAATTGTGATATGGTATAGATGCCGTGTTAAGTATATATAATCCTAGTATAGTTTCATCGCATGAACTTATTAACTCTCTAAAAATGATAACGTATGTTAATAAGGATTCTAACTTCTCGGTTTTAATGTGGGCGTGTTCCACAACTGTGGGCGTGTTAACATTTTGATATTCACCGGGACCTTGTTAAGATAATATTTTTTATTTAGATATTACTATATACATATATATAATATAATACATATACATATATAAATTGTAAAATATATGTTATATGTAGAATTAAATTAATAAAAAAAAACTAAAAAAAATACGTTTATAAACTATATTATCTCATTTACGCTGTAGAATAATAGCCGTACAACGTACGGCGTACATAGAATCAATATTAGTAGTATAGTAACACGAACTGCAACGGAAACAACTCGAACCTGGTCCCTGGCGGCCGCAGAAGTCGCTACGTTTGCTCGTCATTTTTCCGAAGTGGTTGCCACGGTAATCGATGTCGGCGGCCGTTGCGGAAACGTCCACGCACTTGTAGAATGCGGGTCCGATGGACTGGTCGCGGTTGGGAGGAGCCTGTTTGTGCAGGGCACCGTCGTTACGCTCCTCGTAACCGTAAGCTTGGCCTGGCGTCGGTATCGAGGGCGCTACGGGTTTCCGATTGAACTTGATGCGGTTCAGAATCAGCTGCCGTGAATTGTAGTCGAAGATCGAAGTTAGGAGTCGGGAATGAGGTTTAGGAGTTAATGATAATATTTAGGAGTTAATAATAAAGTATAAGAATCTAACGATTATTATCTTGAGAGACGTGCCGTATATTGTTAGCATGGAATTTTCACATAACTTTCTAATAATTTAAGTAAGTTATCGATATAAAGTAATATGCTACTTATAATATGGTTGGTATTAATAACGTACCGTACCAGCGGCTTGCTTATCAACGATAATGTCCGGCTGTGGTTTCTTTAAATGTAAATCGGCATCTACGGCTACCTACAAAATATAAATTTTTTTATTTTTATAACCTTT
Organism: Osedax frankpressi; assembly: GCA_964035775.1. Classification (NCBI taxonomy): domain Eukaryota; kingdom Metazoa; phylum Annelida; class Polychaeta; order Sabellida; family Siboglinidae; genus Osedax; species Osedax frankpressi. Next base: position 20,793,567 of record OZ038313.1, read on the forward strand.
AAAGAATTGAGAAAATCATAGATATATCAACACAATTTTTCATTCGGAATATAATAGACAACTATTTAGTGTCCAAGTTATCTAAATCCGCTAAGAAGAATTATGGGTCAGACAACGTATACCTGGTATGAACCGGGACCAGGAGTGTCCATAATCTTTGGCTTGAAGCGAGTCGATCGGTTAGCCATGGATCTACCTCCTTTCACATAACTCTTCGGCTGTTGAGGGTCATACTGTCCGGGGCCGGGCGGTACTAGCATGCCATCCGTACCGGCCAGAGTATCCCTTCCGGTAAGCGAAGAGAATGGCGCATAGCCATCTATTTATGTGTGAAGTTTGATTTAAAATTTAAAAATCTAAATATATTATAGGCAAATTCCGCAACACGTTTCGTTTAGTAAAATCACATATTGATAATATTTGTTATTTTACGCTAAATAATGCTTAATTGGTGAATTAATAAGTTTAATAAGTTATATAATTTAAATAATCTTAATTAATCACACAATAAGAATTCAATAAATTATTCAATAGCATATATGCATTTGATTAATCATATATCCTATTAATAGAATGATTAAATATAATTAGTATACATTCTTATTAACTAAGTATACTCTATAATGATTACTATTATAAATAGGATAAATAGTATTAAAATAATAATTATTGTTTACCTATTATAATTATAATTTAATTATAACTAATCTATTATTTTACTTAATAATACATTAATTAATTATTGGTTTTAATCTATCAATTGTTGTAATTATATTTTTTAGAATGTTTAAATATTGAATATCTATATAATATTAATCCTATTAAGTATACGTAATATAGTTACATCATTATACTTTATCTATTTGAGATAGATTCTACAGTAAAAACATATTAATGATTTATTAAAATGACCATTTCGATCTCTTTTCTTTCCGTCATTTACATCATAGGTACCGGGTCCAACATGGTCAGCTGTAAATCCCTTTCCCTTGGTTAAATTACGAGGTGCCCTGTCATACATATCGTAATTGTATAGTTTTTTGCAGTATATAAATGATAATTACCATTAATTTATACTTTTATTATTATTGTTTACATTCGTTACTAAGCTTTTTTCTCTTTCTGTCAAATAAAATACCAAAGATAATTATAAACAGTATTTTGAATACTAAATAATGATATTTTAAACTAATAAATAACACATAAATAACACATAAACAATATATAACATTTTAAAATAAATTATTAGTAAACTAAGAATAATATCTGAGTATATATGATATCTAAATTGTCGTTGTATTCATTTTAATTTGCGAAATACGATGTATATTTAGTAAATATACACATTAATTATCTATAGTATTTGTAATCATTAAATGTATGTCTTATTAATCCAAATAGTTATTATACTTCATTATTATTATTATTATTATAGTATATTTATTTGTATCGAGTATATAAAATAATGACAATAGGTCCATTTTAATTTCATGTCAGTACATAATTCTACGTATTCATTAAAACTAGATACGTATTTATTTAGCACAATAGTATTATATATCTACATTATAAATAAAATATAGTAATGCAAGAAAGAGATGCTGACGTTGTTTATAAATTATCGGGTTTGGTCTTTATGCGGCCACTACCCAAATAAAGATAGTATCGATAGGAGAAATGCATCGGTTATTCTTCCGGATTCTACTACGCAGCTGTATTCCGAGGGGATGGGACTATTCCGAGAGCGCTATACTCGCAGAGTACTGTAACGTGCCCGATAACAACTACTAATTAGATACGATTCGTATTGCTTCCGTGCACCGAAAAACGCATGCACATCACATGCAACTAACCTACGCAATAACCTACATTCCCATGCAATTTCTATATATGTATCTATTTATGTTTATTTATTTTTATTTATTGTTATCTAAAAGTTATTTATGAATTGGCAGTTCTCATTTATATCTAATGCCAAGAAAATTACGTAGATGTCTGTATATATATATATATATATATATATATACTTTTATATATATATATATATATATATATATATATATATATATAAATTTATATATAGTTGATAAGTATATAAATCATGTAATAGTAGAATATAGTATACATATAATAGATATGCATACATAGGAAAACATATGACGTTAATATGGATTCAAAAAGTATTAATTTAATCGTGGTATTGCACTTTGGTATTTAGATCGATTAGCTCGCTAGAGGGCTATCGTAGAGTAGTGATAACAGCGCGCAACGCACGCCACGCGACGCCCTCCTCACAAATCCTCTCACGTAATGCCCCTGGCTCTCTTTACCCATTTCTGCAGTACACTGTAATATCTAGAACAGGTTAGTTGTCGTCATTTTTATATTACATCTCCGTTGGTCCAAGTTGCCGTGTCTACATAGTGTCATAAATACGCAAAACTTACTACCGTACGTAGTTTGATATGACGCTGCAGATATTGATATTAAATTAAGTTTTACGATTTATAGTTTCTGGAATTTGAATATACTTCATGGTATCATATAGTATAATACTCTCTAAGAGTAACTCCATCATACGGCCTATAGTAGAGTGTCGATATTACGTATACATCCGCACCCCTACCCCGGTAGATGGGCGTGGTCAGACACGAACCGGTCAAGCCGATCAACAAAGGATTCTGGGAGAGCGTGAAACTCTATGTTTTCGTGGTTGGAGGAACTGCCTGCATAGGCCTGGCCGCGAAATATTCGTTGAACTGGTTGGTACATATACGTACATTATAACTGGTAGAGTACCATACCACCATGGGTTCACAATACCACCATTCTCCTCGTGGCACAGAAACTTCGCTATCTAATGCTATTACTTTATATTTTGATTATATAATATTATGCGTATAACGCGATTTATTTACTTTCGTTTGAGCCGAGCGTAGACACGCAATGCGTGAATACCTAATGACCCCAGTATACAAGGCCATTGTAAGGTCACGGTCAATTCTCTGTTTCCACGAATCGGTTATTATAATAGAAAGAAGTCGAGACTAAGGCCTCACAATTCGAGGTACTAATTGGTAAGCGATTTTAGTAACGTATTCGATAGAATCCAATCACGATAGTTCCTTTATCTGTAGGAGCGTGTTTACTTCATTAATTCATGAAAGAACCACCACCATCACTATCATCTGCATCACCACCACTACCACCATCTCTACTACCGCCGCCACCACCATCGTTGCTGTACATCGCTACCTTAGGTACCTGGAGCAGTTCTGGGGAGCCAGTGCCGACTTCTGGCAATACATCTGGTATTGCATAACTGAACTGTTCGACAACGAGCGCCAACTGAATATCTGGGGTTGGTGACGTCATTGCCGTTGAACTGTCTATGTGTCCGTGATTAAGATGCGATGAGTTTATATTATATATACATATACTACGACATACACTAGGTTCCTATCTATTGACCATATCGGTATTTTGGGGCGTGAATTTGTTGCTGTTAATCCCTGACCTCACCGGCCACCCGAAATGCATAACCCGCTATAAGATACAACCGAAAGCCAACATCCCAGTTAGTTTATAAAGTTTTACTTTAAAATAACATCACTAGTAAGGTACATCTTTTTACTATATCACAAGTAGTGGGTACTCACTTTCTGTAATTGGTAAATTCATAATTACATCTAGGTGTCTGCGATGTTATAATTACGATTTAAAATTGAATTATTACATTATTAAATGAATCGGGTGCTGGCAGGACAATCGCTATGGTTACCTAACACTTTTATTATGCAAACAATTCAAATCGTTAATCGCTATGACCTCCGACCAGATGGATATGAAGAAACTCCGCAAGGTGATCCTCTACAACCTGTTCAACCAGACGTTCATCACCTTACCTTGTTGCTACGGTTACCACTACGTCGCCGGTTACCGTGGTAACGTGACGTCGGCGGCTCTCATGCCTTCGTTTATGATCGTGTTGTTCGAAATTTGTTTCTTTGCCCTGGTCGAGGAGATCATGTTCTACTACGGACACAGGTTGGCGTCGAGACCCGTAGCAGCCCAAGTTAACGGGGTTATCTCCGGTAGTCCGTTATATATAATACCGCAATATAAAGAAATTAAAGCTTTACGCTTTTATGTATGTATTATTGAATTATATATCAAAACATGCGTAAATGAATGCATGTGGGTTGATAAGATTTAAAGTTCACTAAACAAATAGACTTGAATAGGTCACCTCAATATTTACTTGAAATTCATAGGAACATCTATTTTCAAGCAAATTAACAATCAAGATAAATAATGCATACGATAGAAATGTTGTTAATCCGTTATAGGAGTTATTATTCGCATCGATTTATTACATCACGGAAAACCCACTAATTGTTGACGCAGGACCCTACACACGCCCCTACTCTACCGACGCGTCCACAAGATCCACCACGAGTGGCAGGCTCCGATCGGACTGACGTGCATCTACACGCACCCCGTCGAACACCTGTTCTGCAACGTGTTGCCTCCGTTGACCGGTCCGTTGCTGCTCGGATCCCACTTGGCTTCGGCTTGGCTTTGGATCGTCGTCGCCATCGTGTCTACGTCGATTTCGCACTGCGGCTACCACGTCCCCGGTCTGCCTTCCCCCGAAGCCCACGACTACCACCACGCAAAGTCAGTGTAATGGGGAGTGGGGCGATACTGGCTGGAGTCCGCTTCCGTTTTACTGTATAGTTTACATGGGAGGAGTACTGGGAGATTTTAAAAGGCTAAGTTATGTCCAAATTGTTTTTTTTGCCGTTTTCTGATTTATCAGTTTCGATCACGAGTCATACGCTATGTGAAAATAGACAATAAGCATTATAATATGTAATCTTATTTATAACTATTTGTTATGATTAACTCCATTTTCCAGGCATTATGATGCCTATATATTTTGACCACCTCGAGATGTTGTTACTAATGCTCTTTCTCGTATACAAATTTACATTTAAATTGGTATAAACAATAAGAAATATTTCAAAATATTTATGATTACCATATAAATAATAATATATTAAAAAAAAAATTAACTTGACTTAATTAAAACTATAACTATATTTTTTTAATTATATAAGTTTTATATATTATTATAAACTAATTTTATGTAAATTATATCTATAATAATAATATTTTTAATTTTCACATTGCATATATTATTTTTATAGTATTATAGTTATCTTAAAACATGATTATTAACCATGAAATATTCAAGTGTATAAATTTGTTTTTAGAAATATCACCATTCCGCTTGAATAGTCAATAAAATCCTCGAATTCGGAGAGATTTCTACCGTCTGCATTAAGAAATAATGCATGCCTTTTAACTAAATATGCTAATATGCTGCAATTACTATGATTGAGTAGTCTACAATAATATTTAATATGAAATCATATATCTCCAAATTCTTAAGAATGGTATTCATAACTAATGAGAGCTTACATAATATTACATAGCAAATATTTCTAGACTGAGAAGATTAATTAAGATTTTTTTTATTGAAAAAAATAATATTATACCAATTAAATATGGAACATGTATTTTAACAATTATATATATAATAATATAAACAAATGTTTATCTAATTTTAACATTATATTTATCAATAAGTTCGAAATGATTAAAAAATACCTTATGTGGATTACAATTTTGACCAAGATTTCGCACATTATATAATACATTAATGTTCTACTATAAATGCAGGTTTACAAATAATTTCGGAGTGCTGGGAGTTTTGGACCGCTTGCATGGAACAGACAGACAGTTCATGCAATCTGTACATTTCCAACGGCATTGCCTTTACATGGGCAGTACTCCAATCAGCGACATCTACCCAGACTTTGCCAAGAAACAAAACTAACTCCACAACTGAATACTTAACCACGCATGCACTACTGTGTCCCCTATAAAACTACAATCATTATGCTTTTGTATATAGTTACAGATTCTATTTGTCTGTTGTCTGTAATATAGTGTTAACGTGTATGTAATACTCGATACTCACAAATAATATTTATAAATATATAACCTTCTTAAACTTATTTTAAGTTATTAAATATAGATTAATTTCGAACGGGTATTTCACATTATATTCATAATCAGTTGTATATGCATAATATATACTATCAACATTATTATCATTATTTATCAACATTATCATTATTTTTATATTTTCGAGCAATAATAAATAAAATATTTATCATTGTTTATCAATATATATTATCGAATCAATTTTTTCTTTGCTTGTTTTCCATTGTTTTCTTATAAAAGGTAAAACACTATAATAATTCATTGATATAAAACAATATAAAATAACAATCCCGGTTCCCAATCCAATTAGAATACATTGCCAGTAAAATATCCTTGGCTCAAATTAAGCTTTTGCGATAAGAAAGGATAAGAGTTGCTTAAAAAAGCATTTTTGCAGTTTCGGCGACTTCGCAGGGGGCGTGGTTAAAGCTGCGGGGGGCGTGGCTAAGCGGTTGCCTTGAGGTCGGACCTGCAGACATTACTCTTATCCGCCCTACGACACGACGGGCAGTACCACTTGCCCTTCGGTTTGCTCTCCAATCCGACGCATTGAAAGTGGTACCATTCGATGGAGCAGCCGGAGTAATCGCAACCAATCATGTCGCCATAGGAAATCTGACGGCAAATGGAGTAGGAGTAGTTATGAGACTTGATGAGTACATGATTATGTATATTATTATACACATTATTCATAACAATACAATTTCATAATAGAATTGGAAATAAATTTCATAATAAAAAATAGTTTAATTTTAATATAAAATATTGAAACATTTTTGTTCAAAGATTCCCTTAAAATTAAATTTCTTATGAATATTGTAAACTCTACTATAATAATGGCAGTCATATTACATGAAAAATTAGATGTATCTTATTTATATCGAAAAATGTATCATAAATTAAATAATTATAAATTATTATATAATGATAACATTATTTATAAAAGATCTATTATATAACAAATATAAGTACTATTAATTCTATTTTTACTTTGTAAATACGAAATTAAATATATTAAACATCAGTGATATTTTTATATTGATATTTAATAGAAAATCAATACAAATTTTTATATTAAAATAACCATTATTTATTAATATTGTCATTATAATTATCTACTTGTAATAGTAATTAAAAATGAACGAAATATTGTCTATTTTCAATATAGATTTTAAAATAAATGTAGTATAATTAAAATATAATTTAAAATGTTAAACTCTTTTCTGATTGGTCAACAAATAGGCTTGACCTTGCTAAATTACATGAAAAAATCTCAGGAATATAGGAGTATAAATTATATGTTTTAAAATAAAATAGAGTGAAAATATGTGTGAAAAACCTTTTAGATGGGATAAACAAATATTGTGGGATGAGAAAAAATGAATAAATGTATACAAATTATACAATAGCTTATATTATTACTTAAGTACAATAAATAGCAAAGACAATTAATGATTTTCAAGAATTTTACATTTAATAATCAATAATTAAGAAAATATGCAATAATTACATTAATTATATTAGAAGACAGACGGTTGATAGGTTACAAGAAAGACATTAACCTGGTTACAAGAGCAATATGTCACTTCATCAGGATCTGCATCTTCTATGTGAATATCAGAGAGTTTCATTTGTATCGGTGATTTGGCAAGTTTAGTATCTCTTCGTTTCTTCTTTTTCTTTCTTCTTGGTTCCTCTATTTCTTCCTGAATTAAAACAATATTACAATACAAATTTATTAAATCATAAATCAAGGGTAAACTTTCATTATATTTTTTTGGAAATTTGTTTTAAATTATTAAAAATGAAGTTTAAAGTTAAATTATCTCGAATATAAACATAAGTAAGTACGTAAATTAATTTTGGTAATAATATTTTTATTTTAATGATTTATTTTATTATAATTAATTAACTAATATCATTGTTTTCAAATTAATTTCAAATATAACCAAGATAATTAATTCAATATTTAAATAATAGATCACACAACTGTGCATGAATTATAGCCAATGAAATGAAAACATTTTATATGCTTATAAATGCTTCTTTCTTTTTTTTTATAATTCTTACTTTAGATGCTGATATCTCAGAATATATTTTATTATATTATATCTATATAACGATCATACAGGGCATATATATATGAATATAATATAAATAGAAAACAAATTATATATTTTTTAATATTTTTTAATTAATCTATCTAGTAAATACTTTTTCTCTCTATTTTTTACATTTTTTACAAACATTAAATTTTTAACACATTAAATATATATATCAAATATTATCGTAATGTTACTTATATAGTTATTATATACTTATATAGTTATTATAGATTTTTTCAAACCATACATTTATTATATATTTAAATTAAAATATTTTGTATTAAATTAAACCAAAATTTATTAACGTAATAAATTACAAGTATTTTGTTAAATATCTTGAGTATCTGTTAAAACCTTTTTAATCTCATGTTTTTCTGATTCGCTGGTCAAATGTCTCTGTCTCCTCAATCGTTTTCCCTTTTCCATGACAGGCCTGTAATTACATAGTCGGCTATATGAAATATTCAGATTTAATTTAACGTCGATAACGCATATCAACTGTGTACGTAACTATATAATTAATGCTTTAAATGAATGCAACATTAAAGTTATTAGCAGAAAACTTACGATCTCTCTTGTAATGAAGTATTTTCACCAGTATCATTTTTATCTTCGAGTTTAACGACGACGTCGGTTTGACCGACAGTCGACGAGTTGTCGTCCTTTTCCTTCTTGACCGACGCTTCGACTGCGGACAAACCGACGGGTTCCTTGAACGTCGACGACGCTTTGTTCGCCGTCGGCGACGCCGTCGGAGATACGCCCATCTCGGGTCCGTCCCCGGTTACTGCGGACCCGCCGCGGGTGTTCCCTAGGCCCCCGTCGATACTCGTATCACCCGACGGGGCTGCGGCGAGAGGCGACGCCGAAAGAGACTTCGTCGTCGCCTTCGCTTCCGAGTCAACCGACGGTTTTAGTTGCGAAGTCGACGCCGTAGACTCCGCCTCCTCTCTGGCCGTCGTTACTAGCCCCGTCGTTACTACATTGCCACCTGCCGGTCCCGTGGGAGCAGCGCATTTACTCGGCGACGTTTTAACGACCCCCGGAGATCTGTGGTGATTCGAAGTTGCAGCTGGGACAACATCCGACTTACTACAGACGGACGCGACGGCTTCTTCTGCCGAGTTCTTAGGAGACTGCTGCTGTTGTTGGTGCTGTTGCTGGTGCTGCTGGTGGTGGTGGTGGTGGTGGTGGTGGGACTTATCACGAGGCCTCGTAGTTTTCGATTTCTCAGCTTTAGGCATTCGCTCGGTCGGCTGCAAAAGGGTTAGTGATGAGTAGAGTTGTAATATGAGCTATTCAGGTTTATTCGCGAAAGTGAAACTAAATACGTAAAAAAAAGAAATAACTAAAATTGCAATCGAATTATAGGTTTACAAAAATTCAATTTGCAAATGAATTTCCTAGAACTGCAAACCTTCGTCGACTTATCGCCAGGAGAGTTCTTGAGTCGATCGTAGGCGAGTTGAGCAGCAGCCTGAGCTTTCGAGGCTTGGGCAGCAATCCTAGCCACGGAGGCACTACCTGGAAGTTGCTGGATAGGTTTTTCCAGCACGATGGGATCTATGGAGTAGGGCATCGGGCATTATTGATGATCGCATCGGATTTGAAAAGAAATTCGGTGATCAAATTATGAATCATAATTACTATAATATAGTTCGCAAATGAACAATATAAATATAAACATTGTGTTGAAATATAGATTTTATAGATGTATTTTCTATTCAAATCATTATTTGTGTAGAAATGCATTGGATTTCGACAACGCACCGAGATTCTCCCTGTCCAGGTCTAATTGCATGCGACGGCCTTCGATGGTCTCGCAGATGATATTGACGAGGCGGAGCTTCTCGTCGGCGATCTCTTGGTTACGAATGAGGTCGCGTTGAATTTGAACGAGCAGTCGTTGTTTCGCGGAGACGTCGCCGGGCATTCCGGAGCCGCCGGAGTCGAAATGCTGCGAGACGCGATTGAACAAACGCTCGTGTACCTTCATCTCCTTGTTGATCTCTGCGTTGCGACGAGAGGAGGGAGGCGAGGTGTGAGTGAAAGGAGGGCAGGTATGCAACGTCGGAGTTGTAGTAGGAAAGCAATGGGAAATGACGGCAGGGAGGGAAGTGATGAGAGGGTGAACTGTTAAACTGATGACATAGTGACAATAGTAGGGGTGCTGAATAGAATGGGTGGGGGGTTAGGAATGATGGGGAATAGGAGGAATATGGAATAGGAGGGGTGGGGGAAAAGGAATATAGGTAGAGTTTTAGCTACGTAAATATGGGCAAATACGGTTGAACGAATACTAAACCTTCTTATCTTGTATGGAGGAAAGAAGTTTAAGAAGTTGTGAATGGGGAATGGAGTGAGAATGTCGATGTAGTATTGTTATCAACACCATCAACTTGTTGAGAGTTATAGGACGATTAACTTAGCTATAGTACTAGGCATTTACCAGGTGTTGTGATGATATGCATATGTATAATGTATTATGTATATGTATACCTATATTGTATGTATATGTATACCTATATTGTATGTGTATGTATACCTATATTGTATGTATATGTATACCTATATTGTATGTATATGTATACCTATATTGTATGTGTATGTATAGCAAATTAGTATGTAAATCAATGTATTGATGTGCCTAGACCTCCAGTATCTACAAGTCATTTATTGTATTGTAATGCATTGCATTATTAGAAACAGCTTATGCTTTCTTTGTCCATCTGTTGGTCAATTTAACAGCCAGTTGGTCAGATTAGTCAACATGTAATGGTAATATAGTTTAATAGACTATATTGTTACTAGACTATAGGGACACAGACATACAGACAACTATACATAACTATATACAACTATACTCAAATACACACAACTACACACAAATACATACAAATACACACAACTACATATAAATACACACCATTTCTATTATCAACTGAGTACATTTGTTATCTTCTATGCATGAATTATAAAGAGATTTATCTAAATAATATTAATTTACTATTCAATCAAGTGAAAAACAGTGAAAAATAAAGTTATAATAATACTTGTTATTATACTTGTTAATAAATTACTACGAGTAAATAAATTCTTGTTTTAAAATGATCTAAAAATGTATTTGATATTTACAATCATAAATCTTAATAAGGAATTGTGATTGGTTTACATTTTACATATGTTTATTACACATACAATAATAGAAGTCATTTCAATCATGTATTCATATAGGATTAATTATTATTCATATAGGATTAATTATTATTCCTAAATACTAAATTGAAGTCAAACATTCCTAATTAAGAACTCGTAGCTAGTTTTTGCTCACATTTTTAAAAAAAATCCTATTAATAGGGGAACCAACGGGAGAAAGTAGAATATTTCCCCCACAAAAACATACATAATGTTGTCAATAATTTTAATATACGCATAAATGTATATGTGTAAATATAATTGTATTATATAATGTATTCACTATATATTAATATAATAATTATGATACAAAACAAATAATATAAGTGTTGATAATAATCAATTTAAATATAAATTTATAACTAATAATTGAACAACTAAATATCTTATACAATACAAACACTCTTGAATAATCGGATTACATTATTTAACATTTTAATGAATTCTTTTATTGCTATACAATAAATATACAATAAATTGTATATTTATATTATTTTTCTGTGTATATGCAGTAATCTATAGTATAGATTATTTACTATACATTATATAATGTAATACTAGTTAATTATATTAATTTAAACCATTGATAATTAGAAAGTAGAAATCAGTGTTTATATATATAAATAAAGCCTCCTTTAGCTAGACTACCTATAATTTTCTAATAATCTTTATATTCATAATACAAATTATTTTAGAATTAAATTTAGAAAAATGTTATTTTTAATTATAATACAGTAATTACAATATTAATTAATAATAGTAAAATGTAAACATTAAAATAGCCAAATAAACTTCATTTTTAAAAGTAAATTTGTATTACTTTATTTTGCAAAAAATTGGTCTTAAATTATAATTATATATAGGAATAAATACAAAGAGATTGTTTAAATAGATTTTTAAACTAAAAGTAATAACATGTCATTAAATTCACAGATCTATTTATAAATAGTGTAGAATCATCATATAAACAAGAAAAATCATTAATTCCATCATATAAATGGAACAAATATACTTCCAATTTCCAACAAAAGTATAATGAATTTAATTTAATGACCAGACAAAATTAACGAAATATGTAAATAATGCATTTAGAAACATATACCATAATAAAACAGTTTTTGATATAAATATAATAAATCACATATTTAAAATCAAGTTAAATTTAAATTGAATATATATATATAGTTATACTGTTTGATTTTATATTTCTTTGCTATTTCCTACCCAACCCAAAGAATCTTTATTGGACTTCCACTTAGACATAATTATTGTTACATAATGTTATTAGCATTAGATAATGCACATATTTTATGTAGTATCGAATCTTCTTATATATAAACTTAATAATAAATATAAAAATATAATCTGACACATGTTTAATTTCTGATTTTAAACTAATAGAGAGCAAATTATTTAACAAAAATTTTAATCGACTGAACAATTTGAAATATAGTTTTGTATTGGTAATAAATCAGTGAGATAAAAATAACGTTATATACAATTATAATTGCAATACATGAATATGATTGAAAATGATATTATGAAGAAATTAAGTGGTATCAATATTAGGATGCTGTAATCACTGACAAAATGTATTGTTTTAGAAATTGGAATTCTATTTCTAGGACAAATTGCGCGAAGTTAAGATTTAATTATTTGCAATTGTAACTTCAAGAGTAGAACCTGGAATAAATAAATCAAATCTTACACCTATATGACATAATTATGAAATAATAAACTTAACTGATAATTATTATCCAATAAATTAATAATTATCATTAATGGATATTGTATATATAACATATAATTAACAAAATAACATTTATTGATATGACAATACAATAAAGAGCTAAATATATTGGTGTGTAACATAATATTTAAATATTTATTAAATTATTTAGAATATATATAATTTAGTATATAATTTATAAATCATAAAAATATTATCTAAGTGGGTATTTTAATAATATAGATAAAATATTATTACCAGCATATGTCTTTTTATTTTACTTGTGATTTTTTAAATAATTTTAAATGGAAAAATAATTATCTTAATTTTACTATATTTGTGATATAGACAAAGGACACAATGTATAAGTCATTACAATTGAACATATCAAGAATAGTATTAATATATATATATTGTTATACATATATTATTATTGAAAATAATGTAAATAAATTAGTTTATGGTAACACAAATGTATACAAATAATCTTTTATAGATTTAGAAATAATATTATTAAAAACATTATATGTTTTATTATATAATATTAAATATAATATAATATCAAAATTATTATCAATTTAAATACCAAATGAAAATGATATAAATAATCACATTGTAATGATATTGAATTAGTATGTTACCTGGTTAGATAAAATCAAATATCAAATACACTTTTAAATTAGTTATTTATAACAATTTATTTATACTATATATCGAAAGAAATCTTGTCTATTTTTTAAAATTAATTAGTTAAAAAATGATTATTCATTATTAAAATTATAATGTATAAATTGATTCTAATTGCTTTAAAATTTATATATAATTAATATATTTGAATATATTATGAATATTAATTATAAATACAATTGTAACTAGAATGAAATCAGTTTAAAAATAATATATGTATGATCACATATAAACTATATCTAAAACACATATACTATTTAGTGTTATATACTTTATTAATATAACATTGTATAATTTATTAAATAAATTAATAATTTGATCTAATAATATAAATTTAATATTACATTAAATTAATAAATTAATGTCTCTTTACATTACTACTTATGAATATTGACTGGCTCATATGCAATGTCGTATTATAATCTCAGCTGATAGTTTGTCAGTAATAATGTTAACATTATAATATATCTGATATATATTATATAGTAATATAAGATTTGGAAGAAAACAACTCCTTTTTTATAAATAAAACTATTCACAGTGTAGCAAATGTTAATCATATGCTTACCTTTTTAAGAATAACATTATTGTATCTTATGCATACAATAATATTCTAGCATTACTATATAACATGTATTATTATATATACGATAATACATAGTTTACACCAATTCACTCAATGATTTATAAATAATACAATTAATCTAATTCACTTTAATAATTGTTTGACATTATTAAAAAAATACGATTAATATAATTATATTACTTATATTACAAGAATCTATTTAAAATAATACATTAACTACACCAATCAATAATCAAAGCTATAATAAATAAATTCAATAATATGTTATCTCGTAACATATTAATATTATATTATCTATATATATTATTTATCTGTGTTTATTATTATCAGTGGTTAGTTTCGTGAATAGTTTATATGTAAATAATTTTATATCCATATACCATATGATATACTATATGAGTCTAGTATTTAACTAACTATTGTTTAATAATTATTCTTTTTAAATAGGAGTAATTACTATATTGTATTTAGATGATTAATGTATTCCAGAGAATTATATACTTATGAACATATATTATATATGAAAATATAAAACGATAAATTTATTAAATAAAATAATATATAAAATTTAATAAAACTGAAGAATGTTTATAACTAATTTATATTTCTAGATACTTCTACAATGTATTATAATCAATATAATTATTTAATAAAATATAGATATTATATCCATTTAATATTACATATTATATAATAACCCATAGTTCTAAAATCGAGTTCAAATATTTTAGTTATCATTCTTTGAACTTCATCAGATAAATTATTGGCACAGTCAAGATAATTTTCGACGTATGTAGCAGAACAAAGTGCCTCAACAGCAGCATGATTAAGTATACTCATTTTATTTCTACTCGAATACATTATTTATATATTATATGTGAAAAATAAATAAATATACACAAACATATTATATTATGTATAAAATTGAGTTCATAAATAGTAAAATAAAATTTTTGAATAATAAATAAAAAGATGCAATTGAGTTCAAAAAGTTCAAAGTTCAAATAATATAACCTTATAAGAAATTATTGATTGGAGGCATTTGAACATAGGAATTTGCATAGATAAATATAAAATTAATATTTGTAAGGATTGTTCTAGTAAAACTAGTTACTGTAATAATAGAAATTAATGATCTATAATTTATCATATATATGATCAAATAATTTGTTAATTGTAAAGACTTTTTTAATATAGTGATATATTATTATAATATAATATATCGTGATATAAAGATAAACAAAAAACATATTGTTATATATGGTATATCTCATAGGGTTATATAAATATATGATATTTTTATAATATAGATTTGGATTAATTTTAAGTTTTATATATTTATGTAAATTTATGCAGATTTAAAAATATTAAACTCTATTTATTAAATTAATTAATTATCTCATCATACATCGAGGTATATAGTACTGTATCTATATCTGTTAACATATAATAGAATCTAAACTTTGATGTTATCAGTGTTTTATTATTATCAATATTGATAGAGATATCTCTATTATTATAATTATAATTTTATTTTATATTATAGGTTTATAATTATATATCATAGATTATATAAATATATAATCTAATCATATTTTATATATACACATATGTATTTAATTTGATATGTTTTTATATTCGTTAATAAAAGTCGCATGTATATAGTTACGATGTAAACAAATCGATCACTATCTAAATTCCTAATATTAATTAGTGGATAATCCAATGGACTATCCGTTATTTAGATTGCAGTACACAACGTGCAATGCACATTTAGAAAACGATATTATCTTGGAAATTAGAGAACAAATGATATACTATTTTAATATAGATATACATTATAATATTATAGTATATAAATGTATATATAATATATATATATATATATATATATATATATATATATATATATATATGTCAAAAACATAATTATATATATAAGATATATATATAGTCTCAATATAATATCAAAAATATGGGTTTTATTAACTTTATACCATGGATTGCTATATATAGTATACAGTTTTATATATAATGAATTGTGTAATGAATATAAAGTATATATATTTTTTAACATTGTACTTATTGATTTATCAATGGTAATACATAATGTTTGTTACCTAAATAGTAATTTTAATATATATATATATATATATATATATATATATATATTAATATATATAATATTAATAATTTTCATTGAATTTTCAAGAAGTTTGAAACATTTTATCTTATTATTATTTAGTAAATGCCATAATAAAATCTTAAATTTGGATCGGTAGCTATTAATAAAATCTACAATATAAAACAATTTAGTAGAATGCTAGAAACATAATCGCACTGAATAAGTTACCTCAGATGGACCAAAAATGACCAATATCTGGTTTTATTCAGTACATATGTAGAATGGTTTCATATATATTCGAATATATATACTATAATAATACACAACAATCTATGCAGTAATTACAATATTTGTTTACATGATATATCATTTAGAAAGCAGTAAAAACTCTGATCTTCTAGTACGTATCTAACTATTTCTGTTTTTTGTTGCCCTAAACTATTATTTTTAATTTGTACTTATATATATAATTAATTATACAATATTTTCTTTAATATTATAATTATCTAAACTTTTGAGACTTTATTTAAACATATGAATATATATACATGAACGGGAATTGGCACAGAACTTTATTATAAGTTAGACTTCGAGCCTATATCAGCATCTATTATCAATAACAAATTAAGTAAATAAAACTATAGCATATACTAACAATTTCCATCGGTCAGATGATATTTTAGGTATAGGATAAGTACTAAGCAGATGATATTCATTCTTCTCCGAGCACGTTTATCGTTATAAGATTGTAGGAAGTATTTTATGCGAATTTGAATTCAAATTCATTAAATAGAACATTGTTAACAATGAATCACGTGTTGTTAACGACATCGTTTTATTTCGTATTCTGTTTCGGATTAATTCATACGCAAAGTTTAACCGCAAGATTCCGGGAGTTAATGTTCTTATATCCCGGAACAAAATGGTGTGGTAACGGAGCATCAGCCAAATCGTATTCAGAATTAGGTTAGAAAAGAGAGTTATGAAATAGGTTCATATATATATATATATATATATATATATATATATATATATTTGTATCTATCATGCTCGAATGCTAACATTATAGCTAATATTATAATATTAAAAAACGGAATCAATTAAATTTCTATATGTTATATACATATTATATTTGTCGTGATTTACAATTTAGTTTATATCTAAATATTCAATATACTAATAATATTATTATTATTGTTATTATTTTTGCTATTATTATTATTATTATCATTAGAATTTATTGGATTTAATCGATTGAATTTTAAAATAAATGAAATAATAATCCATAGGTAACCAATGAAAATAATGTTTATAACATATTATCATGGATCATTATAATATATTTTTCTCTGATTGAGTTTAATCCCTATAAAAAATGTAAATTATAAGTATAGAATAAAATAAACAAAAATACATATAAATTAACATATAAATTTACTTAGATCTAATTCACACATCCGCATTCTTTAAAAAAGAATTTTCCATGATGTGCAAGTAGTCTTAGAGGATTGCCAATCCCCTGTTAAATTAGGTCACCGATCAACTCTCCCGTGCTCTGAGTTTCATCTCATCGTGGACTTCGTATTATATATCATTTGCACGGTCTCTACATTTGGCTCCATATATGCCTCATGGAGATGGTAGTTCTGTACGTATCACTATACTAAATAGCCTTGAGAATTAACCTTTACGATGTGATCGTCTGATAAATATCAACAAATATGTGTAATTTAAATATATTTAAATATATTTTAAAATAAAATGTGCATTATTATACTAATGTACTATTATATATATAATTGATGTATACATCCATTTTATATCAATATACTACACATATTTAGATATTCTAAATATTCTCTTGGTATTCTAAGGAATTGCAAATATATATTTAATATTATATCAAAATGGTTAAATAATATTTATACTTGGATACGTTAATTTGACTTATTAAATAGATACCTTAATTAAATAGATGATTAATTAATTAATTGATTGAGACAATATTATTATTACCATATTTAATTTCAAATATTCCATATTGTGTTATTAATTTATTAAACTATCTTTTTTATTCTATCGTTGGCTAGTTTATACTAGATAACACTAACGTGGAACACACTCATATATAGATATATATATATATATATATATATATCAGGATTTCAAATTATTAATAGTATTTATTTGATCTAATAAGTATATACACTATATTAATAATATATATTAATCATTATCGTTTGTCCTATTTGTTAATAAATTGTTTAGTTAGAAGTGAATATATTTTATTATTACTAATTAAAGGATTTAATTAAATATCTAATTTTCTTGGTAATTCATATATTATTTATATATAAAATATGTTAACGACTAATATTACAAAAGTATTTAAATAAGTATTAAAATTGTTTGCCTGATAGAGTGATTTGTGGAATGCAGTTGTAGTGATGGAATGGGTGGGGAGGAATTGAGATACAAGCGTTGGTTATAAAATCTATAGTATAAACTTTAAAGTATATACTATAAGCTCTACAGTCTATAGGCTGTAGCTTATATAAATTATAACCTTTAAAGGATACAGTGTAGGCACTAATCATTAGTATCTCCCATTATTCTAGATCTAAGCTTATGGAAATTCAGTCGATATTTAGGTAGATTAGATAATGATCAATACTTATAAATTGTGGCTAATGTGTAGTATAATAATTTAATTTTCAAGGGAAGTTTAAATAATAGGTGAGTCGTGCTATAGTTCTTTGTTGAATATATATATATATATATTCGTATTGATAAGAAAAAATAAGGAATACATAATGGAGGTAAAAAACAAAAGGAAACATAAAATAATTATCTAAACTTCCGGTATATTAATAAGTAACATTACCTAAACCAAATATATATATATCATATAGTTACAGGTATTTATTTGAAAAGATATATTTGAATTGGATAATCAAAATGGATTCATGAATTTATTATTAAAATATAATATAAATAAAAATGTAAATTATTTTAAAACATATGATATTCATTTCTAATTATAAATAAAACATGTAATTAATATATAACAAAATAAAATAAATTAACAAATATCATACAAATAATAAGTATTGAAGAATATAGTGAAAATACATGTAAGTAGATATCTATATATGAAACACATGATAAAAGTGATCAAATATACATTACAAATTAATATTGAATATCTGATAAATGTAATATATTATCTATAATTAACTTTTCATAGGAAAGTATATATACTTAAACTAATAATGGGTAAAGATTTCCATATTTTTCACATCTAATCATATACAACTTACATATAATATCAAATACATTATTAGCGAAGATTATATATTAATCTAGTCTATTAGCTAATATTGTCTAATAGTAAAATCTAAATTACTAATATTTTTATATATATAATTAAAAACATATTGATGTTGTTAATATATGGTACTACTATTTAAACTGCTAGTTTATTAGTTTGGTAGTATTGACATTTATCATTAAAGAGAGCATGATCTTTTATTATTCCCTCTTATTAATACCATAGTGGCATATATCGTGATAATAATACTTGTTTGGAAATATATACAGTGTATATTATATACATATTCACAATCTATTATGTATATTATTAGACTTATCAATTGATAAATCTAATATTATGCATACTATATTGATCTCCGAGATCCTCATCAGGGTTATCTAACTGTAGCTATAGCTGTAGTTATTGCTGTAGCTATAGCTGTAGTTATTGCAGTAGATATAGCAGTAGATATAGCTGTAGTTATTGATGTAGATATAGCTGTAGATATATCTACAGCTTCTTTTTGATATACGAGTACATAATATATTGCATTCAATGTGCGAAGCACATATAAATATGCAGAGTTTAATAATTATTTGCCTAATTATAAATTCAAATTTTATATTAAATTAATTCATAACATATATATGTTAATAGTTTAGTTCTTAAAGTTATAATATAAAGAATGTATAATGATATTATTATCACGTGTGGTATACATTCTATTGTCTTGTCGATTAGTACGTATATCCATTTTAATATAATATGATTATTTCTGATATATAAATATAATATGTGATACGTACTTTGGAATATGGAATTGAATTCAAGGGTGAATAACTTATTAAGAATACTATATTTTGTAATAAACAAAACATTATATTATCAACCTTGTTTTAATATAAATTATATATATTGCCTATAGACAAGGGTAATAAACCCTTACACACAACTACATGCTAACTATATTGCCTACGCTTCTATAAGTTCTACATAGATGTTCTAATATACTATACATGTTATTATATAATATCCTATACTATATTTATATTCTAATATAACGGCCGATGCCATCAGGCGAATTACAAAACATCGACCAGTGTTGCAGAGCTCATGACCACTGCGATCATATCATAGAGTCGATGACCAAGAATTACGGAATGTTCAATTATCGCATGTATACCATCAGTAATTGTAAATGCGATGACAGGTAATAACGTACAATGATAATGAATGTATATATGATTAATGTACGAGTAACAATCTTCTTCGTAATATCCAAGAATACCTGATTATTTAATTACTCTATCAATTTATCTCAATCATGTAGCGATATTTTATACACAGGTCGTTAAGTATATAGACTATAGTCTATATACTATAGTCTATATAGTCTATATACAATTACTGTCGTATACTATAGTATACGACAGGAATTGTACAGGTCATTTGCATAACTCTATTTTAAATAAAATGAATGTAAAATACACTACACTACATATATTTAATAGGTACTTATGTAGATATTGTTAACAACAAATTTAAATTAGATGATTTGACATTTTAAATTGCATGCAGTAGAATTATAACTTACAATATATAATTTTATATTGCGCAGATTTGATAAATGTTTGAAGAATATAAATAACAAAGATTCAATAGCAGTTTCGATGTTGTTTACGTCTCTGACAAGTGGAACTTGTTTCGACTTAATACCGTTTAGGCTTTGCGCGGAAAGATCTTGGTTTGGTTAGGAGTACTTTCTTGCAAGATTAAATTAATATTGGAATGTTAAACGTTTATCACCTTTAAGTCTATATGTCACGTTCACTAAGCCAATGCCATTCGTAGGTTGGTGTAATTTATATGAGAAATCCTACCAAGCCAAGTTGAGAAAGATAATTACCGCGGTTGGCAAACAAAGATTGCCAGATCCGACGACTACACCCACTACTACACCAACTACTACACCCACTACTACACCGACTACTACACAGGACTCGCATAGGAAATGGTGGTGGCAAAAATAGTTGATAACCATTTTGGTTGCATATGTGTTAAATTAGAACATTTATGAGTATCGCTCTTCAGATTTAATTCATTTATTAAAAATCAATACAATATTATATATATAAATATTATTCTATGCACTTTTGTTATTTATTATATTATATTTACATTTTTTGTATCATCTTCTATATATCTTAAATAAATGTATTAATTGTAATGCAGCAATATTTATTAATATTAAATTAATTAGTATTGATTGATTATATAATAAATATTAATTTCAAACACATAATTTATAAGAAATTATAATTAAATTATTTTATTTACAATAACTAGTATCAAGGTTTCGTAACAGGAATTCAGATGATCTTAATAATAAATATTATTAAATTTCAATAAATAATTGCGTAAAACTTATTTCGTAAATACTTCTTTTTCATTCATATCCATTAATTTTTTTCTGAAAAATAATCAATTAAATTAATTATTTACTTATTTTAAATCATAGTTAAAATAACATGGGAAATATTATTAATTACTTAAACTAATAACGCGAGAAATGTTATTAATTATCAAATTAATTACAAAGTACTGTTCTTCCCCAAATCAATGAAGTGTCTTTAAATTGAAAGTATTGAGTATGTTCAAATGTTCGACTAACCGACAACCAGTAAAAACTACGCCAAAAGGAAACCTTATATTAGAGATCTGTTCATTGATCCTGTTTTTGAGGGCCGAGGACAGAGTCTCCTTGATGAGCCGTTTCTTAAGTTCGGACAGGGTTGACCGGAGTCCCACGACGTTCTGCGTCAACTGGACAAAGCGGTCACCAGCGGTTGCCAGGATCTCGCTGTTGTAGTCGAAACTCAGTGCAACGATACCAGCTGTTAAGGTGTTCAGGTGTTAAGGGTTAGGGGTTAGGGGTTAGGGGTATATGTTATTTGGTACATCATTATATGTTATGGTATTGTGGGATATATTATTGGGGATATTATGTAGGTGTTAGTAGGTGTTAGTGGGTGTTAGTGGATGTTAGCAGGTGTTAGTAGGAGTTAGTAGGTGTTAGTAGGTTTGAGTAGGTTTTAGTAGGTGTTAGTGGGTGTTAGTGGGTGTTAGTAGGTGTATGTATAAGTAGGTTTTAGTAGGTTTTAGTGGGTGTTAGTAGGTGTTATTGGGTGTTAGTAGGTATTAGTAGGTGTTAGTAGGAGTTAGTAGGAGTTAGTAGGTAATAGGTAAGTAGTTGTATTTATACTATATAATTGATAGTGGTTTATTGGGAGGTCATATGACATAATTTGTGTTTAATGAATTGGTAGTTTGTTCTAAGTTTGTTAACTAATTGTAAGGATATTTGGACTTATTTTGAGGGTAACTTGTAATTGGGATATTGCTAAAGATATTAGAAATACTATCAGTTATTAAAACTACTCAATGAATTACATTGCAATAGCTTCCTATAACTACATATAACTACATAAACTACATATAACCCTTATTACACTTTCACTCATAAATGATAGAAATATTAATAAATATTCTATAAAAAAGATATATTAATATATGTAAATATTCTGTGTTTGTTTTTAAAAGGTGGAACCCAAAGGTAAGTCATTCCTTAGTCTTTATGTCACATTAATAGTTGGGGTTCATGACCTAGAATATTTTCTTTGTAATTACAGGCAAAAAAATTAATATATTATTATATTTTATGAATAATTGATATTCATATGTCGGAGTATTTAGAGCTTGTCAATAATAATAATAATGTAAATATTTATATTTTATACACATATGATTTTCATGCTCAATATAATATGGTATTCATATTATGTATTTCTACTAGTATAATATTAACCTTCATCTTAAGTCTACTATTTATTTTTAATTGTGACTTTTTTTTATTTATCTAATAATATAAATTAAGAAAAAAAATAATTATGAAATAGATGTAGATAATATATTAGCTATGTAAAATCTAATTTGTATCCTATATATAGGTTATATAGTCTATATATCATAATAGATTACTTATGTATGTTAGTATAATGTTAAATTATATTAAATAATCAAATTCAGATTATATAATTAAATCCAAATTTAATAATTTTTTATTATAATTTATAATAAATTGTTAATGTCATGCATTAAATTACACATACAGGCATTTATAGAATTATTTCATTTATGAGATTATATTAGTATGTATCATCAAATGTAATTGTTAATATTACATCAGTCAAATCAAAATATATTTATAGTAAAATATTAAAATATATTTATAGTAAATATATTATAATATTTACAATTCTTGATAGACATATCATTTAAAAATGTGATTGACAGTTAGATATTCCTCGAATTGGGAATTTTTTATTTGGTATAATTAATAATATTTGAAATGCACTTTATCTTATAAATGTCTAAAATCTCCTAAATAAATCATCTGCAAGTGATTTATATATATAAAGTAAATGTTAGAATTATATAAAATACATTAATATGTAAACGGTGCTACTAAATATAGAAACACCCGAGAACCCACACAAATTGTTCATGAAAATACCCACATTGTTTATTAAGGTATATTTTTAAGTTGTTTTTTAAAAAAATATATAATGCAATAAATTCTCTTAGTTATCTTACATAACTAGAAGATTTACTATAGAATTTTAAAATGTGAACTATTACATTGTATTTTACACAATAACTAAACCAAACAAAACAGCTAATATTTTATATATAGCATTAGATAACAGATATGACGTACTATGTATTCATTAGCAAAACTATATGACCTTTAACCCTTACGACAAACTTTATATGATCCTAATCAACTAACATTCTACTTTAAACTCTATACATGTCATAGCTTTAAACACCCCAAATTAGGTCATATCCTTACTTTAGCCCCATTTACTCAGCGCCCACCTCCCATTCCGGCTACTAAATCTAAACTAGTATAGTCTCTCATACTGCCACCTACCGACCGGTGTGAACGTCCTTCATTGTGGTTTGAAGGTCGCCGTTCTTTACGTCGTAAACAAAAGCATCGTTGTCAACGGCAATGGCGACGCTAAGTCCGTCGCGGCTGATCGCACAAAGGTTACGACCTCCAGAACTGGGGGTGTAGTTACCAGTCTGTAGAAGAACTGCATCCTGCCGCAACTGATATTCAACTGAAGGGAGGGGGGGAGGTGAAAGTGGGGAAGAGGGAAGCTGGAGGTGGAGTGAAGACCGTATAGGAATAGTAGGTGGTGGGGAGAGTTAAGTTAGGTAAGAAGGGGAGATTGGTAAGGAGGGAGTGGTTAGTAAGAAGGATACAAGATAAGACAAGAGAGGTGAGAAGAGAGGTGAGAAGAGAGGTGAGAAGAGAGGTGAGAAGAGAGGTGAGAGGAGAGAAAACGAGAGAGATGATAAGAGAGGTGAGAGGAGAGAAAACGAGAGAGAAGACAAGAGAGGTGAGAAGAGAGATGAGAAGAGAGGTGAGAAGAGAGGTGAGAAGTGAGAAGTAAGGTGAGAGGTGAGAAGAGAGGTGAGAAGTGAGAAGTAAGGTGAGTAGTGAGAAGTGAGGTGAGAAGAGAAGGGAGGTGAGAGGTGAGAAGAGAGGTGAGAAGACAAGAGAGTTGAGAGGTGAGGTGAGAAGTGAGAAGTAAGGTGTGTAGTGTTAATAAAATATAAGAAAGGAATACAACGATGAATTGATGTAGGTTTAGATGCTGTGAGGTAATCGAAAGAGCTTAGTTATACCTCTAATCTATGCTAAGCTATACCCTAGCCTATAGGAGAGTACATACTGTCATTGTAAACATGGTCTGTAGTAAAGCTAGTGTATTTACATTAGAATATAATAACAATAGAATATATAATATAAAATAGAAATCAATAAAAATTATATATTAAATATAATTTTTTTTATTATGATTTACTAACTGTCAATGTCCCAAACTTTCCACTTTTTGTCCTTACTTATACTGACAACTCTAAAATAGAAAATGGGGAGATAAATATAAGCTAACAGTAGGTTTTGAGGGAGTGGAGGTATTTAAGGGAGTGGGAGTAGTTTATAGGTGTTAAATGGGAGAAGTTTATATGATAAATGGGAGTTTACAGTTATTAAAGAGCAAAATCTTCAGAAGTTGAAGGAGAGATATTTCAGGTATTAAAAGGAAGAGGATGACAAAGTACAGCAAACCTTTTCGCCTGATTTGCGAAGTCGAAATAATGAATTCCGGCGTTATGACCACACAAGTCGAAAGCTTTCGAGAAACCGCCGTATCCACCGGACTTGTCGAATTTCACTTGCCAAACGATGATGTCGGGAGTGAAACCTGTTGCCCGAGAGTTTCGGATACTTAGATTTAGTTGCGGGAGATATCGCGTAGGGTATAGCGAAGAGGAGTAGCAACACAATGGCAACATGTTTAGCTTAGATACTAATAGAAAGTACATTTCACCCATTTCTATATCCATTAATAAATATATATTGAAATAAACGCCTTAAAAAGTTCGGAAGAGTCGTCGGTAATTGGGTCTCTAACAGCTTATCATATAAACTGCGGCTTTACCATACACGAGGCATGTTTCACGCGTAAAGGAAGCGAGCGTTGCGAATACTGGATAGGGGCGAAATTCGAACCCGACGTCGCCAGGAGATTGCCGCAAGGTGAAATCTGAGCGTGCGAATTCGACATCTGGTGTGTGTCGATGACGTCGAGCAGCGCCCCCTTCAGGTCGAATAAGCGAACGCTGGTGTCCGCGTAGCAAGCCATCACAAAGCGACCAGTGCTGGACACGCCCACGTCGATTACATCCTCTTCGTGTTGCTGTCGAAGGAAAGTTTTTATTGATTGACTAATTGGATTTTTACACAGAAATATCGGAAACTCGATAGTTCCAATTTCGAACACAATATTTTATAACCTTGGCATAATCAAACGCCGATTGAAAATGTATTAAATTATTCTCCTTTTTTTTCTGAGACTTGAAAACTCGGATTGTATTTGCAGTAGAAAGTTGACCAATTATTGCTCTATAAGTTATTTGGGGGAAGCCAACATTTAGAGATCAATATGTTATGCAAATAAACTAACTCAATTTTATTAATAATCTTCAATCTTTGATATATATTTATAATCGCTATTATTTAGATATAATCTTAAACAGCGAAGTATCATTTTTTTTTTAAATATATTTTTTTTATTTATATATTAATATTCAAATACAAAATTACTATAATACTAATTATAATACCCAATAATATATAGCAACAAACTTTCCATCGGGCGAAAATGCAATCTTTGTTAAATGGTCGTATTCCACATTTGACCGAGATGATCTTTTGTAAAATATTTCATTACAGAATTGCATATTAAATTATTTAATTTACTGGTAAATCTACTAACCTATGTTCTTTCTCATTAAAATCTTTACAATTCCATAAATGAATAAATCTATCTATATAAAATTAAATAATACGAATGAATCAAACGCATTAAACAAATTATATATATTGTTGAGGATTTCCCGGTAGATATACTCTGCCAAATTTAACATTATAAATATATACATAAATAATACCTTTATTTTAACTTTCTTCATTAATATTAATTTAAATATAATTTTATATATATTATGCATATCTTTGATTGATGTGAACTATAGATAACAATTTGTTAATTAACATAAGTAACATACCATCGTCGCAAGTAACAACATGATTTCCATCTCGACTAAAACTCATACCCAGAATATTTCCCGAATGACCCTTCAAACAAGACAATGCCCAAGCATGGTCATACTTTCTCACATTTTTTCTAACAATAATTCTCTTTTCTTTCTTCTTTCTGTCTTGCTTTACAGGATTCACAATATCCGTTGCTTTATCATTATTAGTATCTTCTTTAATTTCTATGGATACAAACAATGAAATTTAATTTACACATATATACTATTATATATACTATTATATAGTATATATATACTATTAACACATCTATTTTGATTATTAAATATATCCAAGTAATATATTAATTAATTAAAGAGGTGAATAATATAATGACATCATTGGATAGGGTGACATCATTGGATAAGGTGACATCATTGTATAGGGTGACATCATTGGATAGGGTGACATCATTGGATAGGGTGACATCATTGTTTAGGGTGACATCATTGGATAGGGTGACATCATTGTATAGGGTGACATCATTGGATAGGGTGACATCATTGGATAGGGTGATATCATTGGATAGGGTGATATCATTGTATAGGGTGACATCATTGTATAGGGTGACATCATTGGATAGGGTGACATCATTGGATAGGGTGACATCATAGGATAGGGTGACATCATTGTATAGGGTGACATCATTGGCAATACTATTCAACCATTAGCCTCTTAAGTATTCTTATATGAAAATGGTATTTCTAATTCCTTTGATAAATAAAAGAAAAATACAATAACTACATCATATACAGGTTAACTATTACCTAAAGGTCAGGAACTAGAGAGGCGGAGAAGGATGCCAAGTGCTAAATCAGTTTACATTTGTAAGCTATGATCAAAATATGCAAAAATAAATAAATTATGACATCTGAATTTTAAAATATATGTGCTAAGGGATTTTTATTACAATTTAATAAAATTATTTACCAATTTGTATACTTTTATTTAAAATGAGTTTTATACATATTTTACAATGAATAATATAATACAATTATTATTTATATATAGCAACAAATATGGTATTCAATGGTAATTATTAGGACGATTAAAATATTATAATTAGGTTGTATGCTTTGTAAGAGTATTAATTACCATACCTATCTATGGTACCTACCTTACCATATCTTATATTATTAAGTATATATATATATATTAAATATTATTATTACTTAGGTAATTAAACAACCTAGTATATATTTAGATACAAAAATATGTAATAATATTGAAATTGATTACTCAGCTTTAATTTACACGAATATACTTTGCTCTGTTAATTTGTTCTCAATGTAACTGATATTCAACTGTAATATATGTTCAATTGCTATTGAATGTGTGTATACAACATAATATTGATAACATTTTCATCGAGTCATCTTCCATAATTGAAACCACTCACATATGTATATTTAGATTATTCGTGCAGCCCCATAATGTAATTCAATATTGTAATACCAATTCAATTAATTGGCATACGTAATTACTGATTAATAATCAACTTAATTAAGTTCATAAGAGTCAATATTCGATTGGTAATTAGTTATTATAAAGAAATTATTAATGAATATTTTACTTACTAAGTTAGTGATTTACTAATGTGGTAAATGATTGAATAGCTGGTTCTAGATATTCAAATTTATAAAGAAAATCTATATATTTAATAATTAAATTACAGAGTACTCTGGTATCATTCTATTAATAATATTATTTGATAATTAAATTACAGAGTACTCTGGTATCATTCTATTAATAATATTATTTGATAATTAAATTACAGAGTACTCTGGTATCATTCTATTAATAATATTATTTGATAATCATATATGATAACCATTATTTTCCTCTTCAATTTTATCTTGTGAAAATATACTATAAAATAAAGCTACTAATAATAGTATAGCTCCTAGTGATGCCGTTACAGCTATAACAGAAATGCTATTTTCTTGAACATTATTTAATGTTGACATTTTAAAAAATAGATAAAAATAAAACTAAACTATAATTGTAAATACATAGTATTTAAGTTAGAAATTGTATATGAATTTTAAATTTTGAAAAAAATATTCGGTGACGTTTTACAAAGATTTACGAATAATAATTCATAGACGGTCGAAGTGGCCGCCTTCGTAACTAAGAATAACAATAATATACTAAATATATAAATCATATATAATATTAATACTATAATTAATAATACGGATAACTACTATTATATATTGGCAATATATGTATTAATATAATATTCGTATTTTACGAATGTTTAAACCCAAGATTTTAATAGTTGGACCATGTCAGGTAACAAAGTAATGGATTATTTTATTTAAATATTAATATCTTTATAAATTAAAATAATATGTTTTATAATTATCATTAAATTCCCAATATATGTTTTTGCAAGTAAGTAGTAAATATATAAATTTACTTTGAAGTAGTTTAGACTACAACCGGAATAAAACATACTTATTATTGACGAGATTCCAATTTAAGATCATTTAGTATTTCAATATAATTCCTACAAATATCGATATCAAGTTATTTTCAATATAAATGTAGTCTTATTATCCACCACTTATATTATTATAGGATTATTATATTTCTTCTAACTATTAATAATATCAAAAAAAATTATAATTATTAATATTTATGGAATCACAAATTATTAAAAATAAATAAATAGAGTACATTTTTAATATTAATTAAATAAATTCAATATATTTGAAATATATGTGAAATTCTTTCTGAAACTTGATCAAAAGGTGGCATTAATAGTCAAAACTCTACCAGGATTCTGTTATATAATTCTTAACGCCACTAGGTGGTATTATATAATAGACTTGATTCGACTGAGAGTATTGCATCACTATTACACATGCTCATTACATTAGTAATCTTAAAACAAAAATATATTTTAGTTGTATATATACAAACATTAATGATGAAATATTTATAATTATTTAAAGGAATATAATTTTCACCCGTATTCAGTACTACATAATATGGGTTCTCTTTTAGATTGGAATTAAGGTTCGAAAGACGAGGGTTTAATAGAAATCACCTCGATTTAGGTACGACTAAAATTGGAGGCGCTGCTCGTTCATAAATTCTTCACATACTCACATGTCATATTGTCAAATGATCATTTAACTTATGTTTTACACATATATGGGGGTACCCTATCGGATCTTTATTTCGCTTAATATTGGGGTTATTGTTGCGCTATTTCTAAATTGATATAATCCTTCGGGTCCCCTCAGAGCTACAAGAGTTCCAT
This sequence comes from Osedax frankpressi, assembly GCA_964035775.1. Lineage (NCBI taxonomy): Eukaryota > Metazoa > Annelida > Polychaeta > Sabellida > Siboglinidae > Osedax > Osedax frankpressi. The sequence goes on from OZ038313.1 coordinate 20,824,385, forward strand.
CGCAAACTTGCTGTCTGACGCCACAGAATCGGCCGGAGGTGATTATCACCCTACCGTTGGTTGTCGAATACTAGAGTTCCCCGTCAATAATATCCCTACCGCCGCGGGTAAGAATGTCGATGCAGATGTCGAGTTATGGGACTGCAGCGGAGATAATAAGTACGACTATATCAATATAATATATATACTATATCAATATATATATTCATTAAATCAAAGTTATTTATTTTATCTTATATATATTCTTATATATAATATCAATATATATATTCATTAAATCAAAGTTATTTATTTTATCTTTATATTTATGTTAAATAAATTCATTGAATATTTTATAATTTTCTTTATATTTTTTAATTTGTTTAAATATTTTATTTTATATTACATTTAATGAATGATTCATAAATATGAAAATTTAGATACGAATCTTGTTGGCCAGCAATGGCTAAAGATGGTGTCGGGATTGTTTTTGTATATAATCAAGAAAATCCAAATCATGATTCTCAACTCGAAATATGGTTTGACATTTATTTTATATTTATATTGACATTTATATTTATTGAAGCATATAATGATTTAATATTTACATAATTTGTATTAATAAAATATCTTTATTAACAGCGTCATAATTATTTTGAATTCCTCGAATAATATGATAAATATATTGATTATATTTTACTTTTCAGATAGAATGATTATAAATTAAATTTTTATCTATTCAAAAAAACAATTTTTTATTATTTTTAATTTTCTAAATTAAAAATAATACAGGTACAAATATTTTGTTAAAGAACAAGGCTTGAAAGACAATCAGTGTATAATTTTCGCAAACACAAATAATCTAAACCATTCAGTGAATGACGATGACTATAATCTACGTAAGTCCTACGTTTGAGATCAACTATGAATTACAGGTAGACAAAGCCGTATTATTATGAATAACATTCATTTCTCTACAGCCTCTCAAATGAGACAAATTCAATGCGTCACTATCAACATTACTGAGGATTGCGATTCGATTATGCACGAATTCAAGCATTTCCTCGGAGGATTAATGTCGACGTTATCGGAAAGAAGGGAAAAGGAGGAACTCAGCATCATGAATCAATACTAGCCTGGTACCACTAAATCTACGATTGTCTAGATACATTTGCATTCATTTCATTTCTAGCCCCATCTTCGGAGTTATCTTTTGTAGTAAACATTTGAAGTTATAATTTCATTTTTTTATCGATATATTTATTCAAATAAAATTATAAAAATAGGTCATCGTCAAATAAATTCTATGTATCAAGATCTAATAATTTCTATCTATATTATGAGTAAAACATGTGTCATAAAACACACATTATTGTATTAACAAATACGTATAATGGCATTTAACAAAATTCTATGGTTTCGTAGATCTTCGTAAAAGTCTTTGCGGCATTGTGCAATCGTAAATTGCGATCCACTGATTGTAGAATACTCGGAGCACTTCGCAAACACTCAGTAAATAATTCATCAAAGTATTCATGCCTTTCTTGTCCTTCTCTTATCTGTACTTGAATTCTTTTTAATTCCAAATTCTGGGAAAACAAAAATAGATATATATATAATATATATATATATATAATATATAATATATATATAATGTATATTATATATATATATATTACTTTATATTTCTAATATCAGAATTATAAAATGATAAAAAGAGAGAAACAAAACATACCATTTTTTTAAAATAATAATAAATATTACCACAAACAATATACAAATTCTTTCACCGTGATTTACCTCGGGAATACAATTCCAATTATCTGATAAAGAGGTATATTATATTGGACACAAATTAGTTTATCAAGGGGAAATTTCTACTATATTTGTATTCATATAATAATTTATACCTGAATCACTTATTTCTTCGCACATTCCATTGAATTCCTATGAAAATGGAATTAATTGAGTTTCTTTTACGATATAATTAATATATCATTTTTTAACTAATTACTTACATTTAGGTGACTAGATAGTCCGACTTTATTAAAAATACTAGATAATTCATTTGGATTACTCGATAATAAACTTAACAGATAATAAATGAATTATTTTATAATTAAATTTGTCAGGTTCTGAGAATAATGTAAAAACTTTATCTTTGTGAGATGATACTGCTTCGCTTAGAATGCAATATTTCTTTTCCTCTTCCTTTAAGGCAGTCCTAGTTCTGTAATTTTAAAATTTAGTGATATATTCATTGCTACCATAACAATAATAATAGTAACAATGCATTACAATAATAATACAAATTTTCAAATAGATGTTACCTCATTAATTCTTTTTTAAGGTGAATATTTTCATATTTTAAATTGTGATCTATTTTTCTGCTTTCTCGAACTTCTCTGATTTCTGCGCATTGTAAAGAAATATTAGAACCAAACGGACCATATCGCTGTTATCCAATAGCGAGTATACACAAAGGCATACCTTGGTTCCTGAGTACGGTGTAAACCGTATCCCCTTTTGCTATGATACCTTCGACACCATCTCTACACATTCCTCCCGTGTAAATTCCATTGATGAATAGCAATCTGCGAGATTAAATGTTTGGATTAATTGCCTCCGAATGAAATGTTTTCAACGATGTAAATTAAGCCTTCAATTAGCGTTAATTGATTCAAGTGGTACGAAATGCTAAATTGTAATACCTATCTCGATATACATGTGATATTGTATACTGTACACTCTAATACATAATATATATAATAAAAACATGCTACTACAGAAGTATACTTTATTCTGAAATGTTTTTTAGAGAACTAACATGTCTTCCGATCTTAGAGATTTCTGCATTGCATTTTTTTCGGTGTTTATTCCAAATATTATTGGATATGCGGAGACCCTGAATGTGAAGGACTGCGTCGATTTTATTGTGATAATTTGTTTTGATTCTCCAACGCTCATAATCGAATGCAATTTCTCAGTCATCTTCAAAAGGATGCAACGAGAAGTAATGTATTATATAATATCGTACATCGTTATATTAACTAAAGTAATTAATCGCGGATCCACTGTATATATTCTATTATTATTAACAATAGCTATGATAAGGTAAGATTACATCGACGTTTAGTTGCGGAATGATGTGAAAACTTTTTTTAAAACCTGGTCTATGTGTAAATCTTTCTTTAGGATCACATCCTTTAAATCTCTAATCTTATCTTCTCCTACTAGGAACTTCTTTTTTAAATCGTATATCTCTTCCTCGATCTAATTAACGACCGATATAAATGATCAAGTTAATTAAATCACTGTAAATCTTAACAATAAATTTATATGTATTGCTAACTCGATACTAAATTACTATACTAATACTATACAATACTAATACTATATTACCTCTAGTATATATTACCTTTATTAGTTATATATTACCTCTAGTATATATTACCTTTATTAGTTATATATTACATCTAGTATATATTACCTTAATTACCTCTAGTATTTTTGTAATCATTAATTTAACAGGAAATTTTAATTGATATTTCACCACTAACCTTAATATTTGTCAATTTCATATTTAGGCTCTCTTTATTGTTATTGGTGATATCATCTATTAAAATGACGTAATTGATATACAAATATTAATACATTTGATTTAATGTCTGTGGTATGCCTTTATTATATTTAGTGTAGGTTTTTATAAACAGATTTCAATATTTCATTTGGTATTGACAAATAAAACTAATAATGAATAAATAAAGATAATATTATCTTGTTTTCTCTCTCTCTCTCTCTCTCTCTCTCTCTCTCTCTCTCT
>OZ038313.1:20828386-21070886 GCA_964035775.1 Osedax frankpressi
ATGTTTATTGATTATGATTATTAATTCCAATTCTTCAATACAATAGTAGATTATTTAATTAATTAATTCTTCGTCATTGTTAAGATTAATATATAATATCTACTTCGAAAACAAAAATAATATCCTATATAACTATAACTATATAATATAACGAATTTTGCATACAGAGTTGCATATATTATATAATATAATATCACAATTGATATAGTAAATAGTATCTAATTTACTAACTTAAATCAGCCCAAGTAAGTTGGAGCAAAACTTCTCCGTTTACATTATTGCCTGAAGGATTTATAATTCAAGGTCATTATATTATATTGTTCTATTGTTATATATCATAATTACATTTATATCATTATTATATTATCATAATAGTAGTGATGTAGTTATAATGTAATTATGATAAAATGAGTGAAATATTTAATAGTTACTAAACATTCCATAAATAAATGTGAAATATGAAATGGCATGAATTTAATGTATACATTATACACATACACTATATGCCATACACATGTAATGCTGTCAATGTCACGCATATGATAATGTATTACATTATTGATATATGTAAACCAAATAATACTGTAAACCTATTTAATTAACATATGCAAACGGTTAGCTATTCTGTCATTAATCAGCATTAATAGCAAGAGCTATACCCTTATACCCTTATACCCATAGGTTATATTCCTATGGAGCTATACCCTTATACCCATAGGTTATATCCCTATATCCTTATGATAGTATATACCACTATACCCTTATGGTAAGTTATACTCCTATACCTTTATGATACGTTATTCCTATATAGCCTTATGATAGACTATACTCCTATAACCTTATGGTAGGTTATACTCCTATACCATTGTGGTAGGTTATACCCCTATACCCGATTGATAAGTTATACCTTTATACCCTTATGATATACTATACTACTATATACCCTTGTAGCAGGTTATACGTATATACCCTTATTGTAGGTTATGATAAGTTAAGTATCATAAGTTATACCTCTATACCCTTATGATAGACTATACCCATATAACTTTATGGTAGATTATACCCATATACCCTTATAATAGGCTATACCCATATACCCTTATGGTAGATTATACCCCGATACCCCTATGATAGGCTATACCCCTTTACACTGACCACTCTAGAACATCCCTATTCCCGCTACATTATATAATATTGTCCTCCTCATAATCAATTAATAATGTTAATTGTAATAAAGATGGTATTTTATTTTATACTACAAGTACTTCATATATATATATATATATATATATATATATATATATATATAATATATATATATATATATATATATACATACATATATATATATATGTATGTAACTTATAACTTATATATATATATATATATATATATATATATATACATATATATATATATATAAGTTACCTATAGGCATAACCTATAACTGAAGCGGACAGTGCGGGCATATTCAGGACATCGGCTGACCACCGTGCCACTGTTTGTACTGACCACTCGACAACCTCACACCTAGACGGTCGACGAGTGGACATCGCGGTGTTGCAGACACCAGTTCTACTATTTCCGGTTACAGCGTAACCCGGTGATGAGGAGGAATTCATCTGGTCAATTGTCGCACTTCCATCGTGAATAACCACTGTCCCATTTATATCTGTACGCGCGGTGGATATACATATGGGTCATAGTACAAATAAAAGCAAACATAAAAATTGTATGATGTTAAAACTTAAATTAAATGTACATAATATATATATATATATATATATATATATATATATACAGCAGTAAACCTGTTCTGTGAGTTTCCAGAATAACCCCGTGCCTGGATGAATGTGATTTAAGCGCCATTTGATTTGCCGATACCTTTATAGTAGTCTGCGTTACATTATCCGCATCGTAGGAACTATAAGAACCGCTATCCGCTTCGTCCGGTAGGTGGTGTTCGTTCTCGAGTACTTCCCGTAATACTTTCGCCTCGACGCGGGGTACTTCCGGAAGTTTGGCTGCCCGTACGCAAGTGGTCAATGTCGCTTCTTTTTCGACTCCGCCCCCGTTAGACTTAATAGATTTCGTGCGCGGAGGTGGGGTCGGATACCCTGCACTTCCGGTGCTACGTTCGGAACTCTCGGTATTAAGGCAGTGGGTGCCGTTAGCTATAGTAGTTCCCCTTCCGAACGTTATTCGGTCACTCGTTAGTCGACCACTACTAGTAGTAAGTAAAGTAGAACTATTAATAGATTTAGTAGTAGTAGTGGCAGTAGTAGTAGGAGTAGTAGTAGATGTAGTAGGTATAGATTTAGTAGGTGTAGTAGTAGTAGTAGTTATGGTTTTATTATTACTCGTGTGAGGGCGTGGTTTGAGGGGAGGAGTTTCGAGAGGATCTTTACGTTTCGTTGCGGTTTCGGTGGAGTTTCGTTTAGTTTTATGGTGGTCGGTAGGCGGACATGGGGGCGTGGTATGTGAGGTGGCATTGGACGGATGTACGACGTTTAAATGTTCACCGGAAGTTGTGGATGCGTGGTTACGGGCACGTGACCTTAACCCGTGTTTCGTCGATGCCACGGATTGTGATTTCGTTTTACTTTCGAGTTTCCCCGGTGCAGAAGAAGGGGCGTGGTTAACGGCCGAAGGGGCGTTTTTACCGCTCGATGGGATTCGATTGCCAACGGAAAGGCTATCGTTGCCGGTCGAAAGAACTTGGCCGTTATTCTGTAGTTGAGACATGCAAGGTGGGGAGGATCTGCGATGTAATTTGGGTTTCGGAGGCAGTTTAGGTCGCAGTTTCATTGCAGTAGGCGATGATTTATCGACGACAGTAGGCGTGGCTAAGACGTCAGTGGGCGTGGCCGAGGCGATAGTCGGCTCGGCAGAGACGGTAGTGGGCGTGTCTGAAGCGATAGTAGGCGTGGCTAAGCCGATGGAGTGTTGGCTTCTCTGCACGGCGTGTCTCCTATCAACGGGAACCTGCGCCGTGTGCCCGTTTAAAACGTTACGTTGTGAAGTGGGTGTAGGGTTTGCTCTCCCATCCACTAACCTCCCATCCACTAACCTCCCATCCACTAACCTCCCATCCACTAACCTCCCATCCTCGTCGTCTTCCCCATTCCCAAACCCCTTGTTATCTACAAAGGAGCTGTTGCGCGTTAAGTCCGGCGAGCATGTTCTAATTGGTGAACCGTGGTAACAATCCGTACAAACCGAACTACCGGAAGGTGAAATGTAACTACCGGAAGTTGAAATGGAACTACCGGAAGTTGAAGGAGAACTCCCGGAGATAGTAAGCGAGTTTCCGGATGTTGACGACAATAAGCTGGCGGCTGTAGACCCTGTAGTCGTGTCTGGTATTGCGGATGGTGCGGGTGTCGAAGACGTGGCGGGTGTTACGGGAGAGGAGGGTATGGAGAGTTTGGCGGGTTTCAAGGGTATATCGAGATCTGGTTTCGAAGGGTTTACCCCATAGGTTTTGGAGTGCAGAGTATCCACGTTGCAATACACTTCCGGGCAACTATTATTGCTTCCTTTACCTCTAGAACTATCTTGACCGCTAGGGTTATTCCCGCCACTACTTCCGACCCTACTATCGCCCCTCCCAAAACTCCCATCGTTGACTCCGCAGTCGCTGCCACCATCATTACCACCGCTAGACGATTTGTTGTCGCTTTGATAGCAAGGCGATACACGACTATCGTAATCGTAACACTGAGGGGGGCAAGGGGCGTAACGAGCGCCGGTGCGTTGGGCTACGGGGGTAGCGGACGGCGTTAGCGAAGACTGTCGAGTGGGCGGAGCCGGGGGCGGGACTAACGGCGCGCCAACGCCGCCCCTAGCGGGCAGACGAGGCGCAGTGGGCGGAGACAACGGCGCCGTCGTTACGGTGGTGTCCGTCCAACCGGAAGTCAGCGTAACGGGTCTCCGACGCCTACGCATGCTCGCGTACATCAGTTCGTCGGTAGGGGTCGCGTAAGGGGACGGCTCGGCGTGCAGGGTTCCAGTGGCGTAGGGGGAGAAATCGGTCGGGGATCGCGAGGGCGCCTTGGAGTTCGAGTCCGCCGACGGCGTGGCGTCCGGCTGCGATAGGAACGATTTGAACTTTAACCTCGCGTAGAGGTCACCCTCGACGTCGTCTTTGTGTCTGGGAGGAGCGTCGTCATAGTACCTTTTAACGAACCAATATCAGTTAGACAATGTGAGATATGATACATAAAAAAGAAAACATTTGCGGAAATATGGTCATTTGTGTTCTATTGTGCTCTATCGTAGGTGTAGTTTTATATATAATATAGCATAAATAATTATATATAATTATACATATATATATATATATATATATATATATATATATATATATATTCATATTTACGTATATATCATGAATTACCTATGTAAATGTCCATTCATTGGACTAGTATCTTGTAGAGCATTGAGTCCCTGATCTTCTATTTGAGCATTCCTACTGTCGTAATAGGAAGGTCTCCTTCTACGCCATCTAGTAAATAAACTATTCGCAGACGCCATTTTATATTATTCTGAACGTCTGTAAAAAGTCATTTAATTCACGTGAATTTATACATCTGATATTTATAATAATTAGTATAATTTAAGTTTAAAAATTAATAAATAAAAACTTATTCCCATGTTAATAATATGATTATGATCATATATATATAAATAAAATATAATATATATATTTATATTATATTTGTTATAATTCAATATTATAGTATCAATACCCGAATATTGCAATGTAACTGCATGGAAATTAAATATCAAATATATATGATATACAACTGAGGTTGTTTTATGGTTCTCGTCTGTCATTTTGTTTAGTTGATAATTACAATAAAATCATTTATAATATACTACTATTCTACTCTATATATATAAAACTATAGTTTTAAAAGTTATTTATAACGAACACAAATTGTTTACATTGAAAACATAGTAAATACGTATGCTACCGTTATCAACACTAATTATAGATGGTTGTAGTAATGTTAAAATTATTACAAAGTTAAAATATCAAAAACTTAGATTAGCTAAACGATAGATTATTTAGATATATCTTTACAATACAGTGCATATTTAATAAGGCGATAACTGAGTTTCATTATTTATAATTGTAACATGAGATAGGGATTGATTTATATTGATCTGTATAAAGTGAATTTGGAGTAAATAGAAATGTATTATTATACATTATTATTATTGTACTATGTATTATTATACATAGTACAATATATACAATATATTAACAACAACATATTTGTTTATACAATCTTTAGTATACATATAAATATATGTTTTGATATATAATATACTATTAATCAAATATATATAATATATTATGATAACATATTTATCAAGATAATATGCTATATAATATACTATATTATATAGCATACTATATTAAATAGTATATTATAGACCTAGAGTCGATTACAAATTCGACGCATTAAATGTTAAAAAGAGAAATTAATTGGAGGCTTTGTTAACGATATCAAAGTCTGCCCAGGATCTTATAGCAAAATGTATATCCGGACAATAATACCTATTTATATCCTATGGCTATATGTTATGTTATATATGTTATGTTATATATGTTATGTTATATATGTTATGTTATATGTGTTATGTTATATGTGTTATGCTATATGTGTTATGCTATAAGTGTTATGCTATATGTGTTATGTTATATGTGTTATGCTATATGTGTTATGCTATATGTGTTATGTTATATGTGTTATGTTATATGTGTTATGCTATATGTGTTATGCTATATGTGTTATGCTATATGTGTTATGTTATATGTGTTATGCTATATGTGTTATGCTATATGTGTTATGCTATATGTGTTATGCTATATGTGTTATGTTATATGTGTTATGTGTTATGTTATATGTGTTATGCTATATGTGTTATGCTATATGTGTTATGCTATATGTGTTATGCTATATGTGTTATGTTATATGTGTTATGTTATATGTGTTATGTGTTATGTGTTATGTTATATGTGTTATGTGTTATGCTATATGTGTTATGCTATATGTGTTATGTTATATGTGTTATGTTATATGTGTTATGCTATATGTGTTATGCTATATGTGTTATGCTATATGTGTTATGTTATATGTGTTATGTTATATGTGTTATGTGTTATGTTATATGTGTTATGCTATATGTGTTATGTTATATGTGTTATGTGTTATGTTATATGTGTTATGCTATATGTGTTATGCTATATGTGTTATGTTATATGTGTTATGTTATATGTGTTATGTGTTATGTTATATGTGTTATGCTATATGTGTTATGTTATATGTGTTATGTGTTATGTTATATGTGTTATGCTATATGTGTTATGCTATATGTGTTATGTTATATGTGTTATGTTATATGTGTTATGTGTTATGTTATATGTGTTATGCTATATGTGTTATGTTATATGTGTTATGTGTTATGTTATATGTGTTATGCTATATGTGTTATGCTATATGTGTTATGTTATATGTGTTATGTGTTATGTGTTATGTTATATGTGTTATGTTATATGTGTTATGTTATATGTGTTATGTTATATGTGTTATGTTATATGTGTTATGTTATATGTGTTATGTTATATGTGTTATGTGTTATGCTATATGTGTTATGTTATATGTGTTATGTGTTATGTGTTATGTTATATGTGTTATGTTATATGTGTTATGTTATATGTGTTATGCTATATGTGTTATGTTATATGTGTTATGTGTTATGTTATATGTGTTATGTGTTATGTGTTATGTTATATGTGTTATGTTATATGTGTTATGTGTTATGCTATATGTGTTATGTTATATGTGTTATGTTATATGTGTTATGCTATATGTGTTATGTTATATGTGTTATGTTATATGTGTTATGTTATATGTGTTATGTGTTATGTGTTATGTTATATGTGTTATGTTATATGTGTTATGTTATATGTGTTATGCTATATGTGTTATGTTATATGTGTTATGTTATATGTGTTATGTTATATGTGTTATGTGTTATGTGTTATGTTATATGTGTTATGTTATATGTGTTATGTTATATGTGTTATGCTATATGTGTTATGTTATATGTGTTATGCTATATGTGTTATGTGTTATGCTATATGTGTTATGTTATATGTGTTATGTTATATGTGTTATGTTATATGTGTTATGTGTTATGTGTTATGTTATATGTGTTATGTGTTATGCTATATGTGTTATGTTATATGTGTTATGCTATATGTGTTATGTTATATGTGTTATGTTATATGTGTTATGCTATATGTGTTATGTTATATGTGTTATGTTATATGTGTTATGTTATATGTGTTATGCTATATGTGTTATGCTATATGTGTTATGCTATATGTGTTATGTTATATGTGTTATGTTATATGTGTTATGTTATATGTGTTATGTTATATGTGTTATGTTATATGTGTTATGTGTTATGTGTTATGTTATATGTGTTATGTGTTATGCTATATGTGTTATGCTATATGTGTTATGCTATATGTGTTATGTTATATGTGTTATGTTATATGTGTTATGCTATATGTGTTATGTTATATGTGTTATGTTATATGTGTTATGCTATATGTGTTATGTTATATGTGTTATGCTATATGTGTTATGTGTTATGCTATATGTGTTATGCTATATGTGTTATGTTATATGTGTTATGTTATATGTGTTATGTTATATGTGTTATGTTATATGTGTTATGTTATATGTGTTATGTTATATGTGTTATGTTATATGTGTTATGTTATATGTGTTATGTGTTATGCTATATGTGTTATGCTATATGTGTTATGCTATATGTGTTATGTTATATGTGTTATGTTATATGTGTTATGTTATATGTGTTATGTTATATGTGTTATGCTATATGTGTTATGTTATATGTGTTATGTTATATGTTATATGCTATATGTGTTATGTGCTATATATTGTATGCTCTGTGTGGATATTTAGTTTTCAAGTGAATTGAGAAATCGTTTTCGCGAAATAAAAAGTTAAACAATCTTTTGCTTTATGAAGAATAACATGATTTTTATCGCAGGGAAAACTACGAATAAATATTATTGTTTTTATTTCCGCGTTGCGTTCATTTAATATATAATAATATTACGAGTAAATTATGTAATACCTTGTAATATGTAATTCACTGCAGATTACGTATTACATCTTCAACATAACATTATAAAGTTATGAATGTTATGGGACGTTGAATTTGTATCACAACATTATTCTGATCTATGATTTATATAAATGTTAATATAAAAAGGAAAATCAAGGAGATAGTGAAGGTTATTTAAAAGTGAATGAAATTACCCACCACCTGGTGTTATAGGTATGACGTAATAAATGACGTTATATAATAGTGTATGTATATACAAATATGTATATTTATTTATGTATGTATTGACACTTAATAATATGTTTTGAAGGTACAATGCGCAATGAAAAGTGTACAATATACAGTGTACAATGTTCAGTGTACAATATACAGTGTACAATGTACAGTGTACAATGTACAGTGTACAATGTACAGTGTACAATGTACAGTGTACAATGTACAGTGTACAATATACAGTGTACAATATACAGTATACAATATACAGTGTACAATGTTCAGTATACAATGTACAGTGTACAATGTACAGTGTACAATGTACAGTGTACAATGTACAGTGTACAATGTACAGTGTACAATGTACAGTGTACAATGTACAGTGTACAATGTACAGTGTACAATATACAGTGTACAATATACTGTATGCAATGTTCAGTGTACAATGTACAGTGTACAATATACTGTATACAATATACAGTGTACAATGTTCAGTATACAATATACAGTGTACAATATACACTGTACAATGTATACCGTACATTATACACTATACACATTACCAATTACCTCGGCAATCAATCACTATGATGGTATAGTATCACTGTATACTTTTCATAGTATATTTGTAATTAAATGATATAATATTCATGTAATAATAAAACCTTTGTAAACATATCAAAGTCGTTTTATATTCTCGAAATGTTATTTATTATCGATAGTTATACTCATTGTCCTACACCATAGATTGTTGGGACAATAACCACGCAACAATATATAGACTGTCATAGACTATGCATAGACTGTCAAACCTAACAGATAAATTGATATATAATATACAGGCACATACATTCAGTAGACTGAAGCATTATTCCATTGTTAATGTTGGATGCCAGTTAATATTGAAGTCTTGCATAATATTGAGGGTGATATATTTGAATATCCATCTCTCTTTATAGAATTGTATACAGTTTCTATAGCATAAGTCACATTTAGCATACTCGCATGTATATGTAGAAATATGTATACGATTACGCAAGTGTTCACTATGTACGATGTTCACTATATACTATGTTCACTATATACGGTGTTTACTATATATATATATATATATATATATATATATATATATATATATATATATATATGTATATATATATATATACGGTGTTCACTATATATACGATGTTCACTATATATACGGTGTTCACTATACACGTTGATAACTATATATATACGCTGTTTACTATATATATATACGGTGTTCACTATATATACGGTGTTCACTATAAACTGTGTTCACTATATACTGTGTTCACTATATATACGGTGTTCACTATATGTACGGTGTTTACTATATATACGGTGTTTACTATATACAGTTTCACTATATACGGTTTCACTATATACGGTGTTAACTATATACGGTTTCACTATATATACGGTGTTCACTATATACGGTATTCACTATATACGGTTTCACTATATACGGTATTCACTATATACGGTATTCACTATATTCGGTGTCCATTATATACGGTGTTCACTATATACGGTGTTAACTATTAAGGAGTTTACTATATATAAACACACTCTGTATTGCAGATATACATTCCGGCACCGCAGTTAGGTATTGTGGCTATCGCAAATAAAACCCACACTTTCCAGGTGTCAAATGTGTTGATAATCTCCAGTTCGTACACGATAGGGTCAATATAGTGCCGGGTCAAAGGTCGGCAGGTATCACGCAGTGGTCGGCTAATGTAATATGACACCCGACTCTCGCAAACCCACATTGTAATTCTAGGCGAATGTCGTACGACGTACGCCCGGAAATACAACTCGTGCCAGAGATTCATGACTCATCCTTCATATCTTCCAATGTTCCCTATTTTTGTACATAAGCCCACTAACTATGATTAACAGGTATCAATACTAAATTTAACATAAATTCTTAATTAATATCTCAATGTATAATATGTATATATATATATATATATATATATATATATATATATATGTGAGTGCATGTGAGTGTGTATGTGTGTGTGTGTGTGTGTGCGTGTGTGTATGTGAGTGCTTGTGAGTGTATACGAGTATATTTATACATATGATACTATTGTTGGAACTCCTGTAAAACTAATTTCAAATACAGTCGTAATTACTAATGTACTCGTTATTTAATCGTAGTAGGAAGGTATGAGAATGTTTATCTATACATTGTTTAGGTGCGAACCGATTGAAATGAAATACACGAGAACTCGTCATGTTCATTAACAGGAGACTCGAAACGAAAACCTAAATCGATTCAGTGTGACAGCTGTATTTGACCAATGTTACCAAAGTCGGTTACAATAGGGAATGGTAGGAAATCCATAAAAAGTATTGAACAACAAACATATTATTAGTAATATTGCTAATATATAATGAAATCATGATTTAAAATGTAACCGTAGTATAATCTTATAATATATCTTATAATACTCGTGCGATGTATTACGTAATCTGGTATTATCTTAAAGATGTAACAAAATCTCTAATATATATAAGGGAATTAAGAATATAGATTTTTATAAATTTGTTTTATTAGTAAAGTGTGAACTCAAAGTAAGACAATGAGTTTACTACAAGCCGGACATACCTACGGACATACATATCCTACGGACATACATATCCTACGGACATACATATCCTACGGACATACATATCCTACGGACATACATATCCTACGGACATACATATCCTACGGACATACATATCCTACGTACGTATGCATTATTTTAAATTATCATTAACTTCGGTAAATTCATATTAATTAGTAAAAAAAAGAAGTTACAAATTTCTAAATAAAAATATGATTTAAGAGCTACAGGTTCTTCGATGGATTATTTGATACTGGCTCTTTTGATGAATACTGGCTATTTTGTAGAATACTGGCTCTTTTGATGAATACTGGCTCTTTTGATGAATACTGGCTCATTTGTAGAATACGGGCTCTTTTGAATTCCTTCTAAATATTTTTGGATATCCTAACACTTCTTTTAAAATAGAATTATCATTTGACCAAGAACTAAGAGAACGTAGGGTACGATAAATCCTAAATCACAATATATTTCTATTTTCATGACATTAGCATTATCCATATTTTCTTGGCAATCGAAAGCACCGTAATATATTATATACTTTTTATTGTCATTTTCCATAATTATTCCAGTTTTATACCCTCTATAAATATAGAAAAGATTGAAAAATCAATGTTTAATTGTTCTAGTGTATTCGACTCTATGGCTAGAATTTTATTGCTTTTTTTCCGTCATCTTTCTGAACATCGATGTGCATTTATTTAGTATATGGGCAGTACTTTTAGTTTTAATGAAACCTAAACTGGCAAGATGAACCAAGTTTACTTTTTTGAAGTAC
Organism: Osedax frankpressi; assembly: GCA_964035775.1. Classification (NCBI taxonomy): domain Eukaryota; kingdom Metazoa; phylum Annelida; class Polychaeta; order Sabellida; family Siboglinidae; genus Osedax; species Osedax frankpressi. Next base: position 20,840,198 of record OZ038313.1, read on the forward strand.
CTGAAGTCGAACCATATTTAATATGCTTAAAAAGATAGAGTGAATCGCTTAGGTAACTTTTGCTGGAATCGGATAAATCAACTGTTCGGATTACAGTTTCCTGTAAAGGGCAGTTCGAAAAATGCATTATGTCGCAAAGCAAACATAAGAGATATCATCATTACATATTTATATATTTTATGTAATACTATATTTTTATAAACCTCTATTTGTTTGCTGTTATTGAGAAGAATAGCTAATGCTCTTTTACTGTTATACCCGTAAGATTATTAACTCTAACTACCTTTGTCATAGTAACTTCAACTGATGTCTATATATAATGGCAATCTGTACATCATTTGGAGATAATAACTGAATATCTTAAATCGTCCAGTTTGTATTTAGTAAGTATTCAATTTCTAAAAATCCAAATTCTCTATTAGCATGAAAAAAGGGAGTTTAATTATTATCAGTGGCATATTTGTCCAGTCTCAGATAACATTTTATTATTCGAAAATAGAGATTCATTTTTGGACTTGACCTGTACTATGATCACGTGACAGGGATGTAAATAAGATAGCTTCATCATTGTCATACATATATTGGTACCTTGTCCCCGAGTAGATCAATTATTACAAATTCTTAACTTTTCCAATTATAGGTCCAGAGGTTAGATTACTATAATACTAGATATCTCCTTGCCTAACACCTGATTGTGGGGATACATTAGAATATATATAAGTACACATTGATCTGCTATGAATATCATTGAGAAGTACTTTTAATCTATCGAGAATAGGTAGAATTTTGAATAGTTGAGACCAAAAGCATTACTGAAGCCAGCCAAACATAAACAGGTTTGATCTTTTCTGTACAGCTCCTAATATCGATACCATTGATAACCTCTCGTATTTATTAGTTTCAGGTGAACATTTCTATTTCATCTAGAACGTGGAATTTTTCTATACTTTGCTAAGCTTTTAGAAAATATATTTTGAAATTGGTGGAGATTATTTCTATAGTCCCTGACCTTCATGAGTAATTTGTCAAGTAATATTTCTGTATTGATTGACAATATAATACATATACATATTTATATCAGTATATATATATATATATATATATATATATATATATATATATATGTATATATATATATGTATGTACATATATATATATATATATATATATATATATATATATATATGTATGTACATATATATATATATATATATATATATATATATATATATATATATATACGTATATCAAGTAGATATTATTCAAGGAAATATTGCATTGTAATTATTTACGAGTTAATGGTCAGATTAAACTAATATCTATGTTAATATTTATACGTAATACCAAGAAATTTAGTAACCAAAATAATGAACCCTTTAGTAATCTTCTATATCATAATATTATGAAAATTAATCATAATTATTATTAAACAATTCAGTGATCTAAATATTTATTTCATATCGTTTTATTAATCAGTTCAAATCCTGCATTCCGCATTATAAATTAAATTAACTAGTATCATATATTTAACTAATTATTATTATATTATATTATTCTATAATTAAAGTATAATGCTAAATTAAATTCCAAGTCATAAATATATTATCAGCAGTTTTATTATTGATAAATGCTAATACAACATATCCATAATGTTATTAGTATTAACAATAGTATTGATAAATGCATGCATTGTGTATACGGACATGTAAACTTACAAAGTGTGATATATAGCGTACTACCTAGATGACACTTAAAGTTGAGTTTTGATATATATTACGAACATTGGAAGTTCGTATTCGAATTCAGTTGGAATTTTAATCAATTGGAATCCTTTGAAAGGTTGCTAAGGGTTGCTGTACCGATACATAGACATTCACGAACGCCATATGAGAATATTATTGCCCATGACGTAATATTTTGATTACCACAACTAATTACGCAATACTAGAAATTATGTTTATAGAAATTTTATAATCGCTCTAATTCAATTTAATTTCTATTGATATACAATTAATAGAATAGTGGAATGTATCTAGTCACTACCTTACCCATTCATACAGCTGTATACGATTAGTGATATACTATTATAGCATCATATATATAATAAATGATATGTACATGAGACTAATAAGATTGTGATATATATATATATATATATATATATATATATATATATATATATACATATATATATATATATATATGTATATATATATATATATGTAATTTATTTTAGTGGTCGGTGTATTAATACTATTTACTAATGTTGTAAATCATCTACAAATATATTTATAAGTAATATTAATACTTATGTCAAATATTCCTGAATATACACAATATTTTGATTACAGTAACAGGGAAATCAACTCCATTATATACTATAATAGTATATGCAGTTAATTAACTTGAGTAATATATGATTCCTATAGAGTAAACCAAGTACAAATATAACGTAATTTACAATATCCGTTTAGCGGGCGAATTATAAATATGCATACAGATAGTGATGAAATAAATGAAATATATATACATTGTACACTGTACATTGTACAGTGTACAATGTACAGTATACATATGTTAACTTTAGTTGGTACATTGTATAGTATCTGTAAATATATACAATATATAATAGTCTAGGCTAGCTGAATAAGATAGTATACCTGTTCATCGATATATATACATACAAACATATATATAAATATATATATATATATATAAATATATATATATAAATATATATATATAAATATATATATATATATATATATATATATATATATATATATATGTTTACTACTAAATACTTATATATATTTACTATGCACTATATTATATATACAAGTTTGTATAGTATCTTATTATAGAACTAATATGCATTGTATATTAAACCTAATGCAATATATATTAGATTATAGATCTGTCTATAGTTTGATTTCTAGGAGTTAAAAATAGACATCCGTTAGACAAACGGAAATACTGTTTATCTAGACTTTTTTTTTATTAAAGTTCACTCAGTAATTGAAGGCTTGGATTATATACACAAAACATAAATACACACAAACACCTATACATATACATAACTATATACATACACATACACATACGCAAATACAAATACACATACACATATATAAACACGGAACTTACGTATACGTGTATAAGTGTGTATGTATCTGTGTATATACACACATATACATACACACTTGTATACACATACATACATACATACATATGCATACATATGCATATACAAACATATATGCAAACATATATAAACAAACATCCATACGATATATACACACATACACAGACACACATACACACCGTAAGCGCACACATACACACACTTAGACACACACACACACACACACACACATACAAATATATACACGCCTACATGCACATTGTGCGTGTAGTGTGCATCGCATACACACACACAGACACGCACAATTATACCTTCACACACATAAAGTGTATACACACACACGCACACGCACACACACCTACACACTTCCACCACTAATATGTTTAAGCGCAGGCTAAAAAGCTTCCTACTTAGGTGAGACTAATCACCTCCCAAATATTATATTTTATTTTAAAACACTTACACTTACACTTACACTTAAACTTACACTTACACTTACACTTACACTTACATTTACACTTACACTTACACTTACACTTACACTTACACTTACACTTACACTTACACTTACACTTACACTTACACTTACACTTACACTTACACTTACACTTACACTTACACTTACACTTACACTTACACTTACACTTACACTTACACTTACACTTACGCTTACGCTTACGCTTACGCTTACGCTTACGCTTACGCTTACGCTTACGCTTACGCTTACGCTTACGCTTACGCTTACGCTTACGCTTACGCTTACGCTTACGCTCACGCTCACGCTCACGCTCACGCTTACGCTTACGCTTACGCTTACGCTTACGCTTACGCTTACGCTTACGCTTACGCTTACGCTTACACTTACGCTTACACTCACACTCACACTCACACTCACACTCACACTTACATTTACACTTACAATTGTCACACCTTGTTACGCTATATTTCCTTTATCTTTATTTTACTATATCCTTCATTTTTTATATGTAAACATATTGTAGAACATTTATTAATATGTTAAATTCTTTATGTAAACTAAATTCTTCACATACGCACACATACACGCAGATACACACCCCTATACACACAAACATAAACACGCACCATGTTGCGTATGTGCGTGTGTGTATGCGTGTGTGGTTACAAACACCAGTGTGCTCACAAGCAGCTATATGTACTGCATGTTCTATTGGGGCATGATTGTATAGGTTTGTATAGGTTTGTATAGGTTTGCATAGGTTTGTATAGGTTTGTATAGGTTTGTATAGGTTTGCATAGGTTTGCATAGGTTTGTATAGGTTTGTATAGGTTTGCATAGGTTTGTATAGGTTTGTATAGGTTTGCATAGAGTGCATAGGTTGCATAGTAGAAATGGCAGCTCTACTGTGTGTTTAGCGATGTGTCCACCGTTAATTAATTAATCCCCGCACGAGTTTAATGCAACCAATATTTACATGAGTGTTCGCAAAACGATAGTTACGTAATCTCCAGGAAATATAAATATTACGTAACACCGGTGATTCACCCCGATACACATTACTTAACGGCGAATATAAGATTATATAATAACTTCTAACGCAAGTTTACCAAACAATATACTTTATATTAATAATTATAATAACGTAATTAATTAAATAATATTAATCAAATGCACAATATAATTAATAATATATTGTTATAAGTAATAATAGTAGTCAGATACATTATAATTAATAATATATTATTTAATCATACATCAAGTTTTACATGAGTATATTTACAGGATATACTTTTTTCCTAGAGGTAATAGTATTGTTAATTTTAAATTAGAGTAAGTAAAAGTTAAAATAATATATTTCATCGTAATTAATTTATGTAATTTAAAATTATAGATAGTTATTATAGTATATTAAGCCAATTTATAGTATACTATTATTTAGATATTATAATAGTATATAGATTATAGAATATAAACTATATGGATATTTATATGAATATGTTGATAACTATTATACTAACTACCTGATTATAATATAATATATTAAATATTATACTCCTCATATGTAATTCTATTATAAAATGATATGCTAAATAGAATCAAAACTGGCATGTGGAAACTCGTTTTAAATCGAACAAGACATACGCCATCTAGTGATTAAAAAATATTGAAAAATATATTTATTTTGTAAATATTGCATATATAATATTACATATATATATCAATTAAATATATATTAATATATGCAATATTCTTAAATATATTAAATATTCTTAAATATAATAAATATTAATATATAATATATAAACATATAATATATTGATTCATTTATATACATTTTGATCTTAAATTAGTTTCATATATGATATATCAAAATATTCTATTTATTTTTAAATGTCTGTTCTTTTAATACGAACTTTAAAATCAAGTTTAAGCTAATAAATATAATATATTATACACAAATATGTATTCTGTATTATATTTTTTAATTATAAAAGTTTATAAACTTATTTTTTTAACGTATAAGTTAAAGTTAACTTTATTAAAATATAAAATAACCATTTATGACATAATTTATTATTTTTATCCATTTATTATATATTTTACTACATATAATAGAATTTTTAAAATAGGTATAACATACTTATATTTACTATATATTATATATTACTATTTAATATATATTATAATATATAACAAATTAGAAGTTCTATTATATTGTATTATAAATATTACCTTATTATATATATAAAATCTTAACTTTTCATATATAAATAATATCTAACAAAAAGTGTATCGAATTAGAATAGAAAATACATCATTTTTTTTAAAATTAATAACACTAAGACAATAACAATAGGATTAAAACAATTGTTTCACCCAACTTACAAGGTTGGTGATCTTTAGTTGGCCCGAAGAAGTCAGTCGATTGACACTCGAGACTTATTTCATGCATCATATAATAATATTACTGGAGTATGCTACTTTTAAAGGGAAACTTTTCATGAGACAAATATTAAATATAAGTAATAGTGCAATTGGTGTAAATTGTACAATTTTACAGCATTTCTGAATACTCTGTACACTCTATATAGTTTACCATATTGTACAATGTACGATGTACAATGTACAGTGTACATTGTACACTGTACACTGTAGAGTGTACAATATGTTAAATTATATAATGTTCGTATAAAACGAAACCTATGCGGAAAGTTACTTTGGACCTTATTCTCTGTGTAGAGGGCATTTAAAATTAAACTTTCAGATTAAAGGTTCGCAGGTATTATGTCATTAGAAATTAACTGCCACCAAGAAATGGTATATCATCATCATACACAGGAAACGTACAATGTACGTCGTACATTGTATACATTAGTTTATTGATACTATCTTAAGTCAGTTATTTTTGTTATGAAATATTTAGCAGTCAATATTAATATTACTATTTGTATGTATATTCGATATTAGATAGATTAAATAAAAATTAGTTCATTTGCAAGAAGTTTATATTTCTGTTTTGTATATTGAATTCAAACAGTTCATTTTTAATAAAATTATTTAATAATAATAAAAGTATTTTTTAAATAATATAATTGTCTTTGATCAAATCTTGGAAATGTTTGATAAGCAAATCAAATTATCATGTTCACATTTCTCCTACAATATTTGTTATCTTATATAAATATTTATTATACCAAGATAATGGCTATTATTATTAATGGTTTTAATTTTAAAGGGAGAAAGTTAGTTAATTAGTTTATAACTTTTTCAAAGTATAGTTGAAATCAAGCATAATATATTTATTATCATATTTAGCTATAGAATTGTATAGGTCAGTATAATTAATCAATTATAGTTTTAGGCAAGATTGTCATCGGGTTGTGGATAGATTTGGTTATTTTAGTATGCATTTATTGGTAAAGTTATCAGTGATATTAAAGTAATATTGTTTATTTAAGGGTAAAATACTCTATGATATTATTACAATATAATTTAGTTTTAACACATATACAAGTTAATGTATAATTATAAGTATATATGATTATATGATTATATGATTATAAGTATATATGAAATATATCAAAATAAATAATGCAAACAATTATTTCATATTTTATATAAAGATAATATTAAATAATTATTTAATATAATTATAAATTATTAATATAAATACAGCTTTATTATACAATGGTGTCATAATATGGTTTTTAAAATCAAGTAGTGCAACGCACATCGTGCATTGTTCCATTAACAAATTCTAATTGTCTCTAATTACACTACTTTCCAAAGTAAAGTCATAATAATAATCACGGTTTGAATTAGACACCAAATTTTGAAATGATTGTACTATTTTATCCAAATCAATGGTAGCATTTGATGTAGAACTTGCCTCCAAAACACTGGCCAATTTGAATGGAACATCTCTAAAATAAAAGATATTAATTAAATTAAATAATAAATTTCTTAAATAATTAACAATATGATAATTCTAGATTTTATATGTTATCCTAAATTATATATGTAATATTTAATCTAATTATGTAGTTAATTAATAAATGTTAGTAAATATTTTTAAATTATCATTTCTATATTTCAATATATTTCTGTATAAAAGGTAGATTATTATTTCTAAGTGATGTATCCAGTAGACTTGCTATGAAGTTAAATAGTTGTAAAACTATCAACTTTAGGGAAAGTCCCCGGACCTGTTGTAGAAAGTACAAGGATCTTTAGGATCACAAATATAATTCATATAGAGTTTATGAAAGCTGAGATTTTCTTTGGAAAAGAGCTAAACTTTAGAATTATATTCATGTCACAGCACAGTTATGCAAGTGATATCAATTACATTGATATTATCTCAACGGGGCTTACTCATTGGGTATATACTTTTTAACTTAATTTTAAAAGCATTTGTGATTTCTTAAAAAAAATTCTATACATTAATGAAACTTTGTGAAATTTATTTCAATTTATAAAATTATAATTTCATTTTCTCATATATTTTGTAACTTGATTTTGTAATTTGGAAAGCTTTTATAAAACTATATATTTATTAAACTATATTTTGTTATTAGAATAATATATATATATTTTGTACACGATAATATATAATACTATATAATAAAATATTAGCATATATCTATATATGCACCTTTATATTATGCTATATCAATGTGTTTGATAGTTCAAAGAATTTACATATATTTAATCAGTACATATAACTCTATAACCTATAGGCAGCATTCATTTTATTAAGAGATGAAGTATGGTTTTTAAATGGTTCCAGCGGCTTTGAAGGATCTGTTTCAAATAATGGCATTTGTGGCGTTATCGGGTATGGCATCCGAGTATTTGTCGAGGAAACCACATAATTTCCTGTTGAAAACAATTAAATTATAGAATAGTGAAATTTACAATTTAATAACAAATTAAAATAATTACCTATAGTCACTATCTAGAATTAATATTATAATTGTAGAGGTTAAAGTAAGAAATAGTAGATTTTTGAAGAGTTAAAATATATTCATCAGATGATAACCTCTCAGGTCAGATGGCGCTAAATTGTCAGATGGCGCTAAATTGTCAGTTGGTGGTGAATTGTAAGTCACATGTAGCTTAGATTGATTCTCTCCCATTCTTATTTTAAAATAATGAAATTGACATTAATGTTGGGCTAAAAGAATATCTAAGATTAATGATATTTATTCCTAAAGTATTTTGAATAGTTTATAAAATATAAATATTAAAATAACAATAAAATTATTAAATAAAATATATATATATATATATTATAATGTAATTTATTATTATTATCCGGATAGGGTATTAGTAAGTATTTTGGATTGTAGAAATGGGGGATAATGCGGCTTAAAGTTAGATTTAATTGATTTAATAAATAAAACATTTAATAAATATGACATTAGTTATAACATTATTATAATAATAACTAATGAATTAAATAACAATGAATAAAATAAATTTGGATATTATATAAATTGTGATTTTTTAGTAGAACAGTGTATAATTTTTATTTATTAGTATATAATAAAAAGTGTCCAGGTTTTATATTAAATTCAAGTAAATAATTACATTTAAGTGAGTTAATTGTATATATATATATATATATATATATATATATAAAAGTGAGTTAATTGTATTATAAGCTATGTTAAATTGAATTTGAATTTGTTTGTCCGTTATCAGCATTGATAGTGTATTGATTAAGTAAAAATGTAATTCTATTGTAATATATGGTATTTTAAAAATTAGTTTTATATTTTCTTTACTTATTCTGTCATATATTTCCGCAGGGCGTAATTACAGGCGTAATTACATGCTCTGTATAAGTTGTATTCCATTAATAATATATTCATTAATGAAAGTGCTGGCCAACAAATACTTTTACCATTTGATCTAAAATGTAATATATTCTCTATTCGGAAAAAATCAATTTAATTTAAAATGGCTTTTTATTTTTTATTGTAAATAAAATATTTCTTAATTAAATATTTAAAATTATATTTCAAAATATTTCATATGTTTAAATATATTGTTAATAGTTGTATTTTATTTTTTTTTCATTTACAGTTTTATCTTATCATTTCAAACAATATGTTTCTATAATCTTTAATTTCATATACAAATATTTACAAAATGATTGAAAAAATAGTATTTTCAATAAAACAGCATTTTAAATTTTTTAAATAATTATACAAATTTTAATATCACAAAGTACTTGCACTATATCACTCCTATATATGTGTATAACTTACTTGGATTTTATTGAACCGATTAAATACTTATGACCTACATAAATAACTTATTTAACACAAATGGGTAGTTGATCTTCCTGATTTCGGCTACTATTTCATAGAATAAATTGTGAATAGAACTAAGATTTACCTAGTCACCAACTTTATTCAAACTAGTTTTAATTTTTTTAATTTTTAAATAAACCAACTTCCTCATACTACACAACTAATTACACTATCTGATTATCATTTTATCACCTACTATATTAATTATATATGTAATATTACTGGTATTATACTCAATATCATATTTTTATAATAAATGCATGCCATACATTTTACGCACCATTATCAAATAATAATATAATAATTTTTAAACCAAATTCTACATTTAAATTAAAACATATATTATATATAAGAATATACTAATTAATATACTAACGTACTTAGCTAGGTAATATTAAATAATGATTTAGTTAACTGCGATATTTATCTATTTTTATAGGATATAACTATTTGTTTAATTATTGATTTATAATATACATACAATTTTAGTTGTGTAACTAACGTTTATAGTTGATTATTTAACAAATATGATATTTTAAAACTGTATAAGATTAATATATAATAATTAACATATTTTAAATAATATATTTAGTAAATATTATTTCATTTTACATACTATAGATGGCACTACCAGTAATAATACTTATAATAAGATTTAGAACAAATTTCAAACTTGTATTAAATTAATGTAAATAATCTATCATAAAATCCATAATAGCATAGCATAATACATCACTTTTCTTAATATCGAATCTTCTAGATATAAATTAATGTACGTCACATAAAACCATTCTATGAAATGTAATAATTTAAATAGAGTATATAAACGAATATTTTATATCCTACAAAAACTATTCTCTGTAGTATATAAACAATACATCGGATGCACATTGTACATCGGATGTACATTGTACATTGTACTACTGCGATCCAGATATTCAATTCATATTTCTATTAGGAAATGTAGTGCGCAATTTGTATAGCTTCTCTGGTGTTTAGAATCGTCATTTTCATATTTATATAAGTTTTATATAATATATACAAAATACGGACAGTTAAATTAGTTAGCGGATTTTACATATTTATAAGATAAAGTAAATTTCAAATATTATTAGTTATCCACATAAATTTGTATTTTCCAAAATAAAAATATTTGTTTATAACCCAATTAAATAAACTACAATTTATTAGATATGTTTAGCTATTAACTCTCATATTTCAATTAGGAATTGTAAATATTATAATTTCAAATATAAACATATTTTTTGTTTTAAAATTAAATATTACAAATATAGTAAATACTGATAACTATAATTTTTCTAAATATAAATTATAATTTATGAGAATATATTATTATAAATATGTATCATATATGATAATATATGAAATATTAATATATATATGTGTATGTGTGTAATTAGATGTATTTCATTTACTATATATTATACATTCTAATTAAAAAATAACTTTTATAAAATATGAATTATCTAGTAATATACAATATTATTATAATTGACACATTCAAAATATACCCACATGAATATAATTTATATTTTATTTAAATTTCAAAGAAATATTTTACATAGCATAATAATTCTTACTAATATTCGGCTATATATAAATTCTAGGTCATGAACAATATAAATAGTATAAAAAATCTTTTTATAAAATATATAAGTTTATTAAATATTAATTCTTATTATATAAGTTAATGAGATTATCTGTCCATATTCATAAATGAAACTATAATTGATAACTATAAAATATAACAAATCGGTTTAACTAAATAACATCATAGTGTAGCAATTAGATCACAAACAAATTCTTAACAAATATATATAGATATTAGAATCTATAGATAGTAACTCATATAAAGACATACTAAATAAAGCGCTAATATCATTATTGCTGCATATCTCGTTGACTTTTGATATTAAAAATGTATAATCATAAAATCATAAATATAGATGTTGTGTATGTTTGTGTGTATGTGTGTGTGTGTGTGTGTATGTGTGTGTATGTGTAATACTATAAAATTGAGAGTAACACAAATGGCACAACTTTAATAGGGAATCGCAAGTATCACACACGCAAAAAGTGTTCCTGGGTTTATGTACATTAAATAAAGGCAAAAATCTCATACATCGATCCACTGAGCAGCTCCTTGGTCCACTAATTCTTGATTCAAATATATGGCCTGTATAAATAGATATATTGAATATAGATAGAGTTTAATACTAGTGTTATGCAATGTGAATAAAGGTATCGGATAGGGTGTGATTATGGCGTAGTTAAGTTGTAAACATTTTGATTGGGCAGACAAATGTAGAGGTTGCAGTAGGGAACTCCGTCCTCTTTATACACCACTTCTGCTTTTACGCTACGCTGAAATACCATATTCCTCATCACAGAAATATTGTCTTCGCTGAATTCATCTGCACGGGAGATTGGATTTACAATTTCTTCATATTAACAGATGAGATATATATAAATTCATATGTATTCGATGTTTTACGTGCATTATTTTATGATTGTTATGTTCAATTCAAATTGTTTAAATAAATAATATATTATGGTAATTTAAAATAGAAGTATTTAAACTATTTTTTATCAAGTGTATTGAAATCATTGTCTTAGTTTTGTTTGTAGTAAATGGATAAGCCATATTAAATATCAACTACTTTTTAGGTAAAATAAGTTGTGGGTTTATATACAAGTTGTATAAGAGGGTATCAAGTGTTTAATTGGTTTGTAGAATGAAAGAAATAATACAAATATATAGGAGTAATGTTACACTAATATTACACTAATGATGTATAGCGTCAGTATTTTATTGGATTCTAATTATTTTTAATTCTTAAGTATCTGTGATTACTTTAAAGTATCATATAGTATATGAATTACATTACTCATCTTGTATACATTTTCAATATTTAGAATAGTTAATTAAGTTATTTTTATATAATAAATATTTAAATTTATTTAATAATAAGTTATATCTTTATTAAACTTATTTGTACACATATATTATGGTAACATATATATTCAAATATATTTAGAAATACAGACGTTAATAAATGAATGAATTTAATAATATTAATTATATTGATCAATTAATAATCTACACATATATAGCAGTAGCATTTACTTAATAAAGTAGATAATGGAATTAAAAAATATTGTTGGTTTCTGATAAAATTGTAATTGAAAAATAAATGACAGTTTATATGAAATATTGCCAGTTTATTAATAATGTGTTTATTGCACATTAAAGATTAACTCAATTGCTATTTTGAATATTTCTAATTCAATGTTAAATTTGATACTAGATTGATTCTTCAATCAATCAACTTACAACAGCAATATAATCTTTACAAATATTGAACCATTGTAATACAAATGAATTCACAATTTGTATTGAACACATCCGAATATAACGTAAGACAATAGCGAGTACCAATTACTGATCTATTATGTTATGAGATATACATCTTTATACAGAAATGGTTGTTATTAGTTAATTGGTCCAGGGTTTAGGCAAATTTGATTTTATTACGCAAATCCATAGTTGTAAAAATACATTTTATTATCAGATATTTTGATCATGTGACCTGAATGTTTATTTTGTATTTCATTTTAAAATAGCCGTTTGCCCGATGAGAATAAATATTTCATTCTGTGCAGTACACACTATAATGCTATTATTACGTTATTATCGTGAACTTTATATTGAAAAATATTGATTTTTGGAAACGAATAAAGAATTAATATTCTAGGAGATACTTTTACATATATTCAATAAATTAGCATATAGACATATCGCAATGCATATCGCATATTTATTTTTGGGCAAGAATTAGGACTAGATTTAGGACCTTCGATGGGAGCGATGTTGGACAGGAAGCACTCAGTTGCCTGGAAGGGAAGCGCAGTAAAGTCGCTGCGAATTTGTCTGAGCAGCGAAGCGTTGATGCTCTTGAAGCCTCCGTAGTCGAGGAATTGAATCTCGCAGTCATCCGTCAATTCGTCGATAGCAATGATGAGCGCCCGGAACCATCCATTGTACATTGGGGCCGAACAAACAGTGCCCACTGTAAAGAGTAGGGGGTGGGGTTATATTTACTGTACTCACTGCGAGGAGTAGGGGGTGGGGTTATATCTACAGAACTCACTGCGAGGAGTAGGGGGTGGGGTTATATCTACAGTACTCACTGTAAAGAGTAGGGGGTGGGGTTATATCTACAGTACTCACTGCGAGGAGTAGGGGGTGGGGTTATATCTACAGTACTCACTGAGAGGAGTAAGGGGTGGGGTTATATCTACAGTACTCACTGCGAGGAGTAGGAGGTGGGGTTATATCTACAGTACTCACTGCGAGGAGTAGGAGGTGGGGTTATATCTACAGTACTCACTGCGAGGAGTAGGGGGTGGGGTTATATCTACAGAACTCACTGCGAGGAGTAGGGGGTGGGGTTATATCTACAGTACTCACTGCGAGGAGTAGGGGGTGGGATTATATCTACAGTACCTACTGCGAGGAGTAGGAGGTGGGGTTATATCTACAGTACTCACTGCGAGGAGTAGGGGTGGGGTTATATCTACAGTACTCACTGAGAGGAGTAAGGGGTGGGGTTATATCTACAGTACTCAGTGCGAGGAGTAGGAGGTGGGGTTATATCTACAGTACTCACTGCGAGGAGTAGGGGGTGGGGTTATATCTACAGAACTCACTGTAAAGAGTAGGGGGTGGGGTTATATCTACAGTACTCACTGCGAGGAGTAGGGGGTGGGGTTATATCTACAGTAATCACTGCGAGGAGTAGGGGGTGGGGTTATATTTACAGTACTCATTGCGAGGAGTAGGGGGTGGGGTTATATCTACAGTACTCACTGAGAGGAGTAAGGGGTGGGGTTATATCTACAGTACTCAGTGCGAGGAGTAGGAGGTGGGGTTATATCTACAGTACTCACTGCGAGGAGTAGGGGGTGGGGTTATATCTACAGAACTCACTGCGAGGAGTAGGGGGTGGGGTTATATCTACATTACTCACTGCGAGGAGTAGGAGGTGGGGTTATATCTACAGTACTCACTGCGAGGAGTAGGGGGTGGGGTTATATCTATAGTAATCACTGCGAGGAGTAGGGCGTAGGGTTATATCTACAGTACCTACTGCGAGGAGTAGGGGGTGGGGTTATATCTACAGTACTCACTGCGAGGAGTAGGGGGTGGGGTTATATCTATAGTACTCACTGCGAGGAGTAGGGGGTGGGGTTATATCTACAGTACTCACTGCGAGGAGTAGGGGGTGGGGTTATATCTATAGTACTCACTGCGAGGAGTAGGGGGTGGGGTTATATCTACAGTACTCACTGCGAGGAGTAGGGGATGGTGTTATATCTACAGTACTCACTGCGAGGAGTAGGGGGTGGGGTTATATCTACAGTACCTACTGCGAGGAGTAGGGGGTGGGGTTATATCTACAGTACTCACTGCGAGGAGTAGGGGGTGGGGTTATATCTACAGAACTGACTGCGAGGAGTAGGAGGTGGGGTTATATCTACAGTACTCACTGCGAGGAGTAGGGGGTGGGGTTATATCTACAGTACCTACTGCGAGGAGTAGGGGGTGGGGTTATATCTACAGTATTCACTGCGAGGAGTAGGGGGTGGGGTTATATCTACAGTACCTACTGCGAGGAGTAGGGGGTGGGGTTATATCTACAGTACTCACTGCGAGGAGTAGGGGGTGGGGTTATATCTACCCGTACTTACTGCGAGGAGTAGGGGGTGGGGTTATATCTACAGTACCTACTGCGAGGAGTAGGAGGTGGGTTATATCTACAGTACTCACTGCGAGGAGTAGGAGGTGGGGTTATATCTACAGTACCTACTGCGAGGAGTAGGAGGTGGGGTTATATCTACAGTACCTACTGCGAGGAGTAGGGGGTGGGGTTATATCTACAGTACTCACTGCGAGGAGTAGGGGGTGGGGTTATATCTACAGTACTCACTGTGAGGAGTAGGGGGTGGGGTTATATCTACAGAACTCACTTCGAGGAGTAGGGGGTGGGGTTATATCTACAGAACTCACTTCGAGGAGTAGGGGGTGGGGTTATATCTACAGTATTCACTGCGAGGAGTAGGGGGTGGGGTTATATTTACAGAACTCACTTCGAAGAGTAAGGGGTGGGGTTATATCTACAGTATTCACTGCGAGGAGTAGGGGTGGGGTTATATCTACAGACCTACTGCGAGGAGTAGGGGTTGGGGTTATATCTACAGTACCTACTGCGAGGAGTAGGGAGTGGGGTTATATCTACAGTACTCACTGCGAGGAGTAGGGGGTGGGGTTATATCTACAGTAATCACTGCGAGGAGTAGGGGGTGGGGTTATATTTACAGTACTCATTGCGAGGAGTAGGGGGTGGGGTTATATCTACAGTACTCACTGAGAGGAGTAAGGGGTGGGGTTATATCTACAGTACTCAGTGCGAGGAGTAGGAGGTGGGGTTATATCTACAGTACTCACTGCGAGGAGTAGGGGGTGGGGTTATATCTACAGAACTCACTGCGAGGAGTAGGGGGTGGGGTTATATCTACATTACTCACTGCGAGGAGTAGGAGGTGGGGTTATATCTACAGTACTCACTGCGAGGAGTAGGGGGTGGGGTTATATCTATAGTAATCACTGCGAGGAGTAGGGCGTAGGGTTATATCTACAGTACCTACTGCGAGGAGTAGGGGGTGGGGTTATATCTACAGTACTCACTGCGAGGAGTAGGGGGTGGGGTTATATCTATAGTACTCACTGCGAGGAGTAGGGGGTGGGGTTATATCTACAGTACTCACTGCGAGGAGTAGGGGGTGGGGTTATATCTATAGTACTCACTGCGAGGAGTAGGGGGTGGGGTTATATCTACAGTACTCACTGCGAGGAGTAGGGGATGGTGTTATATCTACAGTACTCACTGCGAGGAGTAGGGGGTGGGGTTATATCTACAGTACCTACTGCGAGGAGTAGGGGGTGGGGTTATATCTACAGTACTCACTGCGAGGAGTAGGGGGTGGGGTTATATCTACAGAACTGACTGCGAGGAGTAGGAGGTGGGGTTATATCTACAGTACTCACTGCGAGGAGTAGGGGGTGGGGTTATATCTACAGTACCTACTGCGAGGAGTAGGGGGTGGGGTTATATCTACAGTATTCACTGCGAGGAGTAGGGGGTGGGGTTATATCTACAGTACCTACTGCGAGGAGTAGGGGGTGGGGTTATATCTACAGTACTCACTGCGAGGAGTAGGGGGTGGGGTTATATCTACCCGTACTTACTGCGAGGAGTAGGGGGTGGGGTTATATCTACAGTACCTACTGCGAGGAGTAGGAGGTGGGTTATATCTACAGTACTCACTGCGAGGAGTAGGAGGTGGGGTTATATCTACAGTACCTACTGCGAGGAGTAGGAGGTGGGGTTATATCTACAGTACCTACTGCGAGGAGTAGGGGGTGGGGTTATATCTACAGTACTCACTGCGAGGAGTAGGGGGTGGGGTTATATCTACAGTACTCACTGTGAGGAGTAGGGGGTGGGGTTATATCTACAGAACTCACTTCGAGGAGTAGGGGGTGGGGTTATATCTACAGAACTCACTTCGAGGAGTAGGGGGTGGGGTTATATCTACAGTATTCACTGCGAGGAGTAGGGGGTGGGGTTATATTTACAGAACTCACTTCGAAGAGTAAGGGGTGGGGTTATATCTACAGTATTCACTGCGAGGAGTAGGGGTGGGGTTATATCTACAGACCTACTGCGAGGAGTAGGGGTTGGGGTTATATCTACAGTACCTACTGCGAGGAGTAGGGAGTGGGGTTATATCTACAGTACCTACTGCGAGGAGTAGGGGGTGGGGTTATATCTACAGTACCTACTACGAGGAGTAGGGGTGGGGTTATATCTACAGTACCTACTGCGAGGATTAGGGGGTGGGGTTATATCTACAGTACTCACTGCGAGGAGTAGGGGGTGGGGTTATATCTACAGTACCTACTGCGAGGAGTAGGGGGTGGGGTTATATCTACAGTACCTACTGCGAGGAGTAGGGGGTGGGGTTATATCTACAGTACCTACTGCGAGGAGTAGGGGGTGGGGTTATATCTACAGTACCTACTGCGAGGAGTAGGGGGTGGGGTTATATCTACAGTACCTACTGCGAGGAGTAGGGGGTGGGGTTATATCTACAGAACTCACTGCGAGGAGTAGGGGGTGGGGTTATATCTACGGTACTCACTGCGAGGAGTAGGGGGTGGGGTTATATCTACAGAACTCACTGCGAGGAGTAGGGGGTGGGGTTATATCTACAGTACTCACTGCGAGGAGTAGGGAGTGGGGTTATATCTACAGTACCTACTGCGAGGAGTAGGGGGTGGGGTTATATCTACAGAACTCACTGCGAGGAGTAGGGGGTGGGGTTATATCTACGGTACTCACTGCGAGGAGTAGGGGGTGGGGTTATATCTACAGAACTCACTGCGAGGAGTAGGGGGTGGGGTTATATCTACAGAACTCACTTCGAGGAGTAGGAGGTGGGGTTATATCTACAGTATTCACTGCGAGGAGTAGGGGTGGGGTTATATCTACAGTAATCACTGCGAGGAGTAGGGGGTGGGGTTATATCTACAGTATTCACTGCGAGGAGTAGGGGGTGGGGTTATATCTACAGTACTCACTGCGAGGAGTAGGGGTGGGGTTATATCTACAGTACCTACTGCGAGGAGTAGGGGGTGGGGTAATATCTACAGTATTCACTGCGAGGAGTAGGGGGTGGGGTTATATCTACAGTACTCACTGCGAGGAGTAGGGGGTGGGGTTATATCTACAGTACTCACTGCGAGGAGTAGGGGGTGGGGTTATATCTACAGTATTCACTGCGAGGAGTAGGGGGTGGTGTTATATCTACAGTACTCACTGCGAGGAGTAGGGGGTGGGGTTATATCTACAGTAATCACTGCGAGGAGTAGGGGGTGGGGTTATATTTACAGTACTCATTGCGAGGAGTAGGGGGTGGGGTTATATCTACAGTACTCACTGAGAGGAGTAAGGGGTGGGGTTATATCTACAGTACTCAGTGCGAGGAGTAGGAGGTGGGGTTATATCTACAGTACTCACTGCGAGGAGTAGGGGGTGGGGTTATATCTACAGAACTCACTGCAAGGAGTAGGGGGTGGGGTTATATCTATAGTAATCACTGCGAGGAGTAGGAAGTGGGGTTATATCTACAGTACTCACTGCGAGGAGTAGGGGGTGGGGTTATATCTACAGAACTCACTGCGAGAAGTAGGTGGTGGGGTTATATTTACTGTACTCACTGCGAGGAGTAGGGGGTGGGGTTATATCTACAGTACCTACTGCGAGGAGTAGGGGGTGGGGTTATATCTACAGTACTCACTGCGAGAAGTAGGGAGTGGGGTTATATCTACAGTACTCACTGCGAGGAGCAGGGGGTGGGGTTATATCTACAGAACTCACTGCGAGGAGTAGGGGGTGGGGTTATATCTACAGAACTCACTGCGAGGAGTAGGGGGTGGGGTTATATCTACAGTACCTACTGCGAGGAGTAGGGGATGGGGTTATATCTACAGAACTCACTGCGAGGAGTAGGGGGTGGGGTTATATCTACAGAACTCACTGCGAGGAGTAGGGGGTGGGGTTATATCTACAGTACCTACTGCGAGGAGTAGGATGTGGGGTTATATCTACAGAACTCACTGCGAGGAGTAGGGGGTGGGGTTATATCTACAGTACTCACTGCGAGGAGTAGGGGGTGGGGTTATATCTACAGTACTCACTGCGAGGAGTAGGGGGTGGGGTTATATCTACAGTACCTACTGCGAGGAGTAGGGGGTGGGGTTATATCTACAGTACCTACTGCGAGGAGTAGGGAGTGGGGTTATATCTACAGTACCTACTGCGAGGAGTAGGGAGTGGGGTTATATCTACAGTACTCACTGCGAGGAGTAGGGGATGGGGTTATATCTACAGTGCCTACTGCGAGGAGTAGGGGGTGGGGTTATATCTACAGTACCTACTGCGAGGAGTAGGGGTGGGGTTATATCTACAGTACTCACTGCGAGGAGTAGGGGGTGGGGTTATATCTATGGTAGGGATACTATATAAATATATATTTAGTAGCAATAATAGTATTACATGTTAGTTACCAAATGGTATTTATTTAATTGTGTTTATAATTATATATATTTGAGTTTACCTTGAATACAATTAGTTGTTGAACCCATTAGAATTAACCACTAGAGTTAACTAAATCACCTACAACTAACTGGCTAAGATTCAATGATATGCATTCGGATATAACAAGTAATTTATATCCAACCTCTCTTCTTTATCTTAATGCTCATTGCGATAACCATATAAACATTGAACTCACCTTCAAGAGATGTTCAGACGCGGCAAAATAAGAAATAAAATGGATCCGATGGTTTGACCATTTAGAGACATTTATAACATTTCACAGAAATGAATAATATTCCAGCTGAATATATCTGATAACATTAATCTCTAACTTCTGTATATCCAACACTCTCTAGATAGAATCACATAGAAATTCACCTTGGACTATTTACCTTGTTAAGAGGTAAAGCTGCACACTATCTCTCTCTCCCTCCCCCTCTCCCTATCCCCCTCTCCCTCTCCCCATCCCCCTCTTCCCCCCCCTCTCTCTCTCCATGACAAAATCATAAATTCTTTGGTATGAATTTCGCAATGAAAAATTACAATCTATGTAAATTTCATGAGAGTCTTTCCTAGAAACCGGAGTAAAGAAACCCTCGTACCAATGTGTAAATTCCTATAAATATATACGAAGAAAGAAGACTTAAGAATATATCTCTGTGGAGGTCATACATCAGATGCAATGTTTTTCATAGTTGACATATTATGACCAATTTTTAGACGGTTTCATATATATGATCTAGCGTCAAGCTCAAATTGACTATTACATTGAATAATCCATTTTGTTCATAACTTTTAGGGGACTATATTAGATTAAGTCTGAATCATTGTTCAAATGTTTGCAGAATACTGGAATATTACCCAGGTATCATAAAGACAGTCTTTATTAAATAAATGTGAAATACATACAAACCAATGCCACCAATTTGTAAATATACCAGTAATGTTGTCTAAGGTGCAACATATTGAATAGTGCTAGTTTTACAGAGTCCCAACATTCACAACCAATAAACTAGAATAACAAAAATAGACTCTCTATATGACGAGATGATATGTCTGCTATACTAGGTTTACTTATAGGCAGGAATTAACAACATGATGGAATTAACAAAGAGATAATACTCTGGTGAAAGTTCACCTAGACTCCGTAAGATGAAATAAGAAGATAGTGCACCTATCTATGTATAAAGTATTCACTACGGGGTGTTGTAAATAGCATGCATTACTCACCGTTGGGATAGAGTTAGTTCATGGGGGGCTATACCTACAGTATTTACTATGGGGTGTTGTAATTGCGGACTAATAATGGGACTGGTCACTTCACTCGTTGACGGCGTAATCACGCGGGGAAACTAAAACTGCGCAGATTTAATAAACTACGCGGTCAAGAATTCTAGGCATAATAAAAATTATAAATCGGGATAACAATAGGTGAGCTGAAATGTGAAGTTGTCGGCGGGGCTGAATAATCAGTAGACTAATGGCGTATAAACCTTCAATGGGCCTGGGAAGCATGGGAACACAGGCGTCCGGGTACATAAGGACAGGAGCTACGGAATAGCATTCACTCATGTCCTTGTCTTGCTGTTGCAGGAGTTTGAACGAAGACTGAAGGCGTGTGAGAGGAGATGTTATTATGAAGGTCACTTGTGAGAGGAGATGTTATTATAAAGGTCACTTGTGAGAGGAGATGTTATTATAAAGGTCACTTGTGAGAGGACATGTTATTATGAAGGTCACTTGTGATAATAGATGTTATTATGAAGGTCACTTGTGAGAGGAGATGTTATTATGAAGGTCACTTGTGAGAGGAGATGTTATTATGAAGGTCACTTGTGAGAGGAGATGTTATGAAGGTCACTTGTGAGAGGAGATGTTATTATAAAGGTCACTTGTGAGAGGAGATGTTATTATAAAGGTCACTTGTGAGAGGAGATGTTATTATAAAGGTCACTTGTGATAAGAGATGTTATTATAAAGGTCACTTGTGAGAGGAGATGTTATTATGGAGGTCACTTGTGAGAGGAGATGTTATTATGAAGGTAACTTGTGAGAGGACATGTTATTATAAAGGTCACTTGTGATAAGAGATGTTATTATAAAGGTCACTTGTGAGAGGAGATGTTATTATGGAGGTCACTAGTGAGAGGAGATGTTATTATGAAGGTCACTTGTGAGAGGAGATGTTATGAAGGTCACTTGTGAGAGGAGATGTTATTATGAAGGTCACTAGTGAGAGGAGATGTTATTATGAAGGTCACTTGTGAGAGGAGATATTATTATGAAGGGGGAGAGTGGTTTGCCAACGTGGTGAGGCTGTTGGACGAATACGTGGTTGGGAGATATCACGCTGCTCACCCAAACCTCAGTGGCCTCTCCTTCTTCCAGAGGTAACTGTATGGTGCAAAGGGGAGGGGGAGTTAGACACGCCTCACTTCAGGTAGCGGTGTTTAAATGGGATGTCATTAATAATTCTACAGCAGATGATCTACATTACGGTTAAATGCGATCTTTTCCGTGTCTAGCCTTGGATTAGAATAGAGATACTAAACTACTTCTTGACTCCCACAAATATATGTTATGTAATGTATAAGGTAACGGGATCGGTTATGCAAGATCGATAAAGACCAATAATTAATATCAATAATCCCAGACTAGCTAATAAATATACAAATCAGACTACATATAGATATCGACTATATTAGATATCAACATACCTTGATATAATATATTACTTTCATGATAATCTCATCAAATCTAATAGGCTTTACTTATTTATAGGATATTAATAATGTGTAGTATACATTTTGCAGAATATATGATATAATTAACATACTCCTATATTTATTGAGCTAATAATATACATAAGATAAATTCCCCTATAGTTAGAGGATAGTTAAATATGGAAAACAGTGAATAACTGTACATTGTGATTCTAGACTAAAATTCAAACACGTATCATCTTTTGCATGTTTTCGATATCATCCATATCCAAAGGTGAATAATCAATTTCGGGGAATTTCAAAGGAGGAAAGCGATCTTTGATCATATCCAAAGCAACATCAATCTGAGATATAGCACCTGCATGTAATTTGTTTTATTACAAAATTATTGAATATTGAGGTTCAAAGTCATAAAAGTTATTTTTATATTCATATTTAAAATAAGATTTATAACCATTATTAGTTTTATAAAAAATAATCTAAAAGTAATATAAATCATAAATCAAACTAGATGGTACATTAACATATATTAATATATAAGTACATTTTAAACATAATTTCAAATCAAACTGATATATTAATGATAAGATGACCTTGGATACAAATCACTTGGAAGTCTTTACAGAAAGGTTTGCGTTTTATAGTAATTTCCACTCCTGAATCATCCTTCAACATATTTATATTCTTGCCAGCCTAATTTAAATATTTTTTAAAATACTTAAATTATTTATATACATGATAAATTTGAATATAAATAGTAATTATATAGCAGTATTAATTATAAGAAATATTGGTATTCATTCAAATAATATATATTTCGTATTTTGTTATAATTAATTGATTTATTAGAAAAATATAATAAAACTAAAAAATAAATAAAATTCAAAGTTACTATTTGATGTAGTAAAATGTTAGTAAAATGACTTAAATGATTAGAATTAAATATCAATACCTTTCCAATGAGCCTTCCACAGATTCTGGAAGGGAAATCAAATTCATATTCGAAATGACCAGGTTGTTCAGTGGGATGGGCTCCACCTTTGGCCAATGAAACCTAGTTAAGATTATATAAAATTAATTCAAACGTAGTTAATAACTACTTGAATAGAATCATATAAAATTGCACTTACATAATATCTCATAAATACATAATTCATATTAGAATTAAACATCTGCGACATAATAATTAATTAAAAAGAAAATATACAAACATAGACTGTATCATCGAGCTGATCTTCACTGTTACTCAGTTCTTTTGATTTTGGAGATAAAGAAGTATTTGGAGAGTTTGATTCACTGATTGTCATGTGATTTGCAAAGTCACTTACCTGTCCACTATCCTATATAATCAACATAATCAAATATTATTTATTTTAAAAAATATAAAATTAAAAATAAATATCTAATTGCAATTTATTTCAAAATGATGTATTATATAATATCTAACATCTGATACTGTATCCAGGTGAACATCTTTATTAGAATTTGATGAAACATCAATATTTAAAGTTGAAGTATAGGTAATATTACTGGAAAGATTTGAATCTGTATTTGAGTCAATATTAGTGGTATTCGACAATGATTCTGGTATTTCATTAATCGTTTTAGATTTGATGTTGGGTTGTAAAACTTTCTCAATTATCTTAGAATTTGATTCAGAAGAATTAATGTTATTTTCTTTTACTATTGACTCAGTAATATTTATTTGGGTTATTGTTTTTTGTATATCATCTTCTTTTATACAAACATTAACTTTTTCATCTATATTTGAAACTGACGACGATTCTGTAGTTTTACTATTATTTTCTTTTACTATAAATTCGTCAATATTAATATTGGTTATTGTTTTTTGTATATCATTTTCTTTTATACAAACATCAAACTTTTCATCTATATTAGATAATGATGATTCTGTAGATTTAATGTTATTTTCTTTTACTATAAACTCATTAATATTAATATTGGTTATTGTTTTTTGTATATCATTTTCTTTTATACAAACATCAACTTTTTCATCTATATTAGATAATGATGATGATTCTGTAGATTTAATGTTATTTTCTTCTACTATTGGTGTAGTAGTATTTATATATGTTATTATTTTTTGTATATCATCTTTTTTTAAGCAAACATTAACATTTTCATCTATTTTCGAAACTGATGATGATTCT
Organism: Osedax frankpressi; assembly: GCA_964035775.1. NCBI lineage: Eukaryota > Metazoa > Annelida > Polychaeta > Sabellida > Siboglinidae > Osedax > Osedax frankpressi. Next base: position 20,865,282 of record OZ038313.1, read on the forward strand.
GAATATTTAGTAATACTATTTTTTTTTACTATCGGCTCATGATTATTTATATTAGTTATTATTTTTTGTATGTCATCTTTTTTTAAGCAAACATTAACTTTTTCATCTATTTTAGAAACTGATGATGATTCTGAATATTTAGTAATAATATTATTTTTTACTATTGGCTCATGATTATTTATATTAGTTATTATTTTTTGTATATCATCTTTTTTTAAGCAAACATTAACTTTTTCATTCATATTATAAACTGATGATTTTGAAGATTCAATATTATTTTCTTTTACTATGGATGATGTAATACTTATATTAGTTGTTATTTTTTTAAAATGATCTTTATTTAAACAAATCTTATCTTTTTCACCTATTTTAGATAATAATTCAGGATTAATATTATTTTCTTTTAATATTGTCTCATTACTTTCATGAATATTTACATTAGATGATTTTTTGATATTTTTTGTATCCTTTTTTAGATAAAAATTGCTTATTAAATTCTCTGAATTTAATGTAATATCTTCACAATGTTCTATTTTTAAAATATGGTTGTCACGATTCATCATAATAGAAATACTATTGTCTTTATTATTAGATAGTTTAATATCTTCCTGAATTTCTCTTTTATTATTGAACGTAGCATTATCCCATTTTGCTTCTACCGTAACATTTTGAACATCAGATACAACAGATATAACATCCTTATTCGAAATAGAATTTGCCATAGAGTTTGTTAATATTTGAATAGATTTTTGATTAAGAAATTCTATGGATTCATTATTAGTTATATCTACATAATCTTTAGGGTAACTATTTATTTTAGCATCAACTGAAATAATATCATCAATTTCAGAATATATTTCTTCAATAGAATCCATTTTTTCAATTGCTCCTTCACTATTAGATGGATCATTTTTACTCCGAGGTATTTTTTTGTTTTTCTTTTTTCGTACAAGATAGAAATATCCAATTAAAATTATTCCAATAGCCACAACATAATGTTTCTTTTGCATGTTTACTAAATCCTATCAATATTATAATAGATAAATTATAATAATTATTAAATATAATTAAAATGTTATTTTTGAAAATATTTAAAATTATATTTATAATATCTTCATTGACTTTCAGAATATTTATATCATAATATATATATATATATACATATTTAAATGATTATATAAAAACACATATTCAATGTGGGCTTATATATTAGATTTATTAAAAATAACAATAATTTGAAGTTTAAGTTTCATATTTAAAAATAAAATAGAATTAAATTCTTTTTAAAATTTTATATTGAATAAGTTATATTATTAAATACATTATTAATAATAAATTAATATAATTTATAACAATAAATAAAGATTACTTAAAAATAAAATCACTATGATTTTCTTATATTAAAAATCCAGTCAACATTTTTATAATCTAGTTTATTTTAAATTTTACATAATTGAATCTAAGATTGTCGATGTACTATATTATTAAATTTAAATGTACATTTAATTATAAATTTAATAAAATTATAATCTAAATAATTTAGATTATAATCTTATAATTACATTTTATTTATAATTAGTTTACAAAGCATCGAAAACAATGTTTAATATTTAATAATTAATATTAATATGTTCATACTTTAAAAGTGTTAGCTTAACTATATGGTAGATCTGTGATCGTTATTAGTTTTAAAAGATTTAATAATCTTTAATTAAAAATACTACAACCTTGTACAATATTTCTATATCAAAGTCGTCGGTAACAAAGTTATAGATCACCTTGACGATATATACTTTACAAATTACATTTTAAATACATTTAGTAAATTAAACTAACCTATTTGCACCCTATGTTAACAACTTATATATCATACACAAAATATACTATAACTATATATTTATAATTCTTTCTTTGCTATAAAAATGACTTTTTATATTATAAAAGCACGTGCCTAAAATGTAAATATTATGTTTATGCCCTTTCGAATTTATTCATTGCAATTATTCTATAGTTTAATTTATGTTCAAATTACAATTATTTTAGATAATAAATTAGGATTATTATTTATATTTTATTGTATAACTTAATATTTAAATAAAGTAAATAATTTATTTATATTATTAAATATGGCACTATTTTTTCATGTCCAATAATGTTAAATTTTCCAAAATCAAAACAAACAAGAATTTTATTTTTCATTTATAAAATAAATTTCTACTGACCATTATCAACATATTTTTATATCAACTATAAAAGTTATACTTATACATTTTGTTATACACTTAAAACCCAATACATTAATTAATAAAAAATACTGTGCAATTTATAAATAAATATCATCAATAAATTAAATACGTAGTACGTGCTCAATTTTTGCACAAATTTTAAAATTATAATTATGATTGTTTGATATATGCATGTGTCATGGACACTGACTTAGGGCCCCGAGGAAATCTGTTTGATTCAACAGTACATAATTTACATAAAATAGTTGTGTTAAATAGTTTCCAGAAATGGAGTCCATTGGTGATTACGAATATTTTAAGAAAGATCTCATAGGACATGGTGCCTTCGCTGTAGTATTCAAGGGCAGATTTAAGAAAGTTGGTATCAATATAAAATATTTAATTTCATTTGTATGATAAGTAACTATAATGAAATCAACTACAGGATACGAGCCTGCCGGTTGCTATAAAATGCATCACCAAAAAGAATATTTCAAAATCAAAAAATCTGCTCACAAAGGAAATAAAAATATTAAAGGTATTTAAATACATTTTATAGAATGTAATATTTAATTTTTCACAATTATTACCTCTATTATAAAATATTCTAATGTTATTCAATATATAATCTTCAATAATTAATATAATGATTAGTTTTCCTATGTATTATACAACATGGTACATTTAGTTTGATAAGATTTGACAACATTTTGACATGCTTAAGGGACAATATAGTAATCTTCGTTATGGAATATTTTTAATAATTATATTATATTTTAGATAAATCTAAATACTATATAATTAACATAGTTATCTCATAATCTATACACAATGCTAATAATTGGATAACATATTACTTTATATTTAAGTAAGGTTAATAACGATATAATAATTACTATTTCGCTATATATTATATATACTATTTATAAATTATATTAATCAATACATATGATTTATTTTATCATATTATATTTTTCATCATTTTATTTCTAATTATAATATATAGAGACAATATGGTGTAGTGATCTATTTTTAGAATTCACCTATTGAAATTAAGGCATCATGATGACATAACTCTTATTAGGCATCTGTCATACAATTAAATTCTAGTAAATATTTTCAATATTCTTGTAATAATTTAATACTATTTAAAAATCTATAGACATAATAGATTCCATAATTATGAAATAACATCTGTACAATTATTAATAATTAATAGTTCTATTTGAATAATAATATAATTTTATAAATGATATCATCGAGAACAATATAAGAATATATTATTTTCTAAGCATTTTTATTAATAATATTGCAAATCAGTAAATAGGCTGATTTAATTATTACATAGAATATATTTAAATAAATTTCTAAACCAAATCTTTTCAATATAAAATAAATATATTTTAAACATTATAACACATTATTAGATAACTAGATATTAGATAACTAGATCCTAGGATATATCCCGTTCAAAAGGGAATATATATTTTATTTTCATTAAAAATATATCATGTTTATTTTTTAATTAAAATGATTATATAACATTTTATAATAGTTACATCATCTTGTTTCTTGGGATTAACTATTCTATATTGTTGTATGATTATTTACCTATTTAAATAGATTAAATACATTTTCCCTCACTTTTACAAGAAATAGTTTTGGAATCTCCTTTGATATAATAAAAAATATATAAAAGTAGGAAACCAGGAAAGTAATTTTAATTTTTTTTATATAAAATATAAATAAATATCATATATTTTAAAACAAATAAAATATATATTTCTATATTTATTATTTACAAACCTAAATACCTGGATGGTTTCCTATTCACAAATAAAATTGTTCAACATTTTATTTTATATTTTATTAAATTGTTTTATAATTATTATAGTGATTAATCACTACTTATAAGAGTGATATTAATGAATTTTAATATATTAATGATATATTAATAGAATAATCCTACAAATAATATATCTTGGATACAAATATCTACTATGATACAATATAATTTGTAACTATGGTATTTAATATATATTCATTATCTTAGTTACCATTTATCATTTCAAATAAATGAAATCTATGTGTTTATTATGTCTATATAGTATATTACTATACAATAATCTACGGCCTCTATATCTCATTTATACGTATTACACACATGTACAATGTACATGTGCAATGTATATATTTAATACTATCGATACAATTAATCATATAAAATAACTTATTGGTTGATAGCATTGTTATATTTATTAGTATAACCTCATATAACTATATAACATAGTAGGTTTTGTATCTCGCGTATTTAACGCATGAAGGAGGTGCCTGGATGTGATTTGATCCCATTATTTATACGTTTATAGTGCACTAAAAAGCTGATGCAAGCGTCGTCTGTATTTCACAGACTTGCCCATAGACTGATGTAATAACATATCACAACCACAGCAACCCCTAGCGTGTACCACGGCCCTCTAATTGCTAGAATTATTATGTAGTCTTCTGGGCGTGGTCTGTGTCAGGTACGGCACGCCCCTCAATAGAAATTTTAACCGATGTTCGCCCTAAACTTTCAAATCTACTGATCTCGTTTTTTATACATTTTACACTATATCGTGTACATTTTATCCAGATACAGAATCTATTTTTCTTTTTATAGTTCGCTGCTATAACACTTTTAAACAATAGTTGCATCGTGTCTTGAAATTGATAATTATTAGTTAGGCCTTATTTGATATATATGATATATAGGTACTTTAGGCTAAGCCAAAACTCTGATTATAAATCAAGATTTAAGTATTATAATTGCTTATTAGTAAATTACTAAGATAGTTATCTACTTTATGTTGTTAGAAATGACCTATCTTGATTTTAAAATAATAAGTCAACATATTACATCATCATTTATGTTTAGTATATAAACAAATATTTACTTATATCTATATAATTAAATATCTATAGATTTATAATTATATTGATACATATTCGTATGGATATATTATAATATATTATGAAATTAATATTATATATAATTGATATCAAAGTACTATTACAATATATTAATTAATATCTATAGATGCCATTTCTATATTACCACTACGTCGAGGCGTTCATAATTTCTCTTTGTCTAAGTTTACTCGACTTCCATTGAAAGGTCACGTACAATATATGGCGTACACTGTACGACGTACTCTACATCGTACACTATACGACTGTACATCGTACTGTGTACGTCGTACACGTATGTTTACGTAAAGTTGATATTTGGTTCGAGTAAATCACGAATGATGTTCCTATACGTTCATCTAGATTACGCAATCCTGTTAATTACGTAATTTTACAAGTATGTACGGCGTACGTTGTACGCTAACTACACGCCATGCGTATATCTATATACACACCCACGCCACTAAACCGTACTTTAGTCAACGACACGTGTATCTTTGCGCGGACATCTAAAGCTTCCACTATGATTGCAACATTGTTAAACGGCTAGCCACGCCCACTTTGTCCGTTACGCCTATTTACAATCACACCCGGTTGTCCTTGGTCGCCCAATAAGTGGACGGCCGTTTGTGACCTCAGAATCGACTTGAACTTACTTCTCTAATGCTGCTTTACACTGAATTAAACGCATATACCCACAAACACGACGAACACATACACAAGAGAATATCCCTAGTATATATATATACATATATATATATATATATATATATATGTATATATATATATATATATTACATTGTATAATATATTCGGGGAAATGCTTTCACCTCATAATTCAGTCCTCAATTTCCATTGTGAAATGTCGTGAATATAATATATATCTTTAAATCCTTTTGAATCCGTTATTGGTTAAGATGAACTGGTTTTCACTAAATTCAGTGCATTAATGCACCACTATATATATATATATATATATATATATATATATATATACATATATATATATATATATATTATATACATATATATATATATATATATATTATATATATATATATATATATATTATATATTATATACAAACCCATATATTATTTGTATTTCCGTGTTTGAACAATTATCACCCATTTCGCTACGTGCACGTGACCTCTGTATACGTCTCTTATAAGATTCGAAAACCATTCGCCTATAAAACAGCCACTATTTGCGGTGACCAGCGCATTGCGTAATATACCGTTGTCCTTATTGTGACCTCATAACCTATCTGCCGACCAGAAAAACACCATTACGCTATTTATGATGTTATACATATTTCTTCATTAATAACGACTTATTAACGAATCAATATTAATTATTAATAACTATGCAGTTCGTTATCATTATTGCATATATTGCGCGTGAAGTATACGGTTTAACCACTCATAATTGTCTTACAGTGCTTATATCAACCCGGTTAATGACCTATTTAATTATCATTTTAAAATATATATATAAATATATTTATGAATATACAATGATAAAATAATACAATAAATATTGTAACATAGCTGGAATAGTGTCTTCATTTCATACTATGATTAACAATATAATTCGATATAACTGTCTGATCCCACTATACCCCACGTCGTAGCTCCCACGATACCCCAATAGATTTCCACTATACTCTCGGTAACCCCACAATACCAACAATACCATTCTAAAACCCCGCTATATTGCCAGTTCTGAAGGTATTACTCTCCAAGTTGTATTGTATAGGAAGTCAAGTTAGTGATTCGCAATAAATCTAATAATATTTCTTATACGTACAATGTAATACTACGTATGTCGTATATAATGTAATTGATACTATCTATGTACCGTATATAATTACAGGATGAGTCAGAATATTAATGTTATGATATAAATGATATAAATGGTATAATTTATTTCATTTCATATCTCGTTATGTATTCATTTATAGGTATACATATATATATATATATATATATATTTATATATATATATATATATATATATATATAAATATTATCACTGTACAATTTACAATATACATTGTATATTGTACATTATACAGTGTACAATGTACAATATACAATGTATGTACCCAAACCAATCTGTTGTTTGGAACAATAATCAATATAAACCTTTATTATTTACTCCCACTAACACGTACAGTGTACGTCGTACACCATACACTGTACAATGTACACCGTACCGCAGATAACGAACACTGTACAATGCACAACATACAATATACGCCGAACAGTGTACCGCGTACAATGTACACGATTATACTGGACACTGTACGGCGTACGGTGTCCAGTATAATCGTACGTTATACGACGCCCATCCATTTTACCAGTGATAATATTACATGGCGGTATACCACCATGTAACATATAACGGGAATAACTCGTCTATAAATAGACTACGAGGTCGACAACCTATCTCTGAATATCTCATAGCGTAGTTGCACCCGCCCGCTACGTTATAACATTCTATTTATGTCTTGCCTGGGAATCGATTATTCATTTATATGGGATTTTTTTCTCGTGCAGTGTTTTTATTCTAACGAATATATGTAAAATGAAGTGCTGGCAATAGTATTTGTATATATTTACATATTGCGCAACACCGTATAATTGTAATTATTAATGGCCTTTATCAACTATATATATATATTATAAGTATAGCTTAATTATACTACTCTATATCAGCTGTTTCAATACAATACGAGCTAACCCATATAGTTTAATATTCCGTATATGGTACATAATCAATACATCATTAACAATATTATTTCTATATGTTATAGTTTAATTAAAGATGTGATTATGACAAATACCCAATGGTTCTCTAATATATTAAACCGTTTATCTAACTATATAGTAACTGTATAATTATAGTGTACGATTTATACTGAACTGTAACCTAATTCGAGGACAATGTGCATTACACATATTTATTATAGTATTCTATACTAGTTATATATAGGTTAGATAATAATTCTATAGAATATACACGAAACACTGTTTATTAATGCATATGTTAAGGTTTTATAAAATATTTCGAGAACAATATTTTCTACAGCGTGTTAACCCCCTATCTTCTTTATTTGACGTTATTGTTATCTAGGAGCATTAGTTAAGACTAGATGAATACAAGTCGTATAAGGTGAACATTGTCATATAATGCAATGTTATGTTTAATACGTAGTCATAGATCAGGTATATCTCTCTCTCTCTCTCTCTCTCTCTCTCTCTCCCCCTCCCTCCCTCCCCCTCCTTATATTTCACTCGTTGTTTCTATAAGGTTATTGTAAGCATATTTCAGATTTATTCAGTTTTCAGATGAACTCTTTATATAGTTTTTCTATGAAATATATAGATATTAAGCCTGTCGCATAATCTCTATTGTACAACTATAACCTGTTTAATAGAAGTCATTATATTAATATACTACGACTGGAATATTATTTCTACATAGGGGCTATTTGTAAATCTTTCTTTTTTTTTATCAAATAGCACAGATCAAATACATAGATCCAGTTTTGCATTGTTTATTACTCTAATCTGACCTCTTGTGACCTTTGTTCTGTCGGTTAAACGCTTTACCGTTATGATGATATTTTCTCGGACGTAGTGCATTCAATAAATATACATATATGGCCTATATTTATGTCTGTTGATTAGTTTTGCGTGTATAACGTCGTTTTCTAATAGAAATATCAATAGTACATATATCTGTTGTAAACTGTACACTCTACGCCTTACTGTTTACACTACAATGCGCACTGTACACTGTACAGTGTACAGTGTACACGGGTACCTGACGTAAGTCCATAGTTCCCGAATACACATATTATTAAATAATCTCAATACTAATCTTAATATGATTTCAGATTCCACTGTATTCCACTTCGAATGGACATTTTTTAAGGAATTTTGTTAACTTTATACTTTTTTTATTTTACTCCGAATTTATCTAGAAAAGGTTTCTAAACTATAAGACGTTTATATAGGTCATGGAACCTTTTCAAGTTCCATAAAATATAATTGTATATAAGTATTTAATCTAAGAAATATAACCTATTCGTATGACTACCATAAGCTAACATTTAATAGTAACTATGGTACATTATATATGTCAATATTTATAAATTTCAAAGTTATTTAATCTATTTTATTAAAATAATAAAATAACAGAAATTTTTATTTTTTATAATATTTGATTCATGAAGCATTTCATATTTTTAATTTGGTTCATTGATTACAAAAATGTAAATAAAGTGGTTAGAGAAGTACTCGGTTGTTATAATAACACACGTATACTATTGTGTGATATGTGTTATTATTATATAACATCTTAAATACGCAAAACTGCATATATTCTTTAAAATTAGACATATAGTAGATATACATTACTCATAAATATACAAACACTATTATAAGTGTTATTATAATATAGTAATACGGTTACGTTTACGTTTTTATTGCTGATTTGCTGCTACATTCCTGATATCGTTATTTATAGATTCTAGTGTTTTCACAAAATATATATATATTTCACCCGTTGTTTTTTCACTATATCTATCCTCGGCTCTAATCCTCTTTTACTTTCCCCTTCTCCCATTTCCTAACCATATCATTACTCTTTATTTCATCTCTTTCAAAATATTGATGTTCCAGTTATACAAGATTATTTTGTCTAATATGAATGTACATTACTTGCCAATAATCCATTATTGAAGTTAATATTGGTAACTGAAATCAAATACACACACGAATATACTAATTATATAAGGTATATATTTAGAGCATAGATAACCTACCCATGAACATACTAATTAATATATTTCTCTACGTATTTCAAAAGGATTTACTTTTGTCAAATATTTATCATTGATTTTTAAGAATTTTTTAGAATCATGGAGACTAATAAAAAATATAAATAATCACATTAATAATTAATATTACATTTAGAGAGATTTGCTCGTAGTGTAGTTTACCTCTCTATAAATTAAAAATGTAAATTGTGCATTAAAAATGTACATTGCGCATTACAAATCTAAATTGTTCAGTGTACATTGTACACTGTATAATTAATAATGTACATTGTAAAATAAACAGTAAGTATCTACAGCGATATGTAATTCTAGCCGAATTATAACATGTTTCCCATTTCTAGGAACTATCCGCTCTCAAACATGAAAATCTAGTTGGTCTTCTGGAGTGCAAAGTTAGTTATTATGTTTTCACGTGTATTTCACATCTTTCTAAATGACTAAATACAGATTAGTTATTGACTAAATACAGACTAATTATTAACTAAATACAGACTAGTTATTCATCACTTCTCGTTTGTATTTGGAAATATTTGCTCATTAAATTAAATACATATCATATATTACATTAAATACATATCATATAGAACCTAATGTATTTACGTAAGCACTGTCTTTATACTCTACATGCTACCATAATATAGTATAATTATATATATATTACATATAAATCGCTTATAGTTTACTCTATAGATATATCTACAATGTAGGTGTTTATCCTAACATTTATATATGGATTCTATATTGTAGTTACTACTCGTATGCAAATAATGAGACTCTATATTTAATATACATCATCCCTACATCAATTTAATAACAATAATAGAAACTATGCTAAATTATACATTTCACTCACTCACATTCCATTCATTATTTACTACCTCTACCTCTACCACTATAACTACCACTACTACTACCTCTACCACTATAACTACCACTACTACTACCACTACCACTACCTCTACCACTACTACTACCTCTACCACTATAACTACCACTACTACTACCTCTACCACTACATCTACCACTACCTCTACTTCTAACTCTACCACTACCACTACCACTACTACCTCTACCACTACCTCTACCACTAACTCTACTTCTAACTCTACCACTACCACTACCACGACCACTACCTCTAGCTCTGCCACTACTACCACTACCACTACCTCTAGCTCTACCACTACCTCTACCACTACCTCTACTTCTAACTCTACCACTACCACTACCACTACTACTACCTCTACCTCTACCTCTACCACTACTGCTACCACTACCTCTACTACTAGGTCTACTATTACCACTACCACTACTACTACCTCTACCACTACCACTACCTCTACCACTACTACTACTACTACTACTACCACTACCACTACCACTACCACTACTACTACCGCTACCTCTACCACTACCACTACCACTACCACTACCACTACCACTACCACTACCACTACCTCTACCACTACTATTACCACTACCACTACTACTACCACTACCACTACCTCTACCTCTACCTATATCACTACCTCTACCTCTACCTATACCACTACCTCTATCTCTACCACTACCACTACCTGTTTAACCCAATATATTGCAAGCCTATATATGAAGACTGCAATGATATAGTGTCTACTCTTGTATAAGTATATATTTAATTACTTTCTATATGTGTCGTTATCATTGGAACTCACAAGTAAATATGTATAATGAAAACTACATTGTTACATATTACATTGTTAAATCTTTTTACTTACTTGATATACTATTAGTCCTAACTGTTCGATACTTAATATATTCGATACTATTATATAATATACAGTGTATTCATTCGTAAGTTATTTATTGGAGTTATTATTTACGTATCTAGTCATTTGTTAACATCCCTATTTTATAACAACCTCGTTTTCATATCGAGTCTGTGTTGTTTATTATTTACACTGTAGATGATACGGTGCACAGTGTACATTGTACACTGTACACTGTACCAAACCCTATACTGAACAATGTACATAGTTTATAGTACATAGTACATATAACATAATATATTGTACTGTGTCTAGATCTATAGTTACGTGTTTTACTTTCTCATGTATACATAAATATCCCCAAATACATACCTTCACTATACCCACCTGTACACATAAACTGTGCCACATACACTCCTAGAATGTAGGTCCTAAACGGTCCCCACGATCTAAGTGCAGACCTTAGCAGTGTAGTTACATTGTATGTAGATTTGCACTACAATATTGTATATTTCCACCCTATATGTATCTACATCATCTCCTTGTAACCTCTTTATTTGCACCCTCTTCTCAATGTTAAGCTAAATAACGTTTTAAGTTGGATATCGTAAATACACTCTACCCTCCCGATTACCTCCCTTATATAATATGTTTATCTTAGAAACCGTCGTAACTTCACTCTATCCTCTATAGACAGTAGGTTTTGCTTGTGAAAGTAGAATATTATAAGCATTGCATATTATTGTAAATCTATCTGTATGTTGAGGATACGGGATTTTCACTATAGTGAATATATATATATATATATATATATAACTGTAATGATTGTATTCACTATAGTGAACACACTATAGTGAGTAGGATTACGGCATCCGTAGGATTATTGCATCACCAAGCTATCAATAATCCATAGTTCGACTGCAATTACCGGAAGTGCGTACTATGTGCATTTCCATTGTATTGTCATTGATCATATGTGGTGGGCGTGGTCATCTTCTGCACATGTGATCTTTATTCTAGAACGTTATTCGACGCGTGAATATCAAATGACGCAATAATGAATAATTATATAGTATATAACTATTGTACAGGTGGTACACTACTATGCCGAATACTATAATAGTAGTAGTATTTTACACTGATAGTCATTACTGAGTTTACAAATTATATATAATTCGATAATAAGTAATTGTGTTATATATATTAGAGCGTATATCGAAATGCATACGTTTGTATATAAATTGTATTGCTTAGATTATATTGATTTATCATCATAAATATTTTTTATCAATAACGGATAATGTAACATTAGCAATGGTTTCAAACTGATCTGTTTAACTTGTATATGAAGTATTATATAATACAATCTTTTTAATCAACAAACTTACCTATATAGAACATGTATGTAAATTAAATATCAATATTCGTTATATTAATGTGTGTTTAATGGTGACATCTTGTTTTAGTTTTTCTGTTTGCTCAAATACTTGTATTACCCTATATATATATAAATGTGTATTGCATTACTGTATGTTATGATTATAATCGATTATAGCCCTAGGCATTTATACTTGATTTCAGTTTATAATTATATTATTGCCGATAATATATTACAAAATTTAATAAACTTTTTGTTAAATATAATGAAAACATCTATTGTAATAATATCAGTTAAATGAAAAGGTAGATAGAATTGCGAGTTCAAATTACGAGTATCTTCCCACCCTTTCTTCACTATTCACTCTTATGTTCCTTGTATTATTTCGCACCCCTATGTAATAAACACCTAAAGATAATAGTTATGTAGGTCTTTTGTATAGGTGCTATACAACTTATAGACAAGGATGGCATTATCAAACTTTGTATGAGAACAATAGTTGAGGACAATGTGAGACTGATAATGATTACCTATATATAACATATTATTATATATAGTATTACAGTGTAATAATATATTATTCTATGTACATATAGCTACTAAACTATAGTTATATATATATAAACTGTATACAGTGTTCTAAATTCAGCGTTCTTATTTCCTATACAACAATTAATGTGTTGATGTTAAGGTTTTGATGTTATGGTCTAGATATTACGTTGTACATATATAATACATCCTTAAATTCTATGTAAGGCTTATACTTCACTTCAAATTAAATACAACCCTATAATGTATTATTGAGCACTACACCATATTAAGAATGTGTACTCTTCTGTAACCTAGTTTCCTAGAACTTGCAGGAAATAGTGCACACTGACCATCTATTAGGTAACTAGGTGACCTAGTTATCTGTTGCCATGATTATTTGCGTAGTTTCTTCATGGTGTGTGCACGTGTGTTTTGTAAACAATGAGGCGTGCGTCGCACACCGCGCGTAGCTCGATACGAGTTTCGATGGCTTATTTTCTGGACGCGACTTTCTGATCTCACCTCATTTACGAATTTTCAGATATCGGTTATTGCACCGTTGTAATATCTACCTAACCGAGTACTCATCCTTATCTCTTCCCTTTCTATAGAGTATTCCTTTCCTGAAGCTAAACTTATAGGTGCCAATTCGACCGAATGCATCTACTACCGTCATCCCACTTGTAATTAGTGATGTATACTTTATACCTTTATATATATATATATTTAGTTACTGTATTAATTATAATAACTATATAGACTAAAGTAACTATATACAGTGCATAATAAAAACATACTTGTTTTCCAACTCCATGCCAACTTACTCTACTACTTTTCATAACTACGGAGTAACCGGTAATAAATTAAACAGCGAGCATCACTTTCACCTTATCGCTTAATATCTACATATTTACATATTTGTATAGTGGCACTCGTTCACTATCCAACCGTTAGCCAATGAAGTGGTCAGTTAATGAAATGACAGCCAATAGAAATCTATATTTCACCATAGTTATTTTGTACGTTATATAACGTTATAATAACCGTATACCAACGGTAATTCTGTTATTAAATATGCATTATATATATATATCGTCTGCCAACAATCCACATGCGCTATACGTTGGTATTTGCTATTGTAATCAAAAGTGTCTAGTGACCCCAGCCAACTCGGTCAACTCCGTTACTTTCCATATCGAGTTCATTCTCACTGGAAATAAAAGTGTACGTGAATTCTGAAAAATTACTTGTCTTATTTAGAATTGTAATTTCGTTCTCGGAATTTTTGTTATACACTTTCTACAACGTATACACTATTGTTTTAATATTGCCATTTAAAACACAAAAAGAGAACTCTAGATATATATATTTTGTACGCAGATTGTACAATGTATTTCATACATTAGTTTTGTCTAGAAGCCATTAATAATCAATTATAAAATAAAGAAATATAATCATATATATTACCAATTCTATTAATAGGGATCACATTGAATTCCGTGAATGACCTGAACACAACAATGCCCTAAATTAGCTTGGTGCTAATATTATTGAAATCTTCTGTTCTTCAGAACCCTATGACTAATGATCTAGTTGTAACTAATCTCGTACAACGTAACACCATCTCACAGAAACTCATTATTAATTATATTATTATATTATAGGTCAGCATCCTTAATACGCAATATATAAAAACACAAATATATGAATGTGTGTTTTTTGTTGTTATATTATACAATTAATTAACAATAAATACCTAAAGTATAATAGGTATTATATAATATATTATATTTAGTTGTTATAATTTCATATCTCGATTTATCAAAATATGGGAGTTGCAAATCGTGACTGACTGTAGTGTGAAATATAAGTAACTCAATATAGAGAGAGCGTGATAGTGAGAGAGAGTGAGTGTGAGAGAGAGAGGGAGAGTGGGAGTGGGAGTTGGAGTGAGAAGGAGAGTGGAATGGGGAGGAGGGGTGAGATATATATAAAAAAATATATATATGTATATATATATATATATATATGAACTCTATGAATATATACATGTTTATATGCTACTATCTCTTAATCTACGTCATGTTGTTTCATATTGACATTTGACAAGTCCATAACGATTACTTCATCGACATAATTGAAATTAGCCGGGGTTTTAATTAGTGAATTAATTAGTATCGTGATATATATTCTACACGCGATTATTACAGACTATTACAAACTATATATAGTCCTGCACTGAATAGTAAATCCCTTATTATAAATGGTCAGAATTCCGTATGGATTATATATTCATCATAACATGATTATTATATACATATATAATTTTATTCTCGGTATTTTATATATGAATCATCTATTTCGTTTCCTTGTATTGATCCGAAATACAAGAATTTTCAGGCATTTCTATAAATAGAATTAGGTCACGTGGAATACATTGTTATAGTCGCTATTGCGTAATTGGAGTACCACACATAACTTTTTATTTGAATATATCCCTTGTTCGTACTGAATACATATGTCTATTATGCTTACACCACAGTACACTGAACTGTAAATAGTTTACTATGTTGTATATACTACCTACTACCAGTGTAGTTTTATTTCTATTACTAGTATCCACTGCATCGTATTATATTATAACATTATGTAGTTGCGAGATGAAATCTCATAGAAAACGTAGTATCTTGATTAAGTCTAATAATGTTGGTATATTTATATAAGCTAGATCAGTTTATATATTCGATAACATACAGTTGTATATATATATATATATATATATATATATATATATATATATATATATATATATATATGTACATCAGTGTATCACTGTATGCCATACACATTATATAATTATATTTATAGATATACAGGTCACATAGTACACCGTGTGCAGTTCTTCCCTATATTTATAGATATTGTTCGTTTTTACCTCTAAACGCTTTGCCTGCGGTGTCGCTTGGCACCGTTAACTGCAGTTTATCTAGTGGTACCTACACCTTCCTACACCTACACCTTCCTACACCTACACCTTCCTACACCTACACCTTCCTACACCTACACCTTCCTACACCTACACCTTCCTACACCTACACCTTCCTACACCTACACCTTCCTACACCTACACCTTCCTACACCTACACCTTCCTACACCTACACCTTCCTACACCTACACCTTCCTACACCTACACCTTCCTACACCTACACCTTCCTACACCTACACCTTCCTACACCTACACCTTCCTACACCTACACCTTCCTACACCTACACCTTCCTACACCTACACCTTCCTACACCTACACCTTCCTACACCTACACCTTCCTACACCTACACCTTCCTACACCTACACCTTCCTACACCTACACCTTCCTACACCTACACCTTCCTACACCTACACCTTCCTACACCTACACCTTCCTACACTTACACCTTCCTACACCTACACCTTCCTACACCTACACCTACACCTTCCTACACCCACACCTTCCTACACCTACACCTTCCTACACCTACACCTTCCTACACCTACACCTTCCTACACCTACACATACACCTTCCTACACCTACACCTTCCTACACCTACACCTTCCTACACCTACACCTACACCTACACCTACACCTTCCTACACCTACACCTTCCTACACCTACACCTTCCTACACCTACACCTTCCTACACCTACACCTTCCTACACCTACACCTTCCTACACCTACACCTTCCTACACCTACACCTTCCTACACCTACACCTTCCTACACCTACACCTTCCTACACCTACACCTTCCTACACTTACACCTTCCTACACCTACACCTTCCTACACCTACACCTACACCTTCCTACACCCACACCTTCCTACACCTACACCTTCCTACACCTACACCTTCCTACACCTACACCTTCCTACACCTACACATACACCTTCCTACACCTACACCTTCCTACACCTACACCTTCCTACACCTACACCTACACCTACACCTTCCTACACCTACACCTTCCTACACCTACACCTTCCTACACCTACACCTTCCTACACCTACACCTTCCTACACCTACACCTTCCTACACCTACACCTTCCTACACCTACACCTTCCTACACCTACACCTTCCTACACCTACACCTTCCTACACCTACACCTTCCTACACCTACACCTTCCTACACTTACACCTTCCTACACCTACACCTTCCTACACCTACACCTACACCTTCCTACACCCACACCTTCCTACACCTACACCTTCCTACACCTACACCTTCCTACACCTACACCTTCCTACACCTACACATACACCTTCCTACACCTACACCTTCCTACACCTACACCTTCCTACACCTACACCTACACCTTCCTACACCCACACCTTCCTACACCTACACCTACACCTACACCTTCCTACACCTACACCTTCCTACACCTACACCTTCCTACACCTACACCTTCCTACACCTACACCTTCCTACACCTACACCTTCCTACACCTACACCTTCCTACACCTACACCTTCCTACACCTACACCTTCCTACACCTACACCTTCCTACACCTACACCTTCCTACACCTACACCTTCCTACACTTACACCTTCCTACACCTACACCTTCCTACACCTACACCTACACCTTCCTACACCCACACCTTCCTACACCTACACCTTCCTACACCTACACCTTCCTACACCTACACCTTCCTACACCTACACATACACCTTCCTACACCTACACCTTCCTACACCTACACCTTCCTACACCTACACCTACACCTACACCTACACCTTCCTACACCTACACCTTCCTACACCTACACCTTCCTACACCTACACCTTCCTACACCTACACCTTCCTACACCTACACCTTCCTACACCTACACCTTCCTACACCTACACCTTCCTACACCTACACCTTCCTACACCTACACCTTCCTACACCTACACCTTCCTACACTTACACCTTCCTACACCTACACCTTCCTACACCTACACCTACACCTTCCTACACCCACACCTTCCTACACCTACACCTTCCTACACCTACACCTTCCTACACCTACACCTTCCTACACCTACACATACACCTTCCTACACCTACACCTTCCTACACCTACACCTTCCTACACCTACACCTACACCTACACCTACACCTTCCTACACCTACACCTTCCTACACCTACACCTTCCTACACCTACACCTTCCTACACCTACACCTTCCTACACCTACACCTTCCTACACCTACACCTTCCTACACCTACACCTTCCTACACTTACACCTTCCTACACCTACACCTTCCTACACCTACACCTACACCTTCCTACACCCACACCTTCCTACACCTACACCTTCCTACACCTACACCTTCCTACACCTACACCTTCCTACACCTACACATACACCTTCCTACACCTACACCTTCCTACACCTACACCTACACCTTCCTACACCCACACCTTCCTACACCTACACCTACACCTTCCTACACCTACACCTTCCTACACCTACACCTTCCTACACCTACACCTTCCTACACCTACACCTTCCTACACCTACACCTTCCTACACCTACACCTTCCTACACCTACACCTTCCTACACCTACACCTTCCTACACCTACACCTTCCTACACCTACACCTACCTACACCTACACCTACCTACACCTACACCTTCCTACACCTACACCTTCCTACACCTACACCTTCCTACACCTACACCTTCCTACACCTACACCTTCCTACACCTACACCTTCCTACACCTACACCTTCCTACACCTACACCTTCCTACACCTACACCTACCTACACCTACACATTCCTACACCTTCCTACACCTACACCTTCCTACACCTACACCTTCCTACACCTACACCTTCCTACACCTACACCTTCCTACACCTACACCTTCCTACACCTACACCTACCTACACCTACACCTTCCTACACCTTCCTACACCTACACCTTCCTACACCTACACCTTCCTACACCTACACCTTCCTACACCTACACCTTCCTACACCTACACCTTCCTACACCTACACCTTCCTACACCTACACCTTCCTACACCTACACCTTCCTACACCTACGCCTTCCTACATCTACACCTTCCTACACCTACACCTTCCTACACCTACACCTTCCTACACCTACACCTTCCTACACCTACACCTTCCTACACCTACACCTTCCTACACCTACACCTACACCTTCCTACACCTACACCTTCCTACACCTACACCTTCCTACACCTACACCTTCCTACACCTACACCTTCCTACACCTACACCTTCCTACACCTACACCTTCCTACACCTACACCTTCCTACACCTACACCTTCCTACACCTACACCTTCCTACACCTACGCCTTCCTACATCTACACCTTCCTACACCTACACCTTCCTACACCTACACCTTCCTACACCTACACCTTCCTACACCTACACCTTCCTACACCTACACCTTCCTACACCTACACCTTCCTACACCTACACCTACACCTTCCTACACCTTCCTACACCTACACCTTCCTACACCTACACCTTCCTACACCTACACCTTCCTACACCTACACCTTCCTACACCTACACCTTCCTACACCTACACCTTCCTACACCTACACCTACACCTTCCTACACCTACACCTTCCTACACCTACACCTTCCTACACCTACACCTTCCTACACCTTCCTACACCTACACCTTCCTACACCTACACCTTCCTACACCTACACCTTCCTACACCTACACCTACACCTTCCTACACCTTCCTACACCTACACCTTCCTACACCTACACCTTCCTACACCTACACCTTCCTACACCTACACCTTCCTATGCTAACTGCCCTCATATTTTATAATCACAGTTGGTCGTGAATATAGTGAGAATTATCTAACCATCTGCTATAGTCTGTTAATTAACTCCTGTACTCTGATCCGAGTACTCGTATAATATGGTATCCGTGTATAATATATATGTTCTATGGTACGATATTATTACATCGATTGTCTACCGGATACTTCATATCTATTTATATATCGTGACCTGGGAGCGATCTATACGGTACGCTGTACACTGTACGGTGTACAGTGTACACTTATTGCATAATATATCGTCGCAGTCGGTTGGAATATTGCGAGCGTTATTTCCACTCATCATAAGTCCGTTTCATGTATCACCTCCTCTCCTAAGTAGTATTTCTACGTCCGAGGTTTACCATACGGGTTTATTATTTTTTTGACGTCTTTGCGAAGGCTAACATTTCCTATTGTCATCTGATTGGGTTATATTGCGTAATTCATCGAATTGCGTGGTTTGCGTCTATGACTGCCATATAACTGCGTCTCTCTCCGATATTACATTATAATTATTTGTTTAAAGTCACATTTTCCATAATACTTCTGTAATTTTCACAATGTTTGTAATTTTCTAAAATAATATTTGTTTTTAATAAATATTCAACCAATAATCAAATAAATTCCACAATTTGAATTTTATATCTTAGATATTATATTATTTTGAATTTTATTATATTTAATGTGGACAATTATAATTTCAATGCATATTTAGTTTTATTTAATATTTAAATTTATTTCTTGAATTTGGTAACATTAAATAGGTAAATACTAATTCTAACATACAATAGCAATATATATATATATATATATATATATATATATATATATATGTATATGTTAATGTTAATGTTATCATTATATGTAAATTCATATTTAAAATATACTTTCTTATTTTTTAGAAATAAAATTATAGAATTTATTTGTTTATTTAAAATCATTACTTTTTATATTTACAATATAGCATTATAACAAATTTACACCTACTATACATTATTTAATCTTATCTATTTAAATATAATTTAGAAATACAAATATTTTATTTTAAATATATTTTAGTATACTTGTATTACTAATATACTAGGTGCTATATTATATGTTGCATATAACATATATTAGAACTATGAACTGATCTGGTTTTTATAAAATCATAACAAAGTTAGGATTAAAAAAATGATATAGACTAGATCAGTCTTATTTACAATCAAAATAACATATGAACAATTAGTTATGTAGATTTTCTAGGATATGTTTGTATAAATATCCAATATCATGTTTACAATAAACAGATTAGCAATGCAGATACACGTATTGTTCATTAAGACAGTAATATACATTGCATTGTTCTGTATACATTATAAACTGTCTATATTTTATACCAATGAAAGTTTTTTTATATATGTATTATTTCTATATTACTTCTCTATTTGTAAATAAACTTTGAGATTAACAATAACATGAAAATATTAGTTTTATATTATAAATAACATCTGCATACATCAATATACATATTCATTAAACCTATATTAATATTCTTATCTTATATATCATGTAATACTTCCATAATTAATACACATTAACACATATGCATGCTTTAAATACATTTGATACATGTCATCTCTTTACATATGTTATTATTTTAATAAGTAGACTTAATTAGTTTTAATTAAATTTAATTAAATTCATATCCAGGAATGATGTAAATCAATATATCATTAGCCTTTCTGTAGTGTAATCTTTATTTATACATGTTATATAGTTTATCTATTAGATTATATCTATCCACTAGATTATAACATATAAATCAAATCTTGTAAATTAATAATAACTGATCTATTCTCCTATTGTTTTAGATTGTAACGCCATTCTACTCTACACTACAATTTACACTACTATGTTACACTACTACACTATACTACTATGTTACACTATACTACTCTACTAAACTACTCTACTATACAAATCTATCTGTATAGATACATCGATTAGAGGGTAGATTCAAACATTGTACTATATTATACTCTTATAGATACTCTATTCGAGAGAATATACCCTTCTGAATATATTTTCTTATACACTTTATTAACTAAGCTACATCAACTGCAACCAAAATATATCGTAACATCCTTTGTAATAAATATAACCTATTATTTAACGTACTTTAATTTTAATTTTATAGATAGAGCAATATATTTTATTGACAATTAGTTAGCAGAGTAAAGTACATTGTACTCGGTACAGTATCACCAGTGCGGTACTTAATTATAGAGTAGAGTAGTGTACCCCCAGTTATAAATATATAACATGTACTTAATTACTCAGGAAACATCTCACCATGTTTACCTGGTTATGGAATATTGCGATTCTGGAGATTTGGCTGATTTCTTATTGGGTTAGTTTTTGATTATTTGTTGTTACTTGGTTATGCTTTAGTATGCAAAACTATATATCTATATAAGCTATATATCTATTCTATACCTTTGATAGTTATAGTTACATATATCAATTTATTTCTACTATATACAAAACTATATATAAGTCATTATTTCATATATATTCACATAGTAAGTAAAAAATAATATATATTTTCATAAGCAAAAAAGTGTGTTATGAAATTGCTATAACAGTATTCCCTGGGTGTTATTAAATCCTGACTACCGATATTTAAGTATTATTGAGGTCATGCTAAGGTCACAGATCGTAGCGAAAACAACAACAATAATAATAACGCATCACTTCAGTTTTGGTGGTAATGGAAGAATTATGTTCAATATTATATAACTTAGTTATGTTTTATTGATGATTTAAGGACATATGGCCTTTCTATTGGACAAGAACTATTTATAATAACTGCTTATGCCATGTCAATATTTATACAATTTTGCTATATTTATTACTATATAATTACTACTTTATTAGTATTATATTAATCTATATATGATTTCTATGGTTCTCAGTAATGTACTTATCTTAAATTATATAGTATATGTTATATAAAATTGTATATGTTATACATATTTATTTATACTTATACAAATCTATTTTTATGCTTTTATTTATATTACTTATCTGCACCGATATATAACATATTATTTTATTAACAGTTATTTTTCATGATAAAATAATAAATTTATTACTATGGACATGTCAAAATTATTCTCTCGTCTATATAAATAATAATTAGTATATAACTTAGTAGACATAATACAACATCATTTATATTTAAAGTAACATATTCCTTTGTTTAACTATTTTTTATATATTTTCGAACTACTTTTATGAAGATTATAGACTATAAAATATTTGTAAGTCTAATAAACAAGTTTTTATGTAATTTCTAATACTAAAACTAGAAAAACCTTCTAGTTAAGTGCTCGTAATACATTCAGTGCATGTAATGCATGACTCATATTATAACACCTATGTTTATATTGTGTAGAGAAATGAGATTGCACTGATTATATAACTTAATCTAAAACTATATTATTGAACCTATATCAACATAACTTTTTATATTCAATATTCTATACGTATAATAAATACCAGGTAAAAATGTTATTTCCATATATTTACTATAATTGTTTAACCATTATTATTAAAATGTAATGTATTTTCAGATAAGGAAACTGAATCTATTTAAATATAACATCATTTAAATAGATAAATAATGTTCTTGATAATATACATGCAAGCTATCAATAGATTTTTGTTATTTGTTTATATCCGTCACAATAATACGCAGTAAGTTTGATACATTTTGCACTTATTGCCCCCATTGATTCGGGTAATCTATCAAGTGTATCCAGGCTTGACCACTGACCACTATGAAATGATAATGTTGTTGTTTTCTGACCTTTTTTCTAAAAATATATTTTCTCACTCTCTCTCCCTCACTCCCTCACTCCCTCCATCCCCCACTCCCTCCATCCCTCCGTCCCTCTTAACCGAACCCATTTTTATATTTACAGCTAACAAGATTCTTAGTGAAGATACTATTGCCTCTTTTTTGAAACAAATCGGTTAGTTTCTAAATATTAGTAAATAATATATTATTAATAATGAATAATGATTAATAATTAAAATAATGATTTTACAACAAAATGATCTTAACAAAAATATATTATTATTGACTTCATCTGTGAACCCGATACTAAATTTATTTTATATAATTCAATAAATAGTTTAATTTAAACCTTTCAACTCATATTCTTCTACAAACTAAACATTATTTTAATTTAAATAGTTACGTAATTTGTGTATAAAAAATACTATTAAAGTTACTTCTATATTACGGTCTTACAATCGATGACTTTACCCATATCATCATCATATGGGACTACTTCATCTTAGATAATAATATTTAGAACAGCTGTTGTCCCGCAATCTGATAACCCACATCTCCTTATCATCTTTACCCGTAGAGGATGGTCATCGTATGAAAACCTATGTCAATCATGAAATGTATACTATAGAAATTTTTCTTTAGATTTCTTCTACAACCCAAACACTATGTTAATGTAATGCAAACAGTTACGTAGTTAGCGTATTGACTGCTATGTAAAATCCCTCGGTCTCTGTCTGTACCTACATGATGCGGACCCTAACAACGCCTTACTCCCCGACAGCTGGTGCCATGCGGGCCCTGAAGATTAAAGGAATCGTCCACCGCGATCTAAAACCCCAGAACATCCTGCTGTCGAAACCCGTAACCACGAGGGCCCAGTCCAATAGGGCTCCGAGACCTGCTGATATGATACTTAAAATTGGTTCGTAGTCAATGAATATGGCAAGTTGTTCATTTCATTGTTTTCAAACTGTTTATGGTCGCAATGATTCATATTAATAAAAAAACTATATAAACAACCTTAATGATATCACTCGGAGGTTTTACTGTAATAATGTTGTAATATGTAGATATAGTATTATTATTATTGTTATTCATCTTTACATTGATCTCACTTTAACTTTATGAACATTAATAAATCATGATTAATAACTCACTCTCTATTCCCTATGGTAAGGACATGTAAAGGACATATACTTCTAATATAGTTCTGGTGTAATTCAATGGCATTGTGATCGGGTATTAAACTAATCTATTGATTCATAAGTAGAAATTGTTGAGTACTTAATATGTACTTAATAGTATCAAATCTCTGTGTACTTACGATTACAGTGTACACTGTACACTGTACAGTGTACAGTGTACCATACTATAAATACTACCGTATATTCAAACTACAAATCCATCTATGTAAATTGAATCTATTTTCATTTTTTTGAATCTTTTTCTACTGCATTAGATCTCTTTCTAACTATCCCCGCAACACCCGCAATACCCATAACACCCACAACACCTACTACATGTCTCGCTGTGGTATGGACCTAGTCTTTACCATGCTTGCCGATGATCTCCCTGTACAGACTATGGCCTCTTTACATACTCGTGTACCTAGACTATATACTCTCCGTAACATGACTCCTCGATACTCTCCTCTACTCACTACAACTAGAGTTTATTGCCTCACTTCTCTACTATGTACTAATGTACCCATTGTCTACTATACAAATGTGTCTGCGCCCTATGTATGCTTCTTTTCTTTTGTTCAATGGACGTGGTTCTAAGAATAGATACCATCTTCCATTGTTGCTTCGAACCAAAGCCCTCTTCGGATCCTCTAGAATGTAGTCGTCCTAGACCAACGTCTATATTTACCTACACTATGTAGGTGTTCTATAGTGTGTGATGAGTAATGATTCTCTGATTGATTACACTCGTACCTAGACCCCATACCCTACTTAGCCAAACCCCATCTCTTATATCATAGCCCTACCAAACTAGCATTCATTCTATTTACATACTTAGCTGATCTCATATTTTCACTGTGAATAAGCATTCTATTGTCTATTGTCACCATTATCTATAGAGATGGTGATATCAGCCTACCCAGCCAGATAATTAGTTAAATACACATATAACTCCTCCTACCCCTTGACCACGTCTACTCATATCCCTTACCTCATCACCACACACCACACCCCATTATCACATTTCTATATTTCCTCTTCTTCCTTACTAAACTTTTATTTCTCCACACTATATTCACTATGGTACCCCACCACTACCCCACCACTACCCCACTACCATACCCCACCACTACCCCACCACTACCCCACCACTACCCCACCACTACCCCACCACTACCCCACCACTACCCCGCCACTACCCCACCACTACCCCACCACTATCCCACCACTACCCCACCACTATACCCCACCACTACCATACCCCACCACTACCCCACCACTACCCCACTACCATACCCCACCACTACCCCACCACTACCCCACCACTACCCCACCACTACCCCACCACTACCCCACCACTACCCCACCACTACCCCACCACTACCCCGCCACTACCCCACCACTACCCCACCACTACCCCGCCACTACCCCACCACTACCCCACCACTATCCCACCACTACCCCACCACTATACCCCACCACTACCATACCCCACCACTACCCCACCACTACCCCACTACCATACCCCACTACCATACCCCACTACCATACACCACCACTACCCCACCACTACCCCACCACTACCCCACCACTACCCCACCACTATACCCCACCACTACCATACCCCACCACTACCCCACCACTACCCCACTACCATACCCCACTACCATACCCCACTACCATATACCACCACTACCCCACCACTACCCCACCACTACCCCACCACTACTCTACCACTACCCCACCACTACTCCACCACTACCCCACCACTACCCCACCACTATACCTCACCACTACCCCACTACCCCACCACTATACCCCACCACTATTCCTCACCACTATACCCCACTACAAACTCCACCACCTATGCCCCAATACTATACCCCATCAACATACCCCACCACTATGCCCCACTACTATGCCCCACCACTATTTCCCACCACTGTGCCCCACTACCAACTCCATTATACCATCCCATTATTCCCCACCAACCTATCCCACCACTAAACCCCACCACTATGCCCAAAACTACTATGCCCCACCGCTATTCCCCACTACTATACACCACCACCCTGCCCCACCACTATTCCCACTACTATACACCACCACCCTGCCCCACCACTATTCCCCACTACTATACACCACCACCCTTACCCACCACTATTCCCCACTACCATACACCACTATCATACACCACCACTATTCCCCACTACCCTAACCCACTATCATACACCACCACCCTGCCCCACCACTATTCCCCACTACCATACACCACCACCCTGCCCCACCATTATTCCCCACTATTCCCCACTACCATACACCACCACTATGCCCCACTACTATTCCCCACTACCATACCCCACCACCCTAACCCTCTACATTAGCTATATCCCCTGTTTACACTCTCTCATCATTTGCAGCTGATTTCGGTTTTGCTCGTTTTCTGCAAGATGGAGTCATGGCTGCAACATTATGTGGCTCTCCTATGTACATGGTCTGTAAGTAATGTCTACAAGTAATGTCTATAAGTAATGTCTATAAGTAATATCTATAAGTAATGTCTGTAAGTAATGTCTATAAGTAATGTCTATAAGTAATGTCTATAAATAATGTCTATAAGTAATGTCTGTAAGTAATGTCTGTAAGTAATGTCTATAAGTAATGTATGTAAGTAATGTCTGTAAGTAATGTCTGTAAGCCTGGTCTGTAAGTATGGTCTGTAAGTATGGTCTGTACGTCTGGTCTGTACGTCTGGTCTGTAAGTCTGGTCTGTAAGTCTGGTCTGTAAGCCTGGTCTGTAAGTCTGGTCTGTACGTCTGGTCTGTACGTCTGGTCTGTAAGTCTGGTCTGTAAGTCTGGTCTGTACGTCTGGTCTGTAAGTCTGGTCTGTAAGTCTGGTCTGTAAGCCTGATCTGTAAGTCTGGTCTGTAAGTATGGTCTGTAAGACTGGTCTGTAAGACTGGTCTGTAAGACTGGTCTGTAAGACTGGTCTGTAAGACTGGTCTGTAAGACTGGTCTGTAAGACTGGTCTGTAAGACTGGTCTGTAAGACTGGTCTGTAAGACTGGTCTGTAAGACTGGTCTGTAAGACTGGTCTGTAAGACTGGTCTGTAAGACTGGTCTGTAAGACTGGTCTGTAAGACTGGTCTGTAAGACTGGTCTGTAAGTCTGGTCTGTAAGTCTGGGTCCATTCTCTATTCAAGTATCCTCTCTTTTGAGTAAGATTGATTCTTCTCAATTTAAATTCAATTTAAATTGTACTCTGCTTCACAATATAAAAACTACAATAGCCAAGGATTATCTAGTCGCTTGCAAGGTTAATAGTTCTTGTATGCTAATTTCCTTTATCATATGTTATGCTATTAATAGATCTCTTTATTTCATACAGTTCATTTTTTTTATTTTTTATTTTCATTAAAAATATATTATATTTATTTTAATTTAATATAATTATATAATATTTTATAATAGTTACATTGTCATGTTTCTTGGGTATTGTTTAATTATGTATTTGTTAACAATTTATCTTTAATAAATTTCATTAAGATGTATATTTAGTATTTTAATAACAGTGAACCCATTTCACAGGCACCTGAGGTGATCATGTCAAGACAATACGATGCCAAAGCTGATCTCTGGAGTATCGGCACCATTGTCTACCAGTGCCTGGTGGGCAAGGCTCCATTCCAGGCTCAAACACCGCAACAACTCAAGAACTTCTACGAACGAAATACCACGCTAATGCCAGCGTTAGTCACTATCTCTCTATATCTCTCTCCCTCTCCCTCTCCCTCTCCCTCTCCCTCTCCCTCTCCCTCTCCCTCTCCCTCTCCCTCTCCCTCTCCCTCTCCCTCTCTCTCTCTCTCTCTCTCTCTCTCTCTCTCTCTCTCCGTTTCCCTTTCCTATTCAAATTATTTACTATTTTAATTTATGAATTTATTTATAAAGTAATACATGCTCTGGGTATTTATATGAATAGCTTGTTTACTAAAGTATCAAATGTTTTAATGCGAATGCTATTGTGAATGTCATATAACTCGTGAGGTCAAGACAGGTTATCTGGGGGGTCATATCATGTATCAAGTCTTTTATATGTGTTCGCAGAGGTGGTATACATATGAATTTTTATATAACTGTATTCAGTATAAGCCACCTTAAATAAAACTACTCTCTCTTTCTCTCTCTCTCTCTCTCTCTCTCTCTCTCTCTCTCTCTCTCTCTCTCTCTCTCTCTCTCTCTCTCTCTCTCCCTCTCTCTCTCTCTCTCTCTCTCTCTCTCTCTCTCTCTCTCTCTCTCTCTCTCTCTCTCTCTCTCTTTCTCTCTCTCTCTCATTATCTCTCTTTATCTTTACTTAAATCCGCTAGTGATTATCTATTTAATAGATTATGCATGTTTGCATTCAACTATTCCTTTATTAACATATCAATGTGTGGTATTATCCACACTTGTATCCTCAGTTTACCTGTAAATGGAGCAGTCGTATTTAAATAGCAGACTATTATTATCAATGCATTATTGTTTACTGACAATGATACGCTAATCTTTAATAACACATTTTATATAATTTATAAAACTAACCCAAAAACAAACCCATAACTCTATAAATAGATTCATTCAATGTTCTAAACCTGATTCATTATGTTTCATCTCTAAACTGACTTCATTATAGTTTTACCTTATCTTCAAATAATAGTATTCCTGCGGGAGCCTCAAAAGAACTACGAGATCTACTGATACGAATGTTGAAACGTAATTCCGATGATAGAATCACATTTGGTTGGTTCGACGATTTAATTAGTATATAATAGATTACTTATTACTTATTAATAAATGATATTTTTTGTAGATATCAGTTTTATTAAATTTATAAACTAGCAACAATTAGTTTTCAATGTCGTATCAATTTTAATTTTACTATTGTTATTATTAATATTATTTATTATTCATAGAATAGATCAAATTAACAATGCGATTAACAATTAACAATTGACATTTTTTGTAGAGGATTTCTTCAACCACCCTTTTCTGAATACAAAATATAAATGTTAGTATTTATAACATATTTATAGAACTACATTATTACAATAATACAATCCTAAATATGTTCCCATTATTATTATAATTTTTCTATTTATTGATTCTATCCATCTTGCAATTATATTTCCATGTAAGTTTTATAACAGGATGTATTTATATTCAGTACAAAATATTATAATATATAATGTAAGACTATCTATGTCTATAAGTATGTCTATAATATATGTCTATAATGTATGTCTATAATATATGTCTATAATGCATGTCTATAATGTATGTCTATAAAGAAGTAATTTTTTTACTTTTATAACAATCTTATACTACTTAATACATACAATCTTATACTAATACACACTCACTTATACTAATAAACACTCTTTCATAAAAACTCTTAGAAACTAATACATAAAAACTCATATATACAACTTAAACATATAAAAACATCTTAACAAATATACACCCACATATACACCCACATATACATAAATATACAAATATACATTAAATTCCCAAGTAAACAGATGATGTAACTATTATATAATCTTATAACTTTAAATAAAACTAGTATAATATATTTGTAATCTAAATCAAATATATTTTCACTTTATAACAAAAAAACAAGAATGACCTGGATTATTTCCAGGGTCGTATATTATATAATTTACATTAAACTGGTTTATTGTATATCTTACCAGACTTTGTATTCACATTAGCTGTAATATCGCAACCTCGTCCTCAGCTTCCCCCGTGGCTGTACCAAGACCCGCTCGTAAGATCTCAGCTCCGGCTTCCACCCGACCTTCCGCGATCCCGTTCAACCCGCAATCGACATCGCAACGACTGCAGATTCGACCCCGTCGAGTCTCCTCCGTAAACGACTTCTCTTCACCACCCCAATCCCTCCCACCGCAGGTAAAATTCCCTTCCCATATTAAACACACCCCTCTAGATTGTAGCGTTCACATTTATATCACTAGCAACCATTTGAACTCGAAATTATACTAATCAATTATATCGTAAGCACAATTTGATCAAATCTATAAATTAAACTTTTTTTACTATAATGATATCTTCTGAATTTTGTCTTTTGATATTTTGGACTTCAATATTAGCAAAGATATTTCTTACATTAGATATTACATACAATTTATACACATTATTTATTTTTATTATCGCTGCACACACTCTGATTAAACTAGGTCAATTGTTTTAAAGTTTCCCATTTGATATTTGCATTGCTAACTTAAAACAATGACAATAGGTTTTTATCTATTGTATACTATCTGTTCTATTAACAAACACTTCATTATCTGTCAACATAAACTATTCATATATTATAGATTTAGCAATTATACAATATATTCACTTTATATTCACTTTATATTTACTTTATATTTACTATGCACATATCTATCTATGCTATAACATTAAATACAATGTATCAATCAGTAGTTAGGAATTTATTAACCTCTGTTGACCTCTGTTGACCTTCAATTGTTTGTTTTAGTGAACCTACCATTTCTTGATTAATTGATGACCAGTTGAGGGGAGTTATTATAGGACTTTCATTGCATAATGTTCTTCTAGGAAATCGGCCTGCGATACTGATTATTTATTAATATGTTGCATCCCATAGTAGCAGATGCTTGCACTTAATCCAAATGCGAGTTGTTGCATAACATTATGTAACCATTTTGAATATACATAAATGAATATTAAAATTATTTCAACTATTGTTAGTTTTCAAGTATTTTCATTTGTTTATATTTGTAATAAATATGTTAAAACAATACTTATGATGATGAATTTATAATTATTAAATTATAATTAATTAACATAGTTCTACTAATTATATTCATATATTGATCATTATAAATATATATTATATATTGTATATTGTATATTACATATTGTATATTATATATTGTATATTATATATGCAGAAATTTCATTTAAAATATACTTTAAATAAGAAATTAGACAATGCAATTTGTATACATGTAAAGTTTTATAATGTGATTTGTAAGATTTGATCAAATTGAGAGAATTCATTCTTGACTTTCAATAGCCGAACATTGTTTTAAACACTTTATGTTTTGCACATTAATAATCACAATTGCTATTAATAGATTCCTGCGAATCTGCCTTCGACCAGAACACTGAAGTCGAAACATTCTCCGAGGAGATCCTACACCATTGTTGAAAATCGTCCCGTCTCGCCTTGCCTGGATGGATTTGTCCTTGTACCCGATAACATTCCAAATTCCGACCAATCAGGTTCTTTCATACACAAAAGTATTCACTCTAATTTGTATTCACTCTAATTTGATTAATTTAATACAATTGGCTAATTAGTGAAAATTGTTTAGTTTGTCATATTATTCGTTATATATATATTGCTAATCTACTTCAACTAATTGCAGACGGCAGCTTGGGGTCAACCAAAGGTCATCAGGATCTAAACACTATATTTAGGTTAGTTTTGTCTGGCTATTCAATATTTCTATATTTACTACACGTGTATTGTTGGCAGTCCTATTTTAATTTGGATGAAATAAATATTGTCTTCAAATTAGTTGTCTCGCTTATTGAAAATCATCTTAAATATTTATTAAGTTCTATAATAATTATTAGTTCTATAATATTTATTAAGTTCTATAATATTTATTAAGTTCTATAATATTTATTAAGTTCTATAATATTTATTAAGTTCTATAATAATTATTAGTTCTATAATATTTATTAGTTCTATAATATTTATTAAGTTCTATAATATTTATTAAGTTCTATAATATTTATTAGTTCTATAATATTTATTAAGTTCTATAATATTTATTAAGATCTATAATATTTATTAAGTTCTATAATATTATTCATTTACTCGTTTATTTAAACACATCCTATATAGAAAACTTAAATAACTGTCGGCATCCTACATACAGCGACAACTCCTACGACACCCGCTCTAGACCCGTAGACTCCACCTCTTTACGACGTAACAGTAGCGTACTACGTCGATCTCCTGAGATTGGTAGACGCCCCCAATCTCTGCCGATTGAACGCTCTGGTTAGTTTCCACCTCTAGCCCTTTACTATAACCATGGGTTAACTCTCTTAACCTGCATTTCTCCCCACCATAGTAATTCTGTCGCACTACAAACCCTATAAACACACTACAGACCCTACAAACACACTACAAACCCTACAAACGCACTACAAACCCTACAAACACACCACAAACCCTATTCAAGCAATGCTCATCATTTCTAGATATAGATATCTCTTATTGTTATTAATATTTGTCGTTATTTAATTACTATCTATAAAATTTGCATTTCATTCACATAATACTAATTGTCATATGTCATCTTTTACTTCATCTAGTTTTTGTTTACCATTTTACCTCATAATTAATAAAATACTTTAGTGAATCACTGTGAAGTTTATTTACCTATTCTCTAGTGTCAACCTGTATACATTTAGATATATTTAGTACTTTACATTTATTACTGTTGGGATTGTCTGACTGCTTTATTTATTACAGTGCTCCTCTATACGTTCATCTATTAAGTTATATGTAAGTTCTCTTTTCAATTTCTCTCTCGAGTCGTTTTGAAAACGTTCAATGTAAAATATAAAGGAGTTTCTTTACATTCTAGAAAGTCTAATCGCGTAGTTATTAATGTAATATTGGTGCAAATGCATCATTGTATAGTTCTTTTAAACAGAATGTTATTTCATATATATACTTATTTAATTACATTCGTACCGAATGCTCCCTAAACTACGCAATACCGCGTTTCACCCTTCTCCGACCCCTTGACAGGCGGAAAGTGCTCTCCCATCCCAGTTCCCTCCCAACGTAGAGCCTATGACGCAATCATTCGTAGCATCAGTGCTCACGACGATTTCGCTGAATGCCATGGTCCCGCTATTCCCCCCGTTAGCTCAGCTAGCCCTTGCCTTGCTATGTCCAGGGCATCGTCTAATACAAGCATTGTCAGCATCGGTTCCGCATCTCCTCCAAACTCTGGTCTACTTTACTGATATTCTTTTCTACTTTTACTAAATCTATAATATCAATTTCTATTATTAATATTTATTTTTGTAAGAAAAAATGTTGTACTAAAATTTAATTTTTATAATTTACGAGTTTTTAATGTATTAATAATTAATAATTAATTTGTATTTCCATAAATATCTATTTTTATTATAATAATTATTGTGCCGCAATATTAATAGAACTCTGTCTAAACCAATTGCAGGCGTCCAATTCACGATTGGCACTCCACCCGTTGGTGTACCTTGGCCCAGAAAGTTGTCGTCTACAACCCCGCCTACTAGCCACACCCACGCGTGTAAACGCCAAACCTGCACTCCGCCTACACCCAGCAATGCCGTTGTCATAAAAGCTACCGGCGTTTCCCCCATACGTCGTATCTGTAAGTCATTATGCGTATATGCGTGTATGCGTGTATGCGTGTATGTATGTCCGTGATATTATACACCGAATGATTGTTTTGAGCTGTGCACTTTGGTCCCATTCTATCGTTTATTTCGTACATCCCTATAGCCGCTTCGTCGACCCAGAAAACATCGTGTCCGATAGCTTGTCCCGGCTCCAACAACGAGCCAACCCCTGGTGTGTGTTCTTTATCTTCCATAATAAGTTACTTTTGCGTTAATGTTGCACTTCGAAATGAATAATGAATTGATTTATTTTCTTTTATTGTAAAATTATTTGATTTCATTCTCTTTATTTTAATTTGTACAAATTTACTTTGAATTAATTTATTTGACAATTTCTACATTATCACTTCTCCTATCTGCACTTTCTCATAAGTATTGATTTCTCCCAGGCACTTACCCCTCGATGCCGACCATTGCCGCATCAGCTAAACGAGCCCTAGCTTTGGCCTATGAACTTTCCTCGCCTAAATCTGACTTCAATGCCGCTTACGGGTTGAAAGGTTTTACGTAATTCCATTAAAAATCATCTTTGTCTTTTAATTCTTATACCCAACTCATTGCCTTACCTACGCAATGTAATAAGACTACAATAGACACTATGAATAACAATGCATTGTTTACTTATTTATTATTGTTACCAACGAAGAGACTTATTCGAGGTCTCGTCACATTCTTACACTCCGCATCAGATTCACTGTTGGCTATTGATTCTTCGATGACCGACCTTTGCCCCTTGGCTACTACGGCCACTTCTGCATCGTTGACCTCTTCGTCCATGTCCATCGGCGTCGTCGGCGGCGTCCTCGCAATGTCTGGAGTCAGCGATATCAATGCCGATGTTTGCCTGGAACCAATTTCGTGTTGGTAGTCTCCTCGACACGACTAACGGCTTTGCTTCGGTGTATGCTATGGTTTCTTTTGTTTATACGTTGTTTACATCATAAATAAACATTCGGCGCTCATAGTAGACAATAGGTAATCTACACACGTGCAGTTATAAACATATTCGCTTACTGTATTAAAGTATGCAACAACTTAAATGAATACATTGAATATATCCAGTACTTCATCCGTAATGATTTATTACTTCTTAAGGTACCTCTCTTTCTTATGTAATTTAGAGTAATAAGCGATATTCACAAATTCTATAACAATTAGAGAACTCTAACCTATTAAACTTACAGCTCTGTCTAGACACTCTTCTGTATCTTCTCGCTTTGCAACGCTGTCACCAGGTGGCAGCGGTGATTCTCGTCGTCGCACAATTAGTGACTCCGCTACTCGTCTCAATCTCTTAGCCGGGTCTCCCCCGGACCAACACCCGTCCTCGGCACCTAATTTAGGCTTCAACAGGTACGCAATATTAATTCTATGTTTCTATCTTCCTTCGTTAGTTAAATAACCTCCCGACTGCATCTCATCAAATCTCTCTTCAACTATTTTTCTCTTCTCGATTTATTATAATCATAAATACAAATTCCCCTCTAAATATCTCATATCTTATTTGCCTCTAATTACTATAATCTTACTTTATCTTTATGTGTAGGTGTATTAATATGATTACTCCTGACCACACCATCCCACACAATCACACGCCATACCACACCATCCCAAACCATCCACGCCATTCCGCGCCATCCTACACCATCCCAAACAACCATACACCATCCCACACCATCCTACACCAATCCACACCATCCCACACCATCCCACACCATCCCACACCATCCCACACCATCCCACACCATCCCACACCATCCCACACCATCCCACACCATCCCACACCATCCCACACCATCCCACACCATCCCACACCATCCCATACCATCCGATACCATCCCACACCATCCCATACCATCCGATACCATCCCACACCATCCCACACCATCCCACGCTATCCCACGCCATCCCACGCCATCCCGCACCATACCGCACCATCCCATACCATCCCATACCATCCCGCACCATCCCACACCATCCCGCACTATCCCACACTATCCCACACTATCCCGCACCATCCCACACCATCCCACACCATCCCGCACCAATCCATACCATCCCACACTATCCCGCACCATCCCGCACCATCCCACACCATCCCACGCCATTCCGCACCATCCCGCACCATCCCGCACCATCCCAAACAATCCCGCACCAATCCACACTATCCCATACCATCCCATACTATCCCACGCCATCTCATACCATCCCACACTATCCCACACCATCCCACACTATCCCTCACTATTCCACACTATCCCACACTATCCCACACTATCCCACACCATCCCACACCATCCCACACCATCCCACACTATCCCACACTATCCCACACCATCCCACATTATCCCACACCATCCCACATTATCCCACACCATCCCACACTATCCCACACCATCCCACACCATCCCTCACTATCCCACACCATCCCACACCATTCCACACTATCCCACACTGTTCCACAATATCCCACACTATCCCACAATATCCCACACTATCCCACACTATCCCACACTGTCCTACACCATCTACACTATCCCACACCATCCCACACCATCCCACACCATCCCACACCATCCCACACTATCCCACACCATCCCACATTATCCCACACCATCCCACACTATCCCACACCATCCCACACCATCCCACACTATCCCACACCATCCCACACCATCCCACACCATCCCACACCATCCCACACCATCCCACACCATCCCACACCATCCCACACCATCCCACACCATCCCACACCATCCCACACCATCCCACACTATCCCACACTATCCCACACCATCCCACATTATCCCACACCATCCCACATTATCCCACACCATCCCACACTATCCCACACCATCCCACACCATCCCTCACTATCCCACACCATCCCACACCATTCCACACTATCCCACACTGTTCCACAATATCCCACACTATCCCACAATATCCCACACTATCCCACACTATCCCACACTGTCCTACACCATCTACACTATCCCACACCATCCCACACCATCCCACACCATCCCACACCATCCCACACCATCCCACACCATCCCACACCATCCCACACCATCCCACACCATCCCACACCATCCCACACCATCCCACACCATCCCACACCATCCCACACCATCCCACACCATCCCACACCATCCCACACCATCCCACACCATCCCACACCATCCCACACCATCCCACACTATCCCACACTATCCCACACTATCCCACACTATCCCACACCATCCCACACCATCCCACACCATCCCACACCATTCCACACCATCCCACACCATCCCACACCATCCCACACTATCCCACACTATCCCACACTATCCCACACTATCCCACACTATCCCACACCATACCACACCATCCCAGACCATCCCACACTATCCCACACCATCCCACACCATCCCACACCATCCCACTCCATCCCACTCCATCCCACAGTTACCCGTCTAATCACAGTATCTCGTCGATTGAAGACATGGCTGCTTTTGAAGCTCCTGCTCTAAATGCTGAGATTATGCTTGATGTTAGTAATTGTGGTCCTTTTGAAACCACGCCCTATACGATGAGTTACAACCAACGTGTAAACATCATAACCACACCCTAATACCTAGACCTAACCTCATTTCCTAACTAACACCCATTCATAGAGGCTCCCTCATTTTGATCTAATCGCACCCCCATTGAGTGCATAGCTCTAGCTCCACCCCCATTGAATGCATAGCTCTAGCTCCACCCCCATTGAATGCCTAGCTCTAGCTCCACCCCCATTGAGTGCCTAGCTCTAGCCCCACCCCCATTGAGTGCCTAGTTCTAGTCCCACCTCCATTGAGTGCCTAGCTCTAGCTTTACCCCCATTTAGTGCCTAGCTCTAGCCCCACCCCCATTGAGTGCCTAGCTCTAGCTCCACCCCCATTGAGTGCCTAGCTCTAGCCTCACCCCCATTGAGTGCCTAGCTCTAGCTCCATCCTCATTGAGTGCCTAGCTCTAGCTCCACCCCCATTGAGTGCCTAGCTCTAGCCCCACCCCCATTGAGTGCCTAGCTCTAGCCCCACCCCCATTGAGTGCCTAGCTCTAGCCCCACCCCCATTGAGTGTCTAGCTCTAGCTCCACCCCCATTGAGTGCCTAGCTCTAGCCTCACCCCCATCGAGTGCCTAGCTCTAGCTCCACCCCCACTGAGTGCCTAGCTCTAGCTCCATCTCCATTGAGTGCCTAGCTCTAGCCCCACCCCCATTGAGTGCCTAGCTCTAGCTCCACTCCCATTGAGTGTCTAGCTCTAGCTCCACCCCCATTGAATGCCTAGCTCTAGCTCCACTCTCATCGAGTGCCTAGCTCTAGCTCCACCCCCATTGTCTAGAGGGAACACCTGGATACAATGCACAAGTTGCACTTCGCTCTACAACTTGTGGAATGTATCATCAATATTGCGCAAGAGAAAACCAAACATTCATTATCAAGTTAGTTATTGAAAATAACAGAAAAGTGTTTTCTTTCTCCAGTAAATTGTAGATATAACTGTAGATATAGCTGTAGATATAGTGTAAATATAGCTGTAGATATAACTATATATAACTAGATATATTGTAGATATATATATCCATTTAAATTCTGTCATTTAAAAATCTTTGTAATACTATTGATATTTAATAAACATATAATAATACATAAACAATTTGATATCCTTTAGATTATATACATATCTTAATGTTTAAACATCTTCTATTCAGACCTCATACCATTCCTTATCCACTTTCTCGCAATTCGCCCTCAATGTATCTCCTTTTTCATTACCTTAGCACTACTCCCACTCACCCCTACTCACCCCCACTCACCCCCACTCACCCCCACTCCTATAAACAGGTGGTGCCGCTCTTGTTATCTTTATAGAAGAACATGACCGCGTGTGTGAACAGTTAGCCCTCTATGTTCGTGCTCTACAAGTTCTTGCCTCTAGTTTGAAACTCGCTCAGGAAGAAGTTTCCGCAAATCGCCTGAAGACTACCAGCAAACTTAAGAAATGTTTGTATTATTTCTAAATCCATCCCAATCTATGCAAATTATTATTTCTTCACTTTATATTTACTTTCAATTTTATTATAAATCTATATATAATTTATATATAATTTATTTATAATATAAAATATATTATTAAAGATTCAGTAAAATAATAACAATTTTGTTTGACGTATACCACAAACTATCAAATAATAAATTGCATTGCATATTCTTATTACATGTATAATGTAAGATTTGGTGTTCACCAGGTGTTACCGAAATGAATGTCTACTACCGTCAATGTCTGTATGTCTGCAAGGCATTACACGACAGTCGACGTACTAGCTACCGACGTCGCCAACGTACCCACTCGACTGGTAGCCCCGTCACACCTCCCCCCATTTCGCCACCCTACGGAGTCGACGATATCGCCCATATGGCAAACTCTACGGTAGCCGATCACCTGCTTTACGCCCACGTCATGGAGATGTGTCAGTCTGCCGCTACGGACGAACTGTTTGGCATGACCAATGAGGTCGGTAGATTGTTGGGGATGCGAATAATTAAATAACTGCAGTTTTCTCCGACCGCTATGAAATTATTAATAAGTTCAACTTCTTTAGTCGTATATGAAGTCGCCATGGTAACGAATAGTTTGTATTCTATTAACACCAGTTCTGTAACTCTTCAGTGCATCGATCGCTACAAGTCTGCTCAGATTATTCTTCACAGTCTCTCTCAACGTACGGACGATAAGAGTGAACAAGTCGTACTCAACAAATGTTTGTGAGATTCAAATAACTTGATTCTATGTTTCAAATTCTATAAATAATTATTAATTTAATCGACGCTATTTTGATATTGATTTAATATTTAAGATATCTATATTACAGATAAGGAGAGTGTCGAAAAACGTTTATACAAACTCTACAAAGGTCTTGGCTATGCATCCAACCGTGAAATGTGAATCCCCTACACGACTTCTGACCTTAAACCTAAACCACTAGTATTAGAGCGCCCTTTATTCAAAAATGAGAGAAATCTGTGCCTTCCTTATTATTATTTAAATTCAAACGATACCAAAAAAATAGAATGCACTTTGCTCTCTCGAATTTACTTATCTACTATCTTCTATACGACACTTATTACTATATTACTTATTATTACAATTTACTGGGTATCCTGTACTCTCCTTATCACCGGTCATTCGTAGAAGATGATTTAACACTTCCCGGACTTCTGTCATTCGCCCTCGGTCACTAGTATTATACATCAGTTAACAAAGAGAGGCGGCTTTATTCAGTTTTTATCTTTTGCCGCCTCGCTGCTCGCCAAACCAACCAAATACCAACCGAATACCAACCCAAACGGCCGCAATAACGTCGAGTCATCGTTTATTTAGCCATTCATTGCTTTTACCGCTCTTATCTGTCCTTTGGACAACTACATCGAGCAGCACTGGCGGGCCCAGTTCAAGTTTCCCGAACCCACTCACACTCACACACTCACTCACTCACACACTCACTCTCATACTTACCTTGATACGTAGAACGACACCCTATGTAAACCGTGTATTTATTATTTTAACGCATACATTTGTGTCAGTTCATTATAACCAAAATCAACTTTTTTTATCATTCGCGTTAATGAATTTATATCCATTTTTTTATGCTATATATATAGGACATCTAGTCCTTATTTTGTTTTGACCAATCATATTACCATAACTATGTGAGATTGTAATTTATTTATAACTGCCAATTTAAAATATAGGTAATATATACAGACTAACTACTCATGCATGTGAAACTTGTGTATTATTATAATTATATATAACTGATAATTGTAAATAAAATTATGAAAAATTAAAATTTACTTTTCAAGAATAATTCACAATACAATTATTATTTATACAAATTTATTTATACAATTATTGTTCATACAAATCTGAACGTTTTCTACAGTTTTAATCTGCTTTTACAAATCAGTTAGATATACACTAATAGATATCATTACTAAATCAAATCTGTTCTCTGTCATCAAATTTACTGTCAACAATAATATCTAGGTTGGAAATATTTACTATTACATCGCTATTATCGCATTTATGTTCACGGGCTATTGTGCAATCTTTTGATGTATTTTCATTATACGTTGATGATGGTATTGGCGAAGTTGTTTCAGGGGTTTTCAACGTATCCGAGGTAATTTGCTTGCTAAGCCAAGAGATGATATCATTAATACAAGCAATGCCCACTCCATCTGGTTCCGTATGTAGTTCATGGTAGGCTCCTTGGACAACCTAAAATTTCAGTAGGAGTTTACAAGTTTAGATAAAATAAAAAGTTATATATATTGTATCGGTTGAATAATGTAAATATTATATTATATAAGAAATTGACTAAAAAAAAAAGTTGGCTAAAATTTTAAATTAAATTATATTATAAATAATTGTTGATATATTTTATATATAATAAAAAAAATTGATATAGTATATACAGAAGACAAAATATATATATAAGGATATTTTCGCTGAATTACCTTAAGACAGTGAACAGTACTAGAGATTTTAGCGTGTAAAAGTCGACTTCCTTCCAGGGGGCAGATGTTGTCATCGTCGCCATGTATAGTGAACACGGGTAGCTGAATCTCAGCAAATCTCTCAACCGTAACTGCGAGAGCATCGATAAACTGAACTGCCCACCTACCAATATCGGTTGTTTGAGTTGACATGAATAGTTTTTAATAACTATTATATTGTTTAATAAAATGAATATATTTAAAATATAAATGTATTAAAATAATAACAATTGCCATCTGGATTATTTCAGAATATACTTATTGATATAATTTCTAAACTAGTTAAATATAACCAAGAATCATATACTGCTATATCTTAAATAATACAATGATTTAATTTGTATAACCTGGCCTTCATGTATCCATGGAAAACCAGTTTGTCTGCTTCATAATCATTATCCTGGTAAAGTGATTTATTTCCTAATCTAACTACTTTGAACGAAAATTCAATTTAAATTATTTTGATTAAAATTTAAATCAGGTCTTTAATTATATAATTATTCATTAATACAACAATGGAAAAATGTATATACATTAATACTATTGATTTTATTTACATATACAAAGTATATAAAATTCATGTACAATAAACGCATATCCTAAATAATAAATGAAAGTCCATTATATTTAAATATTTATAAATATTAATAACATTTCAAATAAAATAATGTAGTAAGATACATTTATATTGAAAATATATTTGTATAACATCAATATCAATCTTATTATGTTTCACTTTCGACTTATAATATAATT
The DNA here is from genome assembly GCA_964035775.1 of Osedax frankpressi. Classification (NCBI taxonomy): domain Eukaryota; kingdom Metazoa; phylum Annelida; class Polychaeta; order Sabellida; family Siboglinidae; genus Osedax; species Osedax frankpressi. The sequence continues at coordinate 20,908,692 of OZ038313.1, forward strand.
CGACGAATAATATAATATAATCATTATATATAATATATTTATATTTTAAATAAATAGACATGTAAATGAATAAACTTAAAAGAACAATCTAGCATTCACAAATAATATAACTTATATAACTTATAAGTGTATCATCAATATTTACATTAGATCATAAAATAAATATAAGTTTTTCTAGTTATTTTTTCAAGTATGATTATTTAAGTGTGAGTGTTTTGATAAATATCAATATAAAAAGGTAATATATAAATTATATTGAATTAAATTAACTAATTTCTGTGATCAATTATGTCTATTTAACTAAATATAAATAAGACTGAAAGACTGATTGTAATCTAATATTATTGTACAATTAAACTAACAACTTCTTTGTCTTTACGAGAGTGTTTGGAAGGATCATTTTTAGATAATGGCATCCACGGAGCAATTACAGAAATCCACCTTACCAGCATAACCTAATGTGAAAATGCCAGTTTACAGTAAATATATTCTACTAGCGGCATATTAATTATACATGTTGCATAATGCGAATATATATATTTAATTTAATTATATAATAACATAAACTGTTTATTTTTCAATGTGGATCTATGTATAAATAATATAACAAGCCAAACAAATAAATACATAAAAATATAGAACTCACATTTTGAATAATATTCAAATTAGTATGAAATATTATTGATTAAATAATATTATAAATAAAAACTAATGAAGTCAATTAATAATACATATATATTATATTGAGAAGGGCGCTGGAACATATAAGCTGACCTTCCATGCTGGTCTGTCATCGGGATGGACGAAGAGACTCGGGCTAATATTGATCAAACTATCAAATAGATTCGGATGTAGTAGGACAGCACGGGTACCAATCAAACCACCCTATAGAGCGGTAATGAACAGAAGAATGAAGAGAATAATGCATAGATTTTTAGATTAACATATTTACTATTAACATTATTACATATTTACCTATTAGATAATAATTCTAATTAGAAATTATAAATTACGATTAAAAAGTGTCATACACATGTATTACATATGTCTTACATATGAAGCTAACTAATGAATGTGTGAGAAGGTGAATAGGTATATTTGGATATTTGTTTTGAATCAATTTCACATGTTGAACGATGTCATTAATATAATCATCGAAATCATCTATCTGTATAATATTTTCAAAATTATTTTATTTTAAATTGAATATTTTACAAGAAAAAATATAGTTCATGTAATATACTACATTATTTAAGAATGATTACTAATCATAAATAATGTTGTTAAATATATATATATATATATATATATATACAGAATAAAATATAATGATATATTATCATATTGTGTTAGTAAGAACAGATAAATAATGTCTAAATTAGATCAACTAGAAGCGCATTATATAATACTATACAGTAGATCGATATCGAGAGTATCCCATGAGAACAACGAGAACGCCAACCATGACTCTGTAACCTTCGCTGCGACCGTGACCTTGGTGGTCATGCGAGAACACAAAAACGGGCAGTTGACCGAGGATACGCACGGCGACATCATCGTAACGACCACAATGCTCGGACATACCGTGAACAATGAACACTAGAGCCCTGATGGGATTTATCTTTAGCGCGGTGAATCAGTAAAAATCGCGAAGGCTTTGGTTCGACTTATAATAATGATTAATGATAATAGCATGTGTGTTAGATAGTCAATAAATTTTATATTAATTTACAATTATAGTCAATCTAATTAATCTAGTTCAAGGCCTCATGACCTTCATTTTCAGAATGAAATTGTAGGAATCATACGGATAGTTTAATATATAAATTAAACGATGCAATTATTTAATATATAAACTAAATAGTAGATTATCCTTATTGTATCGAAATTACTAATTTAATATCATATATTATTAATAAATATAATAACTATTTAAATAAATATAGTGAATATGCGCTATAATATATCAGAAGTATACTATAAATAAAGTTACTTATTACTAAATATATCATTATAATGTTACATATGATTGATTATTATACCCAGATCAATTTTATATAAAGATTATAGGGGAAATGCTTATTTGTTAATAATATAACAATTTGTAATATAATATATTTGGAAATAGCAGCGTGTAACAAATATAAGCTATATTGAGATAATTCAATATCAAGAACATTTAAAACAAACATATATGAAGCACAAAGACATGCAAATTTCACACATTATTATTTATAAACAAATCAACTGCATCTCTTGGCCGATGCCAACATGTATTATTATTTATGTATTTGTATTGTGCTCGCTTTTTCTGATTGTTAAGTAATCTCGTTACAAGAATGAGTCGTTATAACAATTAAAATATTAATTAATTAAATTATAAATAATTAAATACGCAATATTTTAATAATATAATATCTATTTTAAATAATTGATATGTTATCTATATTAATAAAAAGTAAATAAGAGAACAATACATGCATTATATATAAATATGATTAATAGTAAACAATCAATATATTTATAACAAATATATGTACAGATTAAAACTTGATATTGTTGTTTTCATTGTACTGCTCTTTGTTCCAATATTTGCAATAAATCTTTTTCTGTTTAACATTAATCATATAATCTAATGTATTAGTAGAACACATTGTATTATATAGTTATTTAAATATAACTATAAATACACTAATAGATTTATAGAATATATAAATATTTTTAAAATATTAACACAGATTTTAAAATGAATTATAATTTAAATCATACACGTAGATTTATATATTTGAAGTAGGAATAATTAAATTTGAATCAGTTTATTTTTCAATATGATAAGTGTATATAAAGTATATAGGCAACAAAATAACTATTATAAAGAAACACCAATTATGTAATGCAAAAATAGTATTGCGATATTAATTAACAAACATTTCATTCATAGAATAACAATTAGGATAATAATAACTGAATGTGTAGGTTAAATTAATACCTAATAATGCATTGAGTGATATTTTATAAAATTATATTTCTCCTCGAAGCGGAATTACTTTCTTTGTATAACTTAGAATTTATACATCATATCTCTTAGGCGATTCGAATATTCTACCCACTGGTTACTTATGATTTACATTTTATAGATAGTAAAATAAAAGCTGTTTATTTTATATTTATTTATAAATGCAATGAAAAATGTTAATTGTTAATTTAGATTATATTTTGTAGTTATATAGACAATAATCAGGTTTGATTCGTTCTAAAGGATATTGTTGATTTTGAAAATATATATAGTTATTAAATTTATATATAATTATTAATAAATGATAAATAAAATTAAATAGTGGAATTATAAAATATAATCAAATTATTCAGATTTAAATATTTAAACAATACAAAAAAACTATAGCAGTTATTTATGACAATATGTTTGTTGTTTAAAATCTTCTATGAAGAGTTTTTAATGTTTAAGATGTTTATTAATATTAATTTGTCAATAATACTTCACTATAATTATTTATCAGTTTTAGAATAATGCATAATCAAAATTGGAATATTTGCAGGTTTTTATTAAAAATCAGAAAATTTCTGATATAACGAGATCATATAAACAGATACTCAAGGTAAACTATTAATAAAAATATTGTCACGGGGATTGTTCATAATCGATTCATTGCGAAAAACAGTTAACATGACAAATAAGTTACGATTATTGTGAACATTAAAATACCCCTCGAGACATCGCAGACGAATAAACACACTTCACGCTTCATTAGATTTCACGCTTCACTAGATTTCACGTGCAGTAAGAACGACCTCGATATATCTACAGACTCTGCATTCCCGCAGTGACCACGGAGAGTTCCTATACCTCCAATTGTGAGCGGATAGTAATTTATTGAGCATGCAGCACCATGTAAAGGAACAATGTAACGTCGACACCCATCGCTAACTTACTCTACCACTAGGAGGTCTTCTTCTAAAAAGCTTATACGAATTCATAACTCGTAAGAGGGATCCCGCATCTCCTGCCCATTTAGAACTATACACCCGTTACTCTATACACCCGTACCTATAACCCCCGTACCTATACACCCGTTACCCTATAGACGCGATATCTTTCCTCTACTCGCACACATTGCTAAAGCTAGGCACAAACTCGCCTCTCGTTAACACTACGACCGGCCGTACTCCCAGATAAACACCAACTCCAACTACGCTGCACCATACGACGCCACGAATCCCTCTACTCGCCGTTTAGCCCCGCCCCGTAGCACGTCGAACGCACGCCAAAGGTCAACGTCAGTACGACCTCATTGTTCGACCTGCGCCGACTTGCGTTGGCCGCCATTACGGGGCACTACGCGACCGCTCAAGTCTCCGCCCAATCGCCTCACGGCGAGGTCGTGCTGGCGAAAAGGTTCAACGGCGCCGCAGATCGCCGCCAGGGGTCCGGAGAGTCGAAGCCGTCGGCAGAAGCGACGCGAGAGCGCGTCGAAAGTCGACTGGGGGACGGCGGCGTCGGCGATAACGCGATATCCGATGTTGGTAGAGCGAAGGTTGGTCGCGCTCGAAGTCATCCAGAAGAAGTAGAGCGTAGGTCTGCGAGGGCGGATCAGGCGGGGGAACCGAGGTGAGCCGGAGCATCGAGGAGCGACGAGATAGGGAAAGCGAGAAGGGAGGTGATAGAATTTCGGCGGAACGCAGGCAAGTAGGTGGTTTAGGGTTAGGAAGAGCGGGATGTTATTGAAAAGAGGATAGCAGATAATAGAATCGGTGTACAGACGTCGAGGGCTGGGTAGATGATATGAGATTTGTAAAAGTTGCTGTAAGAAAGAGACAAATCAGTCGAGAGTTAAAGATACACAAAGAATCACGGATAACATGGTGCTATATTAATGTGAAAATAAGATGTTAAGTATGTCTAAGTAGGTACCATTTATTGTATATACTGATAACATTGTATATACTGATAATATTGTATATACCCATATACTAATAACATTGTATATACCCATATAATGATAACATTGTATATACCCATACACTGATAACATTGTATATTTATTAGCAAATCTTCTAAATTATTAATAATATCTAGAGACTACAATATGTTTATTATTTGATACTATTCTAACTTTTAATAATAATACAATAAAATGGTACAAACAGAAATTTGTAAGAATATAAGTCAATGTGAATTCAATTGTTATTATATAATTTCAGATTATGTAAGCTTTTAGTATAGGATTACCAACCCCAATGTTACAACAACCAAAGTATCATCTCCCTCTAAATTGGTTTCAATAAACAAATCAAATCTGCAATGTTATTAAAATATAAAATAAAGTACCTAATTATTATTATTAAGGCAGTTTATTTGACTAGACAAAGACAATATTACAAGATATAATGAAAATATGTTTCTATTACAAATAGTAAATTATGATTACTATTAGATTAAATTATTGATTCAATATATAATATATTACTAATGCGACACTAATGTGACACTAATGCGACACTAATACAATATGAGCTTAATGACTTACTCGCTAGACTTGTATTTGTTGAATACTTCGAAGTAAACTCTCTTACGAGTCTGAATTGCATTCGAAACCCAAAGTAGATTGGAAACCAAATTGTTTATATGCGGCTGCGAATAAAAAGTAAAATAATATAATATTATATTTATAATTTATATAAACATTGCTTACTAAACAATATTAATTATTATTTAAACTAAATATTCACAAACAATGAACGTTAATAATATTTGTATATATCATAAATAAATTTTAAAAGGCTATATTTCATAAATAGAAAATAAATTGGTTAAATCGAAATATTACGAAATATTAATATAATTAATAGTCATATAACCCCTATTCATTGAATACCATCCGGTACCACTCAGTAGTATCCAGTACCCACCCAGTACTCACCCAGTACTCACCCAGTACTCACCCAATACTCACCCAGTACTCACCCAGTACCCACCCAGTACCCACCCAGTACCCACCCAGTACTCAACCAGTACTCAACCAGTACTCACCCAGTACCCACCCAGTACCCACCCTGTACCCACCCAGTACCACCCAGTACCCACCCAGTAAGCTATTCCAATAACCTTAAGCATCGCGGTGTGGTCTGTAAACAGGTTCATTTCGTCTACGTAGACGATGCCGTTGACATCCCAATGTATTTTGTAGTTGATTTCGAATACGGTGTCAGGGTCAGCGGCGCAACTGGCGAATATTCGCTTGACCGAGTGATCCGGGCAACCGTCAATTTCGACGACGGCGCAATCGATCAACGTGACTCCGGTGTAGCGTTCATTAAGCCGCAGTAAACGCTTTAACTTCTGTATGTAGGCGTAGTGTTCGGCGAAGGACGTCGACAGTCTGCGGCGATGGGGGAGGAGGTGAGGGATGAGGTGGGGGAGGAGGTGAGGGAGGAGGTGAGGGAGGAGGTGAGGGAGGAGGTGAGGGAGGAGGTGAGGGAGGAGGTGGGAGAGGAGGTGAGGGAGGAGGTGAGGGAGGATGTGAGGGAGGAGGTGAGGGAGGAGGTGAGGGAGGAGGCGGGGGAGGAGGTGAGGGAGGAGGTGAGGGAGGAGGTGAGGGATGAGGCGGGGGAGGAGGTGAGGGAGGAGGTGAGGGAGGAGGTGAGGGAGGAGGTGGGCGAGGAGGTGAGGGAGGATGTGAGGGAGGAGGTGAGGGATGAGGCGGGGGAGGAGGTGAGGGAGGAGGTGAGGGAGGAGGTGAGGGAGGAGGTGGGAGAGGAGGTGAGGGAGGAGGTGAGGGAGGATGTGAGGGAGGAGGTGAGGGAGGAGGTGAGGGAGGAGGTGAGGGAGGAGGCGGGGGAGGAGGTGAGGGAGGAGGTGAGGGAGGAGGTGAGGGAGGAGGTGAGGGAGGAGGTGAGGGATGAGGCGGGGGAGGAGGTGAGGGAGGAGGTGAGGGAGGAGGTGAGGGAGGAGGTGGGAGAGGAGGTGAGGGAGGAGGTGAGGGAGGATGTGAGGGAGGAGGTGAGGGAGGAGGTGAGGGAGGAGGCGGGGGAGGAGGTGAGGGAGGAGGTGAGGGAGGAGGTGAGGGATGAGGCGGGGGAGGAGGTGAGGGAGGAGGTGAGGGAGGAGGTGGGAGAGGAGGTGAGGGAGGAGGTGAGGGATGAGGTGAGGGATGAGGCGGGGGAGGAGGTGAGGGAGGAGGTGAGGGAGGAGGTGAGGGAGGAGGTGGGAGAGGAGGTGAGGGAGGAGGTGAGGGAGGATGTGAGGGAGGAGGTGAGGGAGGAGGTGAGGGAGGAGGTGGGGGAGGAGGTGGGGGAGGAGGTGAGGGATGAGGCGGGGGAGGAGGTGAGGGAGGTGGTGAGGGAGGAGGTGAGGGAGGAGGTGGGAGAGGAGGTGAGGGAGGATGTGAGGGAGGAGGTGAGGGAGGAGGCGGGGGAGGAGGTGAGGGAGGAGGTGAGGGAGGAGGTGAGGGATGAGGCGGGGGAGGAGGTGAGGGAGGAGGTGGGAGAGGAGGTGAGGGAGGAGGTGAGGGAGGATGTGAGGGAGGAGGTGAGGGAGGAGGTGAGGGAGGAGGTGAGGGAGGAGGTGAGGGATGAGGTGAGGGAGGATGTGAGGGAGGAGGTGAGAGAGGAGGTGAGGGAGGAGGTGAGGGAGGAGGTGAGAGAGGAGGTGATGGAGGAGGTGAGGGAGGAGGTGAGGGAGGAGTTAAGAGAGGAGGTGAGGGAGGAGGTGCGGGAGGAGGTGAGGGAGGAGGTGAGGGAGGAGGTGAGAGAGGAGGTGAGGGAGGAGGTGAGGGAGGAGGTGAGGAAGGAGGTGCGGGAGGAGGTGAGGGAGGAGGTGAGGGAGGAGGTGCGGGAGGAGGTGAAGTAGGAGGTGAGGGAGGAGGTGAAGTAGGAGGTGAGGGATGAGGTGAGGGAGGAGGTGAGGGAGGAGGTGAAGTAGGAGGTGAGGGAGGAGGTGAGGAAGGAGGTGAAGTAGGAGGTGAGGGAGGAGGTGAGGGAGGAGGTGAGGGAGGAGGTGAGGGAGGAGGTGAGGGAGGAGGTGAGGGAGGAGGTGAGGGAGGAGGTGAGGGAGGAGGTGAGGGAGGAGGTGAGGGAGGAGGTGAGGGAGGAGGTGAGGGAGGAGGTGAGGGAGGAGGTGAGGGAGGAGGTGAGGGAGGAGGTGAGGGAGGAGGTGAGGGAGGAGTTGAGGGAGGAGGTGAGGGAGGAGGTGAGGGAGGAGGTGAGGGAGGAGGTGAGGGAGGAGGTGAGGGAGGAGTTGAGAGAGGAGGTGAGGGAGGAGGTGAGGGAGGAGGTGAGGGAGGAGGTGAGGGAGGAGGTGAGGGAGGAGGTGAGGGAGGAGGTGAGGGAGGAGGTGAGGGAGGAGGTGAGGGAGGAGGTGAGGGAGGAGGTGAGGGAGGAGGTGAGGGAGGAGGTGAGAGAGGAGGTGAGGGAGGAGGTGAGGGAGGAGGTGAGGGAGGAGGTGAGGGAGGAGGTGAGGGAGGAGGTGAGGGAGGAGGTGAGGGAGGAGTTGAGAGAGGAGGTGAGGGAGGAGGTGAGGGAGAAGGTGAGGGAGGAGGTGAAGTAGGAGGTGAGGGAGGAGGTGCGGGATGAGGTGGGAGAGGAGTTGAGAGAGGAGGTGAAGTAGGAGGTGAGTACAGCTTGAGGGATGTGGAAGGATCTGTAAGGAGATACGTCGAGAAATTGAAGGGTATGGGAAACTAGGTAAATTTCGGAAGAGGTGTGGGTTATCATTAGTTCAACTAAGTAAAACATTTTAATTAACACTGATGAACAACTAATAAATTAAATATAATTAAAATTAATAATATAATATATATATATATATAATATAACTTATCAAGAATATCCTGGTTTTCTTTTTTTGCATTCAGGTGTAGTTGTTCAATTCGCTTTTCTAGGAAAGAAAGAGAAGTACTTCTCGGATATTCATTTGAGGATTCTACATGAATTATCATTTTTTTGTAATTCTTCAGAGTATTTTTGTACAGCATTTTTAGCTCTTTCAATTTGCTCATGATTAATATCTGTCGAATTAGAACTATATAAAATTATTATTAAAATATATGAATAGTAGCATATTCATTAATTTGTATATTTAACATAATTTACGTCATCTACGGCAAAGTAATCTGGTCAGACTAAAAATTTAGTCTTAAATAACATTTAGAAATGGTGAATTTATTTAGCGACTTATTAAAACATATTAAATAGTAGCAGTTTCGAATAACTATCTGTCTATTGTTATGTTTCACTAAACCAAAGTTCATATTATGCGATGAAAAGTTCCCAACTATTATATACAATAAAGATTATTGTATCATAAATAAATCTAATGAATGAATAACATCTAAATTATTGGGACTTCTCATAAAATATGTTACTTTAAATAATAATTTTAATTTGTATCTCAGATTTTATTTAAATTAAATTTGAATGTAATAATCTGTTGAAATATTTAGTAATAATATAATCTATAAAGTAAATTTATAATTGCCTTGTAAAGTTTATCAGCATTTGAATGTCAACGCATGATGAGTGTACAAGAATTAAAGTCATCAATAAATATGATTTGAGGAATAATTTTGTAAATTTGTATCGTCTTCTCGTGATTATATTTCAAATTAATACAGTTAAAAATATATTATTAATATATATATATGATATTCTTCTGTATGTTGACAAAGTCACACAATATACATAACTATATACACTGGTATATCTAGAATTAGCCGCATTTATTTTTATTATTTATCCATATTGACATTTTACATTTTGTATCCAAAAATAACAAATAAATTGTGGTTAATACTATTATAATAGTGATACAATTATCTGAAACTTTAATTGAACTAACTAAATAGATAGTAGAGGAAACTAGTATTGTGCTTTGGGGGTGTGGATAGATATAGGGCATGGAGTTTGTTATTAGTAAAACAATAACAATAGAGTAAATAGTATAAATAATTGATTCCTCCAATTAGATATTGATGTAATATAAGATTGTGAGTACCTTTGAATAATCGAAATGATATTAGTGCATACAATATGTATTTAACCTGAGAAATAATCTCACCCTCCACCCATATAATACAATATGAATTTATATCATCTTACATAGTCTGTTTAACAACATACATAGTCTGTTTAACAGCATACATAGTCTGTTTAACAACATACATAGTCTGTTTAACAACATACATAGTCTGTTTAACAACATACATAGTCTGTTTAACAACATACATAGTCTGTTTAACAACATACATAGTCTGTTTAACAACATACATAGTCTGTTTAACATCTTACATAGTCTGTTTAACAACATACATAGTCTGTTTAATAACATACATAGTCTGTTTAACAACATACATAGTCTGTTTAACATCTTACATAGTCTGTTTAACAACATACATGTTGTTGAATACAAGTATACAGTCAATTAGTAACATTATATTCTAGTGACACCTCGCATGGTTTCTGTGAATTAACGGATGGTAATAATTTGTACCACATATTTAATTGCCCCAGATATTGAAATTAATAAATATTACATCAAGCAAATTTAAAGTCACATGAATGTTTTCTTCAATTACTCAGCTGTTCTTCAAACTAAACTACACCTTGATATTCTAGAGCCACAAACATATTCAGCCTAATCGAATAGGAGTGGACCTAATGTAGCTGACAAAGGTTCAGTATGCACTAGTTATCATTGTCTGAGAGTGTGATTATGCACACAGTGGATTGCCTATATTGGCGATTTGTTTAAACAATATAAACAACAAAGAATATCTGACATAGTATATGTTTAACTATGTCTGGATTATTTCTAATATATTATATATTTAATATTTATATAATACCCAAGTGGATATATATATATAAATACAGCAATATGTATATAATATTATTAATATATATTTATTTATTATGCATATATTTATATAAAATACATACTCTATATATATATATATATATATATATATATATATATATATAATTTTCCATTATTATACACTACATTTATATATATATATCCATATCGGTATCCACATTATATAAATATTACTTATATAGAAAAATGGTTCTTATAAATAGTCCAGATATAGTTAATCATTATCTAGTTCAGATGGTTTATATTATTTGTTATGTAACTGTTTATATTGATCGCATATATAGGCAATCCGCATTGCACGTATATTCTCCTCCGGGAGAGGCCATCCCCACTTACAACAACAATAACGCAAGCTGAACTTTTTTTGGCTACCTTAGGTAGAAACCAAACGAATGTCCCAATAATACATAATATATTGTATGTTCATTATGATCGATATCCTTAATAAAAATACAACATATATTTATATAATTTAAAAAGCTAAATTATATCATGAATAAATATACTATAATAACCAGAAATCGTAAAATTTATATAAAAGTAAACATTCGAATTTTTAAAAATTACAATTATTGTTGGGGTTATCATAGGATTTTTGAAGTATTATTATTATTGCAATTAATATTAAAATACTAGTATTATAATTAAGTTTCAAGAAATACAATAAATTTTCAATAAAATATCTATCATAATAACTTATTATTAATATAAGATTAAAATAGTACATATAATTTTAAACATGAGTAGACATAATTTCTAGTTTCTGCTATATTAATTTTTATTTTCAAATTATTGATAATTAATTGAAAATGATATTTTAATTCAATGTATTTAATGATATATTGGTTAGTTTATAAAATAAATATATTAATCCAAAAATAACTGTTTAGATTTTTAGTTCAAAATTAAAAAATAGTATTTAATTTTTAAATTTCAAAATAATATGATCTTCATACTGAAGCTCATATTAAAAATATTATGAAATCTACAAACATAAATATTAATATAAGTTGATTTCAGATAATAAATTGTTACGGGCAATTTATTTACAGTATAATACTATTAATTGTAACTGCATACAGATCACTAATGTAATACTCAGTATGATAATTATATATAGTGTATATAAATATTATAGATATAGAATGAGTAGACTTCTAATTTCTCGCGTCGTATATATATATAGAAATATACAATTAAATATATTCAAATTTACCAAATAGTAAATTTAGATAATCATTCATAAATTTAATTATTTTAATTTAAATATAAATCAGAGATAGGAAAATAGTATTCGATAATTAGAAGTTTAGATAGCTATATGATAGAAGCTATTCAACATTAAAAATATGCATCCATGTTTGATTGTTTCTGATTTCTTGATAATTACATACTAAGAAACCTGATATATATTATATTGACCATTTCTAATATATTAACTTTTATTTAACAAGACTCCTGCTATATAATATATAACCTCGCTCTTATATCATTAAAGTAAACTATTTATTACCACAAGGAATTAGTTATTATCTATACCATCTTATTTATAAATTTGATTTTTTCCCTTTTTAATTATTAATATTCTTAATATACTTGATATTATATATAAAATAGTTGATATAATTGCTATTATATCAAATTATCCACATTTTTTCTAATATATTTATATTTATAATATTTATATTCATTTTGAATATTAAAAACTAAAAATAACTAAAAATAACCATTAGCCATCAATATTATATAATAGGTATATATATTTAATAACCTGTGAAATAACTTGATTAAAACCATGAGAGCCTGCAATGCATCTAGGCCCTGCATCTAGATGGATACTATTAGTCGATTTAATTTAATCATGAAATAATCACATACCTGATTAAGTAGTAATCATGAATACGACACAATCTATGAATAATTACTAATTATAACCGATATATATATATTATATAAACTTAATAGATTATTTTGTGTGTTGTCCATATTTTATATTTATATATATTTAATATTACGAAGAAAATAGTTTATATATAACTATGAATATAATTTAAGATTCATAATACCTAGATTAGCAAACAAAATCTACTATTAATTCTACACGAGACTATTTTAACCAATACAATAATTATTCTAGTAAATAATTTACTATGTTCATTAAATATGCATTTATGTAGTCTTATCCTAATATGCATTTCAGAATATTCAAAATATATATTTAAAATATATTATTAATTAAAACAATATATATTAATAAATATATTTAGTAATATGTAAAATATATATATATGACATAATAAATCTACTATATATATAAAATATTATAGATTCTGTAATGATTAAAATTAAAATTAAAATTTTTTACATAGTCATAATTTCATAATTTAATTTTTAAGATTTTGATTGAAAAAAATATTTAAAATTTAATTTCACAGATCATGTCACCTCTCATTGCATTGTTTGGTTTGGGTTTGGATTCACTTTCTATGGTATATGTCTATACTGCTTACAGGAATAGACTCAGAGAGATCAACATAGTCAAGGTGATTTATAATCTTTTACCTCATTTCGTTTATGAATTAATAGACCATAATTGTAATAATATTTTATTTATATAGAAAATATATTTTTTATAATATTATATGTAAATCAATAAATATATTTCTCAATAATACAGGATGCTGTTATATATGACAGAAATAGTGATATCATTTCTGACTTGAATGCCAATAATACAAGAATTATAAATTACGTCGGAATAATTGGAGAGTTTGTACTCTTATGTAAGACTAAATATAGACTAAATATATCTATATATAGGCTGAATATGTATTTATGTCTATATAGCCTATAAACTAAATAGATCTACTATATACACTATAAAAAGTGTTGTTGACATCTCACCGCACTAATACTTTTTCATTTAGTACTAATTCATAGTTCTTTATGTTGAAGATGATTAATTACATCCAAATTAAGATAAAATTGATTTTTAAAATACACTTTAATCTTTTTATAGACAAGCCAAATTTAGTTTCTTATATATATTCCTAAATTAATTAATATTTGAATAATGTACATTTTTGTATAAGTTATATATCAGAAAATGAAATTTAGTATAATATATTATATAACTATTGATATATCGATACGATGATATGTATTAATTTATAGTAGAATTATTATGTTAGATAAAGTATTCAAATAAAACAAAATAAATTTTCTAGCAATAAATTTTGCTTACTAAATTTGAATTGCTCTAAAATAAATAAATGTGATTGTGTATATATATTATTTAGAGTCTGTTATATAAATATGTATTTGGTACTAAAGTAACATTAAATTAAATATAGGAATATCTTATTTAAACTTGTTAACAAATTATCTAATATTAATGTTTTTGTATTTACATTATCTTTAGATTTATTCTGACATAAAAATCAATTATCTCGTAAATTTGTACTCGATCTGTTACATTTTTCATCTACAAAATCGTAGTAGAATTATTTTGCAAGTAATTTATAATTTACTCACTAGGGTACGAGCATCGAGCGACCTATTGTCGAGCCGACACTGCGACGATGAAAAAGGTGTAATTCGACACAATTGTCTAGTGGAGCATAATGATGAAATTAGACGTGGCGTGTGGTACGTTATCCTAACAACTCGATTCCGTTATTAAGTTCTACGTAGAAACTACCATTCGAAACATTCACTCCATTATAAGTGTTTTTATAAATTATCTCTATTATAAATTTTAAATTTTATTTTTCCCATCTTAAACTTTGAATTCCAACCTACAATTTTTAATTTCTAGAAATTATTTAAAATCATTTATATTTATATCTGCTCGATAACTAACCATATCTACTTCCTCGCTGGATTCTAATTGTCATTTTGAATTCCGATGTCGATAGTTACAGAACTACTTCATTTTAGGGTTACTGTCACTAATGTATTGAGAAATCGGTATTCGGAGGTACCATTTTCATTAACTGGAGATCAGATTGATGTTGAGATAAAGGTGATTGGGTTTTATCTAATGGGGAGAGCTAAATAAATCTATAATTTACTTTCTAGACGTTTTCTTTTTATTGTTATTATATGAATGGTATTAACTTTAAACTGAAATACTGTTATTTACATTGGAAACTACATAATTCATCTTTTTCTTTGATCACAAATGATATTGTAGAAGGGCACATTTATCGTTGGTTTAATAATATATATTCGCATTTAATTGTTCTTTAGAGAGGTGATTAGTGTGGATTGAATAATATTTCGAGAAAGTCGGAACAAAACACCTAAACAAATGAAAGTTACGACTTCTGACGCATATTAGCGAAGAAATCAGCTATACTGTTATATTTCAGATCTATTAACCCATTGTCTAAATTATATTTCGATGTACATTATCTTACTACCAGCGGGGCGTTACGATTACTTTTCGTATTTCTTTCTTAACGCGAATTCAAATATACGTTTAGATCTACATTAAAACGTTGATTCCATATTCACCTCGGCATCCGCTAGGAGCCATTGAAAGCAAACTTCATGAAGCACGACCTAACACTAACTCACAAGGAATACGAACCCATACACTTCGGCCTTAACGCCAACTCCATGGCTCGTTACATGGGCAGCGTCAGCAAAGTTTTCGAGGTTTCGAAGTATTCCACTCAATGCCTTCTTTTCTTCCCTTTAGTTTTCTCTTTTTATTTTATTTACTCGCGTTTTCAATTATTTTTTCATCGCTCTCGTTCATTGTCCTATACACACATATATCTGTTGTACGTCTAGTCTGTACCTGACCACTCATCGACTAACTTTTGACCTCCGTAATCCTCGACCTGGCGCTTGACCACAACCCTATCCGCCCCCATCGCCAGGAGACGGAGCACATGCTGCATGCTAACGAAAAGCTGTTGGCCTACGGCAGTATCATTTTGAATTCAGCCGGTCAATTGACCATGAACGCGCCGGACGACGTTAAGATGCCCGGTTACATAATCACCACGAAGTCGAGGGTTAGCGGACTCCCTAATCTAGGTCTACGACGGGGCGTCGATATTATATGTCAATATATTCGTGCGACATTATTATATAATTGAAACGACGGAGCTGATTGTCAGTTTAGCATTCGCAAGGTTTTAGTATTTGTGGATATTAAATCTAGATCAAAATAACGATTATATAATTCGCATGATTTATCATGCAATCTGAATTTTATAACATGATCCGAATAAATAGTGAATAAATTGCTCAAATACACTCAAAATATGCTACTTGTCGAACATAAATAACAAACGGCTGCTACTTTCTAACACTAGGGGGAGGTGATTCGTGCGCTCGACGAATCCGCCACGGAATTGAAATGGGCATTCTGGGCGATGTTGAGCATTGCGGGCGGTCTGATTGGTTACTTGACTTGGCGCGTCTACAAAACCGTGAAACGACGCAGACTGTACCGCGAGATGATCCAAGATGTCAAAGACATGGTAAGTCGAACTACTACGCGGGACATTCAGTTTGAATTTCTTACAATTTTAATATATTTTTTTAAATGTTTAAATGTTCGGTGACATGTATTTGTAACTCTTTAACATGGAGTTTATTTGAAATAATATATTATTAATCAAGATTTCCTATCTCTTCTATATCATAAGGGTGATTTACCTATAAGATTATAAGATAATTATTTATATTTAACTATTGTATAGATGATTTTATGGTCTTTGATGATTATGATGATTATATTGAAGTCTACATAAATACGGATAATATTTTATGTATAATAAAAATTTATAAAGTTTTTAAATCATATTTAGATTATGTGTTTTGAATAATATCACCAGTTAGTTGTAACCTAACAATGGTATCATACTTTTCTTGCCACCAGGTGTCCACGTATCTTTAAGTTGTTGCCTTAAAATGATTTAATATTGATTATGAAATAAAATTAAATATTTGCACAGATACAATCACCATAATACTGCACCAATCTATCCTAATAACTATACACACCACCTTCTGATTGTCAGAAATGGCAAGAAAACAATAGAATATGGTAGGCAAGATCTATGGGCGATATCTTCCCTCGAATGATCACCTAACATCCTCTATAGTCAGTGGCCACGTACCCCACCACCTATAGGCGGAGAATGCGAGAGAACACAACTTCGACTACGACACCGTAGAGAGTTGCGGGGACGTGTCTTCCCATACCGACGGGCAACACCTCTGCCTGGTGTGTTTGCGAAATCGCCGCCAGGTGCTCTTTTTACCGTGCCGTCACGTGTGCTCCTGCGCCGCCTGCTTCCGTCTCCTGCCGCAACCCTGGACGTGCATGGTCTGCCGAGCATCCGTCGACGAAATCCTGCCTGTGTATTTACCTTAGCGACGGTCTACTTACACCAGCGATAGCATTATGCTTAACCTTTACCCTACTCACGTTTACTTTTACTATCATTGACTAACAACTCTACGAATATATTTTATATTTGAATCAATTTGATGTATCTAATTACTAAGGCCATATAATATACATGATTCTAATACTGTTTGTGATAGAATCTATTATATTATATTATGTATATATATTTTATTAAATTCACTAAATATTCTTTATTACCTTAAATTAGTAGTTTATTACTTTCATAATTTGCTCAATCTACTTTAACCTAGATATTTGTTTTAATATAATGTTTTAACCTAAAACTGTAACCAAATATGCCTTATTTTAAATGGTATCAATTTATAAATACCATATTTTCTAAACAATTACATTACCAACATATTAATCATTCTCAAGTTATTAGCAGATATTAGCTGATATTGTTCTATTAGCACATATTAGCTGATATTGTTCTATTAGCACATATTAGCTGATATTGTTCTATTAGCACATATTAACTGATATTGTTCTATTAGCACATATTAGCTGATATTGTTCTATTAGCTGATATTGTTCTATTAGCACATATTAGCTGATATTGTTCTATTAGCACATATTAGCTGATATTGTTCTATTAGCACATATTAACTGATATTGTTCTATTAGCACATATTAGCTGATATTGTTTTAATAAAATGGTTCTTTGAAAAAATAAAACCATCATCAGTCTTATTAGCGTTTAATAGTGCAGTTGCCATATCATTATGTTATAAATGTTACATATTATAAACATAATTCTAGAATGTAAATAGTAAGTATTTGTCCAATAATCCATGTTGTATAATCACCATATAGATGTAATAAGTGAATCATCATTGCTAACATCTACCATTAACATAGTAATGAAGTATACTTTACTAGTAGTTGTAAATATATAACAGATTGAGATACTAATGCTAGCAATCATGTTTACCTTTATCGTGCATTAATTGATATACAAATCTTTACAGTAATACAAGTTGACCTGTTACTTAGTTAAAGTAATATTCCTATATGTTCACCGTACTATAGTAATTCACAAATTGATTGTGTGGGGGCAAAGCGTGCGTTTCATGATGTTATGTAACTCAGTAGTACTTTTAGAATAATAGAAGGTTTACTATTTCACAAAGCCCAACAATAAACAATGCTGAATTAAATCTATATATAATAAACTAGCACACAATTAAAGAATGAAATAAGATATTGTTTTCTAGTAGTTTATTTATAATAATAAAATCAGTATTCCTAATCTTTGATACTTACCTTTATATAGGTATAGCAATTAATATATAGAATAATTGCATATCAATCATGAATAATGTTATCTCTTATCCTATTCAAATATGAGATATTCATGAATCTAGTATTATATAATATATATATATATATATATATAGCTTATAGGCTGCATAGTTTGTAATTTAGCAAAAACTATGGTTATTGTTAAATTACTATAATGATTACTTTTTAATAATATTACCATTGTAGAATCTTCAGCAGCCTAAGTTATTAAAAAATAAAGTAATAATTATACCATTAATTATAATTTCAACTATTTATACTGTTATATATTCCGTGACAAGAAATGTAACTTATTTTCATTATTAATAACTGTGAAAGGTATTATTGATATAAATGTTTGTCTCGAATACGTGATATTGTGTTCGAATTAAACAAATGAGTAAAATAATAATACATTTACGTACATATAGATATTGTAAAAACATTATAAAAACGGACTGTCTTACAGAAATCTAATCTCTGAAAATTAATAAAGTGAATATAATTAAATCCGATAGTAAATCAACGATTTCTTGCACGTTTTTCATCCAGGCACGCGTGGTTAACATTTATATGTTCTTTGATAAATGTTAAAAGATATTTAACCCATTGCTAAGAATGATTACATGGTAGATACATTTTACTACCATGGTCGTTTGAAAGTTAACAACAATATGGATAATATAGATTATTAATTTTAAATTGGTATAATAATTTTAATCAGATAATATATAAAACACTAAAATTCAATGGTTATCATCGTAAATTCGATGAAAATATCATGTAATATTTTACATCTCGAAGCACTAAATTACCTAAAATGATACTATTACTATTGCATTTTATTAATTTAGAGTTAATGGTTAGATTATTCCTTGAAGTAAACTCCGTTGAATAGTAATATTATGTGATTATATTTATATATTATATAAAAAATGTGAATTTTATAAAAATTTCCTGTATTTAAATCGTTACCATTTTTACATTGGATACAAATGTTCTTATGTTTAATATCCATATTTCAGAATAATAAGTATTGTTAACTACTCGGATTTGTATTATACATACTTTCCAAAAATTCTAATGTTATGTTTACTCTAACGGACACATGAATATGCTAGTCTAACTGAAGTCGCGTCAAGTAATACTCTATCTATTGGTAAAATTGCATTTATATCAACATAGGGATAAAGTAATTAGTTTAAAATATTCAATAAGCTAGTAGTTTATAATAAATTTATGTACCCTTCAATACGAAAGGACAATCTATGGCTAAATATTCTATTTATTGGTACTTTAAGTCTCGAAATGTGAAGTAAGTACATCTTATCATAAGTGAAGAATTAACAATTATATCCAATTATATAACAATTACTATTATTTATTATTCAGAAGGTTATCATTTACTATTACCGTAAATTAAAGTAATCACAAAACACCACTACAACAAATGCACCATTTTACTTTGCTAAAAGAATATATATTATTATATATATAAATTATAATTGATTAAACACAATAAAGTTACAACTATATAATTTAATAATAATATATTCACCATTTTGTTATATCATAGTTAAACAATATCAATAACCATATCATACATATGTCAGTATATAAATATATTCGGCAGACAAATATTAACTATATTATATTCGTAAATAAAATGACAAGATAATCCTATTTTCTATTTAGATATATTTAACTTGTACTTTCGTTTTTACGAATATAATATAGTTAATATAATATGTCTGCCATAAATACTATTATACTGACGTAAATAAAATATGATTAATGGTATACCCAATATTTCTAATAATCTTGGGGTAAACTTGGTAATCGGGGTACACCATAGTATAACCCAATATTACCAATAACATAGCTTGCCAGATAATCTAGGGCGAAAAATTGTCAACAAAACTTTCGATATTTAAGAATCTAAGAGAGTTCTATATATATATAAATATATATCATAACAAATATTTTTACTGATTGTTTATTATTTCTTCAATTTTAAAATTTTTACTTACGTTAAAATAAGAACTTAATACCCAATTAAAATAAAAAAATATACACTGTAGTGTATACCTTTATTTATTTTAAACTTATTTTACTATGAATACCACTATATATAAGTCATATTAAAAGCAGAATATACTCGACTCATATTAATATAGTTTATTATGTAATATATTAATAAGATATATATCTATATATATATATATATATATAGTATATATACTATGGAATATATCATATTATCATTCCATAATAGTGATATATTCTAGAGTATATATAGTAACATACTTAACACATAATATGTTCTATATAAACAATTTACTATATACCTCGTATTTGTAAATATACTTTGTCAATATAATATAACACACTCATATAATATACGCCTATAAAACGCCTATAATATATTTGTAGTAGTTAATCCAGGGGTTCTACGTGTGGTTTATTTTTATAAACTCATGGAATTATTTCTAGCCAATGTAAGGCTTTGATGGAATCACGTGACTATCTTATAATATATTGGTAAATCTCTAAAATTATTTTTATATTAGTCTAAAATGTGCCGATAGTAATATTTATAATGAGTAAAGGTCCTTTAAAAGCAACCCAACAATTCGGTCTAAAGACTAATCATATTATCCCAGTTTCATCAATACAACATAGTTCAAGAAAAACAAAGAAATTCACAAATAATCGTAGATCTCCTGATATTTACCATACTACAAAAGGTATCATTTGTAAATTATAATATTTATGTCATTGACAAATGCATTATGTATTATTTCATAAATATTAATATAGCATCATATATTTTCATTTTATCTTAGTATATCCTGGTATATTGTTTGAATATCACAATTTCTATAATATAGTAAATGTCAAAACAAAATATAGTACTATGGATTTTAAATAATTTTGGCAAATTTCCAAATTTTAAATCGGCGAGATTCTATTATAACATGCTTTTAACAACAAATTATTCATTTATTTTTAAAATATTGATAACAATAAAAATAATTATACTATAGTATAATGCAATAATTAAGCTTTAATAGTTTTATTGTGAATTTTTATAAACGGCATGAAATAATGTTACATACTATTTAAACATTATATCACATATTTCACATTGCATTGTATAGTATTTCTTGTATATTATTTTATTATAATATTCTATATATCAATAATTTATACTTATAAGTCAAACATCATAATATATAATTATTATAATTAACACATGATATTTTTCCTTTGTGTTTATTTTAACGAAATTATTATGAATAGTACATTTTATAAAGCTAATAATAAACCAATGATCATTTAAACGATAAATTCATAGTAAGTTATATTTTTCTAATTATAATATATGTAACTTATAAACTTAAAAAGAAAATATTAATTCCATAGTTTGCATGAAAAATGCATAAAAATAGATACATGTATTTAAATTTGTTATAAATATGTATTTATTTATATATAAATACATTTATAATATTACTAATTATCGAATTATTACTTATATACTAGTATAATTTTATCTTGATTTGAAAAATGTATATAATAACTTATTATAATTTCATAATAATATCATATATTATCATTATTATGTTCATATATGTAAATATTAGATCATAATATTGTTTTCAAATTTGTACTTAATATATACAATATAAATAAATTAAACTAAATAATGCAATATCATGGTGAAATTAACAAGGTTGTTTTTTTGATGAAATATATTATTATTAATTCTTTTTATATATGATATCAGATACATTTTTATAATTGTATTCTTTTATAAAATTATAGAATATTTTTTTGTAAGTTATTTAGTCATAACATTATTGGCTAACTATATTTTATAATTTATTTGATACAAAAATAAATTATATACAATTATATTGTAAAAGTAATTTACATTTTATTACAAGTAATTTATTTTTAACTTTATTAAAAAAATTATAATTATAATTCTTGATATGACCAGTC
Source organism: Osedax frankpressi (assembly GCA_964035775.1). Taxonomy (NCBI): domain Eukaryota; kingdom Metazoa; phylum Annelida; class Polychaeta; order Sabellida; family Siboglinidae; genus Osedax; species Osedax frankpressi. Next base: position 20,931,308 of record OZ038313.1, read on the forward strand.
ATGTTTGAAATTATAAATATATTTATAGATATATTTATTTATAATTGTATTGATAATTCTATTTTCATTAATAAAAGATTCAACAGGAAATCAATAGGTATTATATATACTATAACATATTATATAAAAATAGCTATCCAGATACTTATAGTTTTTTTATTATATAATAAAATTGATTATATAAAATAATTTATGACATCTGTTTTTTTTGTAATATTTTACAATTTTATTACTTTTTTGATAAACATTTTATAATCATTAATGTGTATTAATACAAATTAATCAAATCATAAATGTATTATATATATAGTTTGAAGTTATTGTTAAATATTTTGATTTAAATAATTTATGTAATTTACATATATACTAAATATTATCTAGATCTATTTAAATTTAACTAAATAACGCCCATCATTTGCAACATATTTATAAAGATTATAATATTCAAATATTTTATTTGAAACATCAAATATTGTTTTAAAGATTGTTTACACATAAACATAATTTATTCTTGTAAACATAAACATTTATCAATGTGTAAAAGTATAATTTTTTATTTTTTATACTGCATTTTATTCAACATATTAAACATTGAGTTATATTTTTTCTAAAAGTTACTTACAAATAACAATCTCCCATAAATGTATTTGACGGCTCATATAAATCAATATTTAATATTATATTAATATGTATGTATTTACTAGTTCCATTATTTTTCATGTAATTTTATTCTGTATTGTTTATTTATGATTTTATTTTATCATACATATTGTACACGTAATAATTTATCATCTAATACCTGACCTCGTCAATAGCTGAGAAATGCTATCAGACTGCATTTGGCAGTCTTTCGCCGGGCTGTACAGCGGTGATGGGCGGTGGCGGACGCAGTCTCTCCGAAATGAAACGAGCGAATTCGTTGGACCGTGGCAATTCACTTGCTGGGAGCTACTTGCAGTGCATCTGGCCGAGCAATTCGCAGCCTTTCACCAACGATCGGGCAACACAGGTTTGTCGTAATATGTTGATAGACCTAATCGCAACACTCCTGCAGGATCCTAATTTTACAATGTTATTTCCAGGGAAATAATATATCCATGCTAAGCAATTTAATTTTTGCATTGCATAATTTATTTTTTAATTTATGTGATATATTCTTAGAAACATTCCAACAAATCCAGATTATTTAATTTTTGCGTTGCATATTTTCTTTTATGTTACCCAATAATCTTTGTAACCATTGAAATGATATACAACTATTACATTATTATGTTTTCTGTAGTTATTCTGTATACTGGATAGTATTGCCTTTTTTAAACTTATATTAACAGGCTGATCCTATCATTTTAAATTAGACATTTTACACAAAATATTTTCAAAATATTTAATTTTCTTCCACTAATTGCATTATTATTCGTAAGTTTAGCAATTTATTCAATTTTTACAATATTTTCATGTTCATGTTCAATGTGTTATATTTTTTATCTCAAAGTCTTTTATCCATGCTATTTATCAAGTTATTATATTCTTTTTGTTATATCATTACATAAAAATATCCTCATTTACTTAGAATCTTTTTAAATTATATCCTCGGTCCTGACAATTTTTTAACCTTCTTATATTTCTTGAACTTATTCAGTCTTTTCTCATTATCTTTAAGAATCTATTTCTTTGATCTATATATAAATAATATTCTGAAATAAATTCTGACTAGTTAGTATTCTTTCATGTTGATACTTAATCTATCTAAATTGCCATCTAATTTTTGGTATATTTCTACTTTTTATGTTTAACCCTTCTAGTCAATTATCACATCGTATTCTCATATATCCAATTAAATAATCTATTTTATAAGTATCTATATTGTACGTATACTCTTTTTTATAAATTCATTTGACAATAATTGTGTAATAAATGTCCTAAATCTTTTTTATGGATATTGTTATATTATATATATAGTAGTTTACATAAAGTTAAATTAATACATTGATATAGTACAATATATTGATATAAATATGATATATTTGATAAATTGACATGATTAATACACATTTAATAATGTTTTTCATTTAATATGTAAACAATATGATAATATGTAAATAATATATGTACTCATATTATGATTAAATATTTTGTTTTGCACATTGTAAGCTGTTTTCAATCAAACAGCTTTGATAGCCTACTAGATTTATATCAATGTTGCAATATGCCTTATATAGTCAAATTATGTTAATTCTCAGCATCCTGTTTACAATTAATCAAATGCGGCAGATATCCATTAGACTGGCATATAAATAGTAGTAATCCATAGCTATTTACAAGTGGACAAGTACACTGGACTCTATTTGGCATACTCTACTCCAAGTGTTCACCGATCTCATTGAATTATATATTTCTTTGTTATTAATTATGGCATTGCAATATTCAGTAAATATAGGTTATTTCTAGGAATTGGCTAGCCTTGCTTCAATGCTCGCATTTGTCTCTTATTGATATGTCTATTGTTTTCAATAATCAATAAGATTGACCATAATATGCATATAGAAATATTGTATTAATCATAGCTATATTTAAATTGTTACTTATTTTACAGTAAAAATACAATTATATTTCTCAAAAAATTGATGATTAAATTATTATATGTTGTTATTATGTAACATTTTAAATAACAAATGCATATCATATATTTTAAACCATAATGAAATATCATTTAAATTTTATTATATAATATAAAAATAACAATCAGCAAACAATCCAGGAAATATCATTTTTTGTATTGCATAATTTCTTTTATATTATTTATTATTTTTGGGGACACATCAAAAGATTTTAGGACTTAAATGGTTTATCTTATGAATTAAATGATTATTTAGAAAATCACCCACAAAGCAACCCAGGTAATTTAATTTTTTACATTGCATAATTTTATCTAATGATTTTACAAAACATTTACATTATAGTATTTTTCAGAATGCATAGTGATGTAATAGTTTTGTAATTAAAAAAATATAAATTAATATAAGAGAAATTATACAATTCAAAAAATGAAATAATCTGGATTGTTTAATTCCTAGGAATCCATCCAGGTCATTTTAGATTTTAGTTAGATAAAAATGTATTATATAGCCAGTAAACCATCCAGGTCCTTTTAATAAAAATGTTAATATGTTATATATTCCCAATAAAATATATCATGTTTATTTAATTTTTTTAATAATTATATAATATTGTATAATAGTTACATCATCTGGTTTCTTGAGTGGTGTCATCCTTATTCAGTGATGTAATAGTTTTGTAAATCCTTTGATTAGATAACAAATATAAAAAATAATACGAAAAAATTATGCAAAGCATTAATTTACTTATATTAATATTGTTATCTTTATATTTTTCTATTATTAATAAATGTTTGTGTGAAAATCATAATATTGTTAAATCTATTATCACCCAAACATTGTTTTCTCAATGCTAACATATATTATCCTGGTATTCTGTGTCATTACAAATGCTCATTGTGAGTCACTCACATTATGAGTCGTACGACCCCTCTCTCAGACCCCAGAGAATACAATCTATCTACTCAATGCGTACACACCTCCCATATTCTGCTCCTCCCCTTCCAGAGATTGTAATCTCTATCGGCTGTCTACTACGATGTAGTAGAATACTCTTCACATGTTCGTCCGCTCGCCAGCGTTTGTAGTGGAGTCGATTCACTCTCGACCGAATTGTAGCACTATAGTATGTTGTTCGCCCTATCTTAGTTGTATCTCGTAGTTTGTTATGCTTTTATAATTAATGCGCTTCCCCCTGCCTTCCGATCCAGGCTCTAATTCCGCCAACTATGCATATGTGGAAAAACATATGTTACTAGAATTGGAGAGAAATAGGGCAGTTATATATCCTTAACCTAGGCAAGACTATAATGTAGGCCAATAATAGGAAAATTTCGTAAAATATTTCAATAACAACAACTGAATCATTAAACTAAATAATGATAATTATGTAATGTTGCCCATATATTGAGGTATATAAAAATTAAAAAATATACTATCTCTAAAAAATTTAATAATCATCTTTATTCGACATTACCAATATTCATATTTGAAAATTAATTTTGAATAATTTAAGATATGAATTTCTCTATTTTACACAAAATACCATTAAAATCATTGAAAATAACTTTATGCTAATAATATAATCAATATAACATAAACCTGGACCAGAGAAATTGTAATGTTTTATGAATGGCTTTATATTACTATATACAGGAACAATAAAATTGCATGCACTATAGTCTTCTGTCAATCCTGTCAATATCTCTTTGTTAATCAATATATAATCATAAAATTCAATTGATTAGCAGTACATATGACTGATATATTACTATTATTGTTTTCTCGTCTATTTATAGTGTGAACTCATTTACCTTTTGTTTTTATGTTACTCCTATTTCCTGTAGTGTGTGCGCCAGTGCAGTAATGCTTGATTATATAGCATTTCCAGATAATCGCCCAACTAATGCGTTAAAATCTCAATTAACAATAACACTCTGATCACCTGCTCACAGACCGATAGTTGTGAATACATCAGCAATGTGAATATCCAACATGCCCGGTCATCATCTCATGGAGAGGTTTATATTCCATTATTTCATATATTGTTAAATGACATATTATTTAAATCTTATATATATTGTTTAAATCATATATATTGTTTGAATTTGATATATTATTGGAATTTTATATATTGGTTGAATTTTATATATTGTTTAAGTGACATTGATTAAGTGACATATTAAGTGATTAAATCATATATGTTTAAATTTATAAAATATATTTGATTTATAATTTCTTTTGTTGATATAATAGTGTTAATATGATTATTTTTTGCAGTACATTTTTTATGTTTATTTTCCTTTGTAGAAATATTATTTTCTATGTTACTTACTATTGATAAATACTATCAGAATTCTAATATAATGTGATGAATGATGTAGTTAGTAAGATTGCCTATTTTTTTATTATCTGTTTACCCTAAACTATGTTCATAAATATAGACAATATGCATATACACCTACATTTACACTATGCTCTCTGTCTCCATCAACACCCATTACTATCTATCCATCAATGCATTGTGTTGGCAGACAACTATCGCTGACCACCATCTATCATTTGATTCTATTGTCCTTCCTGACCATTGAGCTTTCTGATAACTATCTATGTAACATACTCTTTGTTAACTTTATAATTATTAGATACTCAAATATCCACGAATAATCAACTGTGTATAAGTTACATACTATATAGTATATTCCTCAGATACAAAATAAAGAAAATCATAGTGTACGAAAGTATTTTTTATAAAATAAAATCAACTCATTAAAAAATATTGAAAGTGGAATTTATTTAAATATATTTCAACGTTATAAGTTTTATAAATAGCTAAGCTATTTGTACATACATATATGTTTACTTATTATTATAACACAAATTATTAAAACAAAAATAAGTTGGAAATTATTCACGCTAGTCGAAAAATGAATATAGATCATCAAAAAAGTGAATAAATTGTCATTAATTATAAAAATCATTTACTGTAGATATGAATACTACCAAAATATGCTCAACATATTTTGATCAGATATTTTACATACAATCACATATATTTTTAAAGTTTAAATATTTGAATAGAAAATTTGGCTAATAATTCTAATATTACCTTCGGGCGTTCTCATTCTTAGTTTAATTATTGTAAAATTACAATATCATTTTATATTCTAATGAAATATAATACATTCATTATCAATCATGAATATCTTATTTAAATAATACAGTATATCAATAAATAGTATTGAATTATCTATACTTGTACCATTCTATATAACTATTTAATTAGTTATTGACCTGTATTTAATTAATTTATTACAAGAGTTTTATTTGCATAAAATTTTAAATCTAAAAAATAATCAAAAATATATTATACATGTATGGAATATTACATAATATTATAAATACAGAGCCTAAATTTTAGAGATTAATTAATTTGATTTTAAATATTAATTTTTACTCCATTCATTTATTTCGTTTGATTGGCATTTATGATATACAGTAAGAAGAATGAAAACTAACACAATACAAGCACTAATTATAGAAATATGTGGTGTTTCCTGTGTGTATGTGTATACTATTGATTGCAAACAGATGTAATCATAGATTGTAATATTATCTCTGAGATAAGACCACATATGTTTGAGATGAGAGAAAGTATGTATACTTTCTGTGGTAGTGATCATATAGTATTATATTTAGATCTATATATGAGTGTATATGTATAAATATCATTTCTAGAGTTTTTTTCAATTTGAATATAAATATTAATATCTTTAGTTTAAAATGTACTTTTTATTTTCTATATATCCCAACAACTTTTTAAAACACAACTTTGTTGTGTACAATCTCAATTTAATTTTCTCATTAATATAAAAAAAATAGTAATATCAATATTATCAATCCTTTTTCTGAAGTTACCTGAAGTTGATTTTCTCCTGTTACCTGAACTATCAAATATTGTGATTTTGATTATTTAGTGTTTATTTTTCTTTCACGAAATATATTGTACAACTAGTAAAATTAATATAATATTAATCAAAACAAATTTCATCAAAACATCCATTAATGTCTATATACTCTAATGTCCAAATATTATAACATACTTATGCATACACCTATTCCCACCAGCACACTCGCCACTCACTCAAACCCTCCTGTACCTCTATCAACAGATGTTTGTAAAATAAAAGCATTTCTAATGCAATACTAACCAGTTTCCCAGGCACTAGGCAATGCTAAGTGACTCATTACTCAGACTTTATAACTGACCCCCACTAGTTGGCACCTAGTATACTCCCATGGCCATGGACCTATCACTGAATAGTGCTATGTAACCCTAGAAAAGTGATGATGGGAATAGATAGATATCTATTATATGTATATCTTATTATATATCAATTTAGTACATTTTTTATATCTACTACAACTACTAATAAGTTGCCTGGACTTATGAGTAATTCACATTGTTATATATATTTATATATATAACAATGTGTATATATATATATATATATATATATATATATGTATATATGCATAATTATCTTTATAAATGCCAAGTGTGTATGCATGCACTAGTAATAGCTTATATAATGCACATTATTTTATTGCTATTTACATAGTCAGGAAGCTATTTTATTTATTTATTTCATTTATTATATCATAAATTCAGTTTATCATTATCTGATAACAATGATTATATTTTACATTTATTTTATTATATACACTCAATTTATTTAATTATTTTGGTATAATTATATATATAAATAATTTCTTTGAAATTTTAATTATACTTAGTATACGCTATACTTTATAATGTATTAATTTACACCCATACACCCCACACAAATACATATATATATATATATATATATATATATATGGATGCTGATGTTTCATTAACCAACGTCTACAAATATGCAATTAAATTTCTTTCTTTTTATGAATATTTATTGTATTATTTAATTTCAATTTCATCTTATATTAATGATGTAATGGCTCACAATATTGTAGAAGATGCTGTCTTCGAGGGTGAAGACGAAAACTCGACCAATCGAACCCGCCAAGGTCATTAAAAATATTGCCAAGAAGAATGTTTCAAATCATGTGTCAAAAAAACGCCAAAATGGAAGTTCAGAAGCACTTAATCAGGTAAATATGATTTTGCCATCTTCACTAATTGCGTACAGTGATTAAACTTATCTACACTATGATCTATATTTAACGTATAGTAAGCTGTCGTTCAAAATAGTAAATCTACTCTTTAGGCTTTTGCCATTCTTGGCAATCCGACAAAATGCGACTTTCATAATTTATAGCAGAAAGAAAACTCATGCAAGACATGTGAATAAATCACAATTCTACTCAGCCATTCTGGTCACACCTGTCAATCACCACCGAAGTGAATGTAAATTGCATAGCTTATTGAGGAGCCCCTGCATCACTGGGGAATTATAACACAGCCAATCATTTCGCAATCTCTCACATGAAATCGAAATATATTTCAATATCGCTTTCATTGATTCATTTGACTGGAAATCATTTTCTACTACCTATCTACTGTTAATGTGTTGGGGATATAGTATTTACATCTGTAATATTCATTTGTTTTAATTTTACATATAGTATTGATATGCATGCAATTTACACTCGCCACACTGACTGTTAACATCCTGAACAATTTCTTTGAAATTAAAAATAACTTTATTAATTAAAAAACACTGATACTGTTACACGCACATATACACATACACATATATAAAAATATACACACTCGCACATACGTACACACATACATATATATAAACATACATATACAGACGCACACGCAAACACATACACACACATACACAATATCCTTATGTGCATTCCGAAACAAATATATACCGTCACTCACCAATCAACTACATTTAAATAGCCATTCGCGCAACCACAATCCCTCCATACTGACTTTGAGCCTCCAGGATAAAGGATGACATATGGCCTAAGGATGGTGTTAGATTACTGACCAGTACAGTGTACTGAGCGTGTACCGTAACTATACTGTTGGTGTACTGTTGCTCTCTATCCATCTCATATTTATTAACACTGCTCATTCTACACATGGAATGGGTATCTGCTTTCGTTATCCATATCTAGCAAAATAAACAGAAATCATATTACATTATTACTACTACTAATAACTACTATTATTATTAACTACTACTACTACTACTACTACTACTACTACTACTACTACTACTGATACTGCTACAACCATAATTACCATACCTACTAATACTACTTTAATTACCATAACTACTATAACTACTTTAATTACCATAACTACCATGACTATCATAACTACCATAACTATTATAACTACCATAACTACCATAAATGAAATAACTGCTATGACTACTTTAACTACCATATTTATTATAACTATCATATTTATCATAACTACCATAACTACCATAACTACTATGATATTAATGTTACTTCTGCTATTATTGCTATTGTTGCTAATTCTATATCTAAGTCTAATATTATGATAGAGGTAGTTACTACTCTAACAGGTGCTACTACTTCTACTTCTACCAGTTATATAGCATTACTAATCATCATTGGATCTGGCTAGATTACATTTTTTTGTTAATTCATTGTTATTGTCATCCAGTTAATAACAATATTTATTTTATTACCCTGTATATGCATTCCATTTTATTTGTTTGTTATATACTCATGCCTATATAATTGTATATGAGATATCCCCAAACCCAAATCATTGTATATTATCATTAATCATTCATAAGATGATAGAGATAATGATTACTAACCTTCTATTTAGATAAAACATACTGATGGATGGTTTGGTCTACTTTTTCATATATTTAGGCCATCCATATTATATATATATAATATAACTATTATATATATATAATATATGTATATGTATATTTTATTTACAATATATTAATAAATATATATTAATAAGGATAATTACTTATATATTAATAAGAATGTCAATACCGCTAAACGATATTGTACAATACTATTTTTTTGTATTTAATATAAATTTTAATTTATATATTTTTATTACAGGAATTAGAAAATTTAAATGTGAATTCGTTGATATCTACTTCGTCTCATCGACTTGTTAGTATAGAAATGTTATATAACCCCCTCTAATGATATATCCTCCTCCTCTAATGATATATCCTCCTCCTCTAATGATATATCCTCCTCCTCTAATGATATATCCTCCTCCTCTAATGATATATCCTCCTCCTCTAATGATATATCCTCCTCTAATGATATATCCTCCTCCTCTAATGATATATCCTCCTCCTCTAATGATATATCCTCCTCCTCTAATGATATATCCTCCTCCTCTAATGATATATCCTCCTCCTCTAATGATATATCCTCCTCCTCTAATGATATATCCTCCTCCTCTAATGATATATCCTCCTCCTCTAATGATATATCCTCCCCCTCTAATGATATATCCTCCTCTAATGATATATCCTCCTCCTCTAATGATATATCCTCCTCCTCTAATGATATATCCTCCTCTAATGATATATCCTCCTCCTCTAATGATATATCCTCCTCCTCTAATGATATATCCTCCTCCTCTAATGATATATCCTCCTCCTCTAATGATATATCCTCCTCCTCTAATGATATATCCTCCTCATCTAATGATATATCCTCCCCCTCTAATGATATATCCTCCTCCTCTAATGATATATCCTCCTCCTCTAATGATATATCCTCCTCCTCTAATGATATATCCTCCTCCTCTAATGATATATCCTCCTCCTCTAATGATATATCCTCCTCCTCTAATGATATATCCTCCTCCTCTAATGATATATCCTCCTCCTCTAATGATATATCCTCCTCCTCTAATGATATATCCTCCTCCTCTAATGATATATCCTCCTCCTCTAATGATATATCCTCCTCCTCTAATGATATATCCTCCTCCTCTAATGATATATCCTCCTCTAATGATATATCCTCCTCCTCTAATGATATATCCTCCTCCTCTAATGATATATCCTCCTCCTCTAATGATATATCCTCCTCTAATGATATATCCTCCTCCTCTAATGATATATCCTCCTCCTCTAATGATATATCCTCCTCCTCTAATGATATATCCTCCTCCTCTAATGATATATCCTCCTCCTCTAATGATATATCCTCCTCCTCTAATGATATATCCTCCTCCTCTAATGATATATCCTCCTCCTCTAATGATATATCCTCCTCCTCTAATGATATATCCTCCTCCTCTAATGATATATCCTCCTCTAATGATATATCCTCCTCATCTAATGATATATCCTCCTCCTCTAATGATATATCCTCCTCCTCTAATGATATATCCTCCTCCTCTAATGATATATCCTACTCCTCTAATGATATATCCTCCTCTAATGATATATCCTCCTCCTCTAATGATATATCCTCCCCCTCTAATGATATATCCTCCCCCTCTAATGATATATCCTCCTCCTCTAATGATATATCCTCCTCCTCTAATGATATATCCTCCTCTAATGATATATCCTCCTCATCTAATGATATATCCTCCTCCTCTAATGATATATACTCCCCCTCTAATGATATATCCTCCTACTCTAATGATATATCCTCCTCCTCTAATGATATATCCTCCTCCTCTAATGATATATCCTCCTCCTCTAATGATATATCCTACTCCTCTAATGATATATCCTCCTCTAATGATATATCCTCCTCCTCTAATGATATATCCTCCCCCTCTAATGATATATCCTCCCCCTCTAATGATATATCCTCCTCCTCTAATGATATATCCTCCTCCTCTAATGATATATCCTCCTCTAATGATATATCCTCCTCATCTAATGATATATCCTCCTCCTCTAATGATATATACTCCCCCTCTAATGATATATCCTCCTACTCTAATGATATATACTCCCCCTCTAATGATATATCCTCCTCCTCTAATGATATATCCTCCTCCTCTAATGATATATCCTCCTCCTCTAATGATATATCCTCCTCCTCTAATGATATATCCTCCTCCTCTAATGATATATCCTCCTCCTCTAATGATATATCCTCCTCATCTAATGATATATCCTCCTCTAATGATATATCCTCCTCTAATGATATATCCTCCCCCTCTAATGATATATCCTCCCCCTCTAATGATATATCCTCCTTCTCTAATGATATATCCTCCTCCTCTAATGATATATCCTCCTCCTCTAATGATATATCCTCCTCTAATGATATATCCTCCTCCTCTAATGATATATCCTCCTCATCTAATGATATATCCTCCTCCTCTAATGATATATCCTCCTCCTCTAATGATATATCCTCCTCCTCTAATGATATATCCTCCTCCTCTAATGATATATCCTCCTCCTCTAATGATATATCCTCCTCCTCTAATGATATATCCTCCTCATCTAATGATATATCCTCCTCCTCTAATGATATATCCTCCTCCTCTAATGATATATCCTCCTCCTCTAATGATATATCCACCTCCTCTAATGATATATCCTCCTCCTCTAATGATATATCCTCCTCCTCTAATGATATATCCTCCTCCTCTAATGATATATCCTCCTCATCTAATGATATATCCTCCTCCTCTAATGATATATCCTCCTCCTCTAATGATATATCCTCCTCCTCTAATGATATATCCTCCTCTAATGATATATCCTCCTCCTCTAATGATATATCCTCCTCCTCTAATGATATATCCTCCTCCTCTAATGATATATCCTCCTCCTCTAATGATATATCCTCCCCCTCTAATGATATATCCTCCTCCTCTAATGATATATCCTCCTCCTCTAATGATATATCCTCCCCCTCTAATGATATATCCTCCTCCTCTAATGATATATCCTCCCCCTCTAATGATATATCCTCCTCCTCTAATGATATATCCACCTCCTCTAATGATATATCCTCCTCTAATGATATATCCACCTCCTCTAATGATATATCCTCCTCCTCTAATGATATATCCTCCTCCTCTAATGATATATCCTCCTCCTCTAATGATATATCCTCCTCCTCTAATGATATATCCTCCTCCTCTAATGATATATCCTCCCCCTCTAATGATATATCCTCCTCCTCTAATGATATATCCTCCTCCTCTAATGATATATCCTCCTCCTCTAATGATATATCCTCCTCCTCTAATGATATATCCTCCTCCTCTAATGATATATCCTCCTCCTCTAATGATATATCCTCCTCCTCTAATGATATATCCTCCTCCTCTAATGATATATCCTCCTCCTCTAATGATATATCCTCCCCCTCTAATGATATATCCTCCCCCTCTAATGATATATCCTCCTCCTCTAATGATATATCCTCCTCCTCTAATGATATATCCTCCTCCTCTAATGATATATCCTCCCCCTCTAATGATATATCCTCCCCCTCTAATGATATATCCTCCTCCTCTAATGATATATCCTCCTCCTCTAATGATATATCCTCCTCCTCTAATGATATATCCTCCTCCTCTAATGATATATCCTCCTCTAATGATATATCCTCCTCCTCTAATGATATATCCTCCTCCTCTAATGATATATCCTCCTCCTCTAATGATATATCCTCCTCTAATGATATATCCTCCTCCTCTAATGATATATCCACCTCCTCTAATGATATATCCACCTCCTCTAATGATATATCCTCCTCCTCTAATGATATATCCTCCTCCTCTAATGATATATCCTCCTCCTCTAATGATATATCCTCCTCCTCTAATGATATATCCTCCTCCTCTAATGATATATCCTCCTCCTCTAATGATATATCCTCCTCATCTAATGATATATCCTCCTCCTCTAATGATATATCCTCCTCCTCTAATGATATATCCTCCTCCTCTAATGATATATCCACCTCCTCTAATGATATATCCTCCTCCTCTAATGATATATCCTCCTCCTCTAATGATATATCCTCCTCCTCTAATGATATATCCTCCTCATCTAATGATATATCCTCCTCCTCTAATGATATATCCTCCTCCTCTAATGATATATCCTCCTCCTCTAATGATATATCCTCCTCTAATGATATATCCTCCTCCTCTAATGATATATCCTCCTCCTCTAATGATATATCCTCCTCCTCTAATGATATATCCTCCTCCTCTAATGATATATCCTCCTCTAATGATATATCCTCCTCCTCTAATGATATATCCACCTCCTCTAATGATATATCCACCTCCTCTAATGATATATCCTCCTCCTCTAATGATATATCCTCCTCTAATGATATATCCTCCTCCTCTAATGATATATCCTCCTCCTCTAATGATATATCCTCCTCCTCTAATGATATATCCTCCCCCTCTAATGATATATCCTCCTCCTCTAATGATATATCCTCCTCCTCTAATGATATATCCTCCTCCTCTAATGATATATCCTCCTCCTCTAATGATATATCCTCCTCCTCTAATGATATATCCTCCTCCTCTAATGATATATCCTCCCCCTCTAATGATATATCCTCCTCCTCTAATGATATATCCTCCTCCTCTAATGATATATCCACCTCCTCTAATGATATATCCACCTCCTCTAATGATATATCCACCTCCTCTAATGATATATCCTCCTCCTCTAATGATATATCCTCCTCCTCTAATGATATATCCTCCTCCTCTAATGATATATCCACCTCCTCTAATGATATATCCTCCTCCTCTAATGATATATCCTCCTCCTCTAATGATATATCCTCCTCCTCTAATGATATATCCTCCCCCTCTAATGATATATCCTCCTCTAATGATATATCCTCCTCCTCTAATGATATATCCTCCTCCTCTAATGATATATCCTCCTCTAATGATATATCCTCCCCCTCTAATGATATATCCTCCTCCTCTAATGATATATCCTCCTCCTCTAATGATATATCCTCCTCCTCTAATGATATATCCTCCTCCTCTAATGATATATCCTCCTCTAATGATATATCCTCCCCCTCTAATGATATATCCTCCTCCTCTAATGATATATCCTCCTCCTCTAATGATATATCCTCCTCCTCTAATGATATATCCTCCTCCTCTAATGATATATCCTCCTCCTCTAATGATATATCCTCCTCCTCTAATGATATATCCTCCTCTAATGATATATCCTCCCCCTCTAATGATATATCCTCCTCCTCTAATGATATATCCTCCTCCTCTAATGATATATCCTCCTCTAATGATATATCCTCCTCCTCTAATGATATATCCTCCCCCTCTAATGATATATCCTCCTCCTCTAATGATATATCCTCCTCTAATGATATATCCTCCTCCTCTAATGATATATCCTCCTCCTCTAATGATATATCCTCCTCTAATGATATATCCTCCCCCTCTAATGATATATCCTCCTCCTCTAATGATATATCCTCCTCCTCTAATGATATATCCTCCTCCTCTAATGATATATCCTCCTCCTCTAATGATATATCCTCCTCCTCTAATGATATATCCTCCTCCTCTAATGATATATCCTCCTCCTCTAATGATATATCCTCCCCCTCTAATGATATATCCTCCTCCTCTAATGATATATCCTCCCCCTCTAATGATATATCCTCCTCCTCTAATGATATATCCTCCTCCTCTAATGATATATCCTCCTCTAATGATATATCCTCCTCCTCTAATGATATATCCTCCTCCTCTAATGATATATCCTCCTCCTCTAATGATATATCCTCCTCTAATGATATATCCTCCTCCTCTAATGATATATCCTCCTCCTCTAATGATATATCCTCCGCCTCTAATGATATATCCTCCTCTAATGATATATCCTAGTCCTCTAATGATATATCCTCCTCCTCTAATGATATATCCTCCTCCTCTAATGATATATCCTCCTCCTCTAATGATATATCCTCCTCTAATGATATATCCTCCTCCTCTAATGATATATCCTCCTCCTCTAATGATATATCCTCCTCTAATGATATATCCTCCTCCTCTAATGATATATCCTCCTCCTCTAATGATATATCCTCCTCTAATGATATATCCTCCTCCTCTAATGATATATCCTCCTCCTCTAATGATATATCCTCCTCCTCTAATGATATATCCTCCTCCTCTAATGATATATCCTCCTCCTCTAATGATATATCCTCCTCTAATGATATATCCTCCTCCTCTAATGATATATCCTCCTCCTCTAATGATATATCCTCCTCTAATGATATATCCTCCTCCTCTAATGATATATCCTCCTCCTCTAATGATATATCCTCCTCTAATGATATATCCTCCTCCTCTAATGATATATCCTCCTCCTCTAATGATATATCCTCCTCCTCTAATGATATATCCTCCTCCTCTAATGATATATCCTCCTCCTCTAATGATATATCCTCCTCCTCTAATGATATATCCTCCTCCTCTAATGATATATCCTCCTCCTCTAATGATATATCCTCCTCCTCTAATGATATATCCTCCTCCTCTAATGATATATCCTCCTCCTCTAATGATATATCCTCCTCCTCTAATGATATATCCTCCTCCTCTAATGATATATCCTCCTCCTCTAATGATATATCCTCCTCCTCTAATGATATATCCTCCTCCTCTAATGATATATCCTCCTCCTCTAATGATATATCCTCCTCCTCTAATGATATATCCTCCTCTAATGATATATCCTCCCCCTCTAATGATATATCCTCCTCCTCTAATGATATATCCTCCTCCTCTAATGATATATCCTCCTCCTCTAATGATATATCCTCCTCCTCTAATGATATATCCTCCTCCTCTAATGATATATCCTCCTCTAATGATATATCCTCCTCCTCTAATGATATATCCTCCTCCTCTAATGATATATCCTCCTCCTCTAATGATATATCCTCCTCCTCTAATGATATATCCTCCTCCTCTAATGATATATCCTCCTCCTCTAATGATATATCCTCCTCCTCTAATGATATATCCTCCTCCTCTAATGATATATCCTCCTCCTCTAATGATATATCCTCCTCCTCTAATGATATATCCTCCTCCTCTAATGATATATCCTCCTCCTCTAATGATATATCCTCCTCCTCTAATGATATATCCTCCTCCTCTAATGATATATCCTCCTCCTCTAATGATATATCCTCCTCCTCTAATGATATATCCTCCTCCTCTAATGATATATCCTCCTCCTCTAATGATATATCCTCCTCCTCTAATGATATATCCTCCTCCTCTAATGATATATCCTCCTCCTCTAATGATATATCCTCCTCCTCTAATGATATATCCTCCTCCTCTAATGATATATCCTCCTCCTCTAATGATATATCCTCCTCCTCTAATGATATATCCTCCTCCTCTAATGATATATCCTCCTCCTCTAATGATATATCCTCCTCCTCTAATGATATATCCTCCTCCTCTAATGATATATCCTCCTCCTCTAATGATATATCCTCCTCCTCTAATGATATATCCTCCTCCTCTAATGATATATCCTCCTCCTCTAATGATATATCCTCCTCCTCTAATGATATATCCTCCTCCTCTAATGATATATCCTCCTCCTCTAATGATATATCCTCCTCCTCTAATGATATATCCTCCTCCTCTAATGATATATCCTCCTCCTCTAATGATATATCCTCCTCCTCTAATAATGATATATCCTCCTCCTCTAATGATATATCCTCCTCCTCTAATGATATATCCTCCTCCTCTAATGATATATCCTCCTCCTCTAATGATATATCCTCCTCCTCTAATGATATATCCTCCTCCTCTAATGATATATCCTCCTCCTCTAATGATATATCCTCCTCCTCTAATGATATATCCTCCTCCTCTAATGATATATCCTCCTCCTCTAATGATATATCCTCCTCCTCTAATGATATATCCTCCTCCTCTAATGATATATCCTCCTCCTCTAATGATATATCCTCCTCCTCTAATGATATATCCTCCTCCTCTAATGATATATCCTCCTCCTCTAATGATATATCCTCCTCCTCTAATGATATATCCTCCTCCTCTAATGATATATCCTCCTCCTCTAATGATATATCCTCCTCCTCTAATGATATATCCTCCTCCTCTAATGATATATCCTCCTCCTCTAATGATATATCCTCCTCCTCTAATGATATATCCTCCTCCTCTAATGATATATCCTCCTCCTCTAATGATATATCCTCCTCCTCTAATGATATATCCTCCTCCTCTAATGATATATCCTCCTCCTCTAATGATATATCCTCCTCCTCTAATGATATATCCTCCTCCTCTAATGATATATCCTCCTCCTCTAATGATATATCCTCCTCCTCTAATGATATATCCTCCTCCTCTAATGATATATCCTCCTCCTCTAATGATATATCCTCCTCCTCTAATGATATATCCTCCTCCTCTAATGATATATCCTCCTCCTCTAATGATATATCCTCCTCCTCTAATGATATATCCTCCTCCTCTAATGATATATCCTCCTCCTCTAATGATATATCCTCCTCCTCTAATGATATATCCTCCTCCTCTAATGATATATCCTCCTCCTCTAATGATATATCCTCCTCCTCTAATGATATATCCTCCTCCTCTAATGATATATCCTCCTCCTCTAATGATAATCCTCCTCCTCTAATGATATATCCTCCTCCTCTAATGATATATCCTCCTCCTCTAATGATATATCCTCCTCCTCTAATGATATATCCTCCTCCTCTAATGATATATCCTCCTCCTCTAATGATATATCCTCCTCCTCTAATGATATATCCTCCTCCTCTAATGATATATCCTCCTCCTCTAATGATATATCCTCCTCCTCTAATGATATATCCTCCTCCTCTAATGATATATCCTCCTCCTCTAATGATATATCCTCCTCCTCTAATGATATATCCTCCTCCTCTAATGATATATCCTCCTCCTCTAATGATATATCCTCCTCCTCTAATGATATATCCTCCTCCTCTAATGATATATCCTCCTCCTCTAATGATATATCCTCCTCCTCTAATGATATATCCTCCTCCTCTAATGATATATCCTCCTCCTCTAATGATATATCCTCCTCCTCTAATGATATATCCTCCTCCTCTAATGATATATCCTCCTCCTCTAATGATATATCCTCCTCCTCTAATGATATATCCTCCTCCTCTAATGATATATCCTCCTCCTCTAATGATATATCCTCCTCCTCTAATGATATATCCTCCTCCTCTAATGATATATCCTCCTCCTCTAATGATATATCCTCCTCCTCTAATGATATATCCTCCTCCTCTAATGATATATCCTCCTCCTCTAATGATATATCCTCCTCCTCTAATGATATATCCTCCTCCTCTAATGATATATCCTCCTCCTCTAATGATATATCCTCCTCCTCTAATGATATATCCTCCTCCTCTAATGATATATCCTCCTCCTCTAATGATATATCCTCCTCCTCTAATGATATATCCTCCTCCTCTAATGATATATCCTCCTCCTCTAATGATATATCCTCCTCCTCTAATGATATATCCTCCTCCTCTAATGATATATCCTCCTCCTCTAATGATATATCCTCCTCCTCTAATGATATATCCTCCTCCTCTAATGATATATCCTCCTCCTCTAATGATATATCCTCCTCCTCTAATGATATATCCTCCTCCTCTAATGATATATCCTCCTCCTCTAATGATATATCCTCCTCCTCTAATGATATATCCTCCTCCTCTAATGATATATCCTCCTCCTCTAATGATATATCCTCCTCCTCTAATGATATATCCTCCTCCTCTAATGATATATCCTCCTCCTCTAATGATATATCCTCCTCCTCTAATGATATATCCTCCTCCTCTAATGATATATCCTCCTCCTCTAATGATATATCCTCCTCCTCTAATGATATATCCTCCTCCTCTAATGATATATCCTCCTCCTCTAATGATATATCCTCCTCCTCTAATGATATATCCTCCTCCTCTAATGATATATCCTCCTCCTCTAATGATATATCCTCCTCCTCTAATGATATATCCTCCTCCTCTAATGATATATCCTCCTCCTCTAATGATATATCCTCCTCCTCTAATGATATATCCTCCTCCTCTAATGATATATCCTCCTCCTCTAATGATATATCCTCCTCCTCTAATGATATATCCTCCTCCTCTAATGATATATCCTCCTCCTCTAATGATATATCCTCCTCCTCTAATGATATATCCTCCTCCTCTAATGATATATCCTCCTCCTCTAATGATATATCCTCCTCCTCTAATGATATATCCTCCTCCTCTAATGATATATCCTCCTCCTCTAATGATATATCCTCCTCCTCTAATGATATATCCTCCTCCTCTAATGATATATCCTCCTCCTCTAATGATATATCCTCCTCCTCTAATGATATATCCTCCTCCTCTAATGATATATCCTCCTCCTCTAATGATATATCCTCCTCCTCTAATGATATATCCTCCTCCTCTAATGATATATCCTCCTCCTCTAATGATATATCCTCCTCCTCTAATGATATATCCTCCTCCTCTAATGATATATCCTCCTCCTCTAATGATATATCCTCCTCCTCTAATGATATATCCTCCTCCTCTAATGATATATCCTCCTCCTCTAATGATATATCCTCCTCCTCTAATGATATATCCTCCTCCTCTAATGATATATCCTCCTCCTCTAATGATATATCCTCCTCCTCTAATGATATATCCTCCTCCTCTAATGATATATCCTCCTCCTCTAATGATATATCCTCCTCCTCTAATGATATATCCTCCTCCTCTAATGATATATCCTCCTCCTCTAATGATATATCCTCCTCCTCTAATGATATATCCTCCTCCTCTAATGATATATCCTCCTCCTCTAATGATATATCCTCCTCCTCTAATGATATATCCTCCTCCTCTAATGATATATCCTCCTCCTCTAATGATATATCCTCCTCCTCTAATGATATATCCTCCTCCTCTAATGATATATCCTCCTCCTCTAATGATATATCCTCCTCCTCTAATGATATATCCTCCTCCTCTAATGATATATCCTCCTCCTCTAATGATATATCCTCCTCCTCTAATGATATATCCTCCTCCTCTAATGATATATCCTCCTCCTCTAATGATATATCCTCCTCCTCTAATGATATATCCTCCTCCTCTAATGATATATCCTCCTCCTCTAATGATATATCCTCCTCCTCTAATGATATATCCTCCTCCTCTAATGATATATCCTCCTCCTCTAATGATATATCCTCCTCCTCTAATGATATATCCTCCTCCTCTAATGATATATCCTCCTCCTCTAATGATATATCCTCCTCCTCTAATGATATATCCTCCTCCTCTAATGATATATCCTCCTCCTCTAATGATATATCCTCCTCCTCTAATGATATATCCTCCTCCTCTAATGATATATCCTCCTCCTCTAATGATATATCCTCCTCCTCTAATGATATATCCTCCTCCTCTAATGATATATCCTCCTCCTCTAATGATATATCCTCCTCCTCTAATGATATATCCTCCTCCTCTAATGATATATCCTCCTCCTCTAATGATATATCCTCCTCCTCTAATGATATATCCTCCTCCTCTAATGATATATCCTCCTCCTCTAATGATATATCCTCCTCCTCTAATGATATATCCTCCTCCTCTAATGATATATCCTCCTCCTCTAATGATATATCCTCCTCCTCTAATGATATATCCTCCTCCTCTAATGATATATCCTCCTCCTCTAATGATATATCCTCCTCCTCTAATGATATATCCTCCTCCTCTAATGATATATCCTCCTCCTCTAATGATATATCCTCCTCCTCTAATGATATATCCTCCTCCTCTAATGATATATCCTCCTCCTCTAATGATATATCCTCCTCCTCTAATGATATATCCTCCTCCTCTAATGATATATCCTCCTCCTCTAATGATATATCCTCCTCCTCTAATGATATATCCTCCTCCTCTAATGATATATCCTCCTCCTCTAATGATATATCCTCCTCCTCTAATGATATATCCTCCTCCTCTAATGATATATCCTCCTCCTCTAATGATATATCCTCCTCCTCTAATGATATATCCTCCTCCTCTAATGATATATCCTCCTCCTCTAATGATATATCCTCCTCCTCTAATGATATATCCTCCTCCTCTAATGATATATCCTCCTCCTCTAATGATATATCCTCCTCCTCTAATGATATATCCTCCTCCTCTAATGATATATCCTCCTCCTCTAATGATATATCCTCCTCCTCTAATGATATATCCTCCTCCTCTAATGATATATCCTCCTCCTCTAATGATATATCCTCCTCCTCTAATGATATATCCTCCTCCTCTAATGATATATCCTCCTCCTCTAATGATATATCCTCCTCCTCTAATGATATATCCTCCTCCTCTAATGATATATCCTCCTCCTCTAATGATATATCCTCCTCCTCTAATGATATATCCTCCTCCTCTAATGATATATCCTCCTCCTCTAATGATATATCCTCCTCCTCTAATGATATATCCTCCTCCTCTAATGATATATCCTCCTCCTCTAATGATATATCCTCCTCCTCTAATGATATATCCTCCTCCTCTAATGATATATCCTCCTCCTCTAATGATATATCCTCCTCCTCTAATGATATATCCTCCTCCTCTAATGATATATCCTCCTCCTCTAATGATATATCCTCCTCCTCTAATGATATATCCTCCTCCTCTAATGATATATCCTCCTCCTCTAATGATATATCCTCCTCCTCTAATGATATATCCTCCTCCTCTAATGATATATCCTCCTCCTCTAATGATATATCCTCCTCCTCTAATGATATATCCTCCTCCTCTAATGATATATCCTCCTCCTCTAATGATATATCCTCCTCCTCTAATGATATATCCTCCTCCTCTAATGATATATCCTCCTCCTCTAATGATATATCCTCCTCCTCTAATGATATATCCTCCTCCTCTAATGATATATCCTCCTCCTCTAATGATATATCCTCCTCCTCTAATGATATATCCTCCTCCTCTAATGATATATCCTCCTCCTCTAATGATATATCCTCCTCCTCTAATGATATATCCTCCTCCTCTAATGATATATCCTCCTCCTCTAATGATATATCCTCCTCCTCTAATGATATATCCTCCTCCTCTAATGATATATCCTCCTCCTCTAATGATATATCCTCCTCCTCTAATGATATATCCTCCTCCTCTAATGATATATCCTCCTCCTCTAATGATATATCCTCCTCCTCTAATGATATATCCTCCTCCTCTAATGATATATCCTCCTCCTCTAATGATATATCCTCCTCCTCTAATGATATATCCTCCTCCTCTAATGATATATCCTCCTCCTCTAATGATATATCCTCCTCCTCTAATGATATATCCTCCTCCTCTAATGATATATCCTCCTCCTCTAATGATATATCCTCCTCCTCTAATGATATATCCTCCTCCTCTAATGATATATCCTCCTCCTCTAATGATATATCCTCCTCCTCTAATGATATATCCTCCTCCTCTAATGATATATCCTCCTCCTCTAATGATATATCCTCCTCCTCTAATGATATATCCTCCTCCTCTAATGATATATCCTCCTCCTCTAATGATATATCCTCCTCCTCTAATGATATATCCTCCTCCTCTAATGATATATCCTCCTCCTCTAATGATATATCCTCCTCCTCTAATGATATATCCTCCTCCTCTAATGATATATCCTCCTCCTCTAATGATATATCCTCCTCCTCTAATGATATATCCTCCTCCTCTAATGATATATCCTCCTCCTCTAATGATATATCCTCCTCCTCTAATGATATATCCTCCTCCTCTAATGATATATCCTCCTCCTCTAATGATATATCCTCCTCCTCTAATGATATATCCTCCTCCTCTAATGATATATCCTCCTCCTCTAATGATATATCCTCCTCCTCTAATGATATATCCTCCTCCTCTAATGATATATCCTCCTCCTCTAATGATATATCCTCCTCCTCTAATGATATATCCTCCTCCTCTAATGATATATCCTCCTCCTCTAATGATATATCCTCCTCCTCTAATGATATATCCTCCTCCTCTAATGATATATCCTCCTCCTCTAATGATATATCCTCCTCCTCTAATGATATATCCTCCTCCTCTAATGATATATCCTCCTCCTCTAATGATATATCCTCCTCCTCTAATGATATATCCTCCTCCTCTAATGATATATCCTCCTCCTCTAATGATATATCCTCCTCCTCTAATGATATATCCTCCTCCTCTAATGATATATCCTCCTCCTCTAATGATATATCCTCCTCCTCTAATGATATATCCTCCTCCTCTAATGATATATCCTCCTCCTCTAATGATATATCCTCCTCCTCTAATGATATATCCTCCTCCTCTAATGATATATCCTCCTCCTCTAATGATATATCCTCCTCCTCTAATGATATATCCTCCTCCTCTAATGATATATCCTCCTCCTCTAATGATATATCCTCCTCCTCTAATGATATATCCTCCTCCTCTAATGATATATCCTCCTCCTCTAATGATATATCCTCCTCTAATGATATATCCTCCTCTAATGATATATCCTCCTCCTCTAATGATATATCCTCCTCCTCTAATGATATATCCTCCTCCTCTAATGATATATCCTCCTCCTCTAATGATATATCCTCCTCCTCTAATGATATATCCTCCTCCTCTAATGATATATCCTCCTCCTCTAATGATATATCCTCCTCCTCTAATGATATATCCTCCTCCTCTAATGATATATCCTCCTCCTCTAATGATATATCCTCCTCCTCTAATGATATATCCTCCTCCTCTAATGATATATCCTCCTCCTCTAATGATATATCCTCCTCCTCTAATGATATATCCTCCTCCTCTAATGATATATCCTCCTCCTCTAATGATATATCCTCCTCCTCTAATGATATATCCTCCTCCTCTAATGATATATCCTCCTCCTCTAATGATATATCCTCCTCCTCTAATGATATATCCTCCTCCTCTAATGATATATCCTCCTCCTCTAATGATATATCCTCCTCCTCTAATGATATATCCTCCTCCTCTAATGATATATCCTCCTCCTCTAATGATATATCCTCCTCCTCTAATGATATATCCTCCTCCTCTAATGATATATCCTCCTCCTCTAATGATATATCCTCCTCCTCTAATGATATATCCTCCTCCTCTAATGATATATCCTCCTCCTCTAATGATATATCCTCCTCCTCTAATGATATATCCTCCTCCTCTAATGATATATCCTCCTCCTCTAATGATATATCCTCCTCCTCTAATGATATATCCTCCTCCTCTAATGATATATCCTCCTCCTCTAATGATATATCCTCCTCCTCTAATGATATATCCTCCTCCTCTAATGATATATCCTCCTCCTCTAATGATATATCCTCCTCCTCTAATGATATATCCTCCTCCTCTAATGATATATCCTCCTCCTCTAATGATATATCCTCCTCCTCTAATGATATATCCTCCTCCTCTAATGATATATCCTCCTCCTCTAATGATATATCCTCCTCCTCTAATGATATATCCTCCTCCTCTAATGATATATCCTCCTCCTCTAATGATATATCCTCCTCCTCTAATGATATATCCTCCTCCTCTAATGATATATCCTCCTCCTCTAATGATATATCCTCCTCCTCTAATGATATATCCTCCTCCTCTAATGATATATCCTCCTCCTCTAATGATATATCCTCCTCCTCTAATGATATATCCTCCTCCTCTAATGATATATCCTCCTCCTCTAATGATATATCCTCCTCCTCTAATGATATATCCTCCTCCTCTAATGATATATCCTCCTCCTCTAATGATATATCCTCCTCCTCTAATGATATATCCTCCTCCTCTAATGATATATCCTCCTCCTCTAATGATATATCCTCCTCCTCTAATGATATATCCTCCTCCTCTAATGATATATCCTCCTCCTCTAATGATATATCCTCCTCCTCTAATGATATATCCTCCTCCTCTAATGATATATCCTCCTCCTCTAATGATATATCCTCCTCCTCTAATGATATATCCTCCTCCTCTAATGATATATCCTCCTCCTCTAATGATATATCCTCCTCCTCTAATGATATATCCTCCTCCTCTAATGATATATCCTCCTCCTCTAATGATATATCCTCCTCCTCTAATGATATATCCTCCTCCTCTAATGATATATCCTCCTCCTCTAATGATATATCCTCCTCCTCTAATGATATATCCTCCTCCTCTAATGATATATCCTCCTCCTCTAATGATATATCCTCCTCCTCTAATGATATATCCTCCTCCTCTAATGATATATCCTCCTCCTCTAATGATATATCCTCCTCCTCTAATGATATATCCTCCTCCTCTAATGATATATCCTCCTCCTCTAATGATATATCCTCCTCCTCTAATGATATATCCTCCTCCTCTAATGATATATCCTCCTCCTCTAATGATATATCCTCCTCCTCTAATGATATATCCTCCTCCTCTAATGATATATCCTCCTCCTCTAATGATATATCCTCCTCCTCTAATGATATATCCTCCTCCTCTAATGATATATCCTCCTCCTCTAATGATATATCCTCCTCCTCTAATGATATATCCTCCTCCTCTAATGATATATCCTCCTCCTCTAATGATATATCCTCCTCCTCTAATGATATATCCTCCTCCTCTAATGATATATCCTCCTCCTCTAATGATATATCCTCCTCCTCTAATGATATATCCTCCTCCTCTAATGATATATCCTCCTCCTCTAATGATATATCCTCCTCCTCTAATGATATATCCTCCTCCTCTAATGATATATCCTCCTCCTCTAATGATATATCCTCCTCCTCTAATGATATATCCTCCTCCTCTAAT
The DNA here is from genome assembly GCA_964035775.1 of Osedax frankpressi. NCBI lineage: Eukaryota > Metazoa > Annelida > Polychaeta > Sabellida > Siboglinidae > Osedax > Osedax frankpressi. Next base: position 20,957,944 of record OZ038313.1, read on the forward strand.
GATATATCCTCCTCCTCTAATGATATATCCTCCTCCTCTAATGATATATCCTCCTCCTCTAATGATATATCCTCCTCCTCTAATGATATATCCTCCTCCTCTAATGATATATCCTCCTCCTCTAATGATATATCCTCCTCCTCTAATGATATATCCTCCTCCTCTAATGATATATCCTCCTCCTCTAATGATATATCCTCCTCCTCTAATGATATATCCTCCTCCTCTAATGATATATCCTCCTCCTCTAATGATATATCCTCCTCCTCTAATGATATATCCTCCTCCTCTAATGATATATCCTCCTCCTCTAATGATATATCCTCCTCCTCTAATGATATATCCTCCTCCTCTAATGATATATCCTCCTCCTCTAATGATATATCCTCCTCCTCTAATGATATATCCTCCTCCTCTAATGATATATCCTCCTCCTCTAATGATATATCCTCCTCCTCTAATGATATATCCTCCTCCTCTAATGATATATCCTCCTCCTCTAATGATATATCCTCCTCCTCTAATGATATATCCTCCTCCTCTAATGATATATCCTCCTCCTCTAATGATATATCCTCCTCCTCTAATGATATATCCTCCTCCTCTAATGATATATCCTCCTCCTCTAATGATATATCCTCCTCCTCTAATGATATATCCTCCTCCTCTAATGATATATCCTCCTCCTCTAATGATATATCCTCCTCCTCTAATGATATATCCTCCTCCTCTAATGATATATCCTCCTCCTCTAATGATATATCCTCCTCCTCTAATGATATATCCTCCTCCTCTAATGATATATCCTCCTCCTCTAATGATATATCCTCCTCCTCTAATGATATATCCTCCTCCTCTAATGATATATCCTCCTCCTCTAATGATATATCCTCCTCCTCTAATGATATATCCTCCTCCTCTAATGATATATCCTCCTCCTCTAATGATATATCCTCCTCCTCTAATGATATATCCTCCTCCTCTAATGATATATCCTCCTCCTCTAATGATATATCCTCCTCCTCTAATGATATATCCTCCTCCTCTAATGATATATCCTCCTCCTCTAATGATATATCCTCCTCCTCTAATGATATATCCTCCTCCTCTAATGATATATCCTCCTCCTCTAATGATATATCCTCCTCCTCTAATGATATATCCTCCTCCTCTAATGATATATCCTCCTCCTCTAATGATATATCCTCCTCCTCTAATGATATATCCTCCTCCTCTAATGATATATCCTCCTCCTCTAATGATATATCCTCCTCCTCTAATGATATATCCTCCTCCTCTAATGATATATCCTCCTCCTCTAATGATATATCCTCCTCCTCTAATGATATATCCTCCTCCTCTAATGATATATCCTCCTCCTCTAATGATATATCCTCCTCCTCTAATGATATATCCTCCTCCTCTAATGATATATCCTCCTCCTCTAATGATATATCCTCCTCCTCTAATGATATATCCTCCTCCTCTAATGATATATCCTCCTCCTCTAATGATATATCCTCCTCCTCTAATGATATATCCTCCTCCTCTAATGATATATCCTCCTCCTCTAATGATATATCCTCCTCCTCTAATGATATATCCTCCTCCTCTAATGATATATCCTCCTCCTCTAATGATATATCCTCCTCCTCTAATGATATATCCTCCTCCTCTAATGATATATCCTCCTCCTCTAATGATATATCCTCCTCCTCTAATGATATATCCTCCTCCTCTAATGATATATCCTCCTCCTCTAATGATATATCCTCCTCCTCTAATGATATATCCTCCTCCTCTAATGATATATCCTCCTCCTCTAATGATATATCCTCCTCCTCTAATGATATATCCTCCTCCTCTAATGATATATCCTCCTCCTCTAATGATATATCCTCCTCCTCTAATGATATATCCTCCTCCTCTAATGATATATCCTCCTCCTCTAATGATATATCCTCCTCCTCTAATGATATATCCTCCTCCTCTAATGATATATCCTCCTCCTCTAATGATATATCCTCCTCCTCTAATGATATATCCTCCTCCTCTAATGATATATCCTCCTCCTCTAATGATATATCCTCCTCCTCTAATGATATATCCTCCTCCTCTAATGATATATCCTCCTCCTCTAATGATATATCCTCCTCCTCTAATGATATATCCTCCTCCTCTAATGATATATCCTCCTCCTCTAATGATATATCCTCCTCCTCTAATGATATATCCTCCTCCTCTAATGATATATCCTCCTCCTCTAATGATATATCCTCCTCCTCTAATGATATATCCTCCTCCTCTAATGATATATCCTCCTCCTCTAATGATATATCCTCCTCCTCTAATGATATATCCTCCTCCTCTAATGATATATCCTCCTCCTCTAATGATATATCCTCCTCCTCTAATGATATATCCTCCTCCTCTAATGATATATCCTCCTCCTCTAATGATATATCCTCCTCCTCTAATGATATATCCTCCTCCTCTAATGATATATCCTCCTCCTCTAATGATATATCCTCCTCCTCTAATGATATATCCTCCTCCTCTAATGATATATCCTCCTCCTCTAATGATATATCCTCCTCCTCTAATGATATATCCTCCTCCTCTAATGATATATCCTCCTCCTCTAATGATATATCCTCCTCCTCTAATGATATATCCTCCTCCTCTAATGATATATCCTCCTCCTCTAATGATATATCCTCCTCCTCTAATGATATATCCTCCTCCTCTAATGATATATCCTCCTCCTCTAATGATATATCCTCCTCCTCTAATGATATATCCTCCTCCTCTAATGATATATCCTCCTCCTCTAATGATATATCCTCCTCCTCTAATGATATATCCTCCTCCTCTAATGATATATCCTCCTCCTCTAATGATATATCCTCCTCCTCTAATGATATATCCTCCTCCTCTAATGATATATCCTCCTCCTCTAATGATATATCCTCCTCCTCTAATGATATATCCTCCTCCTCTAATGATATATCCTCCTCCTCTAATGATATATCCTCCTCCTCTAATGATATATCCTCCTCCTCTAATGATATATCCTCCTCCTCTAATGATATATCCTCCTCCTCTAATGATATATCCTCCTCCTCTAATGATATATCCTCCTCCTCTAATGATATATCCTCCTCCTCTAATGATATATCCTCCTCCTCTAATGATATATCCTCCTCCTCTAATGATATATCCTCCTCCTCTAATGATATATCCTCCTCCTCTAATGATATATCCTCCTCCTCTAATGATATATCCTCCTCCTCTAATGATATATCCTCCTCCTCTAATGATATATCCTCCTCCTCTAATGATATATCCTCCTCCTCTAATGATATATCCTCCTCCTCTAATGATATATCCTCCTCCTCTAATGATATATCCTCCTCCTCTAATGATATATCCTCCTCCTCTAATGATATATCCTCCTCCTCTAATGATATATCCTCCTCCTCTAATGATATATCCTCCTCCTCTAATGATATATCCTCCTCCTCTAATGATATATCCTCCTCCTCTAATGATATATCCTCCTCCTCTAATGATATATCCTCCTCCTCTAATGATATATCCTCCTCCTCTAATGATATATCCTCCTCCTCTAATGATATATCCTCCTCCTCTAATGATATATCCTCCTCCTCTAATGATATATCCTCCTCCTCTAATGATATATCCTCCTCCTCTAATGATATATCCTCCTCCTCTAATGATATATCCTCCTCCTCTAATGATATATCCTCCTCCTCTAATGATATATCCTCCTCCTCTAATGATATATCCTCCTCCTCTAATGATATATCCTCCTCCTCTAATGATATATCCTCCTCCTCTAATGATATATCCTCCTCCTCTAATGATATATCCTCCTCCTCTAATGATATATCCTCCTCCTCTAATGATATATCCTCCTCCTCTAATGATATATCCTCCTCCTCTAATGATATATCCTCCTCCTCTAATGATATATCCTCCTCCTCTAATGATATATCCTCCTCCTCTAATGATATATCCTCCTCCTCTAATGATATATCCTCCTCCTCTAATGATATATCCTCCTCCTCTAATGATATATCCTCCTCCTCTAATGATATATCCTCCTCCTCTAATGATATATCCTCCTCCTCTAATGATATATCCTCCTCCTCTAATGATATATCCTCCTCCTCTAATGATATATCCTCCTCCTCTAATGATATATCCTCCTCCTCTAATGATATATCCTCCTCCTCTAATGATATATCCTCCTCCTCTAATGATATATCCTCCTCCTCTAATGATATATCCTCCTCCTCTAATGATATATCCTCCTCCTCTAATGATATATCCTCCTCCTCTAATGATATATCCTCCTCCTCTAATGATATATCCTCCTCCTCTAATGATATATCCTCCTCCTCTAATGATATATCCTCCTCCTCTAATGATATATCCTCCTCCTCTAATGATATATCCTCCTCCTCTAATGATATATCCTCCTCCTCTAATGATATATCCTCCTCCTCTAATGATATATCCTCCTCCTCTAATGATATATCCTCCTCCTCTAATGATATATCCTCCTCCTCTAATGATATATCCTCCTCCTCTAATGATATATCCTCCTCCTCTAATGATATATCCTCCTCCTCTAATGATATATCCTCCTCCTCTAATGATATATCCTCCTCCTCTAATGATATATCCTCCTCCTCTAATGATATATCCTCCTCCTCTAATGATATATCCTCCTCCTCTAATGATATATCCTCCTCCTCTAATGATATATCCTCCTCCTCTAATGATATATCCTCCTCCTCTAATGATATATCCTCCTCCTCTAATGATATATCCTCCTCCTCTAATGATATATCCTCCTCCTCTAATGATATATCCTCCTCCTCTAATGATATATCCTCCTCCTCTAATGATATATCCTCCTCCTCTAATGATATATCCTCCTCCTCTAATGATATATCCTCCTCCTCTAATGATATATCCTCCTCCTCTAATGATATATCCTCCTCCTCTAATGATATATCCTCCTCCTCTAATGATATATCCTCCTCCTCTAATGATATATCCTCCTCCTCTAATGATATATCCTCCTCCTCTAATGATATATCCTCCTCCTCTAATGATATATCCTCCTCCTCTAATGATATATCCTCCTCCTCTAATGATATATCCTCCTCCTCTAATGATATATCCTCCTCCTCTAATGATATATCCTCCTCCTCTAATGATATATCCTCCTCCTCTAATGATATATCCTCCTCCTCTAATGATATATCCTCCTCCTCTAATGATATATCCTCCTCCTCTAATGATATATCCTCCTCCTCTAATGATATATCCTCCTCCTCTAATGATATATCCTCCTCCTCTAATGATATATCCTCCTCCTCTAATGATATATCCTCCTCCTCTAATGATATATCCTCCTCCTCTAATGATATATCCTCCTCCTCTAATGATATATCCTCCTCCTCTAATGATATATCCTCCTCCTCTAATGATATATCCTCCTCCTCTAATGATATATCCTCCTCCTCTAATGATATATCCTCCTCCTCTAATGATATATCCTCCTCCTCTAATGATATATCCTCCTCCTCTAATGATATATCCTCCTCCTCTAATGATATATCCTCCTCCTCTAATGATATATCCTCCTCCTCTAATGATATATCCTCCTCCTCTAATGATATATCCTCCTCCTCTAATGATATATCCTCCTCCTCTAATGATATATCCTCCTCCTCTAATGATATATCCTCCTCCTCTAATGATATATCCTCCTCCTCTAATGATATATCCTCCTCCTCTAATGATATATCCTCCTCCTCTAATGATATATCCTCCTCCTCTAATGATATATCCTCCTCCTCTAATGATATATCCTCCTCCTCTAATGATATATCCTCCTCCTCTAATGATATATCCTCCTCCTCTAATGATATATCCTCCTCCTCTAATGATATATCCTCCTCCTCTAATGATATATCCTCCTCCTCTAATGATATATCCTCCTCCTCTAATGATATATCCTCCTCCTCTAATGATATATCCTCCTCCTCTAATGATATATCCTCCTCCTCTAATGATATATCCTCCTCCTCTAATGATATATCCTCCTCCTCTAATGATATATCCTCCTCCTCTAATGATATATCCTCCTCCTCTAATGATATATCCTCCTCCTCTAATGATATATCCTCCTCCTCTAATGATATATCCTCCTCCTCTAATGATATATCCTCCTCCTCTAATGATATATCCTCCTCCTCTAATGATATATCCTCCTCCTCTAATGATATATCCTCCTCCTCTAATGATATATCCTCCTCCTCTAATGATATATCCTCCTCCTCTAATGATATATCCTCCTCCTCTAATGATATATCCTCCTCCTCTAATGATATATCCTCCTCCTCTAATGATATATCCTCCTCCTCTAATGATATATCCTCCTCCTCTAATGATATATCCTCCTCCTCTAATGATATATCCTCCTCCTCTAATGATATATCCTCCTCCTCTAATGATATATCCTCCTCCTCTAATGATATATCCTCCTCCTCTAATGATATATCCTCCTCCTCTAATGATATATCCTCCCACTCTAATGATATATCCACCTCCTATGATATATCCTCCTCCTCTAATGATATATCCTCCTCCTCTAATGATATATCCTCCTCCTCTAATGATATATCCTCCTCCTCTAATGATATATCCTCCTCCTCTAATGATATATCCTCCTCCTCTAATGATATATCCTCCTCCTCTAATGATATATCCTCCTCCTCTAATGATATATCCTCCTCCTCTAATGATATATCCTCCTCCTCTAATGATATATCCTCCTCCTCTAATGATATATCCTCCTCCTCTAATGATATATCCTCCTCCTCTAATGATATATCCTCCTCCTCTAATGATATATCCTCCTCCTCTAATGATATATCCTCCTCCTCTAATGATATATCCTCCTCCTCTAATGATATATCCTCCTCCTCTAATGATATATCCTCCTCCTCTAATGATATATCCTCCTCCTCTAATGATATATCCTCCTCCTCTAATGATATATCCTCCTCCTCTAATGATATATCCTCCTCCTCTAATGATATATCCTCCTCCTCTAATGATATATCCTCCTCCTCTAATGATATATCCTCCTCCTCTAATGATATATCCTCCTCCTCTAATGATATATCCTCCTCCTCTAATGATATATCCTCCTCCTCTAATGATATATCCTCCTCCTCTAATGATATATCCTCCTCCTCTAATGATATATCCTCCTCCTCTAATGATATATCCTCCTCCTCTAATGATATATCCTCCTCCTCTAATGATATATCCTCCTCCTCTAATGATATATCCTCCTCCTCTAATGATATATCCTCCTCCTCTAATGATATATCCTCCTCCTCTAATGATATATCCTCCTCCTCTAATGATATATCCTCCTCCTCTAATGATATATCCTCCTCCTCTAATGATATATCCTCCTCCTCTAATGATATATCCTCCTCCTCTAATGATATATCCTCCTCCTCTAATGATATATCCTCCTCCTCTAATGATATATCCTCCTCCTCTAATGATATATCCTCCTCCTCTAATGATATATCCTCCTCCTCTAATGATATATCCTCCTCCTCTAATGATATATCCTCCTCCTCTAATGATATATCCTCCTCCTCTAATGATATATCCTCCTCCTCTAATGATATATCCTCCTCCTCTAATGATATATCCTCCTCCTCTAATGATATATCCTCCTCCTCTAATGATATATCCTCCTCCTCTAATGATATATCCTCCTCCTCTAATGATATATCCTCCTCCTCTAATGATATATCCTCCTCCTCTAATGATATATCCTCCTCCTCTAATGATATATCCTCCTCCTCTAATGATATATCCTCCTCCTCTAATGATATATCCTCCTCCTCTAATGATATATCCTCCTCCTCTAATGATATATCCTCCTCCTCTAATGATATATCCTCCTCCTCTAATGATATATCCTCCTCCTCTAATGATATATCCTCCTCCTCTAATGATATATCCTCCTCCTCTAATGATATATCCTCCTCCTCTAATGATATATCCTCCTCCTCTAATGATATATCCTCCTCCTCTAATGATATATCCTCCTCCTCTAATGATATATCCTCCTCCTCTAATGATATATCCTCCTCCTCTAATGATATATCCTCCTCCTCTAATGATATATCCTCCTCCTCTAATGATATATCCTCCTCCTCTAATGATATATCCTCCTCCTCTAATGATATATCCTCCTCCTCTAATGATATATCCTCCTCCTCTAATGATATATCCTCCTCCTCTAATGATATATCCTCCTCCTCTAATGATATATCCTCCTCCTCTAATGATATATCCTCCTCCTCTAATGATATATCCTCCTCCTCTAATGATATATCCTCCTCCTCTAATGATATATCCTCCTCCTCTAATGATATATCCTCCTCCTCTAATGATATATCCTCCTCCTCTAATGATATATCCTCCTCCTCTAATGATATATCCTCCTCCTCTAATGATATATCCTCCTCCTCTAATGATATATCCTCCTCCTCTAATGATATATCCTCCTCCTCTAATGATATATCCTCCTCCTCTAATGATATATCCTCCTCCTCTAATGATATATCCTCCTCCTCTAATGATATATCCTCCTCCTCTAATGATATATCCTCCTCCTCTAATGATATATCCTCCTCCTCTAATGATATATCCTCCTCCTCTAATGATATATCCTCCTCCTCTAATGATATATCCTCCTCCTCTAATGATATATCCTCCTCCTCTAATGATATATCCTCCTCCTCTAATGATATATCCTCCTCCTCTAATGATATATCCTCCTCCTCTAATGATATATCCTCCTCCTCTAATGATATATCCTCCTCCTCTAATGATATATCCTCCTCCTCTAATGATATATCCTCCTCCTCTAATGATATATCCTCCTCCTCTAATGATATATCCTCCTCCTCTAATGATATATCCTCCTCCTCTAATGATATATCCTCCTCCTCTAATGATATATCCTCCTCCTCTAATGATATATCCTCCTCCTCTAATGATATATCCTCCTCCTCTAATGATATATCCTCCTCCTCTAATGATATATCCTCCTCCTCTAATGATATATCCTCCTCCTCTAATGATATATCCTCCTCCTCTAATGATATATCCTCCTCCTCTAATGATATATCCTCCTCCTCTAATGATATATCCTCCTCCTCTAATGATATATCCTCCTCCTCTAATGATATATCCTCCTCCTCTAATGATATATCCTCCTCCTCTAATGATATATCCTCCTCCTCTAATGATATATCCTCCTCCTCTAATGATATATCCTCCTCCTCTAATGATATATCCTCCTCCTCTAATGATATATCCTCCTCCTCTAATGATATATCCTCCTCCTCTAATGATATATCCTCCTCCTCTAATGATATATCCTCCTCCTCTAATGATATATCCACCTCCTCTAATGATATATCCTCCTCCTCTAATGATATATCCTCCTCCTCTAATGATATATCCTCCTCCTCTAATGATATATCCTCCTCCTCTAATGATATATCCTCCTCCTCTAATGATATATCCTCCTCCTCTAATGATATATCCTCCTCCTCTAATGATATATCCTCCTCCTCTAATGATATATCCTCCTCCTCTAATGATATATCCTCCTCCTCTAATGATATATCCTCCTCCTCTAATGATATATCCTCCTCCTCTAATGATATATCCTCCTCCTCTAATGATATATCCTCCTCCTCTAATGATATATCCTCCTCCTCTAATGATATATCCTCCTCCTCTAATGATATATCCTCCTCCTCTAATGATATATCCTCCTCCTCTAATGATATATCCTCCTCCTCTAATGATATATCCTCCTCCTCTAATGATATATCCTCCTCCTCTAATGATATATCCTCCTCCTCTAATGATATATCCTCCTCCTCTAATGATATATCCTCCTCCTCTAATGATATATCCTCCTCCTCTAATGATATATCCTCCTCCTCTAATGATATATCCTCCTCCTCTAATGATATATCCTCCTCCTCTAATGATATATCCTCCTCCTCTAATGATATATCCTCCTCCTCTAATGATATATCCTCCTCCTCTAATGATATATCCTCCTCCTCTAATGATATATCCTCCTCCTCTAATGATATATCCTCCTCCTCTAATGATATATCCTCCTCCTCTAATGATATATCCTCCTCCTCTAATGATATATCCTCCTCCTCTAATGATATATCCTCCTCCTCTAATGATATATCCTCCTCCTCTAATGATATATCCTCCTCCTCTAATGATATATCCTCCTCCTCTAATGATATATCCTCCTCCTCTAATGATATATCCTCCTCCTCTAATGATATATCCTCCTCCTCTAATGATATATCCTCCTCCTCTAATGATATATCCTCCTCCTCTAATGATATATCCTCCTCCTCTAATGATATATCCTCCTCCTCTAATGATATATCCTCCTCCTCTAATGATATATCCTCCTCCTCTAATGATATATCCTCCTCCTCTAATGATATATCCTCCTCCTCTAATGATATATCCTCCTCCTCTAATGATATATCCTCCTCCTCTAATGATATATCCTCCTCCTCTAATGATATATCCTCCTCCTCTAATGATATATCCTCCTCCTCTAATGATATATCCTCCTCCTCTAATGATATATCCTCCTCCTCTAATGATATATCCTCCTCCTCTAATGATATATCCTCCTCCTCTAATGATATATCCTCCTCCTCTAATGATATATCCTCCTCCTCTAATGATATATCCTCCTCCTCTAATGATATATCCTCCTCCTCTAATGATATATCCTCCTCCTCTAATGATATATCCTCCTCCTCTAATGATATATCCTCCTCCTCTAATGATATATCCTCCTCCTCTAATGATATATCCTCCTCCTCTAATGATATATCCTCCTCCTCTAATGATATATCCTCCTCCTCTAATGATATATCCTCCTCCTCTAATGATATATCCTCCTCCTCTAATGATATATCCTCCTCCTCTAATGATATATCCTCCTCCTCTAATGATATATCCTCCTCCTCTAATGATATATCCTCCTCCTCTAATGATATATCCTCCTCCTCTAATGATATATCCTCCTCCTCTAATGATATATCCTCCTCCTCTAATGATATATCCTCCTCCTCTAATGATATATCCTCCTCCTCTAATGATATATCCTCCTCCTCTAATGATATATCCTCCTCCTCTAATGATATATCCTCCTCCTCTAATGATATATCCTCCTCCTCTAATGATATATCCTCCTCCTCTAATGATATATCCTCCTCCTCTAATGATATATCCTCCTCCTCTAATGATATATCCTCCTCCTCTAATGATATATCCTCCTCCTCTAATGATATATCCTCCTCCTCTAATGATATATCCTCCTCCTCTAATGATATATCCTCCTCCTCTAATGATATATCCTCCTCCTCTAATGATATATCCTCCTCCTCTAATGATATATCCTCCTCCTCTAATGATATATCCTCCTCCTCTAATGATATATCCTCCTCTAATGATATATCCTCCCCTCTAATGATATATCCTCCTCCTCTAATGATATATCCTCCTCCTCTAATGATATTCCTCCTCCTCTAATGATATATCCTCCTCCTCTAATGATATATCCTCCTCCTCTAATGATATATCCTCCTCCTCTAATGATATATCCTCCTCCTCTAATGATATATCCTCCTCCTCTAATGATATATCCTCCTCCTCTAATGATATATCCTCCTCCTCTAATGATATATCCTCCTCCTCTAATGATATATCCTCCTCCTCTAATGATATATCCTCCTCCTCTAATGATATATCCTCCTCCTCTAATGATATATCCTCCTCCTCTAATGATATATCCTCCTCCTCTAATGATATATCCTCCTCCTCTAATGATATATCCTCCTCCTCTAATGATATATCCTCCTCCTCTAATGATATATCCTCCTCCTCTAATGATATATCCTCCTCCTCTAATGATATATCCTCCTCCTCTAATGATATATCCTCCTCCTCTAATGATATATCCTCCTCCTCTAATGATATATCCTCCTCCTCTAATGATATATCCTCCTCCTCTAATGATATATCCTCCTCCTCTAATGATATATCCTCCTCCTCTAATGATATATCCTCCTCCTCTAATGATATATCCTCCTCCTCTAATGATATATCCTCCTCCTCTAATGATATATCCTCCTCCTCTAATGATATATCCTCCTCTCTCTAATGATATATCCTCCTCCTCTAATGATATATCCTCCTCCTCTAATGATATATCCTCCTCCTCTAATGATATATCCTCCTCCTCTAATGATATATCCTCCTCCTCTAATGATATATCCTCCTCCTCTAATGATATATCCTCCTCCTCTAATGATATATCCTCCTCCTCTAATGATATATCCTCCTCCTCTAATGATATATCCTCCTCCTCTAATGATATATCCTCCTCCTCTAATGATATATCCTCCTCCTCTAATGATATATCCTCCTCCTCTAATGATATATCCTCCTCCTCTAATGATATATCCTCCTCCTCTAATGATATATCCTCCTCCTCTAATGATATATCCTCCTCCTCTAATGATATATCCTCCTCCTCTAATGATATATCCTCCTCCTCTAATGATATATCCTCCTCCTCTAATGATATATCCTCCTCCTCTAATGATATATCCTCCTCCTCTAATGATATATCCTCCTCCTCTAATGATATATCCTCCTCCTCTAATGATATATCCTCCTCCTCTAATGATATATCCTCCTCCTCTAATGATATATCCTCCTCCTCTAATGATATATCCTCCTCCTCTAATGATATATCCTCCTCCTCTAATGATATATCCTCCTCCTCTAATGATATATCCTCCTCCTCTAATGATATATCCTCCTCCTCTAATGATATATCCTCCTCCTCTAATGATATATCCTCCTCCTCTAATGATATATCCTCCTCCTCTAATGATATATCCTCCTCCTCTAATGATATATCCTCCTCCTCTAATGATATATCCTCCTCCTCTAATGATATATCCTCCTCCTCTAATGATATATCCTCCTCCTCTAATGATATATCCTCCTCCTCTAATGATATATCCTCCTCCTCTAATGATATATCCTCCTCCTCTAATGATATATCCTCCTCCTCTAATGATATATCCTCCTCCTCTAATGATATATCCTCCTCCTCTAATGATATATCCTCCTCCTCTAATGATATATCCTCCTCCTCTAATGATATATCCTCCTCCTCTAATGATATATCCTCCTCCTCTAATGATATATCCTCCTCCTCTAATGATATATCCTCCTCCTCTAATGATATATCCTCCTCCTCTAATGATATATCCTCCTCCTCTAATGATATATCCTCCTCCTCTAATGATATATCCTCCTCCTCTAATGATATATCCTCCTCCTCTAATGATATATCCTCCTCCTCTAATGATATATCCTCCTCCTCTAATGATATATCCTCCTCCTCTAATGATATATCCTCCTCCTCTAATGATATATCCTCCTCCTCTAATGATATATCCTCCTCCTCTAATGATATATCCTCCTCCTCTAATGATATATCCTCCTCCTCTAATGATATATCCTCCTCCTCTAATGATATATCCTCCTCCTCTAATGATATATCCTCCTCCTCTAATGATATATCCTCCTCCTCTAATGATATATCCTCCTCCTCTAATGATATATCCTCCTCCTCTAATGATATATCCTCCTCCTCTAATGATATATCCTCCTCCTCTAATGATATATCCTCCTCCTCTAATGATATATCCTCCTCCTCTAATGATATATCCTCCTCCTCTAATGATATATCCTCCTCCTCTAATGATATATCCTCCTCCTCTAATGATATATCCTCCTCCTCTAATGATATATCCTCCTCCTCTAATGATATATCCTCCTCCTCTAATGATATATCCTCCTCCTCTAATGATATATCCTCCTCCTCTAATGATATATCCTCCTCCTCTAATGATATATCCTCCTCCTCTAATGATATATCCTCCTCCTCTAATGATATATCCTCCTCCTCTAATGATATATCCTCCTCCTCTAATGATATATCCTCCTCCTCTAATGATATATCCTCCTCCTCTAATGATATATCCTCCTCCTCTAATGATATATCCTCCTCCTCTAATGATATATCCTCCTCCTCTAATGATATATCCTCCTCCTCTAATGATATATCCTCCTCCTCTAATGATATATCCTCCTCCTCTAATGATATATCCTCCTCCTCTAATGATATATCCTCCTCCTCTAATGATATATCCTCCTCCTCTAATGATATATCCTCCTCCTCTAATGATATATCCTACTCCTCTAATGATATATCCTCCTCCTCTAATGATATATCCTCCTCCTCTAATGATATATCCTCCTCCTCTAATGATATATCCTCCTCCTCTAATGATATATCCTCCTCCTCTAATGATATATCCTCCTCCTCTAATGATATATCCTCCTCCTCTAATGATATATCCTCCTCCTCTAATGATATATCCTCCTCCTCTAATGATATATCCTCCTCCTCTAATGATATATCCTCCTCCTCTAATGATATATCCTCCTCCTCTAATGATATATCCTCCTCCTCTAATGATATATCCTCCTCCTCTAATGATATATCCTCCTCCTCTAATGATATATCCTCCTCTAATGATATATCCTCCTCCTCTAATGATATATCCTCCTCCTCTAATGATATATCCTCCTCCTCTAATGATATATCCTCCTCCTCTAATGATATATCCTCCTCCTCTAATGATATATCCTCCTCCTCTAATGATATATCCTCCTCCTCTAATGATATATCCTCCTCTAATGATATATCCTCCTCCTCTAATGATATATCCTCCTCCTCTAATGATATATCCTCCTCCTCTAATGATATATCCTCCTCCTCTAATGATATATCCTCCTCCTCTAATGATATATCCTCCTCCTCTAATGATATATCCTCCTCCTCTAATGATATATCCTCCTCCTCTAATGATATATCCTCCTCCTCTAATGATATATCCTCCTCCTCTAATGATATATCCTCCTCCTCTAATGATATATCCTCCTCCTCTAATGATATATCCTCCTCCTCTAATGATATATCCTCCTCTAATGATATATCCTCCTCTAATGATATATCCTCCTCCTCTAATGATATATCCTCCTCCTCTAATGATATATCCTCCTCCTCTAATGATATATCCTCCTCCTCTAATGATATATCCTCCTCCTCTAATGATATATCCTCCTCCTCTAATGATATATCCTCCTCCTCTAATGATATATCCTCCTCCTCTAATGATATATCCTCCTCCTCTAATGATATATCCTCCTCCTCTAATGATATATCCTCCTCCTCTAATGATATATCCTCCTCCTCTAATGATATATCCTCCTCCTCTAATGATATATCCTCCTCCTCTAATGATATATCCTCCTCCTCTAATGATATATCCTCCTCCTCTAATGATATATCCTCCTCCTCTAATGATATATCCTCCTCCTCTAATGATATATCCTCCTCCTCTAATGATATATCCTCCTCCTCTAATGATATATCCTCCTCCTCTAATGATATATCCTCCTCCTCTAATGATATATCCTACTCCTCTAATGATATATCCTCCTCCTCTAATGATATATCCTCCTCCTCTAATGATATATCCTCCTCCTCTAATGATATATCCTCCCTCTAATGATATATCCTCCTCCTCTAATGATATATCCTCCTCCTCTAATGATATATCCTCCTCCTCTAATGATATATCCTCCTCCTCTAATGATATATCCTCCTCCTCTAATGATATATCCTCCTCCTCTAATGATATATCCTCCTCCTCTAATGATATATCCTCCTCCTCTAATGATATATCCTCCTCCTCTAATGATATATCCTCCTCCTCTAATGATATATCCTCCTCTAATGATATATCCTCCTCCTCTAATGATATATCCTCCTCCTCTAATGATATATCCTCCTCCTCTAATGATATATCCTCCTCCTCTAATGATATATCCTCCTCCTCTAATGATATATCCTCCTCCTCTAATGATATATCCTCCTCTAATGATATATCCTCCTCCTCTAATGATATATCCTCCTCCTCTAATGATATATCCTCCTCCTCTAATGATATATCCTCCTCCTCTAATGATATATCCTCCTCCTCTAATGATATATCCTCCTCCTCTAATGATATATCCTCCTCCTCTAATGATATATCCTCCTCCTCTAATGATATATCCTCCTCTAATGATATATCCTCCTCCTCTAATGATATATCCTCCTCCTCTAATGATATATCCTCCTCCTCTAATGATATATCCTCCTCCTCTAATGATATATCCTCCTCCTCTAATGATATATCCTCCTCTAATGATATATCCTCCTCCTCTAATGATATATCCTCCTCCTCTAATGATATATCCTCCTCCTCTAATGATATATCCTCCTCCTCTAATGATATATCCTCCTCCTCTAATGATATATCCTCCTCCTCTAATGATATATCCTCCTCCTCTAATGATATATCCTCCTCCTCTAATGATATATCCTCCTCCTCTAATGATATATCCTCCTCCTCTAATGATATATCCTCCTCCTCTAATGATATATCCTCCTCCTCTAATGATATATCCTCCTCCTCTAATGATATATCCTCCTCCTCTAATGATATATCCTCCTCCTCTAATGATATATCCTCCTCCTCTAATGATATATCCTCCTCCTCTAATGATATATCCTCCTCCTCTAATGATATATCCTCCTCCTCTAATGATATATCCTCCTCCTCTAATGATATATCCTCCTCCTCTAATGATATATCCTCCTCCTCTAATGATATATCCTCCTCCTCTAATGATATATCCTCCTCCTCTAATGATATATCCTCCTCCTCTAATGATATATCCTCCTCCTCTAATGATATATCCTCCTCCTCTAATGATATATCCTCCTCCTCTAATGATATATCCTCCTCCTCTAATGATATATCCTCCTCCTCTAATGATATATCCTCCTCCTCTAATGATATATCCTCCTCCTCTAATGATATATCCTCCTCCTCTAATGATATATCCTCCTCCTCTAATGATATATCCTCCTCCTCTAATGATATATCCTCCTCCTCTAATGATATATCCTCCTCCTCTAATGATATATCCTCCTCCTCTAATGATATATCCTCCTCCTCTAATGATATATCCTCCTCCTCTAATGATATATCCTCCTCCTCTAATGATATATCCTCCTCCTCTAATGATATATCCTCCTCCTCTAATGATATATCCTCCTCCTCTAATGATATATCCTCCTCCTCTAATGATATATCCTCCTCCTCTAATGATATATCCTCCTCCTCTAATGATATATCCTCCTCCTCTAATGATATATCCTCCTCTCTAATGATATATCCTCCTCCTCTAATGATATATCCTCCTCCTCTAATGATATATCCTCCTCCTCTAATGATATATCCTCCTCCTCTAATGATATATCCTCCTCCTCTAATGATATATCCTCCTCCTCTAATGATATATCCTCCTCCTCTAATGATATATCCTCCTCCTCTAATGATATATCCTCCTCCTCTAATGATATATCCTCCTCCTCTAATGATATATCCTCCCTCTCTAATGTTATCTCTAATGATATATCCTCCTCCTCTAATGATATATCCTCCTCCTCTAATGATATATCCTCCTCCTCTAATGATATATCCTCCTCCTCTAATGATATATCCTCCTCCTCTAATGATATATCCTCCTCCTCTAATGATATATCCTCCTCCTCTAATGATATATCCTCCTCCTCTAATGATATATCCTCCTCCTCTAATGATATATCCTCCTCCTCTAATGATATATCCTCCTCCTCTAATGATATATCCTCCTCCTCTAATGATATATCCTCCTCCTCTAATGATATATCCTCCTCTAATGATATATCCTCCTCCTCTAATGATATATCCTCCTCCTCTAATGATATATCCTCCTCCTCTAATGATATATCCTCCTCCTCTAATGATATATCCTCCTTCCTCTAATGATATATCCTCCTCCTCTAATGATATATCCTCCTCCTCTAATGATATATCCTCCTCCTCTAATGATATATCCTCCTCCTCTAATGATATATCCTCCTCCTCTAATGATATATCCTCCTCCTCTAATGATATATCCTCCTCTAATGATATATCCTCCTCCTCTAATGATATATCCTCCTCCTCTAATGATATATCCTCCTCCTCTAATGATATATCCTCCTCCTCTAATGATATATCCTCCTCCTCTAATGATATATCCTCCCCCTCTAATGATATATCCTCCTTCTCTAATGATATATCCTCCTCCTCTAATGATATATCCTCCCCCTCTAATGATATATCCTCCTCCTCTAATGATATATCCTCCCCTCTAATGATATATCCTCCTCCTCTAATGATATATCCTCCCCCTCTAATGATATATCCTCCTCCTCTAATGATATATCCTCCTCCTCTAATGATATATCCTCCTCATCTAATGATATATCCTCCTCCTCTAATGATATATCCTCCTCCTCTAATGATATATCCTCCTCCTCTAATGATATATCCTCCTCCTCTAATGATATATCCTCCTCCTCTAATGATATATCCTCCTCCTCTAATGATATATCCTCCTCCTCTAATGATATATCCTCCTCCTCTAATGATATATCCTACTCCTCTAATGATATATCCTCCTCCTCTAATGATATATCCTCCTCCTCTAATGATATATTCTCCTCTTCTAATGATATATCCTCCTCCTCTAATGATATATCCTCCTCCTCTAATGATATATCCACCTCCTCTAATGATATATCCTCCCCCTCTAATGATATATCCTCCTCTAATGATATATCCTCCTCCTCTAATGATATATCCTCCTCCTCTAATGATATATCCTACTCCTCTAATGATATATCCTCCTCCTCTAATGATATATCCTCCTCCTCTAATGATATATCCTCCTCTAATGATATATCCTCCTCCTCTAATGATATATCCTACTCCTCTAATGATATATCCTCCTCCTCTAATGATATATCCTCCCCCTCTAATGATATATCCTCCTCCTCTAATGATATATCCTCCTCCTCTAATGATATATCCTCCTCCTCTAATGATATATCCTCCTCCTCTAATGATATATCCTCCCACTCTAATGATATATCCTCCTCCTCTAATGATATATCCACCTCTAATGATATATCCTCCTCCTCTAATGATATATCCTCCTCCTCTAATGATATATCCTCCTCCTCTAATGATATATCCTCCTCCTCTAATGATATATCCTCCCACTCTAATGATATATCCTCCTCCTCTAATGATATATCCTCCTCCTCTAATGATATATCCTCCTCCTCTAATGATATATCCTCCCACTCTAATGATATATCCACCTCCTCTAATGATATATCCTCCTCTAATGATATATCCTCCTCCTCTAATGATATATCCTCCTCCTCTAATGATATATCCTCCTCCTCTAATGATATATCCTCCTCCTCTAATGATATATCCTCCTCCTCTAATGATATATCCTCCTCCTCTAATGATATATTCTCCTCCTCTAATGATATATCCTCCTCCTCTAATGATATATCCTCCTCCTCTAATGATATATCCTCCTCCTCTAATGATATATCCTCCTCCTCTAATGATATATCCTCCTCCTCTAATGATATATCCTCCTCCTCTAATGATATATCCTCCTCCTCTAATGATATATCCTCCTCCTCTAATGATATATCCTCCTCTAATGATATATCCTCCTCCTCTAATGATATATCCTCCCACTCTAATGATATATCCACCTCCTCTAATGATATATCCTCCTCCTCTAATGATATATCCTCCCACTCTAATGATATATCCACCTCCTCTAATGATATATCCTCCTCTAATGATATATCCTCCTCCTCTAATGATATATCCTCCTCTAATGATATATCCTCCTCCTCTAATGATATATCCTCCTCCTCTAATGATATATCCTCCTCTAATGATATATCCTCCTCCTCTAATGATATATCCTCCTCCTCTAATGATATATCCTCCTCCTCTAATGATATATCCTCCTCTAATGATATATCCTCCTTCTCTAATGATATATCCTCCTCCTCTAATGATATATCCTCTCCTCTAATGATATATCCTCCTCCTCTAATGATATATCCTCCCACTCTAATGATATATCCTCCTCCTCTAATGATATATCCTCCTCCTCTAATGATATATCCTCCTCCTCTAATGATATATCCTCCTCCTCTAATGATATATCCTCCCCCTCTAATGATATATCCTCCTCCTCTAATGATATATCCTCCTCCTCTAATGATATATCCTCCTCCTCTAATGATATATCCTCCTCCTCTAATGATATATCCTCCTCCTCTAATGATATATCCTCCTCCTCTAATGATATATCCTCCTCCTCTAATGATATATCCTCCTCCTCTAATGATATATCCTCCCCCTCTAATGATATATCCTCCTCCTCTAATGATATATCCTCCTCCTCTAATGATATATCCTCCTCCTCTAATGATATATCCTCCTCCTCTAATGATATATCCTCCTCCTCTAATGATATATCCTCCTCCTCTAATGATATATCCTCCTCCTCTAATGATATATCCTCCTCCTCTAATGATATATCCTCCTTCTCTAATGATATATCCTCCTCCTCTAATGATATATCCTCTCCTCTAATGATATATCCTCCTCCTCTAATGATATATCCTCCCACTCTAATGATATATCCTCCTCCTCTAATGATATATCCTCCTCCTCTAATGATATATCCTCCTCCTCTAATGATATATCCTCCTCCTCTAATGATATATCCTCCCCCTCTAATGATATATCCTCCTCCTCTAATGATATATCCTCCTCCTCTAATGATATATCCTCCTCCTCTAATGATATATCCTCCTCCTCTAATGATATATCCTCCTCCTCTAATGATATATCCTCCTCCTCTAATGATATATCCTCCTCCTCTAATGATATATCCTCCTCCTCTAATGATATATCCTCCCCCTCTAATGATATATCCTCCTCCTCTAATGATATATCCTCCTCCTCTAATGATATATCCTCCTCCTCTAATGATATATCCTCCTCCTCTAATGATATATCCTCCTCCTCTAATGATATATCCTCCTCCTCTAATGATATATCCTCCTCCTCTAATGATATATCCTCCTCCTCTAATGATATATCCTCCTTCTCTAATGATATATCCTCCTCCTCTAATGATATATCCTCCTCCTCTAATGATATATCCTCCTCCTCTAATGATATATCCTCCCCCTCTAATGATATATCCTCCTCCTCTAATGATATATCCTCCTCCTCTAATGATATATCCTCCTCCTCTAATGATATATCCTCCTGCTCTAATGATATATCCTCCTCCTCTAATGATATATCCTCCTCCTCTAATGATATATCCTCCTCCTCTAATGATATATCCTCCTCCTCTAATGATATATCCTCCTCCTCTAATGATATATCCTCCTCCTCTAATGATATATCCTCCTCCTCTAATGATATATCCTCCTCCTCTAATGATATATCCTCCCCCTCTAATGATATATCCTCCTCCTCTAATGATATATCCTCCTCCTCTAATGATATATCCTCCTCCTCTAATGATATATCCTCCTCCTCTAATGATATATCCTCCTCCTCTAATGATATATCCTCCTCCTCTAATGATATATCCTCCTCCTCTAATGATATATCCTCCTACTCTAATGATATATCCTCCTTCTCTAATGATATATCCTCCTCCTCTAATGATATATCCTCCTCCTCTAATGATATATCCTCCTCCTCTAATGATATATCCTCCTCTAATGATATATCCACCTCCTCTAATGATATATCCTCCTCCTCTAATGATATATCCTCCTCCTCTAATGATATATCCACCTCCTCTAATGATATATCCTCCTCCTCTAATGATATATCCTCCTCCTCTAATGATATATCCTCCTCCTCTAATGATATATCCTCTCCTCTAATGATATATCCTCCCCCTCTAATGATATATCCTCCTCCTCTAATGATATATCCTCCTCCTCTAATGATATATCCTCCTCTAATGATATATCCTCCTCCTCTAATGATATATCCTCCTCTAATGATATATCCTCCTCCTCTAATGATATATCCTCCCTCTCTAATGATATATCCTCCTCTAATGATATATCCTCCTCCTCTAATGATATATCCTCCTCCTCTAATGATATATCCTCCTCCTCTAATGATATATCCTCCCCCTCTAATGATATATCCTCCTCCTCTAATGATATATCCTCCTCCTCTAATGATATATCCTCCTCCTCTAATGATATATCCTCCTCCTCTAATGATATATCCTCCTCCTCTAATGATATATCCTCCTCCTCTAATGATATATCCTCCTCCTCTAATGATATATCCTCCCCCTCTAATGATATATCCTCCTCCTCTAATGATATATCCTCCTCCTCTAATGATATATCCTCCTCCACTAATGATATATCCTCCTCCTCTAATGATATATCCTCCTCCTCTAATGATATATCCTCCTCTAATGATATATCCTCCTCCTCTAATGATATATCCTCCTCCTCTAATGATATATCCTCCTCCTCTAATGATATATCCTCCTCCTCTAATGATATATCCTCCCCCTCTAATGATATATCCTCCTTCTCTAATGATATATCCTCCTCCTCTAATGATATATCCTCCCCCTCTAATGATATATCCTCCTCCTCTAATGATATATCCTCCCCCTCTAATGATATATCCTCCTCCTCTAATGATATATCCTCCTCTAATGATATATCCTCCTCCTCTAATGATATATCCTCCTCCTCTAATGATATATCCTCCTCCTCTAATGATATATCCTCCTCCTCTAATGATATATCCTCCTCCTCTAATGATATATCCTCCCCCTCTAATGATATATCCTCCTTCTCTAATGATATATCCTCCTCCTCTAATGATATATCCTCCCCCTCTAATGATATATCCTCCTCCTCTAATGATATATCCTCCCCCTCTAATGATATATCCTCCTCCTCTAATGATATATCCTCCCCCTCTAATGATATATCCTCCTCCTCTAATGATATATCCTCCTCCTCTAATGATATATCCTCCTCATCTAATGATATATCCTCCTCCTCTAATGATATATCCTCCCCCTCTAATGATATATCCTCCTCCTCTAATGATATATCCTCCTCCTCTAATGATATATCCTCCTCCTCTAATGATATATCCTCCTCCTCTAATGATATATCCTCCTCCTCTAATGATATATCCTACTCCTCTAATGATATATCCTCCTCCTCTAATGATATATCCTCCTCCTCTAATGATATATTCTCCTCTTCTAATGATATATCCTCCTCCTCTAATGATATATCCTCCTCCTCTAATGATATATCCACCTCCTCTAATGATATATCCTCCCCCTCTAATGATATATCCTCCTCTAATGATATATCCTCCTCCTCTAATGATATATCCTCCTCCTCTAATGATATATCCTACTCCTCTAATGATATATCCTCCTCCTCTAATGATATATCCTCCTCCTCTAATGATATATCCTCCTCTAATGATATATCCTCCTCCTCTAATGATATATCCTACTCCTCTAATGATATATCCTCCTCCTCTAATGATATATCCTCCCCCTCTAATGATATATCCTCCTCCTCTAATGATATATCCTCCTCCTCTAATGATATATCCTCCTCCTCTAATGATATATCCTCCTTCTCTAATGATATATCCTCCCACTCTAATGATATATCCACCTCTAATGATATATCCTCCTCCTCTAATGATATATCCTCCTCCTCTAATGATATATCCTCCTCCTCTAATGATATATCCTCCTCCTCTAATGATATATCCTCCCACTCTAATGATATATCCTCCTCCTCTAATGATATATCCTCCTCCTCTAATGATATATCCTCCTCCTCTAATGATATATCCTCCCACTCTAATGATATATCCACCTCCTCTAATGATATATCCTCCTCTAATGATATATCCTCCTCCTCTAATGATATATCCTCCTCCTCTAATGATATATCCTCCTCCTCTAATGATATATCCTCCTCCTCTAATGATATATCCTCCTCCTCTAATGATATATCCTCCTCCTCTAATGATATATTCTCCTCCTCTAATGATATATCCTCCTCCTCTAATGATATATCCTCCTCCTCTAATGATATATCCTCCTCCTCTAATGATATATCCTCCTCCTCTAATGATATATCCTCCTCCTCTAATGATATATCCTCCTCCTCTAATGATATATCCTCCTCCTCTAATGATATATCCTCCTCCTCTAATGATATATCCTCCTCCTCTAATGATATATCCTCCTCTAATGATATATCCTCCTCCTCTAATGATATATCCTCCCACTCTAATGATATATCCACCTCCTCTAATGATATATCCTCCTCCTCTAATGATATATCCTCCCACTCTAATGATATATCCACCTCCTCTAATGATATATCCTCCTCTAATGATATATCCTCCTCCTCTAATGATATATCCTCCTCCTCTAATGATATATCCTCCTCCTCTAATGATATATCCTCCTCTAATGATATATCCTCCTCCTCTAATGATATATCCTCCTCCTCTAATGATATATCCTCCTCCTCTAATGATATATCCTCCTCTAATGATATATCCTCCTTCTCTAATGATATATCCTCCTCCTCTAATGATATATCCTCCTCCTCTAATGATATATCCTCCCCCTCTAATGATATATCCTCCTCCTCTAATGATATATCCTCCTCCTCTAATGATATATCCTCCTCCTCTAATGATATATCCTCCTCCTCTAATGATATATCCTCCTCCTCTAATGATATATCCTCCTCCTCTAATGATATATCCTCCTCCTCTAATGATATATCCTCCTCCTCTAATGATATATCCTCCCCCTCTAATGATATATCCTCCTCCTCTAATGATATATCCTCCTCCTCTAATGATATATCCTCCTCCTCTAATGATATATCCTCCTCCTCTAATGATATATCCTCCTCCTCTAATGATATATCCTCCTCCTCTAATGATATATCCTCCTCCTCTAATGATATATCCTCCTCCTCTAATGATATATCCTCCTTCTCTAATGATATATCCTCCTCCTCTAATGATATATCCTCCTCCTCTAATGATATATCCTCCTCCTCTAATGATATATCCTCCCCCTCTAATGATATATCCTCCTCCTCTAATGATATATCCTCCTCCTCTAATGATATATCCTCCTCCTCTAATGATATATCCTCCTCCTCTAATGATATATCCTCCTCCTCTAATGATATATCCTCCTCCTCTAATGATATATCCTCCTCCTCTAATGATATATCCTCCCCCTCTAATGATATATCCTCCTCCTCTAATGATATATCCTCCTCCTCTAATGATATATCCTCCTCCTCTAATGATATATCCTCCTCCTCTAATGATATATCCTCCTCCTCTAATGATATATCCTCCTCCTCTAATGATATATCCTCCTCCTCTAATGATATATCCTCCTCCTCTAATGATATATCCTCCTACTCTAATGATATATCCTCCTTCTCTAATGATATATCCTCCTCCTCTAATGATATATCCTCCTCCTCTAATGATATATCCTCCTCCTCTAATGATATATCCTCCTCTAATGATATATCCACCTCCTCTAATGATATATCCTCCTCCTCTAATGATATATCCTCCTCCTCTAATGATATATCCACCTCCTCTAATGATATATCCTCCTCCTCTAATGATATATCCTCCTCCTCTAATGATATATCCTCCTCCTCTAATGATATATCCTCTCCTCTAATGATATATCCTCCCCCTCTAATGATATATCCTCCTCCTCTAATGATATATCCTCCTCCTCTAATGATATATCCTCCTCTAATGATATATCCTCCTCCTCTAATGATATATCCTCCTCTAATGATATATCCTCCTCCTCTAATGATATATCCTCCCTCTCTAATGATATATCCTCCTCTAATGATATATCCTCCTCCTCTAATGATATATCCTCCTCCTCTAATGATATATCCACCTCCTCTAATGATATATCCTCCTCCTCTAATGATATATCCTCCTCCTCTAATGATATATCCTCCTCCTCTAATGATATATCCTCCTCTAATGATATATCCTCCTCCTCTAATGATATATCCTCCTCTAATGATATATCCTCCTCCTCTAATGATATATCCTCCTCTAATGATATATCCTCCTCCTCTAATGATATATCCTCCTCCTCTAATGATATATCCTCCTCTAATGATATATCCTCCTACTCTAATGATATATCCTCCTCCTCTAATGATATATCCTCCCACTCTAATGATATATCCACCTCCTCTAATGATATATCCTCCTCTAATGATATATCCACCTCCTCTAATGATATATCCTCCTCCTCTAATGATATATCCTCCCACTCTAATGATATATCCTCCCACTCTAATGATATATCCACCTCCTCTAATGATATATCCTCCTCTAATGATATATCCACCTCCTCTAATGATATATCCTCCTCCTCTAATGATATATCCTCCTCCTCTAATGATATATCCTCCCACTCTAATGATATATCCTCCCACTCTAATGATATATCCTCCTCCTCTAATGATATATCCTCCTCCTCTAATGATATATCCTCCTCTAATGATATATCCTCCTCCTCTAATGATATATCCTCCCACTCTAATGATATATCCTCCCACTCTAATGATATATCCACCTCCTCTAATGATATATCCTCCTCTAATGATATATCCACCTCCTCTAATGATATATCCTCCTCCTCTAATGATATATCCTCCCACTCTAATGATATATCCACCTCCTCTAATGATATATCCTCCTCCTCTAATGATATATCCTCCCACTCTAATGATATATCCTCCCACTCTAATGATATATCCTCCTCCTCTAATGATATATCCTCCTCCTCTAATGATATATCCTCCTCTAATGATATATCCTCCTCCTCTAATGATATATCCTCCTCCTCTAATGATATATCCTCCTCCTCTAATGATATATCCTCCTTATCTAATGATATATCCTCCTCCTCTAATGATATATCCTCCCCCTCTAATGATATATCCTCCTCCTCTAATGATATATCCTCCTCCTCTAATGATATATCCTCCTCCTCTAATGATATATCCTCCTCCTCTAATGATATATCCTCCTCTAATGATATATCCTCCCCCTCTAATGATATATCCTCCCCCTCTAATGATATATCCTCCTCCTCTAATGATATATCCTCCTCCTCTAATGATATATCCTCCCACTCTAATGATATATCCACCTCCTCTAATGATATATCCTCCTCTAATGATATATCCTCCTCCTCTAATGATATATCCTCCTCCTCTAATGATATATCCTCCTCCTCTAATGATATATCCTCCTCCTCTAATGATATATCCTCCTCTAATGATATATCCTCCTCCTCTAATGATATATCCTCCCACTCTAATGATATATCTACCTCCTCTAATGATATATCCTCCTCTAATGATATATCCTCCTCCTCTAATGATATATCCTCCTCCTCTAATGATATATCCTCCTCCTCTAATGATATATCCTCCTCCTCTAATGATATATCCTCCTACTCTAATGATATATCCTCCTCTAATGATATATCCTCCTCCTCTAATGATATATCCTCCTCCTCTAATGATATATCCTCCTCCTCTAATGATATATCCTCCTCCTCTAATGATATATCCTCCTTCTCTAATGATATATCCTCCTCCTCTAATGATATATCCTCTCCTCTAATGATATATCCTCCCCCTCTAATGATATATCCTCCTCCTCTAATGATATATCCTCCTCCTCTAATGATATATCCTCCTCCTCTAATGATATATTCTCCTACTCTAATGATATATCCTCCTTCTCTAATGATATATCCTCCTCCTCTAATGATATATCCTCCTCCTCTAATGATATATCCTCCTCCTCTAATGATATATCCTCCTCCTCTAATGATATATCCTCCTCCTCTAATGATATATCCTCCTACTCTAATGATATATCCTCCTTCTCTAATGATATATCCTCCTCCTCTAATGATATATCCTCTCCTCTAATGATATATCCTCCCCCTCTAATGATATATCCTCCTCCTCTAATGATATATCCTCCTCCTCTAATGATATATCCTCCTCCTCTAATGATATATCCTCCTCCTCTAATGATATATCCTCCTCCTCTAATGATATATCCTCCCACTCTAATGATATATCCACCTCCTCTAATGATATATTCTCCTCCTCTAATGATATATCCTCCTCCTCTAATGATATATCCTCCTCCTCTAATGATATATCCTCCTCCTCTAATGATATATCCTCCTCCTCTAATGATATATCCTCCCACTCTAATGATATATCCACCTCCTCTAATGATATATCCTCCTCTAATGATATATCCACCTCCTCTAATGATATATCCTCCTCCTCTAATGATATATCCTCCCACTCTAATGATATATCCTCCTCCTCTAATGATATATCCTCCTCCTCTAATGATATATCCTCCCACTCTAATGATATATCCTCCTCCTCTAATGATATATCCTCCTCCTCTAATGATATATCCTCCTCTAATGATATATCCACCTCCTCTAATGATATATCCTCCTCCTCTAATGATATATCCTCCTTCTCTAATGATATATCCTCCTCCTCTAATGATATATCCTACTCCTCTAATGATATATCCTCCTCCTCTAATGATATATCCTCCTCCTCTAATGATATATCCTCCTCCTCTAATGATATATCCTCCTCCTCTAATGATATATCCTCCCACTCTAATGATATATCCACCTCCTCTAATGATATATCCTCCTCTAATGATATATCCACCTCCTCTAATGATATATCCTCCTCCTCTAATGATATATCCTCCCACTCTAATGATATATCCTCCTCCTCTAATGATATATCCTCCTCCTCTAATGATATATCCTCCCACTCTAATGATATATCCTCCTCCTCTAATGATATATCCTCCTCCTCTAATGATATATCCTCCTCTAATGATATATCCACCTCCTCTAATGATATATCCTCCTCCTCTAATGATATATCCTCCTCCTCTAATGATATATCCTACTCCTCTAATGATATATCCTCCTCCTCTAATGATATATCCTACTCCTCTAATGATATATCCTCCTCCTCTAATGATGCATCCTATTTCTCTAATCGTATATCAACCTCACATAAATTATAAATCCACTTTATTCATTTTTCTTCTTATTCTAAAAATCTAACATTTCCTCTCTATAACTTTTATATGTTCATATTCTACATTTCGGCTTTTTATTTGTAGGATGGAAGGAAGGCTCCAATCTCCGAATTCCTTCGAGGACGAAGAACGGAGGCTATCACTCAAACCCAGACGTCAATCAGCCATAACTTTATTAAACCAGGTTATATGGCAGAGTTGTTAATATATTCCTTAATTTGCTACTTCCTTTTACCATTGTAACTATACATTTCTCATTCATATTGATTCCTTCCAATCATTTAAATCTTATTATCTGTAGCATTGTGAAATATTACAAAACAATGTCTAGTTAAATAATATACTTGCATTCTTCATTAATTTAATCTACAGTTATGAATAAAGATTAGATATAATCCCTATAAATGAATATGCTTTCATTATCTGATTAGCTTGCAGGAATTAATCCCTAATGCATTTTCACCAACAGAACGTAATTTGTGTGACGACTCCTGCGATTCTAGTACAACTAGTAATAATTCTAATGATAAAGGTTTATAATATTTATTTATTATTATTCTATCACTATTATTTTGTTTGTTTATTTTTTAAGTTTTTTTCAAAACTGTAATATTATTACTTATTTTCTATGTAATTTGTGTAATTTCTATCTTTTACTACAGATTCAATATTATTTGTGAGGTCTCCTCCTGATGGATGTGATATCATCAAAGTTGACGATGAAAGCAGGTTCTATTCATTTACTTGCAATTTTCAACTATTACACCATATGTGCATACATGTTATTGCTGTCATTAATGCCATATTATTGGCTGACTGACCACCTATGAATTATGAACATCTGCTTTCCTCATTCACTAATCTGTTAATGCAACAGTGGCCTACATCTCTAGCCTATATCGTGCATGTCTATATCTATGTATTGTAATAGTAATGTTGTGTTTGTGATAAGTGTGTGCATGTGTGTACTATTTCTATGTTATTCTTACAAAGAGATTACAGTATCTTGCTATATATAATATTAACCTAAATTGTAAATAGTTATAAATAGAATCTGAGTGAATTTATTGTTTTTATTGTAAATAGTCTAGAATACATTAATTTCACACTCTTGTATATTCTCTACACACAATATATCTAGACCTTTTCATTGCAAATTTACATATGATAACATTCACAATCACTCTATATCACAAATACATGTATTGCTTTGGTATTACATCGCTATAGTATATAATGTAGTTTATTCAGAGTTTTGACATTTATCTTTACTGCTACTATGACAGGTGTTGTTTTTTATTAGCTCTAGGTCTATATCAACACTACTTCAAACTCACACAAACACACATACACCCAATGCTAATGTATAAAATATAGAAGATGCAGTACCACATAGCTAGCTTATTAGTGTGATTCACTATTTCTTAATGCTATTGCTATGATGAGAAATGTAATACCGAATATTTAATTGAACATATATTTTGGATGTAATTCTATAACTATTTCTTATGTTGCATGTAAGTTATTGGTATTTTTATGTTGAATATGAAATTTATTTATATTTTATATTATAACTTACTTTTTTTAGATTAGATCGGTTGATATTTATATTTATTTATTTTATTATACGAATATAAAATATATGTTATATGTAATTAATTATTAATATACTACTTATCAATTTTAATTTTGTTATCTATACCTATATTCACATAATCTTATTCAAAATCTCTATTTAAAATTAATGAATATTTAGTTATTTATTAATTAAATAATCATAATTTACTAAATATAACGTATATAATTTGTACTAAATGCAATATCAATATATCGATGTAGTATTGTAGTTTGGTGTATCATAATGTTAAGTGCTATTCAATAAATCTATACATGTTGTATTTTTTAAATAAAAATACATAAATAATGACCTTGATTAATTCTTAGTTATAATTACATTATTAAGTAATATATAGTATATTTCTACTAATGTATTGCAATATAGTCTGTCTAGTATATTTTTTATTGTACTAATATTATTTAGTTTTTATTTATTATTGATATTGATGTTTAATTTATTTTCTTCATTCACGCAGCTACAATAAGAACCCATACCATTTCTGCCCAATACAAAACGAGGTGCTTAAGTTGAAAAAAGTCTATATACCCAGAATCCCGAGCAAAAAATCTGCCTTTATTCCAAGGTAGAAGGATTAAAATTTACTTCCCTGTTGTATTTACCAATGCGTAAATATGCATTCCCAATTATCAACCGTTTTTTGTAGAATTCCGGACTGCGGATTATTAGTTATTTTTAAAATACAGATGACTCCGATCATTATTATTATCAAATTAGTACTTAAGAGAGAACATTTTACACCGATTGTTTATGAGTTTATTTATTTCTTTTTTAAGTATTCTTGAAATCGATGTGCCATTGCTGCTAATCATCGGTTATACTTAAACATATTTTTATATATTAATTTCAATAATTGTAATAAAATTTATATGAAATTTTTATTTTTATTACATCTCATTCATGTAGTTATTTATATATACAACTTTTGTTATATATATTAAAAACATATATTTAGATATTAATTCCATACTACTTATATTGTAATACAATTTGGTTATATAGTTGAAGCGTTAAATAGCTGTAAATCAATTAATTTTAATTAGTTAAATTTAAAAAATTATTAAAAATATATTATAATAATATATTAATGAATCTAGTAACTAATTCAGTTATTATTCTATTTTGTTATTTGATTATTCTTATTAATTTGCAATTGTAATATATTTAAATTGCATATTACAACATTGGTCATTTTATTTTATAAGGAAGGTCTTCATAATGTAATTACTGCTAATAATTAATGATCTGGTTCGTTATATTAAATTAGAAAATTGAATAAAATACAATAGAAATTATATAATAAAAATAATATTGTATGGTCTTATAATTTGAATAAGTGAGATTATAATTGTTCTAATTATTTATTTATCTATTGTTTATACTTAAGATCATAATATAAGATGTTTAACTTATTGATGAATATTATTTATATATAGTTTATTTCTAGTAGGTGAAATACTATTTGTATATTAATCAATAAATTAATAAATATAAATTTTAAAAAATAAACAAGATTTTTATAAATATTTAGTTTATTTATTTATGATAAACATTTATTTGTTTTAAATATCATCTATGTAAAATATACCTTAGTTACTTTCACTTTGTAAAAATGAAATGCAATACTATCAGAATATTATTATCATTATATTATGTTACAATTGTTTCCCAAGCATTGACAGGTTAAATTCATATTTCGATATCAAGTGATAAATGTTGTACCCTATGTCATAATATTAGATATTTGAAGAATTCAATTTTTATTACATAAAATATATTCAAATCTAATTTCTAAATGTAGATATTTATATAACATTTAATATACATACATTATACATTATTTAATGAACATGTATTTTGTTATTGAATCGATCGGTATCAAATATTACAATACATGTATTATTATTGTTAACATTTAATAAATATAATATTTTTATCTTAAAATATAATATTGCGAAAATACGGTGTGTTGTATTATAAAACTA
The DNA here is from genome assembly GCA_964035775.1 of Osedax frankpressi. Taxonomy (NCBI): domain Eukaryota; kingdom Metazoa; phylum Annelida; class Polychaeta; order Sabellida; family Siboglinidae; genus Osedax; species Osedax frankpressi. Next base: position 20,991,111 of record OZ038313.1, read on the forward strand.
GCACATAATATTTAAAAATGTATGAACAATTAATTAGTGTTTTGGAATTTATATGAGGTTATTTCTTACTGGATACAATATATTTTATTTCTAACAATAAATATAAAATATATGGGTAACCAATTTAAATTCTGTTTTTCAATAAACAAAATTAAAAATATAATGCGTTAGTAAGTAAACTAAGTAAAATAATTGTACTAAAATATAGATGTACAAGTATATATTGGTAATTATTATAATATAATAATTATAATTATGTAAATAAATATCATACTATATGTGATTGTTAATAGATTCGCCTGTGGTAATAATTAGTAAAATCGAAGGAGATTCATTTTGTTTTAAGCACAAAAGACAATTGAAATCCGTAAATAGTATGTGGTTATACAATAAATCTCCATACAACTTAAATTACGTGAACACAAACGGACAACAAATATGTTTTAAAGAGTTAGTAAAGTAAAAAACATACATTATATTCATAAATTAATAAGCTAGCCTATGGAATGTATCACCTATATAGTAATGCCATTTAATTATAACCATATTGTAATATATATATATATATATATATATATATATATATATAAATACATATATATATATATATATACTTGTTGGAAATTGTTAGTTCAACATAATATCTCAAAATATAGAAAGTTAACTCCTACTTAGTTATTATGAACTATTAGTATAACTAATGCATGTAATAAGCATTGTCTATACATATATACATTTTATTTGAAATAATTTAAATCCACAAATGCATACATATAAAGGATACCTTAATTTATATAACCTATTTTATATATGTCACTATATTAGACTTTTTTATCACAAATAAAATGTAAAATTTGAATTATATTTGCATGCTCCAAGTGAATTATTTAGTTACAGTTGAATATCGCATAGATTGAAATTGCAACATGGGGATTTATACACCTACATGCACACGACAGACTACGAATACAAGAGCAATGTAGAAGTTCAGGTATATTGTTAGTAAATAGTTTATAAATACATATCAAATTTTAACCATAGACTACATTAATTACACAGAGAATATCATAATATATAAAGGATATAATAGATAGAATTAGAAATACTCCTTCTTTATACTTACTTTAAATATATTCTATGTTTAGAATTATCTATATCATCTCATCTATTTATATTTATATAAGTTATATATTCGGTGTACATATTGATAAAGTTATAATAATACCAGTTCTACAACATTTGATTATATATAACAGAATATATATATATATACATATATATATATATATATATATATATATATATATATATATATATATATGTTTGTGTATGTGTGTATGTGTATGTGTGTTGGAATATGTATATACATACTTGTAAAATACCTAATAAAGAGATTATATTATATTGATAAAGAACTACTGTGTCGAAGCTAACTTCGAGTATTCCCTATCTCGTATAATAATACAATAATAGATAATACTTGTTATGTCATTGATTAGGTGCGTAATATCTAGTATGCTGATATTATGTATCTCGGTGGTAAGCAATACACCGATTATGACAAATTATCATTGACGATAACACTGTTATTGATTACATCAAATTATCTACCAAACGAATTTACGGTATTCACGAGTTCAACGTTTAACTTGGTTTGGTTGCAGCTCGACTGGATTGCAGAGTTGAGTACTTGGCGAAAAGGAATAACCAGTACGGCATCGATTTTGCAACAGTCAAGTGTAGGTAAATCTCATATACATTCGCATGATTCATCACCGCCTAATGCATCAAGCATTGCGAGTCTATACTCATCTCTGAATGTATTACCTATTAAACTCTAACATAATCCCCATACCGACTCCGTTCGAATACATTTCTCCTCCAAATTACACCGAACAACTGCATGACTTTGTATACTATAATGAACCCTACCTTGACCACCTCATAGCAATGATAATACCCGCTATCTCGCACATTATACAAACTGAGTAAATGTACAATGCCACTTACATTGTCAACTTATGCCCGCAATATTAACTCAAATCCCCGCAATACTAACTGACATCTTCACCATTACAATTGACACTGATATACACTACACCAAACTGTTACCCAATAATACTTGACGGTACAACTCCAACATATACTATCGTATATAATATAGTATATATAGCATCTTATATATAATATAGTATATATAATATCTTATATATAATATCGTATATATAACATATTATATATAATATCGTATATATAACATCTTATATATAATATCGTATATATAATATCATATATAACATTATATATATAAAATCGTATATATAACATTATATATATAAAATCGTATATATAACATAGTATACGATATTATATGTACGATATTAAATATATGATGTTATATATATATAATTTTATATATACGATTTTATATATACGATATTATATATACAATATTATATATACGATTTAAGATATATATGATGTTATATATAATATTATAAATATAACATAATAAATACAACATCATATAGCACTTCATGGTGGCCAATACTATAAACCACACGATACTCACATGATATCACACACGATATTTGCATCATACGTATTTTCGCACATATAATAACCTTTCCACAACCGCATACTCTACATATCGCAAACATAGCATCATTCTACAACTACCCCAGTCATTACTCTATATATTAATGACCTATACATCCTTCCCAATACGCTACTACCCCCACTACTACCCGTACTACTACCCCAGACACTACTCTATATAGTAATAACTAATACATCCTTCCCAATCCACTACTACCCCCACTTAGTGGTGCCCACTACTACCTTAGTCACTACTCTATATAGTAATAACGTATACATCCTTCCCAATCCACTACTACCCGTACTACTACCTTAGTCACTACTCTACATAGTAATAACTTATACATCCTTCCCAATCCACTACTACCCCACTACTACCTTAGTCACCAGACACAAGGACACGCTACCTGTATTTAATCATCCACTACCGTTGTCTATATCCATCAAAATAACTAGCTATTCCAAGGCATACTAACTACTCTCCATCAAATATAGTAATATCTTCGACTAACACAACTATACAAACGACTCCCACTAATACTACCTTAATTTCTAAAAGGAACTTAAGAACTAAATCAACTGAAACTAAATATACTGCTACGATTGAAAACATTAATAAAGATAATCTAAACTAAATAAAATCACTACTAAATAAAAAAAATATAAACCCAATTTCAATATCAAATGTAATATTTAAAAATAATATTGCAATATTACATTTATCACAAGCTACGAAAAGGATGTATTTACAACCTTTAGCCCATAATATCAAGTAAACTATTTAATCTCGACTTTTTACCCGCTGAGAAATAGAAATTAAAATATATATTATCATACTTTTTATATGATCTTATAAAAAATTATCAATGTTCACTCAATCTAAAAAATAACAAATATCAACTAAGACTCAAACTTGCAAATAACAAAACTGAAAATTAAAGTTAATCCCTGTTACTGATACTTTTATATATAAATTACTATCTGAATAACGTACAGACTCGTTTGCAAACTATATTTAGCAACTAGATACACCCAAATCAACTAAAATACTGACTAACTTCCCTAAAGCAGATACTCTTACATTGATTCTTTTAAATGCATGCTCACTCTGCCAATCTGCCTATGGGCATTATTATATACAATACTCCAATATATTACAAACAATAAATTCCCTATAACTGTTATCACTGAGACATGACCAAATAGTCAATATAGAAGCTTTAAATTATAAACTCTACTGTAAATATAGAAATGACGGTAGTATATGATGTGGTATTATGTTAGTTGTTTAATGCAATATCTACATTATATCAGAAACTCCTATACTCTCAACTAACTGCCATATTTTACTGATAAAAATATAATTTAATAATAACATAATTCGTATCTCGCTTATCTACTGACCCCCAAATAACTGCCCCTTATTCTTTTTCATTGAATTTTCTAATATAATTCACACCTGATCTCGTAATATTAAGCGTCATCAACTTTCACTACGACACTGGCACTTCATACTATTTAGAAACACTTTGAATTGAACTTAACTTAAAACAATATATTCACTTTCACTCACGGCATACGGTCTACTTAATTACAACTTGTCATCATTCCAAACTTCTAGAAAATAAATCAGAAAGAACCAAACTTCTCACTGATAACTTTGCCGTTAATTGACCCATCAACTTATCTTTACACTTGCTAAAGTAAATATAGAAAACTTAGCGAAATATAAATAAAATAAACTTAGAATCGTTTATTACTGAAATCATAACTGCTACTAGCCTTAACGGTCAAATAACACAAACCGTAACTGATGTACTTAAAGACTTACTTGATAAACATGTCCCTCTAAAAACAAATTCATTTATCGAACATAAATCGAATACAAATGCGAGTTCAGACGAACTAACCCAACATATGTAAATTCCCTACACCTACGAACTTAGCGAAACTGAGACAAATACTTACAACTTACCGTAACTCATTAAAAAAAAGCAATAGATATTATCCATAACAATTGTTATTTGTTTTGTAAGTTTAAACTTACAAAACTAATAAACCTCCCTATATATAAAATTACACACACAATCACTACTATCACCACAAATAACATTATCTAGTTTCACGCTTCCAACTAATGATGATATAAACTAAACTTAATTATTACAGCTAAGTGTTCATCCCAAATGACCCCCTCCAACTCTCCCTTACAGAAAATAAATCAACAACACTTACACCACTTTTCAAAGATATAATCGATACTTCTTTACCAACAGGAAATATTCCCCAATAACTGAAACACTCAATTATTAATCCCTTTATAATAAAATTCTGAGCTATCATCAGACGACTTATCAAAGTACCCCTATTTCCCAACTACTACAATTAGCTAAATTACTAGAAAAGACTGTATACCGCCAACTACTAGCATACTTAACTGAACATAACCTACTTGACAATATATATAACGGTAGTGACGTGTGCGTTATTCCCAATCCGAAACTAACCCAGCTATTAACCCAGTCACTACCCTATATTGTAGCGACGTGTGCGTTATTACCAATCCGCTACTACCTCCGCTACTAACCCAGCTACTAACCCATTCACTACCCTATATAGTAGTGACGTGTGCGTTATTCCCAATCCGCTACTAACCCAGCTATTAACCCAGTCACTACCCTATATAGTAGTGATGTCTGCATTATTCCCAATCCGCTACTACCCCCGCTACTAACCCAGCTACTAATCCATTCACTACCCTATATAGTAGTGACGTGTGCATTATTCCCAATCCGCTACTACCTCCGCTACTAACCCAGTCACTACCCTATATAGTAGTGATGTCTGCATTATTCCCAATCCGCTACTACCCCCGCTACTAACCCAGCTACTAACCCATTCATTACCCTATATAGTAGTGACGTGTGCATTATTCCCAATCCGCTACTACCTCCGCTACTAACCCAGTCACTACCCTATATAGTAGTGATGTCTGCATTATTCCCAATCCGCTACTACCTCCGCTACTAACCCCTCTACTAATCCAGTCACTACCATATATAGTAGTGATGTCTGCATTATTCCCAATCCGCTACTACCCCCGCTACTAACCCAGCTACTAACCCATTCATTACCCTATATAGTAGTGATGTCTGCATTATTCCCAATCCGCTACTACCCCCGCTACTAACCCCTCTACTAACCCATTCACTAACCTATATAGTAGTGACGGGTGCGTTATTCCCAATACACTACTAACCCCACTACTAACCCCTCTACTAACCCATTCACTACCCTATATAGTAGTGACGGGTGCGTTATTCCCAATCCGCTACTACCTCCGCTACTAACCCCTCTACTAACCCAGCCACTACCCTATATAGTAGTGACGTGTGCGTTATTCCCAATCCGTTCACTAGCACCGCTACTAACCCCGCTACTACCCCTGCTACTACCCCCACTACTACCCCCGCTACTAACCCAGCCACTACCCTATATAGTAGTGACGTGTGCGTTATTCCCAATCCGTTCACTAGCACCGCTACTAACCCCGCTACTACCCCTGCTACTACCCCCACTACTACCCCCGCTACTAACCCAGCCACTACCCTATATAGTAGTGACGTGTGCGTTATTCCCAATCCGTTCACTAGCACCGCTACTAACCCCGCTACTACCCCTGCTACTACCCCCACTACTACCCCCGCTACTAACCCAGCCACTACCCTATATAGTAGTGACGTGTGCGTTATTCTCAATCCGTTCACTACCCCCGCTACTAACCCAGCCACTACCCTATTTAGTAGTGACGTGTGCGTTATTCCCAATCCGTTCACTAGCACCGCTACTAACCCCGCTACTACCCCTGCTACTACCCCCACTACTACCCCCGCTACTAACCCAGCCACTACCCTATATAGTAGTGACGTGTGCGTTATTCCCAATCCGTTCACTAGCACCGCTACTAACCCCGCTACTACCCCTGCTACTACCCCCACTACTACCCCCGCTACTAACCCAGCCACTACCCTATATAGTAGTGACGTGTGCGTTATTCCCAATCCGTTCACTAGCACCGCTACTAACCCCGCTACTACCCCTGCTACTACCCCCACTACTACCCCCGCTACTAACCCAGCCACTACCCTATATAGTAGTGACGTGTGCGTTATTCCCAATCCGTTCACTAGCACCGCTACTAACCCCGCTACTACCCCTGCTACTACCCCCACTACTACCCCCGCTACTAACCCAGCCACTACCCTATATAGTAGTGACGTGTGCGTTATTCCCAATCCGTTCACTAGCACCGCTACTAACCCCGCTACTACCCCTGCTACTACCCCCACTACTACCCCCGCTACTAACCCAGCCACTACCCTATATAGTAGTGACGTGTGCGTTATTCCCAATCCGTTCACTAGCACCGCTACTAACCCCGCTACTACCCCTGCTACTACCCCCACTACTACCCCCGCTACTAACCCAGCCACTACCCTATATAGTAGTGACGTGTGCGTTATTCTCAATCCGTTCACTAGCACCGCTACTACCCCCACTACTACCCCCACTACTACCCCCGCTACTACCCCTGCTACTACCCCCACTACTACCCCCGCTACTAACCCAGCCACTACCCTATATAGTAGTGACGTGTGCGTTATTCCCAATCCGTTCACTAGCACCGCTACTACCCCCACTACTACCCCCACTACTACCCCCACTACTACCCCCACTACTACCCCCACTACTAACCCAGCCACTACCCTATATAGTAGTGACGTGTGCGTTATTCTCAATCCGTTCACTAGCACCGCTACTACCCCCACTACTACCCCCACTACTACCCCCACTACTACCCCCACTACTAACCCAGCCACTACCCTATATAGTAGTGATGTGTACGTTATTCTCAATCCGTTCACTAGTACCGTATTTCGCGGCATAATCCGTAACGTTCAATCGGTGGCAAGAGTTAAAATTGTATTCGTTGAACATGGCATAGAAACCTCGACCCCAAATGTTATAAAAGATGCTCAATCTCCCAATTGTTTCAGCGAGGAAAGTTGCATTTCATGTTGGTTCCAGCGAGATGTCGCATCTCTGGTGTAACATATGTACTCTCGCTATTTGAATACTACGATATAGTATATAGTATGTAGTATATAGTATGTATAAAATGTACTGTAGTACTCTGAGTACAGGTGTATATATTAGTATTTATTTTTTACTAAATTTTAAATATTTTCAATAAAGAGATAGTATTTCCAACTTTAAAGTAAAAGTTATACATTGCTATAGTTATATTAAACAATATTACACACTAAATAAACTGAATTGTTGTCTGGTTACAGTTTTGCTATATTTACTATTAAAATATTAGTAATATCAATAAACCTCAATGTATATATATATATATATATATATATATATATATATATATATATATTGTAGACAATACTACTCCATATTACGAGTTAGCTATATATTGTAGACAATACTACTCCAGATTACGAGTTAGCTACAAATAACGACTAATCCAGCTCATTCATTTGCAGATAAATTAACTGCGTTTCAAAGGTATCGTGAGATAGACACGGACTACAATATCTTCCTGGTTGGCATGGATGGCATAGGAGCATACACTAAGGTATAGTACACCGAGGTATAGTACACTAAGGTAGAGTACACCGAGGTATAGTACACCGAGGTATAGTACACTAAGGTAGAGTACACCGAGGTATAGTACACCGAGGTATAGTACACTAAGGTAGAGTACACCGAGGTATAGTACACCGAGGTATAGTACACTAAGGTAGAGTACACCGAGGTATAGTACACCGAGGTATAGTACACCGAGGTAGAGTACACCGAGGTATAGTACACCGAGGTATAGTACACTAAGGTATAGTACACCGAGGTATAGTACACCGAGGTATAGTACACCGAGGTATAGTACACCGAGGTATAGTACACTAAGGTAGAGTACACCGAGGTATAGTACACCGAGGTATAGTACACTAAGGTAGAGTACACCGAGGTATAGTACACCGAGGTATAGTACACCGAGGTATAGTACACTAAGGTATAGTACACCGAGGTAGAGTACACCGAGGTATAGTACACCGAGGTAGAGTACACCGAGGTATAGTACACCGAGGTATAGTACACTAAGGTATAGTACACTAAGGTATAGTACACTAAGGTATAGTACACCGAGGTATAGTACACCGAGGTATAGTACACCGAGGTAGAGTACACCGAGGTATAGTACACTAAGGTATAGTACACCGAGGTATAGTACACTAAGGTATAGTACACCGAGGTATAGTACACCGAGGTATAGTACACTAAGGTATAGTACACCGAGGTATAGTACACCGAGGTAAAGTACACCGAGGTATAGTACACCGAGGTATAGTACACTAAGGTATAGTACACTAAGGTAGAGTACACCGAGGTATAGTACACCGAGGTATAGTACACTAAGGTATAGTACACCGAGGTATAGTACACCGAGGTATAGTACACCGAGGTATAGTACACCGAGGTAAAGTACACCGAGGTATAGTACACCGAGGTATAGTACACTAAGGTATAGTACACTAAGGTAGAGTACACCGAGGTATAGTACACCGAGGTATAGTACACTAAGGTAGAGTACACCGAGGTATAGTACACCGAGGTATAGTACACCGAGGTATAGTACACCGAGGTATAGTACACCGAGGTATAGTACACTAAGGTAGAGTACACCGAGGTATAGTACACCGAGGTATAGTACACCGAGGTATAGTACACCGAGGTATAGTACACCGAGGTATAGTACACCGAGGTATAGTACACCGAGGTATAGTACACCGAGGTAAAGTACACCGAGGTATAGTACACCGAGGTATAGTACACTAAGGTATAGTACACTAAGGTAGAGTACACCGAGGTATAGTACACCGAGGTATAGTACACTAAGGTAGAGTACACCGAGGTATAGTACACCGAGGTATAGTACACCGAGGTATAGTACACTAAGGTATAGTACACCGAGGTAGAGTACACCGAGGTATAGTACACCGAGGTATAGTACACTAAGGTATAGTACACTAAGGTATAGTACACCGAGGTATAGTACACCGAGGTAGAGTACACCGAGGTATAGTACACCGAGGTATAGTACACTAAGGTATAGTACACTAAGGTATAGTACACCGAGGTATAGTACACTAAGGTATAGTACACCGAGGTAGAGTACACCGAGGTATAGTACACCGAGGTATAGTACACCGAGGTAGAGTACACTAAGGTAGAGTACACCGAGGTATAGTACACCGAGGTATAGTACACTAAGGTATAGTACACCGAGGTATAGTACACCGAGGTATAGTACACCGAGGTATAGTACACCGAGGTAAAGTACACCGAGGTATAGTACACCGAGGTATAGTACACCGAGGTATAGTACACCGAGGTATAGTACATTAAGGTATAGTACACCGAGGTATAGTACATTAAGGTATAGTACACCGAGGTATAGTACACTAATGTATAGTACACCGAGGTATAGTACACCGAGGTATAGTACACTAAGGTAGAGTACACCGAGGTATAGTACACCGAGGTATAGTACACCGAGGTAGAGTACACCGAGGTATAGTACACCGAGGTATAGTACACTAAGGTATAGTACACTAAGGTATAGTACACCGAGGTAGAGTACACCGAGGTATAGTACACTAAGGTATAGTACACTAAGGTATAGTACACCGAGGTATAGTACACCGAGGTATAGTACACCGAGGTAGAGTACACCGAGGTATAGTACACTAAGGTATAGTACACCGAGGTATAGTACACTAAGGTATAGTACACCGAGGTATAGTACACCGAGGTATAGTACATCGAGGTATAGTACACCGAGGTATAGTACACTAAGGTATAGTACACCGAGGTATAGTACACTAAGGTATAGTACACCGAGGTATAGTACACCGAGGTATAGTACACTAAGGTATAGTACACCGAGGTATAGTACACCGAGGTATAGTACACTAAGGTATAGTACACCGAGGTATAGTACACTAAGGTATAGTACACCGAGGTATAGTACACCGAGGTATAGTACACTAAGGTATAGTACACCGAGGTATAGTACACTAAGGTATAGTACACCGAGGTATAGTACACCGAGGTATAGTACACTAAGGTATAGTACACCGAGGTAGAGTACACCGAGGTATAGTACACCGAGGTAGAGTACACCGAGGTATAGTACACCGAGGTATAGTACACTAAGGTATAGTACACCGAGGTATAGTACACCGAGGTATAGTACACCGAGGTATAGTACACCGAGGTAAAGTACACCGAGGTATAGTACACCGAGGTATAGTACACCGAGGTATAGTACACCGAGGTATAGTACATTAAGGTATAGTACACCGAGGTATAGTACATTAAGGTATAGTACACCGAGGTATAGTACACTAATGTATAGTACACCGAGGTATAGTACACCGAGGTATAGTACACTAAGGTAGAGTACACCGAGGTATAGTACACCGAGGTATAGTACACCGAGGTAGAGTACACCGAGGTATAGTACACTAAGGTATAGTACACTAAGGTATAGTACACCGAGGTAGAGTACACCGAGGTATAGTACACTAAGGTATAGTACACTAAGGTATAGTACACCGAGGTATAGTACACCGAGGTATAGTACACCGAGGTAGAGTACACCGAGGTATAGTACACTAAGGTATAGTACACCGAGGTATAGTACACCGAGGTATAGTACACCGAGGTATAGTACACCGAGGTATAGTACACTAAGGTATAGTACACTAAGGTATAGTACACCGAGGTATAGTACACCGAGGTATAGTACACTAAGGTATAGTACACCGAGGTATAGTACACCGAGGTATAGTACACTAAGGTATAGTACACCGAGGTATAGTACACTAAGGTATAGTACACCGAGGTATAGTACACCGAGGTATAGTACACTAAGGTATAGTACACCGAGGTATAGTACACTAAGGTATAGTACACCGAGGTATAGTACACCGAGGTATAGTACACTAAGGTATAGTACACCGAGGTATAGTACACCGAGGTATAGTACACTAAGGTATAGTACACCGAGGTATAGTACACCGAGGTATAGTACACCGAGGTATAGTACACCGAGGTATAGTACACCGAGGTATAGTACACTAAGGTATAGTACACCGAGGTATAGTACACCGAGGTAGAGTACACCGAGGTATAGTACACCGAGGTAGAGTACACCGAGGTATAGTACACCGAGGTATAGTACACTAAGGTAGAGTACACCGAGGTATAGTACACCGAGGTATAGTACACCGAGGTATAGTACACTAAGGTATAGTACACCGAGGTAGAGTACACCGAGGTATAGTACACTAAGGTATAGTACACCGAGGTATAGTACACCGAGGTATAGTACACCGAGGTATAGTACACTAAGGTATAGTACACCGAGGTAGAGTACACCGAGGTATAGTACACTAAGGTATAGTACACTAAGGTATAGTACACCGAGGTAGAGTACACCGAGGTATAGTACATTAAGGTATAGTACACCGAGGTATAGTACACCGAGGTATAGTACACCGAGGTATAGTACACCGAGGTATAGTACACCGAGGTATAGTACACCGAGGTATAGTACACCGAGGTATAGTACACTAAGGTAGAGTACACCGAGGTATAGTACACTAAGGTATAGTACATTAAGGTATAGTACACCGAGGTATAGTACACCGAGGTAGAGTACACCGAGGTATAGTACACTAAGGTATAGTACACCGAGGTATAGTACATTAAGGTATAGTACACCGAGGTATAGTACACCGAGGTATAGTACACTAAGGTAGAGTACACCGAGGTATAGTACACTAAGGTATAGTACACCGAGGTATAGTACACCGAGGTATAGTACACTAAGGTAGAGTACACCGAGGTATAGTACACCGAGGTATAGTACACTAAGGTAGAGTACACCGAGGTATAGTACACTAAGGTATAGTACACCGAGGTATAGTACACCGAGGTAGAGTACACCGAGGTATAGTACACTAAGGTATAGTACACCGAGGTATAGTACATTAAGGTATAGTACACCGAGGTATAGTACACCGAGGTATAGTACACTAAGGTAGAGTACACCGAGGTATAGTACACTAAGGTATAGTACACCGAGGTATAGTACACCGAGGTATAGTACACTAAGGTAGAGTACACCGAGGTATAGTACACCGAGGTATAGTACACTAAGGTAGAGTACACCGAGGTATAGTACACTAAGGTATAGTACACCGAGGTATAGTACACCGAGGTATAGTACATTAAGGTATAGTACACCGAGGTATAGTACACCGAGGTATAGTACACCGAGGTATAGTACACTAAGGTATAGTACACCGAGGTATAGTACACCGAGGTAGAGTACACCGAGGTATAGTACACCGAGGTATAGTACACTAAGGTAGAGTACACCGAGGTATAGTACACTAAGGTAGAGTACACCGAGGTATAGTACACCGAGGTATAGTACACTAAGGTAGAGTACACCGAGGTATAGTACACCGAGGTATAGTACACCGAGGTAAAGTACACCGAGGTATAGTACACTAAGGTATAGTACACCGAGGTATAGTACACTAAGGTATAGTACACTAAGGTATAGTACACTAAGGTAGAGTACACCGAGGTATAGTACACCGAGGTATAGTACACCGAGGTATAGTACACCGAGGTATAGTACACTAAGGTATAGTACACCGAGGTATAGTACACTAAGGTAGAGTACACCGAGGTATAGTACACCGAGGTAGAGTACACCGAGGTATAGTACACTAAGGTATAGTACACCGAGGTATAGTACACTAAGGTATAGTACACCGAGGTATAGTACACTAAGGTATAGTACACTAAGGTATAGTACACCGAGGTATAGTACACTAAGGTATAGTACACCGAGGTATAGTACACCGAGGTATAGTACACCGAGGTAGAGTACACCGAGGTATAGTACACCGAGGTATAGTACACCGAGGTATAGTACACCGAGGTATAGTACACCGAGGTATAGTACACCGAGGTATAGTACATTAAGGTATAGTACATGTAGCGAATGCGAGCTTTATAGCAATGCGTGGCTGGTGTGTTGGTATTTCGACTCCTGTAAAACATTTACTGAGTTGTCGTTACTCTAGTCGGTAAAAGATGTCTTGGAGTCATAAAGTGCAAGCTCGAAAAAATGGAATTATGTAATACAATTTTAGCTGACTACAATTTTAGACGAGGCTACTGGAACGATATCCTTGCAAGGGAAATTTGTCAGCTAGCTGAGGAGATTATTAAAACTAATGATTTATTGTAAGTGGATGTTACTCTCCACTTTAATTGGTACAGATATGACGCTATCAATTAGTATTCGAGTAGTTGAGATAATGTAGTTATCTGGTAGTTGAGCAATTGTCTTAGCTTGCGGAGTTCTCTACAGGTTAGTGTGTTAGTGTGTTAGTGTGTTATGTCTTAACAAAAGTTTTATTTAGTCGTTTGAGTTAAGTCTAGTATTAATTATTAAAATGTCAGGAAAGTGGATGTTTGTATTAGATTTGTATATGTCGATACGTTCGGTTTAGTTTAAAGTAAGTGGACTATCTAATCTGAGAACGAATCTCAATATCGTCTGCGTAAAGGTCAAATAATAAATTTGGATATCGTTCTTGGTTAGTAAGTATAAAGAGAATATGATTTGATAGTACATGCAACATTGGAGAATAGAGTATATAAAGCTATAGAGAATGTCTAATGCGGATAACGGGTCGAGTAATATTAATTAGTTTAGTCATCGTGAACAAATGAATGGTAAAGGTCACTACAAATGGATGGTAAAGTCGTTTGTCTGATGTATGATCGTATGAGAAATTTTATGTAGGGTATGAAGGTATTGTAAATTTATTGTATTTCTAGTATTTTTGATTGTAGTGGTTGCTTTATGCCTATATATGGATTTTTTAGAGTAGCATTCTTTATTGGTGTGTATGTGTGCATATGTATCTATATGTATATATGCATATAAAGGTATGCGTATTATATTTCTGATCTATAGTTATATTTATAGAATTTCAAGAATCCTGAGATTTCATTTCATCGCCAAATATAACCTCAGTTTTCTCACAACATCAGGTTCTTATACACCAAGTCGTCAACGTAAATTTCACTAAAAATGGCCGTAAAAACACCATTTCCGGAGAAAACATCGGAGTTGATCCTAGACAATTAGGTTATGTTTACTTTGACAATAGAATACAGCAACCATAATTACATACATATTATATAACGTAATTAATTATTAAATAAATTCGATATCTTTTAAACACAAATAATATTTATTTTATGATGTATTATATAATATAAAATAAGAATTAACTGCATTATATGCATGTTATATTCGTATTATATTCATTTTATATTCGTATTTAGTAGACATAGTTTATTAAATCAAGGTATTAATGAATATATCAATATATCAATGTATTCATATTTTAATATATTAGGCAATATTGAAATATTATAGTACTTGAATTTTAAATAATACTAATTTTCAATTATTGAATTCGACCTTATAACTTTATTTATAGCATATATATTCGTAGATTCCCGAAAATAAACCAACGTATAGCATACTATAAACCAACACTCTATTATCATATATTGAACGTGATATAAATGGTATATTTTATCTATAAAAATCAATTATCTATCTAACATTTGGTTTAGATATTGTTTCCGGTAAAATGTTATACCACTATAGTAAACTAGTACCATGGAGCATCGATACATAAGTAGATGTAAACTGCGATATCGGTAACTATGGTAACGCATACACAGATATCAGAGACTGCGAGGAATCTGATTTCTGCCTACACGGCGGAAGATGTGAAAATGCTGGCGACGGTAAAAAGAAGTGTAGGTGTGTTGGGGACTATATAGGACTACATTGCCAAGGTAATGGCTAGCCACCAAGAAACTGTCACATTATATCGCATACACCGTATTTGATATCAATATGTTAATTAATATACTAATCTCCTTAACTTTCATGGATATATTTGCATAATGTATTAATTGCATACAAACTGTGTATTTGTGGAAAATTACTAAGAAGGGAATTCGAGTAAAATTTTAGAATAACCAATGCGTGACCTTTATAGATATTGTGATTATGGAGTAATCGAGTAATGATGTAACATGATGTAGTTCTATCATGTGTAAATACATATTTCACAATACATTCTATGGGTTTTATTGACTATAATGTTTATAGGTGTTGATACAATGTATTACGATATCAGGTTTTTTACATTGTATACTTACACTGTAATGTTGTACACGTATTATTGTCTCGAAGATACCCGTGCATTGTACACCGTACAATGTACACCGTACCACGTACACCGTACCACGTACACTGTACAGTGTACACCGTACCATGTACACCGTACCATGTACAGTGTACCATGTACACCGTACCATGTACACTGTACCATGTACACCGTACCATGTACACCGTACCATGTACAATGTACAGTGTACACCGTACCATGTATACCGTACCATGTACACCGTACAATGTACACCGTACAATGTACACCGTACCATGTACACCGTACCATGTACAATGTACAGTGTACACCGTACCATGTATACCGTACCATGTACACCGTACCATGTACAGTGTACCATGTACACCGTACCATGTACACCGTACCATGTACAATGTACAGTGTACACCGTACCATGTATACCGTACCATGTACACCGTACAATGTACACCGTACAATGTACACCGTACCATGTACACCGTACCATGTACACTGTACCATGTACAGTGTACCATGTACACCGTACCATGTACACTGTACCATGTACACCGTACCATGTACACCGTACCATGTACAATGTACAGTGTACACCGTACCATGTATACCGTACCATGTACACCGTACAATGTACACCGTACAATGTACACCGTACCATGTACACCGTACCATGTACACCGTACCATGTACACCGTACCATGTACACCGTACCATGTACACCGTACCATGTACACCGTACCATGTACACCGTACCATGTACACCGTACCATGTACAGTGTACCATGTACACCGTACCATGTATATAGTACAGTGTACAATGTACAGTGTACAATGTACAGTGTACAATGTACAGTGTACACCGTACCATGTATACCGTACCATGTACACCGTACCATGTATATAGTACAGTGTACAATGTACAGTGTACACCGTACCATGTATACCGTACCATGTACACCGTACCATGTATATAGTACAGTGTACAATGTACAGTGTACACCGTACCATGTACACCGTACCATGTACAATGTACAGTGTACACCGTACCATGTATACCGTACCATGTACACCGTACAATGTACACCGTACAATGTACACCGTACCATGTACACCGTACCATGTACACTAGGGTGGATCACTTTGATACTTTTTTCAATATTATTTATTGGCTCATCTATTATATATAGCAAATATATGACTTATAATGAATATATATAAATTTTAATTTTTTTTTAAAATTATGACTGAGCGCCACCCCATTCAAATTTAACATGGGAGAGATACAATATTTAACATGCAAAGCATAGGAGCAATATTAAAATTATAAAATTGAATGGTAATAATGATTTTTTAATAATGAAAAATGACTATGAGCTTTATCTGATATATATTTAAATAAAAACATATTTAAATAATTTTTTAAAAAATTGTTACCAAGAAATTCCAGGAAAATAAAAATTTTATAATTTTTTGTATATTTTTGGCATTTTTTTTTCTTAAAATATTGTTAAATTTATAAGCAATTCAACATTAGTTATATTTGATCCCTATGAAATGGGTAATGATAAAAAAATATTAAAAATTTAAATTTAATTTGGATTTATAAGTGTTTTTCAGGAAAAAAATTGAAATTTCAAATAATCCAAATATTTTATTTAGAAATAATTTTTTTTTTTAAATATACTTACTATGCGATAAAATAAACTATATGTAATGCTATATTCATCGTTGAAATAAAAAAAAGCAAAACTTATTAAATTATATGCAGAAATGTACGACAATGTAAATTTTTACGAAATATGATTTATTTTTTAATAGTTATAATTATGTAATATTAGCTATCATTGAATATATTAATAGTAAATATAAGTTAATTTTAATATTTTATAGTTGTATTATTGATAATTTATTAATATTAGAATATTAAAAATATTCCAAGAAATTCTAGAATTTAAAAAATTATAATCATTAATAATTAATATTAAACCTAGAAATAATAGTAAATCAGTAGTTATTATTAATGAGTAATTATTAAGTAAGATGTATACATAAACATATATTACACTTTTTACAATAAAAATTGCAAAATTATAAATTGTATTTGTAGCTATGAAATAACTTAACTATAAGGCAATCTAATTGACAATTACATACAATTTAATTGAGATAGAAAATATATAAAAAGAATATTACTGCATAGTTAAAATGTAAGAGGATTTTGAATCTTTAAATAATTTTATTATAATTACATTGTAAAATCTTGTTTAGAATTAAAATGTGGCATACATTTTCTGAAATGTATTGTCATTCGTATTCTCTGGTCACGTTCTTTGGGGTCTGCTAATTTGGTAGCTGTTTCAGAAACCAGTCTTATGGTTCTTTCGACATGCTGGGAATGACACGGTATATCTGGAAAATCAAATATATCAATATTTTCAACTGTGTATGTTCTCAGGTCTTCTGTTGAATAGCTACGAGTTAGAATTGGTTCGAGCCAATCATCAACATATAAAACGAAATTATAATAATGTGTCGCATTAAAATCTATTTTTGGTAAACGGAAATATCGTATTCCATCTTTTTCACCATTTACTCTAGCTTGTAAAATACGTTTTACAGCTTCAATCCTTACACTTGGATTGGTATCAGAAAGCATTCCAATTAAAATTGATTCTGTATGTAATAAAAATGAATTGCGAGATATCGTCCGAAAACATTCATCTCTAATTAATTCGCAATCTAACTCGTGTATATTTTCTATAAAATTAAATATATGCTTTGGCGCATTTGTAAATCTTGGTTGATATTTAATCGCGAACCAATTTCGAGCATAAACTTTTATAACAAATCTTACTAAATAAACAAGATTAAGTTTAGGATTATTTTGACTCGTATAATATCGAAGAATCCTATTTGCTGTCGTTAACCAGCATGCATTCCCGAGTTTTCCTGGTGAACTGGTCTTTTAAGAGAATTATTACCTCCATAAGTGATTGATAAGACTATATCTCGAAGATATTGCTGATCAGATCCTAAATCTTGACAATTCTCTAGATATCTTTTGAATATTTGATCAATTTCAATTGGAATAAATCCAGCAACATCTGCTTCTTCACATTTAGAAAGATTTAAACCGATCGGACCATTATGTAAATCAGGGCCTTTTGTTTCTCCATCCAGAATTGCGAATATCTTTCTAAGAGGCAGCTCATTCATATGAAGTAAACAAATCAACCAAATATAATATTGTATATTAAAAAATATGTTAATAAACATCTGTCTATTATTTCTCTTATCTATTAAAAAAATTCTTTCACATCGATGTACCTGTCGTTCTCAAGAACAAAGGCAATCATGTTTGCATTTACATGTACATATTTCAAATAATATTTTATACTTTTTAATATGTTCATTTACAGATTTGGAAAAATACAATTTGTGCTCCGACTTCTTTAATTTTGAAATTATCATAATGTATTTATCTAGTTTGTTAGATATTGATTTCAATGATATCACTGGGATCGATGCTGAAATCCAGATTTCTATTATTTTTTCAATCGTCTGCATTTTTGCGTCTCTTTGTTGTACTAAATTGTCAGATATATATGTATAATGTTGTAAAATGTCTAAATATGTTGGAAGCTGACGATTACTCATCATTCTTGGTGTAAATAAAGTATAAAATAGAGATTTATTGCGTAAATTCATTGTGAAAAATAAAAATATTTTAAATATATAGCATAAACAAAGAATAATAAAATGGTGGAAATAATAGGGAAAACAAGTATTTATTTATTTGTAATGGGAAATTTTTCTTAAAAATACTTATAATTTTGAAAAAATCGATAAATTCAGACTTCTGGCGATAACTTAATATTGCAAATAATTTTTTTTTAATTATATGATTAATTTTTATATGCCTTAAAGTTTATATGCTGAGTGAGCCAGTTAATTCTGAAAAAAGTGATCCACCCTAATGTACACCGTACCATGTACAGTGTACCATGTACACCGTACCATGTATATAGTACAGTGTACAATGTACAGTGTACAATGTACAGTGTACAATGTACAGTGTACACCGTACCATGTATACCGTACCATGTACACCGTACCATGTATATAGTACAGTGTACAATGTACAGTGTACACCGTACCATGTATACCGTACCATGTACACCGTACCATGTATATAGTACAGTGTACAATGTACAGTGTACACCGTACCATGTACACCGTACCATGTACAATGTACAGTGTACACCGTACCATGTATACCGTACCATGTACACCGTACAATGTACACCGTACAATGTACACCGTACCATGTACACCGTACCATGTACAATGTACAGTGTACACCGTACCATGTATACCGTACCATGTACACCGTACCATGTACAGTGTACCATGTACACCGTACCATGTACACCGTACCATGTACAGTGTACAGTGTACACCGTACCATGTATACCGTACCATGTACACCGTACCATGTACACCGTACCATGTACACCGTACCATGTACACCGTACCATGTACACCGTACCATGTACAGTGTACCATGTACACCGTACCATGTATATAGTACAGTGTACAATGTACAGTGTACAATGTACAGTGTACAATGTACAGTGTACACCGTACCATGTATACCGTACCATGTACACCGTACCATGTATATAGTACAGTGTACAATGTACAGTGTACACCGTACCATGTATACCGTACCATGTACACCGTACCACGTACACCATACAATGTACACCGTACCATGTACACCGTACCATGTATATAGTACAGTGTCCGGCGTACATTGTAAACACAAATTAATGAAATAACACACAATAACACCGTACAATAATACAAAATAACAAATAAAATAACCTTAATATATTATGTTATATTTTTAATTTAAAAATCTGGTGGTTATCTGTTAAAACATTTACACGGTGTTTCAACAAAATATATAATGTTTAAATATAATACATGGGATTATAATACTCTATATAGGGTTTTAATACTATTGAAGCACTATAGTGCTATATATATATATATATATATATATATATATATATATGTGCTATATATATAGTAAATGAATTTAGGAAGTTACTGACATTTTAGTTTAAATTCTATAACAAATTACTGTATTATAAAATCTACATGTTTTCATATATATTGTATACATAGAAATATGTGTATAATTAACAACGTGGATATAGTAAATCACATATCGATATCATATAAAACTTATGTAAGTATGTGTATTTTGTATAGATTCTATATTCCGCAGCAATGCCATTATTATAAATTACTAACTATAAACAAATGTTTACCAATCATTGTAGAAAAAGGATGTCCGCAAATGGATCCTTGTGGTGAATTCGGCGATTGTGTTCTAATGGCAATTGGTGTAACGTGCAAGTGTAAAGAAGGTCGAATTGGACGTTTTTGTAATCGTTAGTTACTGAATTAATTATTAAAGTGATCGCACGTGATTACAGTACATTACGCACATTCTATTGTAATGCTATTATATACTACTGAAATGTAATTACAGACTATTATTATAATGCTATATAATGCTATTACATACTATAAAATGCTATTACATAATATTTCAATACTATTACATAATGTTATACAATTGATCTTTGCTAATAGTGACATAATTAAGTCACAAGTGATGACTCCAATTGGAAGAGTCTCGAATCAATTATGTTCTATTAATGGCTTGTTGGTAGGATTCGTGAGAATATGATAAACGCGATATCAACTAACTAAAATGAAACTCTACATTAAATATTGTATGTTTTATGATTTCCTTCGGGATTCTGTATAAACATTTTTTTTGACATAACGAAAATCTAAACGACAATTTATTATACAATAATATATCTTTCTAAATAGTATATTTGTAAATAGGTTCAAAATAAAACTAAAAAACATCCCTTATCTTTCTCACACACAAACATGTATATTACATAAACAAATACATACAGACACACATATATACACATATATATATACAATTATATATAAGTATTTAATGTTTTAAGCATCCTATTATATAAGATTATAAATGTATTGACGTTAAACTAATGTCATAAAAACGTAAGGCAAACCATATGTATCATAATTTCAAAAGTATTCAGAAATCGTTTAATATGCAGAGGGATGTTCAGATATCATTTTGTAAATTATTCCAGAGCAGGTATCTATGATTGTGATAAAAATGATTTGAGAGCAAATTCTACTTGCATCTCTTTACTTGTATTCGGATGACGGAGTCAGACTATTCTACTAGGCAACCATGCATTTGTGCTTTGAATGAGTTATACAATGACTGAAATTCGGCAAGTTTATTTGCTTTGTGGCACAATAGGATGTTAATGTTCGATGATATAGATGAGTGTTTATACTTACCAGGTCTTAACATCTCGGCTTGGTGGACTGCAGTTTATTAATGAGATTAAAAGGTAAATTAAAATATACTGAGATAGGGAACCGAAAACGGTTTAAAATTAATTACTGTATAATGGAATATATTGAATTGGAACAGGATCCAATTGGATAAGATAGAACATGTCATAGTTAATCTCAATGTAAGATTACGCATAATATAGGAAATGAATAACCTGAATATTTATTCTGAAGGTAAATTAACAAAATATCGTTGTTTATGTGTCAAGGGTAATATATAGGTTGAATAGGACAACTGGTACACAGGGGAAACGTTTATCAATGGAAATTTATAAATAATTAATGATGAAATTTAAATATAATATATATATGTAAATTATATATATATATATATACATGTATATATATATACACATATGTATATATATATATATATATATATATATATATATATATATATATTTATATATATATATAATAAGTCGGATTCGTAATATTCTTTATCTATACGAGCCTTGGTACAATATATAAACGATTAATAAATAACAACTTATAATTAACGACGCTAACGACGCTATCGCGGTTTGAATAACCTGATAGCTGGAATAGGTTACTTTGCCAGCCAGCATTTACTTAATATACTTAATTTACTTAATATACTTAATATACTTAATTTACTTAATATACTTAATATATTTAATTTACTTAATATACTTAATTTACTTAATATACTTAATTTACTTAATATACTTAGTCCCGAACCGGGTAACCATTACCAACAAGAATATACATAATGTATCATCGCTGAATAGAATTTACATATATCGCTGTATTATATTATATTACATTATCGTTTTAGATAACTTTAAATGCATTCGTTTTGAACATATATATAATATATTAATTAGTTTACGAACATATATAAATTTATATATATATATATAAATTTATATACATTTTCATATCGTTATTTATTTAAGACTAATACCTCAATGTTAATGAAAACTTATTTTTTAGTTGATGGATTAAAAAAACTCGATAGAATGCATCTGAAACTAGTGACAAAAATGTTGCCTATACTTACCATAGTCGTTGCAATATATATTTATTATGAGTAAGTATATTTAGTAATTAGTAATTCTAATATATTAACTAAACACATATATCTATGTTAATATATATATATATATATATACATATACACAAACATACACACACACCCACACACACACACACACACACACACACACACACACACACACGCACACACACACACACATATATATATATATATATATATATATATATATATATATATATATGTGTGTGTATATATATGCATATATTATATTCTACTAAATATAATTATTTTTTGCATATTAATAATATATATTAATTATAAGTCGGAATATTGTAAAAGAAATGGAATCTAATGCGAATGAATTTTATGATGATAATGAACGTTAGTGCAATTATTATATAATATAAGAACGTTATAATCTACCGAAATAACATTCACTTAAATTATTGAAAAATATAAGATACATAAGGTACATAAGATACAAATGTATACAATAGACGAACAATTTGAAAATAATGTTAAGAAGAGTCACAAGGGTCGTAAAAATAAAGAACCAAAGAAGAGGTCAAAGAAGAAGCAAGCACAAACAGTCATTATGTAAGAACACTAAAAATGAGACATTCATTGTATTGTTCTCAGTATAATAACTTAACAAGACACACGATACAGTTACAATATATTAATTAATATAACTTATATAATAATAAATAATTATCTTTTTATAACATAATATAATTATTTTTTTAAATGACTAAACCCTAATATTTCATTATATTATAATAATAAAATTACACCAAACTACAATAAAAAATATATATCATATAATTATAATTTATATATATAATTATATTTCTTCTGAATTTTATACAATCAGTATTATTATAATATATACAATTTATCATTATATATAAGTATAACAAATATCATGTTCTGGAAATGAGATGATAATTGTTAATAGCATTGTATTGTTAAATTAACTTCACCATAATCTTTGAATTTGATGAATGGACTCCATCAAATATAATACAAAAATGATTGAATAGATGGTTTTAATATAAATATGATAGAAATTAAAAATATAATTGTTTTAATTTTAAAGCAACTGAAAAAATAAATGATATTTTAAAAAGTAATACGTATTTTAAATTTATTTATTATAGGTATATTATTCATTGATTAATTCATTGTTATTAATGAATATACTTATAATTTGTTTTGAAACCTATGAATAATCAATGTATATATAATAATAGGTGTTTTCTATTGTATTTAAATAATAATGAATACAAAACAGTTAAAAATGATTGTGAGTATCAGTATGTAAATATATATCATAATAAAAGCTAATAGGAATATAAATATATATCATAATAAAAGTTAATATAAATTTCAATATATATCTTAATATAAGTAATACGTAAATAATTACTAATTATTTCTAGGTATATTATAATACACATAATAAGTAAATATTTCAACAATAATAGGAGTTAAACACTAAGTATTTATATTCATTTTGAAATGCCTTGTCTCACATTTTCTAATTGAAATAAGTAATTTATTCCATATAGTTACAGCATTAATACCATAATCGAAATACCATAATTCTCAATAAGACCGATATCTAATGATCTATAAGAGCGACTACTTTCGTCGGTTGAGATTTTCTAAAGATATTAACCTCACAGGGAACCATGCCTAGTTTCCGTACCTAGTACAGTGACAGTTTTATGTACTTAGTACCAAATGAAGTGTTTTGTGAGGTTACTGAAACAGTTACAATGTACTGGAATTAATCCGGATGTTAGAAATAAACTAAATATAATATTGATAGAAATAGAAATAATTAGAATATGTGTATTATTAAATAAATAAATTGATATAATAATAGTTTAAATATAATATAATTAATGACATTACTAGGAATATATTCAGTTAGTTATAACTAACCTATTATCAACTTGTATATATTTGGGTAAGTTTTTCTGAGGCTTTCCCCCCCCCAAGAATTCCACCCCCATCAGCATTATAATTTTTCCATGTGCTGGCATTCGATTAGGACATACAAAAATAACTTTGTCATTTCATTAATATTAGTACAATTTCTTTTAAGAAATATATTTTTCTGTGAATAAAAATAAAATATATTATACAAATGGATTTATATATATATATATATATATATATATATATATATCTAATGATAAATGAAACTAAAAAAATTATCATATTCTTCTTTATTATAAAAACGATTTTCTAGATCGCCAAATTATAACTCTGATTTACATTTATATTCACCAAAATCTGACCCAGTTAAATTATTTATTGAATTTTTAATTTTGCTATTTCCAATGTGATTTCTGAAATAAAAAAAATAAATTAATAATTATTATTATATTTTATATATTACATATATTATATATATTATATCTTATATATATTATATATATTATATATATAATATATATTATATATATTACATATATTGTATATATTAAATATATATTATATATATTAATATTATAATTATAATTTATAAAAATACATACTTATTGTTACTTCATATATTTCATTTAGCCATGTCATTATATCAGAATTAGTGATTACTCCAAAATTAGATCAAATTAAAAATCAGTATAATTCATAATAAATGAGTGTAAATAAATATAGTGAACCCTGAAGTGTTAATCATGTATATTATTTAAATAATACTTTATAAGTTATCAATATATTTTATCTTCAGGATTAGATATAGTTGATCAAACTTATATTTGTTGATGTATTTTGATGTACAGAATGTGGGAATTACTGTACAGTAGGAGATACTTGATGTACAGTAGGAGATACTTGATGTACAGAAGGAGATACTTGATGTACAGTAGGAGATACTTGATGTACAGTAGGAGATACTTGATGTACAGAATGTGAGAATTACTGTACAGTAGGAGATACTTGATGTACAGTAGGAGATACTTGATGTACAGTAGGAGATACTTGATGTACAGTAGGAGATACTTGATGTACAGTAGGAGATACTTGATGTACAGTAGGAGATACTTGATGTACAGAATGTGAGAATTACTGTACAGTAGGAGATACTTGATGTACAGTAGGAGATACTTGATGTACAGTAGGAGATACTTGATGTACAGAATGTGAGAATTACTGTACAGTAGGAGATACTTGATGTACAGTAGGAGATACTTGATGTACAGTAGGAGATACTTGATGTACAGAAGGAGATACTTGATGTACAGTAGGATATACTTGAAGTACAGTAGGAGATACTTGATGTACATAATGTGAGAATTGCTGTACATAAGGAGATACTTGATGTACAGTAGGAGATACTTGATGTACAGTAGGAGATACTTGATGTACAGTAGGAGATACTTGATGTACAGAATGTGAGAATTGCTGTACAGAAGGAGATACTTGATGTACAGTAGGAGATACTTGATGTACAGTAGGAGATACTTGATGTACAGAAGGAGATACTTGATGTACAGTAGGAGATACTTGATGTACAGTAGGAGATACTTGATGTACAGTAGGAGATACTTGATGTACAGTAGGAGATACTTGATGTACAGAATGTGAGAATTACTGTACAGAAGGAGATACTTGATGTACAGTAGGATATACTTGATGTACAGTAGGATATACTTGATGTACAGTAGGAGATACTTGATGTACAGTAGGAGATACTTGATGTACAGGAGGAGATACTTGATGTACAGTAGGAGATACTTGATGTACAGTAGGAGATACTTGATGTACAGTAGGAGATACTTGATGTACAGTAGGAGATACTTGATGTACAGAATGTGAGAATTACTGTACAGAAGGAGATATTTGATGTACAGTAGGAGATACTTGATGTACAGTAGGAGATACTTGATGTACAGAATGTGAGAATTACTGTACATTAGGAGATACTTGATGTACAGTAGGAGATACTTGATGTACAGTAGGAGATACTTGATGTACAGGAGGAGATACTTGATGTACAGGAGGAGATACTTGATGTACAGTAGGAGATACTTGATGTACAGGAGGAGATACTTGATGTACAGTAGGAGATACTTGATGTACAGAATGTGAGAATTACTGTACAGAAGGAGATACTTGATGTACAGTAGGAGATACTTGATGTACAGTAGGAGATACTTGATGTACAGAATGTGAGAATTACTGTACAGAAGGAGATACTTGATGTACAGTAGGAGATACTTGATGTACAGAAGGAGATACTTGATGTACAGAAGAAGATACTTGATGTACAGGAGGAGATACTTGATGTACAGAAGGAGATACTTGATGTACAGTAGGAGATACTTGATGTACAGGAGGAGATACTTGATGTACAGTAGGAGATACTTGATGTACAGGAGGAGATACTTGATGTACAGAATGTGAGAATTACTGTACAGTAGGAGATACTTGATGTACAGTAGGAGATACTTGATGTACAGAATGTGAGAATTACTGTACAGTAGGAGATACTTGATGTACAGAATGTGAGAATTACTGTACAGAAGGAGATACTTGATATACAGTAGGAGATACTTGATGTACAGTAGGAGATACTTGATGTACAGTAGGAGATAATTGATGTACAGAAGAAGATACTTGATGTACAGTAGGAGATACTTGATGTACAGGAGGAAATACTTGATGTACAGAATGTGAGAATTACTGTACAGAAGGAGATATTTGATGTACAGTAGGAGATACTTGATGTACAGTAGGAGATACTTGATGTACAGTAGGAGATACTTGATGTACAGTAGGATATACTTGATGTACAGTAGGAGATACTTGATGTACAGTAGGAGATACTTGATGTACAGAAGGAGATACTTGATGTACAGTAGGAGATACTTGATGTACATCAGGAGATACTTGATGTATAGTAGGAGATACTTGATGTACATCAGGAGATACTTGATGTACAGAAGGAGATACTTGATGTACAGTAGGAGATACTTGATGTACAGCAGGAGATACTTGATGTACAGTAGGAGATACTTGATGTACAGGAGGAAATACTTGATGTACAGAATGTGAGAATTACTGTACAGAAGGAGATACTTGATGTACAGTAGGAGATACTTGATGTACAGTAGGAGATACTTGATGTACAGTAGGAGATACTTGATGTACAGTAGGATATACTTGATGTACAGTAGGAGATACTTGATGTACAGTAGGAGATACTTGATGTACAGAAGGAGATACTTGATGTACAGTAGGAGATACTTGATGTACATCAGGAGATACTTGATGTACAGTAGGAGATACTTGATGTACATCAGGAGATACTTGATGTACAGTAGGAGATACTTGATGTACAGTAGGAGATACTTGATGTACAGTAGGAGATACTTGATGTACAGAATGTGAGAATTACTGTACAGAAGGAGATACTTGATGTACAGTAGGAGATACTTGATGTACAGTAGGAGATACTTGATGTACAGTAGGAGATACTTGATGTACAGTAGGATATACTTGATGTACAGTAGGAGATACTTGATGTACAGTAGGAGATACTTGATGTACAGAAGGAGATACTTGGTGTACAGTAGGAGATACTTGATGTACATCAGGAGATACTTGATGTACAGTAGGAGATACTTGATGTACATCAGGAGATACTTGATGTACAGAAGGAGATACTTGATGTACAGTAGGAGATACTTGATGTACAGTAGGAGATACTTGATGTACAGTAGGAGATACTTGATGTACAGTAGGATATACTTGATGTACAGTAGGAGATACTTGATGTACAGTAGGAGATACTTGATGTACATAAGGAGATACTTGATGTACAGTAGGAGATACTTGATGTACAGTAGGAGATACTTGATGTACAGTAGGAGATACTTGATGTACAGTAGGAGATACTTGATGTACAGTAGGTGATACTTGATGTACAGTAGGTGAGAACTGTGGTACAGAAGGAGAAAACTGGTGTAAATCAGTAGAGTTCTTCTGTACAACAGGAGCATTTGTTTTCCACTGTCATTGATGATGTTGAGGCTGGGTTATAGGCAGAGCTAATTTGAGTCTTTTTGCAAATATAAAAAGTAATAAATAAAGATATAAACTACCCATAACTGATGATTTTAATAAATAATTAAATTAAAATTGTATTATTTATTAAATATTGTTTATACATTTTACCAGCTGGTATTGTATCATGCTTAGGTAAGTAAGCCATGTATATTAGTTTATATAAAGAATTAATTCTCGTATTAACATTATATACTTAATTTTATAGACTTTTTCCACATAATTGAATTCATGTGTGTTGTTATTTCACTTACATATGTGCTGTTAATAATAATTTGTAATACTACTTTACGCGTGTGATATATTCAAACTTTTTTATGCGGTAAATAATTATAATATCATTAATATATACATTTAAAAAAATATGCGATATTATAAATATTTTATATATAATATATTTAAGATTCGAAAATAATTTTCATAATTTCCTAAGATATTTATTTTCGAATAGTTTTGATTTTGGAATAATGGTAGAAGGTGTGTTGAATCATTTATGTGTTCATTATGGATGTTTCATCAATCATTAGATGTCAATCATCTGACAATGTATTCATAAATACATTCTGGCTGTATTTCTCCCAGTAAATCTTTTTAAATAAATGATATATATATATATATTTTACAATTATAATGAACTTAACTTAGTAATTATAATATAGTATACAAATTATCATCTTGGAAAAATAAAGATTAATACTTTAATTAATACTTTTTTATAATTAAAATTACAAATGTAATAATGAAATTATAATAATATACATTATCATTAATACCTTTTAGTATAACTTTATCAATATGCATTATAAAATAGTCGGATTTCTGTTATTTCAACTTATAGAATTCAAAGAGATCTCGAGTTTTTCTAGAAAACTCATTTGGAATATATTTTTTAAAAATAAAAAATCGTTCATTTATTATATTATTTTGTCTATTTGAAATTCTAAACCTAGAATTAAATTTTGTACCAGCTTGATGGCAGTAAGTCATAATCCAACTACTTTTCTAACTACTCCTAATAATACGCAATGCATGTAATACACAATACATGCACAATGCATGTACTGGAAAGGTTTTTATAATATCTATTGGAAGTTTTATCAAAGGAGTCGTACCAATACGGTGGTGTGGATCAATGGTATTCCTAACAGAATAATCTGTACGGCTATTACTATTTAAACTTGAATATACATTTCTACCTTTTGTATCATTAGGGCGGACTATGTATTATTAATTTGATCACATCTATCACAACAATGATATTACAATGATATTACATTGTATTGGATTGTCTATTTTATAACAATGTTGCTGGAGCAAGTTACGCATACACTTTTTATATTTAAATGACATTGTTTAACATATATATATATATATATATATATATATATATATATATATATATATATATATATGTATATATATATAGGTGTGTATATACATATAGATATACCTTCGGATAATAAAATATGTATATCATTAATACTTTCATTACAAAAATCTAAATTATTTGGTTATCCCCTATAGTGGGATTTCCTTTGTTTTACATTATAATGTAAAACAAAGGAAACACTTGAAACAGAAGCATATGTATGCATATTAATAAAGGACATAGCCACATATGCCTACTACTAAATAATGATAAACCATCTAAATTTAAAGAAATTGATATTTCTTTATAATTATTTAGTTTTTTAACTATATTTTTTTTTAATATTTAATTATACATATTTAATATTTGATATTAAAGATAATTTATTATGTTTGCTTGTACCTAATAATGTTCTACATGTGGATGGCAATTTTGGGTGACAATTAATTTAGTAAATCATCAGTAAAATTATGTGATGGATTATATTCAAATATTAAATTGATTTAAAATTATTACTATTATTTCCATTATAATTGGGTACATTTTAGTTATCACCATTACTATCACTAATCATTTTATAATTAGAATTACTAGAAATATCACTTATTTACTGTTATTATAGGAAATTATTGAGTTATTTGAAATCTAATTGACAACACCTTAATTATGATAATTGTGATAATTATGATAAATACATGTATTTGTATTTATATTTTCTAATAAACGTAATATTCATTTTTATATTAATTAATATATTATTATACCATAGTATACTCGGCCATGATATAACTTCTATTCATTTTATTTGCGTAAATTTAAATCTTAATTATAAACGTTTGTTTAATAAATGAGATGATAAAAAAATTATTTTAATAATAAATAACTAGTCAAATTTATAATTTAATTTTTTGGATGTGTATATATTGACCTTTTGTTATAGTATTGGTATTTAGTAAATAGTTATTAGAATGATCTGCTATAAGTATAGTTTTAGCTATGATGTGTATAGTACTTTGACTTAATGCATATGCTAATATAATTCAAGTATATATTATAAAATTTAAGTTAAAAATGAACTCGATGTTTTAATAATAATGATTCTGAGACAACTGCTCATCTATCCACAATTACTACATCAATACATCTAATATAATTATTATACATGTATTTATTATTATAAATATATGATTCGGTCAGTATTCTATACATTTTCGAAGAATCATATTAATCAGTTATAAATTAGATACATAATCCACCTGGTAAGATCGTCGAGGTACTTAAAATTAATTGTTAAATGTTTATATTCTATAATGTCAATGAAACGTAATATGGATGAATCATCATCATGAAGGAAACAAATGTTTTTTTAATTTTTATTATCAGATATGCCGTTATATCTAATGTTGGCGACCAATCACAGAGCTCTTGTAGTTTTCTCCGAGTGCATATATTACCATTGATTCAGTCTTAATTTACAATATATCAGAATGGTTAGTTCATTTAATAATATTATTAGATACTTTATAAATTACTTAACTGAATACATTACATGACATACTGGGAAGAATATGCTTACCATTTATATCGCATTACGAATATTATTAATATTATAAATTAATTACCACGTTTATTTGATTTTCTGGCTAGTATTACTTTGTTGGCATATAAATGTTTGGAATTTGAATATTTATGTGAACACTTAACGGAAAAGTCGGGTTTAGGAGTGTGTTTATATTTAAACCAACAGTTTACAAAAAAATTAAACAATCAGAAGAAATATGTTTTACATGTGAAATTATAATACTAATATATATATATTCATATTAATTAATAATTATAGTAATAAGAATTTAAAATGAACAATTCATTATGTAATATATTTCATTTGTTTATTATAAATATTGTTTATAATAACGGTATACCTTTGTACACCTGTATAAAATAACTATAGGTATTAATTTGGATATTTAATATATAATTTTTAAATATTTAATATTTAATATTTTTATTTAATATGTATATATTAGAATAAATAAATGTTGATAATATTATTTTAATATATATCATAAGGATTCATATCGTTTGTAATGTTGTACATTTAAATATGATGGAATATATACAATGTATTTAATTATATATTTAAATTTACATTAAACATAATTCCTATCAAATTAATCTTTTATTTTTTTCGAAACTAAAATAAATCAATGGGGATGAGGAGGGGAGGGGCATGAGGGGAATATAAAGATATAAGAGATATTCACCATAAGGTCTATATAGATATTATAATAGATTATACAATATATTCTGCCCATTACTTAGATTAAGAAGTCTTGAATATAACTAGGCATATTATGCAATATGTATTTGGTGAATATATAACATATAAAATGGTAATACATCAATTGACACTTTGACATGTGTTAATGTGTATTCAATAGTAACCACGTGTGCAAACACCACTAATTGTAAATATTTAAGGGTTATAATAGTATATAATATATTATATATGTATTCTTATATATATGTATACATACACTAGTACGATTGTGATTGTGTATTTAATATATATGTCATATCATTAAATTTATAAGTTATATAACCATATTCCCAATACTACCATATCACGATTACTCAACAAAATAAATTATATATTATATAATATACTTCAGTACATATGATAACACATCATATTATAATACAATAATACAATGAATACATATATATATATATATATATATATATATATATATATATAATAGATACAAAAACTACATCAAAACTTTAGTTTATATATATATATATATATATATATATATATATATATATATCTAATCAGATTTTTGTATAATTTAAAATTTCGTAACATGAAAGTTGTATTATTCATACACAATAACATCTATTAATTAATCTATTAATACATAACATATTTAACTATAATAACTGAACTGTATTTATCGTATGATACCAATATACATTTAATACATATATGCTCCGCAAAATATAATAGAATATAATGTTGAGTTATAATAGTATTCAAAATAGACGTATGCATATGCTATGACACATATGTGTATTATAATATATTATAAAATATGATCGTACACATTAATTAAAAAAAAATGAAATCATGTATAATAAACTTTAAAAAAATTATATTTATCATTATTTACTGATAGTATATTTATATAATTTAACTTATTAATATAATCTATATATGTACTTTATTTACTCCAATGCAATCCACTATTCTCTAATATTTATATATTTATATAGTGCTAGAGTAAATATATTTATAAATATTCATTTTATTCAGGCTTCAGATAAAGAAATTTGCACGAACACTTTCTCTTATATAATACAAGATTACTTCAAAGGAGACAATCCAAATTGTGAATATAATGAATGTCCAATTTGTCTAGAAGAATTGCTTCCTGAAGAACATGCCAGGTTATTACCAACAAAAAGACTAGATATCTATTAATATCCTCTACACAGTAAATATATACCTTGTACCTTATTAATAACGAACTTCTACACTTTAAACAGAAGACTAAAGTGTATGCATCTTTATCACATCGAATGTATAGACCCTTGGCTCTCAAAGAGCATCCTTTGTCCAATCTGTTTAACTGACTTCACTAAAGAAATGCATTGTTATACAAACCTATAGCTTATAAAGCAAAATATATCTACAGATGATCATTTTGTATACTTTTCCATTTTATAAATATTATTTTATAAATATTATTACGAATTTATTTTAAACGATACTACATTTGTGATATTATAATGACATTTTTTTATTTTTATTATCAATAAAGTATATATGAATAAATAGTAATTTACTTGAAAATAATAATATAACATTACAGAAGATATTTCTACCGTTTAATATACATGTTCTTCGCCGAGTCCGTTTATATGTATACTAGATAGCGACTATATGTATATAATATATAATATATTCGACACCATACTTAGTATTAATAAGTGCGAGTAGAACCCAAAATATTACGCAATATTGAATAATAGTGTCTTGCTGAATATATCAAATATATAATGCTAATAAATCAAATGACACTTTGACATTTATTAATATATGTCCAATTCTATAGAATGACACTCGACGTATGACATAAGTATGCAACAATATATATATATATATCTACTATAGTAGATTATATTTTATAGGTCAATATAGTAGGCAATCTTATATATCTTAATATAGAAAGCTATATTATGTATATCAATATAGTAGGCTATACTATATATGTCAATATAAAAGACTATATTATATATGTCAATATAGTAGGCTATATTATATAGGTTAATAAAGTAGAACATATTATATATTTTATATAGTATAATATATTACATAGTTATATATACTACTATATATAACAGGATATAGACATATATGTATACATATATGTCTATAGACAACCCAGCAAACAATCCTGGTAATTTAATTTTTTGCATTGCATAATTTCTTTTATATTACTATATATTTTTTTGGAAACATCAAAAGATTTTACACAACAATTAAGTCACCCTGTTTACTGGGTGACTTAATAATTAATAAACTCTTAGTATCACGAGGTGTTTTAATATATATATTATTATACCCTTATAGGGTACATTGCACCCAGTCCAAATCATAGTAGACGTAATCTGCATACGTCATAGGTAAAAATAATATATATCTTATTTACACATATTACACACACACACACACACACACACACACATATATATATATATATATATATATATATATATCTAATCAGATTTTTTATTATAATTTTAAACTACGTAACAGACATGTTTATCTTATACACAAACAATAACATATATAATATAACTAACTATAGTTAGTATTTACTATATATAGTAAATGTACTTTATTAACCGTTTTAATTATTTGATACCAATATAAATTCAATGCACATATCTATAATATATGATGTATATTTACGATATGCATATGTCTATATGTGACACAATAATTATATTATGATATTTATTAGAAAATATTATAAGATGCTATAAGACACATTAAGATGTATAATAAGATATATTTTAAAAACCATTATAAAGTAAAAGAAATAATGTAAGATATATTATGAGACATATTATTAGAAAATATATGTTTTAATATATTTCAAAATTTATTATAAATATTAAAAATGTATTATTTCTCAATAAAGTTAAACTTAAAATAATCATACATATATGAAAATTACTAAAATATATAAAACAAATAATACAAATTAATTTTATCATAAAACTAATACCAAAAACCATATTAAAACAGTATAAAATACATTAAAATATCAAATTAAATAGAAGCATAAAGTTAATAAAAAAATATAAAGCGTTCAATAAAAACCAATAAATGACAATCTGTATTTACTTAATATTTAATAACTACACAATAACTAGATTCAACTTGGTAATTAAAGTTTAGTTTCAATTGTGTTTTATTTGGGAATGAACAAAAATATTATATTGTATTGTTTGTGTTTTAAATTCAATTAATAGTTACCACACTATCTCTGTATATGAGTCAGCGTGTTGGCAAAGTAAATTTACAATAAAGTGCAATTCTAATATACATTTGACTTCTGATCTAATAAGAAATATTACCATTTATGCAAGTCATTGGTCTATAAGATATTGAGGTCACAGCGTTATTTTAAGTATTATTTTTAGAGTGACTTTATATAAATAACAATTCGTGTGTATCATCTCTCTATTATAAAATAATGTAAAATAAATGAATATGAATGTCTCTAAATTTATTAATATGCATATTATAATATATATTATAAGATATATTACGTCTTAGTGTGTATTGTACAACACCTTACACGATATAATAAGAAACAATAACTTATACATTCGAAAAGGTATTGTTATAACTTTTAACTACAAACTCTCCAAATCATTTTCCAATTACATCTAACCTTTGTACCTTCAAACTCTATAATATGACCCATATGTATAAACATATATAGAATAATTTTAAAATACTACGATAATGGAAAACTAAATTTGTTGCTGTTATTTATTAGTAAAATATTAGAGAGAATACATGTAAATAAATAATGCCATGTAAATAAATTCTTACGGACCGCAAACTTGTCTATATTCTCCAATACTTTCAATTTCTTATCGATATGGTTTCATATTCTTCAATATAATTCAATGTATATATACTATATATTATATAAGAATAATAATAATTTTATATTTGTTGTTAATATTCAGATTAGCTAATTAATTATTTAGGAATATTTACATAATTTAATTATACATATTTAATGAATATACCTGAACAAATAGAAACATATATTAATAATTGAAATATTACAAAACAATAGAGAAGAGTGTTTTGGAAGGTAGATTTTTTGGTAACGTTTATTTAAATCCATACTTATAGCATCAACATTTTTACATCTTTATAAATATTCATTTTATTCAGATAAATATATTTAGATGAATAATATCTCTTATATAATAAAAGATTACTTTAAAGGAAATAATCCAAATTATGAATTTGATAAATGTTCAATTTAATTAAATGAATCGCTTCCTAAATAACATGCTAGATAGGTTACTACCAACAAAGATAAGGTGCCTAGATATCTAGTTGTATCCTCTGCACTAGGGTGGTTCGCTTTAAAAGCATACAAATAAAATTTACAAGATTATTGACTAATATTAAAGCATTATCAAATTTTAATCACAAACAAAATTTTGAAATGAAAAAAAAATAATTCTTTGAGAAACATAACAAGTTATTCAATATTGCATCGTATAACTGTTATCGTAAGTCTAAAGATCCACATGCAATAGATATTTTATTTTCTTGTAGTATGGATAAGAAAATACCAAACAAAGAATTAGCTTTTTATTTAGATCAAATGAGTAATAGAATATAAAGAATTGAAAGCCATCGTTCTCAACGTAAACCAGCTAACATTAGTGATGATACAAACAATGACGGGTTAGTTAATTTATAGAAATTGTATTTATCACTACAGTTCCAATAAAACTATTGCTAATATTTTAAAATTGATTATTGATTTTAAGCATTCTAAATATTAGAAATAATTGTGTAAATTAAAACTATTTTTAAGAAATTATATTTAATCTAATCATAAGATATTTAAATCTATATCACAATAATTTAATATTTTATTTGTTTTATCATTTTTTGTGTATAACTATATATTAATAAATTTAGTTATACACTATGAAAGTTAATATTCAATTGAATTGTTTTGTTTGTATAATATTAGTTCATTTAAATTTATTACATATATATCTCAAGAAGAAGAATCGGAAAATATTTCTGATACTAACACAGTTCTGCATCTGGATCAAGAAGTCCAGATTACATACTGTTTATTATAGCAGAGTTAGTAATTATATTTAATAGTTATTTAAAAATTTTAAATACAACTATTATTTATGTATTCATATTCTAATATAATATTAATGATGACAGGGATAATAATGATTTATATCCAATATTTATTTTAATGTGCGAAAGATTTGGCCTTTCTGATCGATGCATCGCATATATTGGTTCAGGCATGCTTACAGATTTAAAATTAATGACAGAAAATGATCGGTCAATGATTATTGATAAATCAAAAGTAAGACGAATGAGGAGTAAGGCAAGAAAAGAGAATAAGATTATTGAAAGATTTTCTTCATTATATTTTGATGGAAAAAAGAACAACACATTAATGAAAAATGGACGTCTCAAAAAACAAGAACATTATACCCTAATTTCTGAACCATCAAGTAACAACATTTGCCACACTTTCCCAATTAATGGTACTTCTAATGCTATCGCAGAATCTATAAAAAGTGTCATCAATGAAATACCTAATGATTTAAAGGTAATTGGATGCGATGGTACTAATGTAAATGTAGGACGATTCAATGGAGTTATATCTCGATTAGAAAGACACATCAACAAGAATCTACAATGGATTGTTAGTAAAAATGTATTGTTTGTTCTTAATTATGATAAATAATAATTATAAAATATTTATATAAATTATATAAAACTAAACTATTATATAATTGCAGTTGAGAGACATGTAAAGATTGTGTCCGAGACCAGTATTTGTGTCGTTGAACAGCTATCTCGTGATGGTCATATATTTAATATACTATTTGCTAGAGATTTGCTTCCAAATTTCAATAGTAAAAAATATTTTGTTTATTTAATAAACTTGGTATATTATGCACATATTCATTTCTTAAATTTATTTATAAATATATTAACAATTTTAACTAACTATTTATTTTCTAAATTCATTAAGTTTCTATTATTAATCTATTTAGTTGTATATCTAAACATATAAAATTGACTATCTTTGATAATATTTTAAATATAATATCTTTGATATTTTTTTATAGTTGTAAATTATTTTAGCTAACAACTGATAATGCTGCCAACATAAGCAAATGTGGAAAATTGACTGTGACCGAAGGTCATATTTTTGCACATATTGGATGTTTTGCACATATATTAAATTTGACAGTACAGCTTTTATTTAAGGTTTTTAAATAATTAGTTATATTAGCTATATTTAAGTTTCATTTAGCATATATTTTAATAATTAATTCGTACAATTACAGAAGTGCAATTTCAATGACATATTGAGTAATATGCGTAAACTTGCTCAGTATGTTCATCATTCTAGCAAGTGTACTGCTTTACTGAAGTCTGCGATGGAGGCCGATAATAAATCTCCTCTTAAATTAAAACTGGACGTAGTTACCAGGTAAATTATTAATATAATACAATTATAATTTGCTTTTGCATTTGATTATAATAATGCTTTTGAATCTTATTTTAATATTTAATAGGTGGAACAGTACATATGACATGATTTCAAGGTACCTTGAACTTCATCCATATCTATTAACTGTCTTCGGAGAAACTCATCATAATCTTATGATTGAAGGCGAATATATAGAATTGTGTAATCAATTATCTTTATGCCTTAAACCATTCAAATTAGTGACATTGGTTAGCTCTATAGTAAGCATTCCAATGCAGAAATATCTAACAGTACAATAAATAGTATTTTAGATATATAATAAATTTAATTATAAAA
Organism: Osedax frankpressi; assembly: GCA_964035775.1. Classification (NCBI taxonomy): domain Eukaryota; kingdom Metazoa; phylum Annelida; class Polychaeta; order Sabellida; family Siboglinidae; genus Osedax; species Osedax frankpressi. Next base: position 21,031,227 of record OZ038313.1, read on the forward strand.
AATAACTTATGTATATTATTAATAATATCAATCACATACAGACTTTATCCAAAGATTCAATTTCACCAATATCAATGATATTACCTTTTATGTCAAAACTAATAAAAGGAATTCAGAAGAATGGAATTTTAAAATGTGCTGCGCCTGCCATGATAAGTTGCCTCTCCTCCCGGTTTTTTATATAATTTTTCATGATAATTAAATCATTATAAAAGAATATATCACATTCTAATAGAAATTTTTCATAGGTATGAAGACTATTAAAATAGCGACATATCTTGATCCTAGATTCAAAAATTTAGAAGATCTTAATATTGAGGAAATTCATTCGAAAATATCTTTAAAATATGATGTAAGTATTCAACATTGTAATTCATATAAAACTATATAACCTATTATATTATTTTATATTATAAAAATGTACTTTCTTTTATATCTATAATTTCCTAGATATTAAATTCTCTGATATTCTATGATATTAAAAGTATATTAAATTAGAATGAATGCGAGGTGAAAATAAAGGAGAATAGTGACAGTCAACTAAGTGAAATGGACATATTTCTAGGGATGCAGCATAAACGTCCAAAGCGATCATCTGTTTATATTCATATAAATATTACAACTTATCAAATAATATTAAAATTAATAATATGATAAAGTATCAATTTAGCTTCATTATTATATTACAATTAAATTTATTCTCATAATTGCTATCGACAGATTACAGAAAAATTAAAAGAGTATGAGAGGATGCCATCGATATCCTTTGAGTCGTGTCCTCTCATGTGGTGGAAAGCATCAAATATGCCAATATTATTTAGATTGGCATGTCACCATTTAGTAATACAAGCTACATCAGTCGCAAGTGAAAGAATATTTTCATCAACTGGAAATATTTTATCATCGTCTAGAAACAGATTGAGTGACGAAAACTTAGATATGCTTACATTTTTGTATATAAATAATAAATAAATTACTTATTTGTATTATTATAAGTTTTAGCATATCTAGGTTTTATCACCCCATATTTTTCTAGATGATGATAAAATATTCGCTCACTTGTTACAAATACTATTTTTATGTATATTATACGAATTTGTATTATCATAATTTATATTAAATTTAATTAAGTTTCTTTGTGATTTACTGATTAATTTACTTTCTAATTTATTAATTGTAATATTATTATAGATAATAATTCAAAAATATAACAAATATATTAATTAATAGTAATATGATTATATAATTAATTAACTAATTAGTAATATAATTAGATGTAATATGTATATTTTTTAATAAAAAAATGTTAAATGAACCGTCCTACTTTACACTGTAAAGATATATCTTATACAATAGGATACCTTATTAATAACGCAATACTCCAAAACTAAGACTAAAATAGAAAACTAGTTTATGCATCTTTTCACATCCAATGTAGACCCTTGGCCTTTAAAGAGTATTATGCAACCAATATGTTTAACTTCACTAAAAATAGCATTGTTATTTGCAGAATTAATCATTTTGTATTAGTAACATTTTATGAATTAAACTCATTAATGATATTTTCAATAAATATAATTTTATTTTGATTTTCAATAAATAACAAATGTATTGGATATAAATAGTGATTTATTTGAAAATAATAATATTACATAGAAACTATTTCCACAGTTTCTTGATAGACATGTTCTTCTCTGAATCCTTTTGCATTACCTGGTATATTTTATTTGTTTATATTTGATCAATTATTAATAGTTGGGATAAGAATTGGAGCGGTAGAATATGTTGTTTTATCAAGTATAAACTAAATATACTGTAATTTGTAAATTAGTTTTCCATGGGTTTGTCTTCTGAATAAATCGACAAGTAACCTTAGCAACAGCTAATTCAAGATCCTCTTGAGTGACATGAACCCTGCGCTCTCTTAGGGCATACATACCCGCCTCCGTACAGACACCCTGTGCATTGAGGAATAATAATGAGAAGATTATGATCGAGAACTGCATTATGTGAAAGAATAGGAAGGAGGCAATTTGAATTGGGATATTACGATTAATTCAAATATCTATCACTGAAAATGAATGTTGTTAATTGATGGAATTTATAAATGAATTTAGTGAAATTAAATTATATATTATGAAAGTAGTACTTTTTAAAATATTGCCTATTCATTTTAGAACATGTAAATGTTCATTAAACCCTCGACGATATCGCCAAACCTTAACTTCAGCTCCACTGGCTCCAGGCATCATCTCAGCGACTTTCCTCAAATTGATACCACGAGTCAAGTTCATCTTACGAGAATGTATCTTAAGAATATCAGCTCTGGCCTGCGATTATGACAGAAATTATAATAAAATTATAAATTAATATGCAAACATTTGAATTTTTTATATTTAACAACTATAAAAAAGATTTAAACTGCAAAATATGTTTTATATATAAATAACAAATACTAAATATTTGATAGCAAAACTAAATAAAATATTGCCAAATGCATAAACGCCGAATACAAACAATTTCGTTGGGTGCCGGAAACTCAATTTTTCGGTCAATGCGACCTGGTCTCAGGAGAGCGGAGTCGAGGATGTCGATACGATTGGTTGCCATGACGACCTTGATGTTTTGCTTAGGTTCGAATCCGTCCAGCTGATTTAACAACTCAAGCATTGTACGTTGTACTTCACTGTCTCCTTATTAGGTCATTTAAAGTTAAGTTTAATTTAATTTCAATCTTACAAATATATTTAAATTATTATAGATACTGTATTTACATAAATACATTTGATTAGTTTTTAAAAGACAAATTTGCTACACACATTTCAACTAAAATACCAACCGCTACCACCACTTTCCATTCTCGATGAACCGATTGAATCAATTTCATCCATGAAGATAATAGATGGGGCGTGTTCCCTGAAATTATGTAATTAGATTATTATTACGAGTGTATTAATTTACTTTTAATCATTTTTTTTTTCGTGTAGGTATAGGTAATATTTAATATTATAAATATAGGTGTATCTTAGTGTTAAAATAAAAATATTAATAAATATTATTATTATATTCAGTGCTATATTACAATTATATATCATTTAAATTACGGATTTGAAATACCAAATCATCTATATTTTAATATTCTACTCATCAATGAGATAATATTATTATCATATGCAACCTACAGCCAATAAAACGTTTTAAATATACCGGTCTAATTTCCTTTGTTTTAAAAAATTAAAGTACATTATTTACAGACAATTTTTCTATCTATTATAATTATATGACAACTTTCTAAGTATTCATTAGTGCTCTGCTGACCAAGACATATTCACAACAATCTAATTTTAGTAATTACAATTTCATGTCGATATAGTAGATATATATATATTAAATATAATATGGAAGTTTATAATAAAACTATTATAAGTATCGATTATATTATTATAGGTACATTATGAACCAGTAATTTTACTTATCCCTGAACTAGTATCAGCAGTCTATGAACATATTCTTGAAAATATACCATCTACACATATTCAAATAAACCTGGTTATTTTAATAAATTGAGCATAATAAATATAAATAATTAAAGTGCATAATCTTTCAAGGTAATTTTCTCAGAATAATTAATTGTATTCACCTAGTCATTATAAATGTAACACAATATTCAATTTAAGAGGTATTGAATAAGTTTTGTTTATATGCAACGATAATTTATGTATTGATAAAAGAAAATAGCTTGTTTTTCAAATATATGTGCACAAATTCAAATATATTCAATAAACAGTCAAATTTATGAAGTAAATATATAATTGTAAATATTATTTAGTAGTCATGAGACATAACTTTATATAGAACAAATACAAAGTTAAAATGTGAGAATATGTGCTTTCTGTAAGTAGGTCAAAAAATATTGTAAATATTCCTAAAATTGATTCACTAATTAAATTTTATCTAGCTGTATAAATAACAATCTACCAAGTAAATATTGACAACTGCAACCTCCACTTAAGAAAGAACTTCTGTACGACAACCTACTTTCATATCCATCGCAAACATCTCTGTACCTAAAACTTCATAACCTTCGCATATATACATAACCATCGCAAACTGTATCTATGTACCCGTGAAGTGTTTTACATCGAGCATTTCTTACCTCGCCATGACGAATAGCTCCCTGACCATGCGAGAGCCCTCTCCGATGAACTTCTGAACGAGTTCGCTTCCAGAGACTCGTATGAATGTGCATTCGGTGTGATGTGCTACAGCCCTCGCTAATAAAGTCTTGCCGGTACCGGGAGGACCATACAACAGGACACCCTAAGGTTAATAACACGGGCAGGAGTATAATCAAGAAAAGTGAAGGTTTGACAGATAATAGTGAAAAAAGGAAATAACAATTTCAGGTTAATTTTTATGAAATGAATTCAACAATTACTTAATAAACTTATATTTAATTACGGCTTCGATAATAAGTGATAATGATATACTAAGTATTTAATTCCGCATATATGTTATCGAAATAATAGAAACTAATTTGGGTTGAATTAAGTTGCGGTTTCAAATGATTTACTGGTGAACTCGTATGAACTCTGACCTTCGGCTGAGCAATACCGAGTGCGTCGAAGAGTTCTGGATGTTTGACAGGCAGTTCAATAACTTCTTTGATCTCCTTGATCTGTTTGTCTAGACCTCCAACCATGTCATAAGTGGAGTCGGGCACCTTCTCAACCATCATGAGGCTGACCAATGGGTCAACCTATGGTGAATTTCGGTGAGTTTTACATTACAGAGTTAGAGCAATCATGGCCAGGTATTGGGTTAAATATTGATTTAAATTTCACTTATTTTAGCAAGTCTTATTACATAATAGATATACTACATCGATTAATATAGTCCTGGAAAGGTAATAAGCAATAGAAAATGGTTTAAGTAGTATACCTTATTTGGTAATATCTTGTGAAGAGTGTAAGAATCACTACGTAGAGCCACTCTGCAGTTGGGAGTGATATCATTTATATCTATGTTCTTGTCTAAATCCACGACAAATTTGCCTTCAGGATGTACCTTTAAAGTAGTTAAAGTAATTGCATGAGATACTCATTTGATACGAAAGTGTACTATTAATCTAAACGAGAGTTTCCTTAATTGTAACTAAATAATGATATTTATTTTACAGTAACTTGAATTCCAAACCCAAACCTTAACGAGTACTTTTTTCTTATCCATAGCTTTAACCACTTCTCCGACATAGGAACCTTGTTCTTGGAGCAGTTGCAGTTCTTCCCGTAGCAATCGTACTTTAGAATGGCATCAGTAATAATAATACAGAGGAAAATGATAGTATCATATTGAAATGAAAAATATAGACATATATCATTATATATACAATATCATGAAGTTAGATCATTATTATTTTACAATAAAGATAACATAATAATTATACTGTAGGGCTATTGCTACCAAGCTGATATAAGCATACATCACTTATGCATGCTTACATCATCAATCAACAGTTTATAAACATTAGTTATCATACACGATGATATCTGCATTTGTTATTATATTACGTAACTAGCTGATATCAGCATACAATGTGTGTCGTATATATCTCAACACACGCCACATTCATATACTACACACGCATATACAATGTATACAAAGCATCACATATATTATTGTATTGATTAATGTTATAAACTTTATCTTAATAAACTAATGTTATTTCATAACTTATCTTATTTACTTAAGTAGAGCTAATCAACCTCTACAATACCAAAAAATATACTATAATTATAACTCAAAATAATTATTTTTTATAATAATTAAAATTTAAAATATATTTTTTGTATTTCTAATATTGAATATTAATATCTAAAGAACCTTTAGAATTTAATTCATTTCGTTGTGCTTCTAATCGTCGTAAATTTTGTGTTTTGTCGGCAGTTACCATCTTTTAAATGAGAAAATCATTATAACTAATAGTGATAATATTTACTAATAATAAATAAGATAAATAATTATTTTATTAAAAAATACAATACCTGCAAATCTTCAATTTTGTTGACATAATATTGCCGGATTCCATCGGATGATTGTTCTTTAGTTTTATCCACAATTATTGGTTTGATAGTCTTTTAGGTTAAATATTATAAATACAAATATTTAAAGAATTATCATTGCAAAAATAAGTAAGATTAAAATTTAGATATTTAACATTATAATTAATATTTTGTTAAATATCTTTAAAATGGTGTTTAAATTATATTTAAAACAACTAAGATTCGTATATATATCATAATCTATGAATAACATAATATTAATACTTTCTTATTAACATATTAGGTAGTTACTGGCTTATTTACTTAGTGTTTAACTATCTCAATTTGTAACAATTATTTGAAATTCATACTTTAAATTTAGTAAATTATATAATATATTATATTTTTTATTATAATTATTATGACATTATAATACACTTTGAAGCATATTTCAATTAAATACAAAATACGTGTAATTATATATACATATGTAAATAGATTATAATTAAATTAATTATTTTAATGAAAATTTCATATAATAAAAACTCTTAAATAACATAGTTATTGTTATTTTAATTATAAGAATGAAAAGTAATATATTTTATTAAATTACAAAATAAATTGAGAATACATTCTGAACTACTACACATCGTATTAAAATAAAAACATTAATTAAAATAGTAAAATAATAAAGTATTACGATTATTATTAAAATGTAGTGATTGTATGAACCTGAATTTTAATACCAGCAGACATATTTGCTGTATCACTTATATTTACACTAACTGTGGATGTTTACTTAATATAAATATGCAAACAAAATAATAATAGTCAATAGTGAATATCTATAGATATATTTAATTTAATTATTTTAAAAAATTATATTTAATAAATATATAACATATTTATTTCAATGCTATATTATTTATCTAGATATAGAACATAATTAGTAATACCCTATTATTAATTAAATAATACTTAAGACACAACTCAATAAGTAGACATTTAAGATATATAATAAATATATTTAAACAATATAATAAAAAGTATGATAAATAATAATACAACAAATAAGAAAGATACTAATATAAAATAAAATTCGTATGCATAATTATCTATTAGTATTAAATTATTATAATATATAAGTATTAATGTATTATTTAATTTACTTATACAATATATTTAGGTTGTGTTTGAACCCATGTGTTTTGATATTTTAGTATATTCTAGTTATAGTAATCAAAAACTAAATTTCTATCAATATATTATTTTATCTTGTAGTGATTGATTATTTAATAACATAAATTAAGTGATTTTATTATTATATATTTGTATATAGTGCATACTACAAATATACTTTATTTACTTATGATTTAACGAAAATACGATTTAAAAAAATATAACACTTTTATTATTAGGTAGGTTATTGAGTTGTCAGTTCTTTTGATACATTGTCAGTTCCTCTAAACTTGTAGAACAGTTTTTTAATCATTTCAAACCATTTTGATATGCGGTTTCTTATTTATTTGTGTATAGATCATTTATTATTTATATATCTAAGAAACTATATTATTGTTTATTTTGTCACATAAATAATATTATATTATCAAGTATTGATATGAGGTGGAAATATATATTATGTTATAAACTATCTGATGTGAATTTACAAAATTAATAAAAAGAAATTCTGTTATGTTACTATAGTAAATTCATTTATATATGAATGGGCATTCTCAATTTGTAAATTAATACAATTACCGAGTAAGGTTAATATTCTTTATTTATAAATCTAAGAATTCAGATTCTTAATACGTGTGAAATATACTAACACATTTTTTAATGATTAATATAATCTTTATAATAACTATTATATCTTACCTTCTTTACAATAATAAATTTAATTTGAATAAATTTCCTTATAAATAAATTAATTAAATCTTTGAGGATTCTCTAGTATCGGATTAAGGTTATAAAAATCGTATGTCGCATCCAAAGCTATATATCAATATGAAAATATATAACAAATTGATACAAATATAATACTAGGTTAGATTATCTGACAGTATTATCCGTGCTTTAACTTTAAGAACACGTATAAAGATGCCTATTATTAAATATTACTTATGATAATCTTTTATGTTATAAAAGATTACTTAAGGTAATATTGGTATTATAAAAAATTACTTAGGTAATATAGCTATTTTTAAAAATTACCTACAGAAATCAAGCTATTAGTAAAAATTAATTATGGTAAGCTTAATCTTGGTTGTTCTCAAAGATTACTAAATGTAATCTTTGATGTTATAATGATTATTTAAGGGCACGGGCGCCGTTAATGAAATATTTAATAAAAAATTACTAAGTAGTTATTATAAAAGTTACTTTAGCTAATCTTGGTTTGTATTGATAAATTGATTATCAATATAATAATAACAACTAATGTTATTTGTTATCAACCAAATTGATTTGTACAACAATTTTTAAGTAATGACGTCAAACACTTATAACATATATAATACTAGTAGTATGATAATTAAACGGCAGGAAATTATGTTATAAAAATAAATTTATCTAGATTAAAATTAATATAGTAGAATAGAATCACGCAAATCTATAATATAAAGAAGAATTGTATTGCAATATCTAAATTACCATGAACATTTTATAGTTAGATATTTATATATGTGGTTAAACATGATCAAAAGTACAATTCACCTAAATCCAAAATATATTCATTGTTTATTTATTAACACTGTGTACTTTTACAGAAGATCAATCTCTTATAATCATTGTTGATTCAATATATGTAATTCATTTTGTAATTTATATAAAGTCTATTAAAGTTAAAAATCATAATTCAAGAGGTTTACTGTTTATACATTTGATAACTGCTGAAGGAAGTATTTATATTTATCAAAGTTTATGAAAATACATTTTTATTATTAAAAATAATTGAGACATTTAAAAACTGTACTTATTTTTCAATTAAAAACATATTATATAGTTGCCGTTTTTTTGAATCCACAAATTTTGGAATAAAATTAACTTTTACAATTTCATTAAATCCTTCTGAGATTTTTGGCTCCACAAAGTTTTTTCTGTAAAATAGTAATTTTTTAATATTTTTAATCCAAAATATCATTAAATTAATACGATTACAAATGTAATAATATAAAAGGTAAATATAACTTACATTTAAATGGAATTATTAAACTAAAATTCTCACAAAATAAATTTTGATTTATAGGAGGCTATTATTAAATCTACATGTAAGGTGTGTGTGAGATAGGAAATCTACATGTGAGGAGTGGATGTAATAGGAAATCTACATGTGAGGAGTGGATGTAATAGGAAATCTACATGTAAGGTGTGAAATTTATAAGAAATCTATAGATTAGGAGTGGATGAGGGTGTGAAAGTTATTTTCTGGTAGGTGAGTTAATTTTAAAGACCTTCGAGTTACTTAATACTCTATATATAGATAACATGATATAAACCTGTAAGAATACATCAACATTATATTGATATAAACATGATTTTCCTTTGTAATAACTCGGAACTGAAATATAAAGTAATATATTATTATCTAGTTAATATAGAATTATAATATAATTATTTCATAATAATATATTTTGTTATAATTATTATTAAGTAATAGCTGAAATAGCTTTATAGGGATGCTTTATAGGGATGTGGAAATGCCAATTTAATAATATCAAAAGTTATAAAATTCTTTGTAATTGAGTTACCAAAGATTAAGGGAAATATAAATTAATAAAATTTAAATCACTTTTAAATACATTTATATCATTTATATATTATATAATTATATATATATATTTATATATTATATAATTATATAAAAGAAATCAATAAATATAGGATATTATTGTTTAATATAGTTCCTATTATGTGATTTTATTAATAAACGGATTGTATAATATGAATCAGGTATTTACGGCAACCTTTTCATTGTGTTGAGCGTGATTGAAAGTGGTTTTTAATAGAAAACACCGGCACATGATGTTCTTTTCTTTCGCGACGTCGATGTATCTGTGAAATTGTTTAAAATCGAAACGAAGCAAAAGAAATGCCGAGATGATGGAATGAACGCGAGGCGGGTAAGAGAGCGTCGCAGTAGATTGACCTTGACTTTTGGATCGTAACCTCTTCCTGGACACGAGGTCTCCGCTTGTGTTGTCGATACAAACGCTGCAACCCCTCTGTAACGCTTCCTTGCAGTAGGAAACGCACTTCTGCCAAGTCTTCAGCATATCCTACGGCGGATCGCACATAATCATTATAAAGTAGCATTTTCATTATAAAGTAGCATTTTCACCCTGTCCACAGGACATAGAAAGAAATCGTAGATTTACAACTTTATGAAAAATTCATTAAATTCAACGACAAATTATTTAATTTAAATATAAATAATGACCAATTTGCGAAATAAAATAAATTAGAAATAATTATGAATAGAATTTAACAAACCCTAGACACTAAAACATAATTCTTTTCTTTCAAGTAGTTATTATAAAATGAGCTTTTCCCGGCTGTTAACAACAACAAAAATTTATATGTTACTACTGTACACAAAGAACATAAGAATTCATTATTGAGGACGTAAATAACAATATTTCACAAACATGATTGTATCCCGACAAGTATGAGTATTTCTTTAATGGCGGGAACCAGAACAGCACTTGAAGGTTCCAACAGACTCAATGATAAATTTATTTGTTTCTAAATATAGATTTTATATGAATCTAATAGATATGTATATGTAAATATATATACTAATCTATTAAAATATTAATATCATGATATGATAATAATTTGCTATTAAATACACTATATATTAATATTACATGATACGGTATTTTTTATTATTTCCAATTAGGACATATCGCAAGGAGGAGATATAAGAGAGCCAATCGAGATATTACTCTAGAATTCAAATTTCATAATTTAATTTAAAAAATAGTTAATACAGAAAGAACACATTTCAATTGACTTCCTACAGGAGTGTAAAGCTTGAAGTAGTATGAAATAGTTATATAGGAATACAAATAACCGGGTCGAATTCGGGAAGCTTATATCTGGCAACTGGTTTCTTGAGGAAGTATTCTTCCGGAGTATAGAAATCGATTCCGACATTCAACGCAAACTACGTAGGATATTTGTGATAGACAATACAGACCGCCGGCGACTAAACAACTAACTAGTCTGTCCGAACAAGAGAAATCTTTTTTGCAACCAGGGTAATAATCTTTAATACGGCCTGCAGCATCTGCGAAATTTAAATAATCGTTATTTTTCTAAACTTTTTAAAAAATTGTTTCATAAAATATTAAATTTCATAAAAATTGAAAGTCTCACATTTAAAGTTTAAACGTAGAAGAGATCTAAAGTCAATAATATGCTATATGCTAATAGGCATATGCTAATAGGCTACGTATTGGATTACTCGTAGCAACAGACCTCCGCAGTAGAAAGAAAGGGTGGCATCGAGATCAGGATGGTAGTCAATAAAGTAGTTCCAGACGCCGGGGGCCGGTTTACGGTAGATGTCCCTAACCGTTGACGCCATCACCTACAGAACATTGAGATGTCGGTGTGTATAAGTGGCAATATGTCTATATGATATTCTCCATTAGTTGATAACTCTATCTACAACATGCAAACGTGTAGAAATGAAAATCTAGAATGAGGTTTGGCATAAAATGTAAACAATGTTTGACAAAATATGACATGAAAGATCTTAGTCATGAATTTAGTTTAGCTATGAAAGTTGGTCGGGAATCTCTTCTAAAAATAGTTATTAAGATTAAATCATTATTTAACGATATCCAGGAAATGAATTAATATAATATTATGTTCTCATTAACTTGTATCGGTAGATTTATCAGTTTAACGATATTTTCGGCTTTGAATTGGAATTCTTTGGCAGTTAAGTGACCAGTAGTGATGCCAAGCTACAAAGATTGAAATCATTCACAATTATTATGACATTTCTCTACGATTATCCTTAAGACCCCTAAAAATGTACATATTCAAAATCTTTGTAAAATAATTTAAACCTGATTAGTTATAAACAAAATCATGAAACCATCATCATGAAGTGCTTTTAACTTCTTAGGAATATCATTATAAAGCAACCTGTATTATACAAGGTTAAGAGAGAAATATATAAATAAGTAAATGTCCTATATAAATAGTTAGCAGGTTAACATATAAATACAAATAGAATATTAACTTCCAATCATTATTATCAACTGGGAATTTCTTTCCTGATTTTGTATTAATTATTGTATAATCAATATCAAACGCTGCCACCTATTGATAAAATGGTTATGTAAAAATATCATTAAAATAAATACTTATTTATTTCTTAAAATAAAAGCATCATATAAATAAATTTACCTTTTGTGTATGTATGTATCCAGAGGGCACATAATGCAACAAAGTTTCATGTTTTATCCACCCACGATGTAAAGGGTTATACAAAAATTTCTTTTTAAATTGTGGAGCAGATGTTACTTCAAGGTCGAAGTGTTTTCAATGTAATAATGATGTTTTAAGAGTTATAGAAAATAAGAAATTATAATGATCAATCCATGTATTATATATATTTATATTCATATAATTATTCATATATATGTATTGTAACAGAAATATATTTTTATACCATTATCAAGTTTTCTTTTTTTAGAATGTTCTACATCGGTATTTAATTTTTTTTTTATACTTCGACTAGTACTTGGATAAACTTCATCTATAAACTTTATTATAAATGTATGATCCTTAAGAGTTAATCTCAAACGTAATTCCCCATTTTTACAAGCTGGAACACTTATTTCTCCTTAAGTATTAAATACAAAATTAATATATTTAAAAAATAAATTAATAATTCATATTAATATTAATACTTCTGTATCCAAAATTTAATTAGTATTATTGTAGTAAACCGATAAAAACATAAATAAACTAAGAAATTTTGAATTAAATTTATTTATTTTCTAAAAACCTGTCCTTTTAGAAACAACATGGTTACCCAATAAACAATTTACTTTTCCTAATAAAATTGCAGATATTGTTCTAAATTTATAATTTGCTGTCAATTGTACTGTTGAATACCATAAATAGTTATTTATTAAACCAAAATAGTAATATATATATATATTTATTAAATATTTTTCTATAAATTAATCAATAAATATTATAAATGTAAACTCATAATATCCAATTCAAATAAAAACTAAATAAATATAATATAAAATGTAAATAGTTGATATAGCAATTGCTATATAAATTAATAGACTAATACAACTATGATACCTTGTTCTTTAGAAATATTTGTAGACTCCTTAGTTGATATATCTTTTTGTCCTAAAATAACAGGGCAAAGATTTTCGAGTGTCCTTGAATTTCCATCACATCCAGTTAATGTACAATTAGCAGCCATTGTATTATGCAATCAATTGTATAGGATGTTACCTATCGAATACAATATTAATAATATATCTTTATGCAATTTGTAAAATATAAAAATGTTATTATAATAAATATAATTTAATTAATTGATTTTTAATAATTATATTTTTAATATTCTTAAGTTTCATTGCGACTTTATTGTGCCCAAAAAGGTAAATACAAAAAGATAACATTTTATTATCTATACAAAATAGGTCATAAATATTGACTAATATAAATTTAGAATTATAAAATCATAATTATTTTATAATGGTTTCATTAATGATCATTGTTAACTTAATATATAGAAAAAGATATAAATAGAAATATATTTATATTACAATTTGGATTTAAGATTTATGATGTTTCATTTTTATTAATTTTCTAAAAGTTTTTCTAAACACATCAAAAACTTTGAATTTCAGTGGAAATATGATAGTTCGAAAATTCTATAATCAACTTTAACCCCAAACAATAATAAATACATTTGTATGATTTATATCTGGGGATATTCCATATTATGATTTATAATTATGAATGTTTTTAAATATTAAAATTACCTATATGGAGTGTACAATTGCAATTACTCATTACAAAACTATCTAAACATAACATTTTAAAAGGAAGGTACTTTTAAATATATTGTATCCTTATCAAAAATGCAAATGCTGTATATGAGCAGACCGCTATTTTAAAATCTTTAAAATCTATATTTTTAGAATCATACAATAAATGGATTGCTTTCTAACAATTTATTATTCCAGATAGAAAATTATTACCAATTTAGATATTACAACTTCCTTAATCATATTATTATTGAAAATTTTACATTCTGAATAAAACTTCTATTAGTTCTTTGATTACCATGTAAAAAATCAAATGTTTTAATTAAATTTCATTGTCAATTCCGTGGAATCAAATATTGAGCGGTAATTCATCAAATCATCATAGATTATAAAATAATTATTTGTTTTGATAAAGTATGAAGTATGGCGAGTTCAAATTATGCAGCATATTTTCAGATTACTCCCAATCTAATTCAGTGAAATAAACCACACCTATTTTATGAATAATTTAAATACATACAAACTTTATTAATGCATGTGTATTATATTATATTTATAACATATGCATATATAGTGAAAGCCATTTGCTATATTGATATGCATATGTATTTAATTTATATATGTTATATATACCTATATAACATATATATATAACTATATATATATAGTTATATATATTTAAGTTAGTTATTTTATATATATACTTATATAAACTATATATAACTATATATAACTATATATATATAACTATATATATATATATATATATATATATATATATATATATATGTATATATATATATATATATATAAATATAAATAACTATACATATAGTTATATATAACGTATATAAAACATATATCTATCACGTATATTCCAATATTTTACAATTATTACAGAAAAGCAATTATAAATATCATATTATAAATGTAATTATTTTTAATTTTAATTTTTTATTTTAATAATATTAATTTTATTTTATAAAAAATTCTTTAGAAATAAATCACTGCGTTATTATATATTATAGACATTATAAATGTCAGTCATTTTCAATACACATATTTAGAATTGTTATCGCACACAACTCTCGCATAAATTGAATTAGCCGTATAACAGACTCGATGAATTTGTTTTATCGATAACTTACATAGAAATTATTTGAATGTATATAGAAATTTTAAAATGTGTATTCTATTAAATAGGTATTGGCTAGATATGCGGTGTGATAATTTGTTTACATATAATATATTTAATAAAGTTTGCAATTTGCATGTCTTTGAGGTTCACATATGGTTGATTTATTATATGTATAGATATTATTAGAAATCTATGATCTCGATATTGCTTTTCTTTGTTACTCGCAGATATTTCCAAATATATTGTTATATGCATCTTAAAATTTGAATATGTACTATTATAATATACTAAAATTATAAAACTGGTAATTTATTCTGGTAGAGAAGCTAGATTTTCAGATAAGAAGGATTTACCTTCAACATTGTTAATGAGTTGTTGCGTGATGATCAGTGTAAGCGTATACACTGATAATTACTATACATCTCTTAAATTGGCCAAGTATCTTCTTTCCTGTCAGACTAATCTAGTCGGAACTATCAGAAAGACGTCCGGAAGATGTCCTCGTATCAATACCATTCATATCGGTTACTGTGAAAATATCAAATTGGCGATGATTATATTTTTGTCTATCGATGGGTTGACAAAAGGGATATACTCTCTTTCAGCTGTCACTGCTGGAAATGACGTTGATGTACCAGTTAGTAGATTTAATACGACAATTAGAAAAATAAACCCGGCGATGCTACTGGACTACAGAAAATATATAAGCAATGAGCTATTATAATATCAGAAGCAAATATAGGAAATATTTTAAGTATATTCTATATAGAATATTTAATATATGCATTATTAATTCCTACATTTTATTTTAAAACAATAATACATATATCAATCTCTGATACACCTTGATTGATTTTAAAGACTCCCTCTTTTTTCCTCGGACAGATATTTAAAAAGACAACGTATCCCACTACTAATCTTTCCCATAAACAAATTAAATCTATTAATTCACGTGTATGTGCTAGTAAATGTAGTAACTTAAAAATCCGCATACTGGTAAATTTGTTCGTACTACGTTTATGCGTGATGTAATGTATTATAATTCATTATTGATATGATTGTATTACAAAATATGAGGTATATTAATTATTATTATATTCGATTAACTCTTAAAATAAACTAGAATTAAAAAGAATATTTAAAATTATGTTAATTTTATAACTCATTTAAACTACATTAAATTACATTCTATATAAAATAAACTTGTTTATATGTCAAAATGAATATTTAGGTGGGAAAATAAAATTTTAAAACTGGTCCTGATTATGCATTTATAATAATCAGATTAAAATAAATTTTAAATGTAAAATAATAAAAAGATTATTTACATATTTAAACCCAATAGTTTGAACTGAATTGTTGGTATGTTATATATCATTATATTATAGAACACATAATTTCTATAATAACAAAATTCCAAATTAACAAATAATTATTATTCTTAAAATTTTACATTATATTGCATACATAATTATAATTTGTAAATAAATAGCATATTAAAATTAAAATTTAATATATCTTCATATATAAATTTTAATATTATACTATCTCGAAAGATAATTTATAATATAATATAGATGGTTTTATTATCAATGAAATGTATATAGAATGTATTTTATGAAAATGAACATATAACAATGTAAAAACATAATTTATAAACAATATCAAATTTCATAAAATCACGAAATATTGTTGTCAATTCTAGTTGATAAAAAATATCCGTTATAATGTAAAGGGTTAATTTAGATTGTATATATATTCAATTGATATCATTATATTAGATTATTACACGCACTTATTTCAAAATATATACCATAAAGATACTAAAAGAAATATTAATATTTTAGACAAATAAGCATTTCTCCATATTATTTTATTTTTAACATTGCTATTTAATATAAAAATAATATGGGGTAAATGCATAATTGTTTACGAAATTAAAATGTTTCATGCTATCGTATATAACATATAGAGTAATGCGTCATTACTAATGACCAAGTCAAATAAAGTTCAAGGCGCTTGCTACAATTTTAGCAAATCTGTCGGCTAATTTCAATCCGATCCATGTATTTATTTTATATTCACATTCGAATATATCGGTATAGTGCATATAATAACATTAGTATATATTATTTAAATAATAATATGTATTCATAATCAATGATAAATACTCGGATAAATAGTAGTATTGTATTTATCTATTAAATACAAACTAGTTAATATATTAATACTATTAAAAAGTAAATAAATTATTTATAATATAGTTTAGATACCTATATTTAAAAATCAACCATATATGAATAATCAAAATCCCAAATTAACTTAATTAGGTAATATTGGCTAATACTATCAATATATAATATTAAATTATTGTATTTATTATTTATACTTCAGGTTCAAATAAATGATTAGTTTTATATATAAATCATAATTAAATAAGGTTATATATTATGAAACTGTATATTTATTTTAGTACTATCAACGGATATTTTTCATATATATTCCATAAAGTTATATGAACAATTTTAACATCATAAACAAATATGCATTTTTCTTATATTATGTTTCTAATGCTAAAATATATAATAAAACGGGGGAATAAATAAACTATTTATTTGTTAACAATATTAAAATTTGTCATACTCTCTATATAGAAATATATGCGTGTAACAAATAAAAGCTATATTGAGGTCAATTCAACGTCTATACAATTTAGATCAACAATATATTTAGAAATCTGAGTATAATAAATAATAGCTAGATCGAGATCAATATCTATAAAATAAAAATCAACCATATATGAACCACAAAGACATGAAAATTGCACAATTATTAAATATATTATATGTAAACAAATTGACACAGTTAACAGCCTATCTAACATTACATAGATATAAGTTAAATTCTTACAAAGATCATCTGCTCTTGTCTTTATCTTGCTTTGTAGATATATTTATTATATATTAATCTATAATGTTATATCTAATATTACCTGTTAAAATATAATATTGGGTTATATTCACAATCAATATTATTATTAATAGTATTAAGTTTTTTGATATTATAACACTGAATTTATTACAATTTTAATTGTAAAATTATACAATCCTTACCTACAATATACCATAATGTACTTAATAATTAATGTGAAACGAAACTAACCATATATCCGAGATTAATCTTGGCATATATGATATAAGATTTAGTGATTTATTATTTATTATATAGAATTTTATTATTTATTTATTTATAGATTTTAAATTGTTCTTGAAAAATTATAACTCTATATTTTTAGTTGGTGTATATTGAATATCTTTGTACTTTTTTTAAAATTTTAAAAATATATTTTACAATATTATTTTATGTGTATAAAGATATAATTATGTCTAAAAAATATAAAGATGTATGCATGTCGCATACTGGATATGAAGATGCTATTAAACGTGCATCTATGAAATATAATTTAGATGGGTCTGAATCACACGTAGAAATAGAAAAAGATGGAATTAATTTGATTAATTTTAAGTTGTCAATAAATTATTCAAATTTTGATTCAAACTTTATAGAGAGAGATAAGCGTTACCATGATCATTCGTTTAATTGGAAAATTCATCAAAAAATTCTCGATAAAATATTTTTCAATGAGGATTCTTTTATAATAAGAGCTTCTGAAGAATATGAAGATTTCTGGAAATTTAGTGAGAATTATTTCAGATTTCAGAAAAACAGACTTAACAAAAAAAAGTTTATTATTATATTATATATTCAAATAATAATTATAACAAATATTATATAAACTGTCATTTATAATAAATATGAATAACATATAATAGTTTTAATAGTTTTAATTGGCAATTCACTTGTAATCATCATGTAAATTAATATTGATATTTTAATTTATAGAATATTATAATAATTTCATTTTATTAATTTATTTGTAATTTGTATTATTTTTATTTATTATTTCACATAAACTTTAATAATCAATTAACAATACTAATACTATTAAAAATGTACTTGATATAAATGGTGTATTTTTTGTTTATCCTATCGGTTAACTTGTTTTTCAACTAATTTATAAGTTGTTATAAAAAACTTTAAATTCTTAATTATTAAATATCTATTTTCACTAAATTGTATATTATTTTTTTCACAAAATCCCTAATTTATGAAACAGTAAATTGTAGATTGTTCTTTATGTAGCGACTACTATTTAGTCCAAGAGTTTCCTTAGGTAACTTGAGTTAACTGTTATGTATTGATGACATAAGAAAATATATATAGTACAAGGATTCTGGATAGGGAGTATATCTAGATCGGATTTCTACTCTGCATTACCATATCACTAATAATCTTATACCATTTGCAAATATTTGGAATGAAATATAACACTAGATAGGTTTAAATCATACTCAAAAGACTAGATCATTAATTATAAATAATTGATTTTCTATGCCTAATCATATATTACACGTTATTCCTTGACAATCTATCTTGATACTTTTACCATTAGTAAATATACATCCATTTATATATAACCACTTACTGGAAAACCTAATAAATCAATAAACATAAACTACAATATTTATTCTGATAGAACTCAATATTGCTCTGCCCTTTGATGAATTAATAAATTGAAACAACTAGATTCAAATAATACATCTGAGAATAATATTAAAAGTATAAACATCGTATAATATATATTTATATATAGTATAAATATTAATTAGCAACAAGACTATAAATAAATATATCTAAATGAATATATGAAAGATTTCTAATGAAAATGTGAATAATCTACAAAATACTAATTCACTTAGTTAATTTATATTTTTCTTGTCTATTATATATTTATGATATATTGTATATAATATGATATATTGTATATAATATAATAACAGTAATAGAATCTAGTATTTTATACTTAAAATTTATATAAATTATAACGAGTAAAATTATTATTTTTATTAAAAAAAATGTTGTATATTAAATAATAGCTCGTGTTAAATATGAAAGTTTGAATATTCTATATTTTGTATTTAATAAATATAATATTAAAATATGATAATGATTAAAACAGTGATTAACCGGGAATATTGATACTTTCATTACACATTTATATTTGTATAAATAGGTTTCATATATATAAATAATTTATGATAGATTAGATTCTCATCTATATTAAAAATATAAATTATATATATAAAATATTTAAATTTACTATAAACCTTTGATCTAATCGTGGTCTTACATTATGCTCGCAGTTCGAAATCAGATTGTTTGGATCGAACGCATCGCATCTCTCAGCGAATACGAATTACCGAATTGGGACTCAAGGCTTACGAAAGGTACTGCGATGGGAAGACATTGAAACAACATGATCGCCAACTCACCCTGTTCAGACTCACTCAATTTCAGAGGATCCAACTCTACTACGTAGATTTCTCGCAAAAACAAAAACTAACTAAGCTTATTAAGGTATGCAATAATTCATGTAGTAATTATTTTTATTACTATTACATTTATTACTATTACATAGGAAATGAATTAATATTATTCTGGTATTATTATTTTTTAATTATTAATAATTTTAGATTGATTTTTTATTTTTTAATATAAATAGAGATTATTTGTAATAAACCATTTGGTTAATTTACTTTTAAAATAAATGTTAACAACGATTATTCAAAACTACGTAATAATGGGATTCCATTAGGAGGTTATAAATATAGCCGAACATTATTTATAGATTCAAAAAGATAAGAAGGAATTACCGATATATCAATATAAAGAGGAGATTGTACAATTGCTAAATGACAATAGCGTTATCGTCGTGGCTGGCGATACCGGATGTGGAAAGTCAACCCAGGTTCTCGTCGCTATTAGTTACGGCGATCGCTCGCTAGGGAATATTATATTAATAATATAGGGAATCTATATTAGCAATCGAATTCGTTCCATAAGGTTCCGCAGTACCTACTCGAGTCTGGGTATACGAAGATCGCGTGCACTCAACCGCGACGGATTGCTGCCATATCTCTCGCTAAAAGAGTTGGATACGAGACGCTAAATGAATATGGGTCGGAAGTAGCATTTCAGGTTTAATATTTGTTTATGTTTTTATTTATTCTATAATCTATATTTGTTAATTAGTAATTCATGTTTTTTAGGTGAGATTTAAGAGAACAAAAACCATGAAAACCAAGATTTTATTTCTAACCGAAGGTTACATTTATTTTACCCTCACACTTTTTTTGTTGTAATTTTCTTAAAATAATTAATATAATTGAAAAAATCACATTCTTCTAAACGTAACATTTGAACGGTTGGAAATAATTTGATGCACGTGGCACTATATTTATATTTAACCGCATTTGATTTCCATTTTAGGTTTACTCCTCAAACAGTTAAGTTCCGATCAGACTCTTTCGATGTATGATGTAATAGTTATAGATGAAGTACACGAACGCCATATCCACGTTAGAGTTACGCTCGTGTCAGACATGCGCAGTTCCGATATCAATTAAGCCTTCGCGTACTAACTTCACTGTGTACATATTGAATGCACATTAATAACGTGGTTAGACGGATTATCTGCTCGGCATTTTGAAATGTTTGCTGATGCAAAGGAAAACTGTGAAACTCGTGCTGATGTCTGCAACAATAAACTTTGAGTTGTTTTCGAGATATTTTGATAATGCGGTGATTCTGAAAATTCCGGGAAGACAGGTTTTTGTAAAGTTAACGTACTCATAATTCTTTTTCGTAGGTATACTTTTTAAATAATACTTATTGTTCAATATAGCGAAATAATAAATTTAGTTTTTAATCATTTAATTTTTTAATATTTTTTATTTTTAATATTTTTTATTTGTAAGGTGATTTTCTAAAATATATAATATTGACTCTATGGAAATGTATAAGTTAATTTTATACGATAAAAATAATAAATTATATATATATATATATTAAATATATAAAATAGACAAATATAAAGAAAATATATATATAGTTTACATATCAAGGTATATAGTATCTAGCTTTTGTGATTTAGCGTACGCCATTTTTTTACAGTATCCGATTACATTAAACTATTGTCCGATCAACAAAGACACATCTTTATCCTCGAAATCATCCCGACTCGATCCCACTCCCTATATTCGACTTCTTGAACTAATCGACCATAAGTATCCCTCAAACGAACGCGGGGATGTGCTCATCTTCCTCAGCGGTTAGCATCCAAACCCCGGTCACGTAACCCCGTCACCGGGGGTTTGGGATTGCGGCTTGCCCTATACGATTAATAGCGTTAATAAGCCGTACTTGTTTTGAATGTTGTTTGTTAATTACTACGGATACACGGAAAAGATTCTCAATTGTCAATATGCGCTCGCATTTACTAAAGTTATGTTTTGTATTGCGTTGAACAAATATTATTACATAATATATACTAAATGTTCTTATTACCCGAACTGTTTTCCTCGATGAAGTTAATATGTAAATATAGGTCATTACTTTTTAATATTAAGAAATATTTCATAAATCAACTCCATCGGATCTCATATTTCACTTTATATATCTTATCATTGGATAGACTTTTTCTTGACAGACTTTTCATTTCATAGCTAACATCACTAAGTAGATATTTTCGCTAGATAGACCTTTACACCGGAAAGAGCTTTCATCGGATAGATCTGCCGCCAGATATCCTTTTTCTCTACGTACCTGTACGTCAGGTAATCGGCCAGTTCGCACTTTGTACTTTCAATCGCTCTTCGTTCAGGTACCACCGAGATTCAAAACATCGAAGACGCAGCGAGGCTGTACGCGGATAAGACGAAGGCGTGGATTATTTTGCCCCTACACAGCACGCTTTCCATACAGGAACAGGAAAAGGTCCCAAACCCAAACCAAACGATGTTATATGTATTTATTCGATAGCATAATAATTTATATTTATATTACATATTTAATTATTATTATTAATTACTATTATAATATTATTACTATTAGTAAGTTATGTAAGTCGGTAAATTCATTGTACAGTAGAATTACTTCCAATTGTCGTCGATGAAATGGTGGTTCTTTAACGTTTTACAGGTGTTCGACATATCGCCTCCTGGTGTGAGGAAGTGTATTCTGGCCACAAATATCGCTGAAACGTCGATTACCGTCGATGGAATTAGATTCGTCATCGACTCTGGGAAGGTGAAAGGTCATTCATATGTAAATCAGTTTGCACATTATAGATCTTTCTTTTAAATTGATTAATGTTCCTTTTTTAGACTTTTTTAATAATATATTTAATTATATTTACTTACTGATTATATGGTAAAGACTCATTTAGGCGTGGTCGACATTTGGTTTAAAAATGATAACAAAGGATAAATTGTAATGAGGAACGGAAGTTCACACAAATAGATAAATTCAGAATGACCTCTTAGATACAGTTGTACTGTATTAATCAAATGGGTTTTTCTTATAAGATAGTTAAGATATAGGTAAGTTAGGTAGGTAGGTAAGATGTAAGGTAGTTAAGATAAAGGCATTAATATAAACAAAGTCTCATACACAATCTAATGCTATCCTCGCTGTAACACAGCGATAACACAGTATTTACATTCGAGTTTATAGAACCTCTAGTCTCCTCAACTATTTGAATAGTTCAATTGGTTATTTAGCAAATAGTAAGTCATGTTGTATAATACTTATGTCAACATATAATACTTATGTCAACATATAATACTTATGTCAACATATAATACTTATGTCAACATATAATACTTATGTCAACATATAATACTTATGTCGACATATAATACTTATGTCGACATATAATACTTATGTCAACATATAATACTTATGTCAAAATATAATACTTATATCAACATTTAATAATTATGTCAACATTTAATAATTCTGTCAACATATAATACTTATGTCAACATATAATACTTATGTCAACATATAATACATATGTCAACATATAATACTTATGTCAACATATAATACTTATGTCAACATATAATACTTATGTCAACATATAATACTTATGTCAACATATAATACTTATGTCAACATATAATACTTATGTCGACATATAATACTTATGTCGACATATAATACTTATGTCAACATATAATACTTATGTCAAAATATAATACTTATATCAACATTTAATAATTATGTCAACATTTAATAATTCTGTCAACATATAATACTTATGTCAACATATAATACTTATGTCAACATATAATACATATGTCAACATATAATACTTATGTCAAAATATAATACTTATATCAACATTTAATAATTATGTCAACATTTAATAATTATGTCAACGTATAATACTTATGTCAACATATAATACTTATGTCAACATATAATACATATGTCAACATATAATACTTATGTCAAAATATAATACTTATATCAACATTTAATAATTATGTCAACATTTAATAATTATGTCAACGTATAATATTTATGTCAACATATAATACTTATGTCAACATATAATACTTATGTCAACATATAATACTTATGTCAACATATAATATTTATGTCAACATATAATACTTATGTCAACATATAATACTTATGTCAACATATAATACTTATGTCAATATATAATACTTATGTCAACATATAATACTTATGTCAACATATAATACTTATGTCAACATATAATACTTATGTCAACATATAATACTTATGTCTACATATAATACTTATGTCAACATATAATATTTATGTCAACATATAATATTTATGTCAACATATAATACTTATGTCAACATATAATACTTATGTCAATATATAATACTTATGTCAACATATAATACTTATGTCAACATATAATACTTATGTCAACATATAATACTTATGTCAACATATAATATTTATGTCAACATATAATACTTATGTCAACATATAATACTTATGTCAACATATAATACTTATGTCAATATATAATACTTATGTCAACATATAATACTTATGTCAACATATAATACTTATGTCAACATATAATACTTATGTCAACATATAATACTTATGTCAACACATAATATTTATGTCAACATATAATATTTATGTCAACATATAATACTTATGTCAACATATAATACTTATGTCAACATATAATACTTATGTCAATATATAATACTTATGTCAACATATAATACTTATGTCAACATATAATACTTATGTCAACATATAATACTTATGTCAACATATAATATTTATGTCAACATATAATACTTATGTCAACATATAATACTTATGTCAACATATAATAATTATATCAACATATAATACTTATGTCAACATATAATAATTATGTCAACATATAATACTTATGTCAACATATAATACTTATGTCAACATATAATAATTATGTCAACATATACCACTAATGTAAAACCACCTTTTATTTCTTATGTTACCATGTAAAACTTATGTAAATTCTCCGTATAAAATGTAATCCTATGTATATATCTGCCAGTGTGAGAATTTACTTTATTTTGCATATATACTTTCCTGAAATAGTTTTACTTTATCTGCAAAAATATTGATAACAATTTATGGATATAAACTGTGAATCTGCTATGATATAGAACTGTATTTGTGCTTATTATTAAATAACCAACCAGTTATTATAATTAATATAAATATTAAAAAGGTATATAAAAAAATAATATTTTATAATTTAACATTGTCTAAATTCTTATTGTCAATTAAACATGGACCTTGATGAATACTGTTATAAATAATAGTATTAGTAATATGCTGTAATGTTACTGAATCCATTTCTACAACTGAACAAAAAATCTAATTTCTCGCGATGAAATTTAATATCAATTTAAAGTAAATTTCAAGTAAAAACATTGATTACTATGAAATTATGTAATTGATTATAAAAGTGTTCATCTATTTATTATTCTTAACTATTATAATAATGAATTTATATTTTTTAATTTGGTATCATTTCCTAAGATTTTAAGATCTTTATAAAGACTTTTTTTGCAGAAATGAGTTTTGACAGCGAATACCAGATTTCTAAACTAAAGGAATTTTGGATAAGCCAAGCGAGCAGTGAACAGAGAAAAGGACGTGCAGGCAGGACGGGTCCCGGTATTTGTTACAGACTCTACTCCCAGGTTTGGTTTAGTCTAATATTTACTCTTACAAGTACTCATAGTTTTATTATTATTAATTGGACTATAGTTATAACAAAATTTGATATCGTTTCATATAAAATTTTCTTATAATATTGTATCTATCAAAATAATATAGTTTATGGGTTCATCTTTATTTGTATCTAGCTAGAACCTACGTTATATTCCCATGTAGTTATTCAACTGCATAGTAGTTATTCCGTTCGCGACTCAAACACTCGCACTCGTTGACCTTTAACCTATCGTAGGACGATTACGACGAATTCGAGGCATTTACGACCCCGGAGATCCACCGAGTACCCCTGGACTCCCTTGTTTTGCAAATGATCTCCATGGGTCTAGCGGACCCGCGTAAGTTTCCCTACCTCGAAGCACCTAAAACCAACTCGATCGATAATTCCATCTGGTTAGAATTAATGGTAGCGACCCTTTAGTATTTCTTTTAACATTAGAACATTACTACTTGCTACTTAGATACTTGATATCTAAGTAAGTACGAGACAATTCCTATCTGTTACTACTTTCTCTGATTGTTCCTCACGTTTATTTCATAGTCTTCATTTCATTCAACTATTAACAATATTTCATAACTTCATATAAACAATACAAAATCTAAAACTAAATATAAATATGTAAATTTACAATTTCAAGTTACTTCCACTTTTTGCTAATTTAATTTCACCTTCGATATTAATTACGTCGACTTATTTTTCTAGTTACTTGGAGGATCAGGGGGCGATAACATCTACGACCTCCGGGGAGACGCTGGTGACCCGCTTGACCTCCATAGGTCGCATGCTGACCGCGCTGCCCGTCGATATCGTCGTTGGTAAGATGCTCGTACAATCGGCTTGTTTCCGTTGCTCTGAACCTGTGATCACAATCGCCGCCTGCCTCAGCATCAGAACACCCTTCGGTTAGCATTACAGCGGGAGGTACTAGGACTACTTTGGTCTGTAGACGTAAACCTCTTATCACAGGTACTCCCTTATCTTATCACAGGTACTCCCTTATATTATCACATGTAACTACTTTATCTTATCACATGTAACTCCTTTATCTTATCACGGGTATTCCATTATCTTATCACATGTAACTACTTTATCTTATCACATGTAACTCCTTTATCTTATCATATGTAACTACTTTATCTTATCACATGTAATTCCTTTATCTTATCACGGGTATTCCATTATCTTATCACATGTAACTCCTTTATCTTATCACATGTAACTCCTTTATCTTATCACATGTAACTCCTTTATCTTATCACATGTAACTACTTTATCTTATTACATGTAATTCCTTTATCTTATCACGGGTATTCCATTATCTTATCACATGTAACTCCTTTATCTTATCACATGTAACTACTTTATCTTATTACATGTAATTCCTTTATCTTATCACGGGTATTCCATTATCTTATCACATGTAACTCCTTTATCTTATCACATGTAACTACTTTATCTTATTACATGTAATTCCTTTATCTTATCACGGGTATTCCATTATCTTATCACATGTAACTACTTTATCTTATCACATGTAACTCCTTTATCTTATCATATGAAACTCCCTTATCTTATCACATGTAATTCCTTTATCACATATAACTCCTTTATCCTATCATATGTAACTCCCTTATATTATCATGGGTACTCCCTTATCTTATCACATGTAACTCCATTATCTTATCACATGTAACTCCATTAACTTATCACATGTAACTCCTTTATCTTATTATATGTAACTCCCTTATCTTATCACGGGTACTCCCTTATCTTATCACATGTAACTCCCTTATCTTATCACATGTAACTCCATTATCTTATCACATGTAACTCCATTAACTTATCACATGTAACTCCTTTATCTTATTATATGTAACTCCCTTATCTTATCACAGGTACTCCATTATCTTATCACAGGTACTCCATTATCTTATCACATGTAACTCCATTAACTTATCACATGTAACTCCTTTATCTTATTATATGTAACTCCCTTATCTTATCACGGGTATTCCATTAACTTATCACATGTAACTCCATTATCTTATCACAGGTACTCCATTATCTTATCACATGTAACTCCATTAACTTATCACATGTAACTCCTTTATCTTATTATATGTAACTCCCTTATCTTATCACGGGTATTCCATTAACTTATCACATGTAACTCCATTATCTTATCACATGTAATTCCTTTATCTTATCACGGGTATTCCATTATCTTATCACATGTAACTACTTTATCTTATCACATGTAACTCCTTTATCTTATCATATGAAACTCCCTTATCTTATCACATGTAATTCCTTTATCACATATAACTCCTTTATCTTATCATATGAAACTCCCTTATCTTATCACGGGTACTCTTTTATCTTATCACATGTAATTCTTTTATCACATATAACTCCTTTATCTTATCATATGAAACTCCCTTATCTTATCACGGGTACTCCCTTATCTTATCACATGTAACTCCTTTATCTTATCACACACAACTCCCTTATCTTATCGCAGGTAATGCCCAAAGGAATCCCGAGGCTTTGAGTGCACGTAAAGCTCTCGAGTCAAGTCACGGAGATCTCATCACGCTGTTCAATGCTTACAATGCATGGCTAGAGGTCAAGAGGGATTCCACCAGTGGTTAGTAGGGGTGGGATCGGAGTATTTATTGGATGGCAGAGGTGGGGCTTAAGTAGGGGAGTTGAGTAATAATCAGCTTTGTAATAGTACTGCTGAAAAATCAGCAAAGTTTTGAGAATGTGCAGACTCAAGTTTGGTAACGGATGTGATTTTGATGTTGAAAATGGAGTAGGCTTGGGATTACATATTAAGAAAGTATAGACATGTGACGGTATGAGGTTGGGATATGAGAAGCTGTAGGTTCCTTCATTCAGGTTCCACAAACAAGTGGTGTCAACGGAGGTTACTAGAACAATACAAACTTTACGAATGCGCCAAGTTGAGGAAACAATTTCAACAATTGCTCTGTGATCATGGATTGTCAGTTAGTGGCTGATATTCATAATTAGTCAATGCCAATATCATTTATTATAACTATAGTTATTTATTTTGTTAGTTCATTATTAAGTTAGTCAGTTATTTAAATTATTAATTAATTCAATATTTAATTTCTAATTTATTAAATCTATTTATGTTAAGGTTTGCATGTTCTGATTAGTTTTACTATAGTGATTATATTTACTCGGTGTTATTTCTTATTTTCTATAATATTTCTTAGTAAAAATTATTTAATTCTTACAATTTAAGCGATGAAAATTAATCATCGGAAAAATGATTTCATATTTATTACTATTTTTAATTTAGAATTGGTTTGTTATCACCAGCAGGAGGGAGAAGATTCTCAAGGTCACGACACTGCTCACGACAGGAAGTTACTTCATTCGCAGCGCAAACAATTAAACAAATTACGTCATCAGCAACGATTCACCGACCGAAAGCGAAAAGTTCATATCATGAAAATACCTCATTTTGAAATATCTAATTTTCTATTTCAATTCAATTCGAATCAAATAACTAAACTATGTTAATACTTGTAAGTTTATTTTGTATGTCCAGTTATCATTATTTACTTATTGAGAACGGTTTCTATTGTCGAGTAATTATTTATTAATAGAGTAATTGTTCATATTTGCAGGTTCTCAAACTTCAAGATAATTTAGAATATTCAACTGTTTTATCAGGAGACGAAGAAAAATCTGATAGCGAAGATGATCTTGAACAAGTTTGACATTTTCTAATCCTTTACAAATATTCTGTATTCTATTGCTGATCTCTTTAATTAGTTAATTAAGATTATTTAGGTAAGTTAAAGTCTTTTATTTTCAAATTTATGCTGAATAATCATCGTTGAATATTATTAATCATAGTCATTTAATGGTAATCCTGCATTTTCACAATTTTCACAATTTGCTTAACAAAAACCACGAATTAGACCATAACAGACTTGGAGTTTAGGCTGACCAACGATTTGAAGAGAATCGATGATTCTGCGGAATCCAGCTCTTACCAACTACACCTCATCAAATTTGTGGTTGCGAGTGGCCTCTTCCCGCAGGTTTGTGGATAGCGCGTCATTCTACATTGTGAGATACCACCAAAGATACTAATAAGTAAATACATATCATATCCGTATCTCACACATAGATTCCTAACCATAGACCAATGATTATTTTTTATAGCTATAGATTTCGTTATAAATTAGGATACTACATTTGGCTGTGAAAACTTATTATTTCAATCCGCTAACTAATTAACTAAAGGCGATGTTGAATACGTCAAAATCAACAAAATACTGATGTATTTATTAATTTAAGAATTTTCAAAATAGCATTTCTTAATTAATTAAGTAATTAGTAATTATGTTACCTTAGAACGGATGTCGCTAGTAATTGAGTAGGCTAGACCTGGATTAATATAACTTTCAGAAACTTTTATACTAAACTTTCCTATATGCCAATTATAATCGAAATAACACGCATTTTAGATAATTTAACGAATACTACCATCTTCTTTATGGCGTTATCAATTTCACTTAAAACTTCCGCCAGGTGGCTATAGCCGACGAACACAATGCCAACAAAGCAGATTCTGAACGCTTGTACCATACACGACGTAAAATGTTTCTACTTATGCACCCTTGTAGTGTTTTCTCAGAGAGACCCGAGTATCTTGTCGAGGCTTTGGACATGGCTATTAATAGCAATCAGGTCTGCAGGGGGTGAGGGAGTGGGGGAGGGAGGGGTGAGGGAGGGGTGAGTGAGGAAGGGAGTGAGGGAGGGGGTGAGGGAGTGAGGGAGGGAGTGGGTGATAGAGGGAATGGGTGAGGGAGGGGTGAGGGAGGGGGTGAGGGTGAGGGAGGGGTGAGGGGGGGGGTGAGGGAGGGGTGAGGGAGGGGGTGAGGGAGGGGTGAGGGAGTGTGTGAGGGAGGGGGTGAGGGAGGGAGAGATAGAAAGGTAGTGAGGAAGGGGTAGAGATGCAGGGGTAGTGAGGGAGGGGGTATGGGAGGGGTGAAGGATAGGGTGAGGGAGGGGGTTAATTGGGATGAAGTGGGGTTAGTGAGAGTAAGTCAATAATAAGCAACAAGGAAAATAAGAATACTAACTTCTCTACTTATCTTCTGTACAAATTTCAAATAAACATGTGCCATACCGTACTATCCAGACCACTAGATATCTAGCCGAGAGTTCACCCTACAGGTCAAGGGGGCTAAAGTGCACCGCGGACACACCGTTCTGTCCGGCCTACATCAGCTGATCACCTATGTGTCGTTGCTGGAAACCTCCAAACCCTACCTCGTGGGACTTATGAGAATACCTGCTTTACAGGTGACTTCAGGGGCAAAGTCACACCTCTAGACATTAATATAATAAATACTTCATTGAAATCCAATAATAAAAATGTGTATCATCGAATAATACTAGTATTATTTACATTGATATTAATATTATTATTAAATTAATATTAATATTAATATTAATTTTATGCTATTCTGAAGTTCTAGACATATCAGGATAACGATTTCTTTAATTCATTTTATATTTCCAGAGTTTCTATTTTTAGAAAAATATGTTTGAAATGTATGAATATGTTTTTTATTTAAAATTTATTTTCTTTGTAATCTGCCTCGATAGTCTTGTCTTTTATTTGCCTCATCGCTGGATACAAACGAAGATTGCACACGAATTGTAGCAGACCAATGGCTGGAGTTCTACATTCCCAATGCGGCGTTTGCCGTGCAAATTGTAGAAAAAGCGTTACGGTTTATTGCATTTTCGAGAATCATTAATTACATAATTTCTCTATATTTATAAATTCATTTATTTTAGAAATGACCTAATTTGGAATTTCAGACGATTTTCACATTTAATAAAATTATTATTTAGTAATTGTAAAAATAATGTTATGGTCAAGTTACGTAAATGTATAATATATTATTATAAACAATTTATTTACGCAAATTATTTATAATAATTTGTAGACTAGGGTTATCATTATTTGTAGACTTAGATATAACTGGAAAATGTTGCTTGAGATGAAATTATCAACAATGATTTCAAAGGAAGAAGATGAAGTTGTGGATCAGGAGAAAAGAGGGAAGGTTTATCTTATCTATATTTACTGTAATGATGTAATATACATAATATATTTATTTAATCATCTATGAATATATTATTCAGTTAAATAGTTTATTTAAGAAAATCATTGTCCGCATTTTTCTTTGCAAAATCGATATAATATAAATTTCTAAACAGAAAATTTTTGATTATCAATTCGTAAAATTTCAATTAATTAAATCCTATGTATTGTGTACAGAATAAATATATTATGTATTTGCATTTATATAATAAACGTGCACTGTTTAATTATACATTATTATCCGCTTCGGAGACAATAGATTACCTTTCCGTTTAATCAGCAGGACCTGATGTACAATGACTAGCGATTCCTTTATCCATTAGCCGCTGTTTTCTGTACTCTGCTGTTTAAAGTAATTTATGGCTACCCTCGCGACAGCAATTGAGAAAAATCCGCGGTCTCTCAAAATCGCTGTCGAAGTCGCTCTCCGACTTCCAGCAGGACTACGCCGTTCTGTATTCGGTGAGGCGCATGATGTCGGTTGAACTGAAGACCCTGTACGTAGGAGACGGGTCTGGACTGCAAATCAGCCGAGGGTTGGTTTCTACGAATTTGTGAACCCGGTTATGGGTAGTGGAGTCGACGTGCGTAGTTCGGTCCGGGTTTGTGTGGAACGGAGAGCGTCTACGATGTTTTAGTAGGTTCTTACAATATATGAGATTTTAACATTTATAATTTTATGTATTTCCAATATCTAAATAATCATAATTATTTATTTTCACAGATATAAATAAAAATAAATATAAAAATATTAAGCTTATACAATTTATTATTGTAAATTAATTATTTTTATCAATTAAAATATTTCTAATCGCAGCATAAGAGGAGGAGAAATTGTTAATGATTATTTGACTGTGAATTGTTTGGCCAAAGATCATAGAAGTCAATGGAATGATTATGTTCCGGCTTCTGAAAGAGATTTGTAATTTATAGATATTATAGACTAAATTACGAATAAATATATAATAATATATGATATTAATCTTATGAATAATCTGTACTATAGATAGAGTTAATAATGTTAAAAATAGCACTTTAAATTATAAACTCTAGTGTACCTGATTTAAA
This sequence comes from Osedax frankpressi, assembly GCA_964035775.1. NCBI lineage: Eukaryota > Metazoa > Annelida > Polychaeta > Sabellida > Siboglinidae > Osedax > Osedax frankpressi. Next base: position 21,064,873 of record OZ038313.1, read on the forward strand.
TTCCAAATAAAATTAAATCTAATAATATAAAAATTTATATTCTAGGTAAAATAAAATCTAACAATAATATAATTTATATTCTGGATTCAATATAAATTCTTTAAATAGTTCAATAAATTCTAAATTCTAGGTTCAAGTGCATTCAATGTGGATTCGGGGACCAGTTGACTGTAACTGAGCGCCTAGTGCATGCATACTCATGTGTTCAACATGTTCAAGTTGAAACAGTGCCAGCGTCTGCGTGCCCGCAATGCGGGGAAACTCTACGCAGTGAGCGTATGACAGATCTACTACGTCACAGAGCCATTTGCAAAGGTCGCGAGACTTCTTAGCTAAACGATTCCCATTTTATAACGGCAGATTTCACCGGTACAATTTTAATTTTAATTCCATTTTTTGTATCGATTTTGATCAGTAATTTTCTTGAATAAAACTGATTTACCATAATTTATATGTAAACATGTATTAAATTTTAGTTTATATTTATATGATTTTAACTTTTAAGATTATTTAAATTATAATTTATTTCTATATATGTTTACTTATCATCATTCATAAATGTAGTCATCAATTTAACTTTATATTTAACTACAGGCAGAGAAAAAGAAAAAAAAGAAAAGAAAATATAATAAATCATTTTATTTTATGTAATAATATGTAAAGCTGATAATAATAAAAATGATTTACGATATTGAAATATTTCATTTAATATTGAACATAACTCAATATTGACAATAAACATTTTAATTTTTCTAGTTTATATGACAATATTAATATTGTTTAGTGAATTTATTTTCCTATTGAATAATCATAAAGATTCTAAATGTGAAGAAATCTCTATAATATGAAATACAATTCTATTGCATGCTATATAAAGAGTTTATGTATCTTGAAAGTAAAATCTAGTCAAAGAAAAACGTCAAAATAAAATTCATAATATATATTATATTGTTTCTAAAATCAATTTAATTAATTTTTATTTCTCTCAAATTCTGTAATTCCAAGTATGCATTATGACAAATATCTAACATATTATCTAATCATTAACATATTTAATTTTGTAATCGAAGAGTCTAAAGGAATAAAATTATGCTAACAAAATAAATAAAAACTTTAATATAATTTATTGATCTGCATCCAATTTGTTGAAAGGATAAATTCTTTATAGATTAACAGTTTAACTTCAATATCAAATACATACGTGATTATCACTTAGTGATTTTAAATCTATGTTTAATAATCCAATTTGAATAAAACATAATCACATCTAATCAGTTCCAATAAAAACATCCAACAGATTATAGTCAGTGGAAATAACTACCATAATCACATTGCATATTCAATTTCGTGAAAATTCCGTAATCGGTAACATTTTAATAAAAGATTACGAAGTTTATCAGTTAACCTATTTTACGTAACTAATTATATGCCTACACGAATAGTTGGAAAATGTTTCCATTAACAATCATGCAATTAAATGAACATTAAATGTATATTAATATTTATTACCTATTACTAATTAATATCATTAGAAATCTATGTTTGATTATAGATTTAACTTGATTAGAGATCAATTAAAAAACTTCACTTACAATATTTTAAAAGATCACTATTATTAATCATAACCATAAATAATGTTATAGAGGGTGGATAATTGATGATAGCTATCATCAATTATGCAATATTATAAAAATAATCAAATTTCTATCTGTTCTATAAAAATATAATCATATTACGTTAAAATAAATAATAATTATATATATCTTCTTTATTATCATAACTTAAAGCACAATATACCTTGTGATTTACATGTATTTTTTTTAAATACCCAAATAAGTAGGTTACAACGAAACAGTAATATAATGAAAAGCTATGCATACATTAACTCATCATGAAGTTAAATTATTAAATAAGTTATGATAAATATAAAGATGATATATATAATTATTATTTATTTTAACGTAATATGATTATATTTTGATAGAGCAGAAGTTTAATTATTGTTATTTGTCTATATGCATACATTAATAATGACTATTGAATATGGTAATGCACATCTATTGTTATTTGTTTATATGAATTATTAATTAGAGTGTATCTATAAATAACTATATATTAATTTCATCGACGTCTTTGATTTTTCAAAATTTTGCATGGCAACATAAATAAAATTCTAATTATTAATATAATTTTATAACATCTTATACTTTAATCATTTAGTATACATATATATATTATATTTTTTTATTAATAAGTTTATTGTATATTTTATCAGGTTATAATATAGAAATCTAGAATTTTAAATATTGTTTTGATAATTAAAATTAGAAATATAATATCTATTATAAATGTTATGATATAATGTGAAATATGAATTATAATATTACTTGATAAACTATTTTGTGATACAAATAATTCCTATATATCAAGTTTAAAATATGTATTGTATAGTGGTTTAATAATGTTATTTAGTTAGATAAATCTTTAATAACTAGAGTTAATTATATTATTTGATGTTTAAAACACATTAATAATTTTAAATTAAATTGCCAGTAATGGATGAAATGGATGGGACCAGGATTGAAGGAATTCATTTAATCAAACCAAAGAAACTATACAATATGTTAAATATGACTAACATATATCCAATGCTTAGTGACCAAAATTACTTATTTTTAATTGATGCCAGATCAAGAAAATCATATGATGAAAGTCATATAATTACTTCAAAATATGCTGTTACGGTTTAAAAATAATTAATAAATAAACGTAACCATTATTAACTCTATCAGCTATAAATATACTTAAATTACATATATTTCTGATATAAATAGGATAAAAGTGGGCATTACATGATGCCGTATAATGCAGAGCTAGAATGTAAAAGAAATATTGTTGTTTACGATTCGAAAACTAAAAGTCTAAAGGACAATAGTTAGTTGAATTTATTGTCTTTTACTATGCATTTATAATATATTAATATTTATTCTTAATATAAATAAGGGGCTCAGTATCAGATGATATATGCAACCCTAAGAAATAATATATCAATAGATTGTGGATTTTGTTTTAATAATTATATAATATTTATTAATTTTTATTTACATCCTTCTAGCGGAAGCAATACAAGTTGCAAAAGTGTTGTGGAATAACGGCAGCAGAAGTGAAGTCATGGTTTTAGATGGTAAATATAATACCGAAAATATGCTGATATACATGTCATAATATATATATATATATATATACATATATATATATATATATATATATATACTATATACAATATGCTATATTTACATCATATAATGTGAATAATAAATACTATTTCATTTTGATTAAATACTTTATCCGGAATATAATAGTTTATTATTATTGCGTTTAAAAGAAACACAACCTATAGGAGGATATCAGGAGTTTTCTGCTCAGTATCCTTTCTTACGTACACAGGAAATTCTGCTTATGCCGGAGGTTAATTAAATCAATTCACATGTCAAATGCAATTTACTTAGCGTAGACCATTACATTTAAATTAGTGATCACCGTTACATGATAAAAGTGAATTTACCAAATCTTGATATTTCGATGTATAGGAATTCGATAACATCAAGACTTATCCGATTGAAATCATTCCCGGCCTACTCTACATGGGCAATTGGCAGCACGGCAATATGGCTTACATCCAGAAGGACTTGAAGATTAACGGACACGTAAATTGCGCCATCATGGAGGAGAGTTTGTTTGTACAGTGTACAGTGTACAATGTAATTTACACCCAATTTCTTAGAGAACAATTTACGAGCAAGATCTGATTCTAGATTAACCATTGGAAATATTACTGTCAGTTGCTTCCTTTTTACAAGACATTTTATAATTATATTACTATATATAATTATAATATTATATAACTTTTTAACTATATTACTTAATATAACTGACATGATAATATAACATGACATATAACTAACACCAACATTATTTTATCCTCATGGAAACAAGAAATAATAATATATAAAACTAGATTAATAATTAACAAATATATTGATTTAAAATGTGATTTGGATATTTTATATTTAGCAAAGTTTGTCATGTCACTATTTCTCTATACCTCTTTTTCAATATTTTATAATAATTAATTAATAATTATAATCATTTATTTGATTAATATTATTAACAAAAATTAATTTTAATCTAATTTAATCACAAATGGATGGTAACATTTCACTAGATACCTTCGAATTTTAGATAGTCAAACCCAAGCAATATCCTCTATCTATCCTCAATCTTCATTAATTAACCATGCACGTCATCATTGCTATGCCAGTTTCCCAAGTGACTCCGATAGTCTGTTGCACCTACCTCTCGAAGACCGCGTTGAGTGCGACCTCTACGAACACTTCCCGGAAACTTTTGAGTTCATAGGTTACGGAGTGCAAATTAGACACGAGATAATACATCGCTAAAACTACATCGCTTAATAACAATTATATTGTGGTGCTAATTTACGATAAGATATAATTGTCTATATCGCTGATGCTAAAAAGGTTTGCCATTCCCTAGCATGGTGGTGCAGTCTGAGGTGGCACTATTGATAATCACTGTAACGAATTATGAATTTAATTTAGTTAATTCTATAAATCTATAATATACTTAAGTGTTTTAAACTTTATTTTCCTTTTAAGGAATATTACTAGTTAACTACTGAAACATTTCATTAATCAGTAGGTATATTAGCATTTAGGAATAATATATTTTCAATTGAAATGGTGTTTTTATAATTTGTTTATAAATTGTATATAAATAAAAGTAAAGTTTTAGACTATCAAAAATAGGAAATGTAAAAATTATTTTAAGATATAAATATTTAAGATATAAACATACAAAATGGCAATGCGATATATATTTTCTTTTCAGTATATTTACAATTAATATATATAAAACTACACTATCCAATTGTGCTCATCATAGATAATAAGATGAAACACGACGAAGCTGTACTTGTCTTTGGTAAAAAGGGGATCAGTCGAAGTGTAACTATTGTTGTTGCTTTTTTAATGAAGAAATTTAATTACACACTGGAAGTTAGTTTCACTGACAAAATTGAGTTTATCGACTAATTACTTACTAACGACCGTATATGGTTATTATATAATCATCGTTACAGAATCTATGATAATTGCTCATACACTAAAAACATCTCATATTATATAACTAAGCTTATATTTGAACAGCAATTGATGATTGCTCACTCATATAATAAACAATAATTAAGTTTCATCTACATTCAATTCTAGACTGCCTACAAAATGGTGAGAGAGTGTAAAAGTAACATTCGTCCCAATAGAGGATTTATTCGTCAGCTCAGCCAATGGGAATATGATATTCTCGACGAGAAATCTACAGATATCTCGGATCCGAATTACTGATGAAGTACCTAATTGAACATATCCGTTTACCTGAACCAACCATGTTACATAAAAACTATTTCAACCTGTAATTAGAAAAGAAATCGTTTAGCTCAAATGAACTGAAATTAGATATCCATGAGACTTAGATCAAAAGTATTAATATGAAGTATTACCATAAAGTACACTATTAAGTACATTATTAAATACACCATTACCCTACAAAGTATCAATTGTATTCTACAATGTAGTTATTTTAAAATCTGTTACATTGTGTCGTCGAAATTATCATAAGCAAATAAACTAATGACATTAATATCATAAACAATTGTTTGATATAAATCATTTTTATTATCTCCGCAATCTGATTGCGTTTTCAATTGAATAATAATAAGATTGATAATAATAAATAAATAATTGTAATACTTGGGAAATTGTAGTTCACGTTTTGGGGTTCAAAAATGACCACACCGGACACACAAATTCATACAGTAAATCTCCTATTCTCACTCCGACGCATCAAATATAAATGCATCCATATTTTAGTAATACGTACATTGCCGGTAGTAAAATATATTGAGAACTCCCGCGTTAGTGGATGCGTTGAATATG